>CM066047.1:49088282-50288282 GCA_033557465.1 Ichthyophis bannanicus | reverse complement strand
CTCGGCCCAACTCCCTGTTCACCCAGTCAAAGAAATCAATCAGATTTGTCTGACAAGACCTGCCTCTGGTGAATCCATGCTGCCTCAGATCCTCTAATCCGCTGGACTCCAGAAACCTCACTATTTTCTCTTTCAGCAGCGTTTCCAATAATTTACTCACCACCGAAGTTAAACTAACCGGCCTGTAGTTTTCAACCACATGCTTACTTCCGCTTTTGTGTAAAGGCACCACATGAGCCTCTTTCCAGTCCTTTGGCACCACTCCCGATTCCAACGAGGCATTGAAAAGGTCAGTCAGTGGAGCTGCTAGAACGTCCCCAAGTTCCCTCAGTATTCTAGGGTGTATCCCATCCGGTCCCATCGCTTTGTCTACTTTAAGTTGAGCTAGTTTCTCACGAACACAGTCTTCTGAAAATTGTTCAAGATGTCCCTCGCTTCTGTTCCTATTTATGGGTGTTTTAAAAGATGTGCTTGGAAATTCTTTTTTATCAAGCCTGTGGCACCCAACCCAATGGGAAATATTTTTGTATCTTTCTGCCATTTTTCTTGGTTTCTGACTGCATTTCCTAATATTTCAGGATCTTCTGCCTCTCTACGCAGTTCACAGAGTAGTCACTTGGAACAGACACCTCTATTATCAATGCCATTCTGGTGTTTTTCTCCTTAACCGCTATATCCGGCTTCCTCACATCCAGCTTTTTATCGGTCGGAATGGGAGTATCCCAGATGATCATAACCTCCTCATTCTCTAATTCTCTTAGGTCATGATCCCAGTGCTTTTCGGGCACAGTGATGTTGTATTGCTTATAGAGTTTCCAATGGATGAGGCGCACTACTTTATTATGTCTTTCTGTATAGAAAGTTTCTGCCATCAGAACTTCACAGCCAGTTTACCATGAGGGGTCATTGGTGCCATTTTGGAACCTGGTGCCATAACAGCTGAAATGACTGGGGATTGCTCCTGTACCCACTAGAAACTGGGGAATCTTGGTAGGGATATAGATGGGAATTGGGGTGTTAAGAGTATACTGCTGATGGGGACCTTGGGTGGGAAGCTCTTTGTGATGGGAGGGGGAGGGGGTTGTTTGCTTGTGCAGGGGATTAGATGCTTTGGGGGTAATGGGACTGGATGTGTTGTGGCGAGGTTAAGAGGGAATCAAATGGCTTGGAAGCTCATCAGGGGAGGGATCGAGGTAGGGGGAATGATTAGGGGGAAATGATGCTGCGGACTCAGGATGTACATACACAAGAGCAGTGGTTTTAAAAAGATGCTTCCTGTGTTTGTGGGGGGTGGGGGGGTATCTCCTCTGTAAGGGTTTTTTTTTCCCCACATGCAATTGTAAGACTCTCTGCTTCCACTGGACATGGTGGAGATGTCAACATGTAGTACTGCACATCTTATAAGAAGCAGACCGGGACGTGTGAATTCCCCTCTCCATGTCCTATCTAAAATCCACCTTAAGTCGACAGTCTTGGCAAGAACCCAAGTAAAATCTCTTCTTTCCAAAAAAGTGCTATAATGGCAAAATGATATTAAAAACAAGATAAACATGTATGTTTGTTTTTCAGATTTCAAAGCAGAGGCTAATTAATAGGAAGTAAAATTGCTGATTCTAGGATTTTAAACGCATCTTCCTTAACCCACGCATATTTTCACATGAATACACAGGGACTGAAAAAGGTCATCAAGTATTTCATTCAAAAACTAAGCTGTGTGCACAGAAGTGTTCTGTGAATGGATTCTGGGTGCAAATCTTGATCAGTGCTCAAGGCACAAGTGCAACTGTTCTTAACACTGTTCATTTCGGCGGAAGCAAGGCAGCGTTTCATTAAACAAAAGCAATGATTCTTTTTTTTTTTAACAGCTACTAGATAGAGGAGAAGCAGAAGTGATAACAAAAACTATGTATCTCACAAGTGAGGTTAACCACTTAACATGCTGGAGTCATGCCGCTCTAAGATATCTTCCAAGCTACCATTAAATACTTTCAAAGCACCTGAGACATCCTCAGCTCTAAGCTATAATTTTGGTACTATGGAGATAAATTTATATAGAATCTGAGTGTGCAGAACAGTATTTTATGCAGGTGACAAGGTTCTTATAATATTAGCTGAAATACAAACATAGAAATAGCAAAAAGGAAGGGCAGAAAAATGATGTGGCCCAACATTCAGCCATGGCAAATGGTGCATTTTTTTATGGCTTTTGCAAACATATGGAGGACATATTCAAAGCGTTTTAGATGGTCAGCAGACTTGCTAACCGACTCCAATGCGCTCAGCCCAGTCAGTCAATGCTGCTAAATATTCCCAGAGATTGTGTAAAAAATGCCCATTAAAAACCGGGACAGACTTTTGGTGATTTGGGGGATGGTGATTAGTGCAAGGCTTGATAAATCTGGGTACTATGACAAATTTAGGTTGCCATGGCACCTAAAAATTCTAACCTGGTGCCCAGGATTTCTTTCCGCCAAATCTTTTGTGGAGCTCGGGGAAGTGCAAAAGAAAATGCACCTGCTCCTGCTCCTCCACTGTGATCCGGCTCAGTGCAAGAGTGGAAACCGCAAGACCCTGCACCAAGCAGTTCATGCTTGCATAGAGCTGGATCGCAGTGAAGGAACAAGTCCTTTTTTTCGGCAGCTGCAAGGTGAGAGGAACAGATGGCAGCCTCCAAAGCCCCAGGAAGAAAGAGAGAGAGAGAGAGACCCAGTGAAGGCTGTTAAGTGGGGGGAGAAGAGTATATGAGAGAGAGAGAGAGATCTGGTAAAGGCTAGGGGAGTATGAGAGGCAGAGACTGTTGAGGAACCAGGCCATAGTGATAAGTGGAGCAAAGAGGCAATTGCTTCTTTGCTTCACCAATCTAGTGGGTGCCATCACGCAGCCGACAGCATACTGGGGGAAGGGACACTGCTGGCTTTTGCCAGTGATGTGCAAAGAGGCACTTTAAGGGACTGATTTACTAAATTCTATAGACAAAGAATGAGGAAAGAGCCTAGTAAATCAGTTTCTAAAAGTCTGCTGCTGATCTTAGAGGGGATTCCTGCCTCCCACTCGAACTTCACTGGGACAGTGTTGAGAGGAGGAGGGAGGAGAAGCTAGAGGCGTCTCAGCTGCTGGCTTCTAAATTTTTGGGCTGGCTCCTAAATTCAGTGAGAATATAGCGAGGCCTTGGCTAGTGGCTGAATATCACCACTGCTGTCTGGCAAATCTGGATACCTAGTGCCAGAAACCGGATACGTTCTCGTGCTGAATACCCAGGTTTTACTAAAGTGATGGAGACTAGTTGCTTAAAATAGCCTAGCTACCACCAGTGAATATGCCCCCCTTCATATATTCAGCAGCGCTATTCAGATAAGTGGCGATGATGAATATGCATGAAGAGCGCTCACCACCAGCTGCTATAGCAGCGATATTCTACCATTATTGAGGTAATTTTATAAGGAGGTTCCTATTTTTATGTGCTACAATCAGGGCTGGCCTGTCCACAAAGTGGCCACCTGAGGCCCGCTGCCACTTTCAAAACAGAGTCGGGCACTGCCACATCCCCCTGATTCCATCTCTCTTATCTCGTGGTGGCAGCAACAGCCCAACTCCATTTTGAAAGCGACGGCAGCTCAAAACAGAGTCGGGATGCTGCTGCCACTGCCATTGTTGCAAGACGAGAAGATGGATTTGGGGGCAGCAGCAGGGGGAGGGCAGTGGTGGGAAGGGGGATGCTGGCGATGGCAGGAAAGGGGCTGGCAACAGAAACATTTGGGCCATCCCTGGCTACAATGCACATACGTGTCAATATTTTAACCATTTAGGAATATAAGTGGCCACATAAGCACATAAACGACCTCATATAAAATACAGACCAGTGTAAATGTGCATATGTTGTTTGCACAGCACATGCTTTTGCTGTGGGCGTACACATGGGTGCAGTTTAGATGGAGTATAGACAGTGCGTGCACGAATGTGGATTGATTACAGAATATAATAATTTACCTGCACACTTGTAAAAAGTAGTGTGGTCGCTTACACCAGCTTTAGAGATCACTCCTTAATTTAAGACATCGTCCTTGCCATTTATGCCACGATTTTATAATGACAAGTAAGTTCAATCTGCTGCCATGGGAAGAAAGGCCCTGCGTCAGCAAGTGGACTCCTCCAGGCAAGCTGAAAGGGCCGGCTCAAGAGGCAAACCAGTGAGGCAATGGCTTGGGACGCATGAGCTCAAGGGTGCTGGAAGCCTGCCTCATCGGCTTACCTCTTCACATTTGGAGGGGCATTTTCCTTTGCTCCTGTGGCTGTGCTAAGCTGCAGCAACCAGCACTGGCGCATTTCTAAGTCGTACAGGCACTTTCTGTTTCTTGCTTGAGTCAGGAAGTACCTGCGTTATGACTTTAGAAAAATGACTGTGCCGGTGGTGGCAGCTTAGTACAGCCATGGGAACCAAGAAAAAGGCCCCCGCGGCTGTGCAAATCTTTACTGCAGCTGGTGGGGGGGGGGGGGAAAGGAGGTGGCAATTAGCTGGGACTGATGCTGGGGGTGGGGTAAGTGGCTAGGACTGGAAGAGGACTGATGCAAGACTGCAGGAAGACTGATGCTGGGAGGGGTTAGGACTGGAAAAAGGGTAATGTTGGGGGGGAAGAGCAAGTGGGATTGGAAATGGGCTGAAGGTGGGGGGCTGGACTGGAAGGGTTGATGCTGAGGGAATGGGGAGTGGGGCTGGAGAAAGACTAATGTTGGAAAGGGCTAGGACTAGAAGATGGCTGATGCTGGAGGAGGAAGGAAAGGTACTGGAAATGGCCTATGCAAAGGCTGGGAATGGAAGATGACTGATGAAGTGAGAGGCTAGGACTCTAAGGGAGCTGGTGCTGTGGGGCAGTGGGATTGAAAATGGGCTAATGGTGGGGGGCTGGGACTGGAGGAGGATTGATGCTGCAAGGGACTGAGACTGGAAGGGAGCTGATACTGGGAGGGGTTGGGACTGGAAGGGAACTGATACTCGGAGGCCTGGGACTGGAAGGCAGCTGAGGCTGGGAGGTCTGGGAGTTGAAATGAGCTGATGGGGTTTTTTATTTATTTATTTTTATTTATTTACATTCTCTTATATACCGCGCTATTCTGCATCAGTGCGGTTTACATTGAACAAACTGAAATTACATTGAACAGGGCATTATAACTTGGAGATAACTATTTTACAGGAAACATGGGCTATGGAGGGTTAAGTGGCTTGCCCAAGACCACAAGGAGCACCTGTGGGACTAGAAACCCAAGTCCTTCTGGCCCAAGGTTGCTGTCCTCTAGTGGGATTTGAACCCCCAACCTTCTGGCCTGAAGTACCTTGCCCCAACCACTAGGCCACTCCTCCACTCCTGGAGCTGGAAGGGGACTAATGCTGGGGTGAGGACGACTGGAACTGGTTAAAAGATAGAAAGCAGAGGGTAGGGCTAAATGGCCAATTTTCCCAATGGAGAAAGGTGAATAGTGGTGTACCCCAGGGATCTGTGCTGGGTACGCTGCTTTTTGACATATTCATAAATGACCTGGAAAGTGGAATAACGAGTGAGGTTATCAAATTTGCAGATGACACAAAACTATTTAAAGTTGTTAAAACCCAAGAGGATTGTGAAAAATTGCAAGAGGATCTTGATAAATTGGAAGGCTGGGCATCAAAATGGCAGATGAAATTTAATGTGGACAAGTGCAAGGTTATGCACCTAGGGAAGAACAACCCAAACTATGGTTACACGATGCAAGGTTCCACATTAGGAACCACCACCCAGGAAAAAGATTTAGGTGTCATTGTGGATACCATGTTAAAACCCTCGGCACAGTGTGCAGCGGCGGCCAAGAGAGCAAATAGAATGCTAGGTATGATAAGGAAAGGAATGGAAAATAAAACAAAAGATATTATAATGCCTCTATATCGTTCCATGGTGAGACCGCACCTTGAATATTGTGTGCAATTCTGGTTGCCGTATCTTAAAAAGGATATAGCGATTTTAGAAAAGGTTCAGAGAAGAGCCACCAAAATGGTAAAGGGGATGGATGGATACTCCTATGAAGAAAGGCTAAAAAGGTTAGGGCTCTTTAACCTGGAAAAGAGACGGCTGAGGGGAGATATGATAGAAGTCTATAAATTAATGAACGGAGTGGAACGGGTAAATGTAGAACGATTGTTTGTGTTATCAGAATATAGAAAGACTAGGGGACATGCAATGAAGCTACAGGGTAAACTATTTAAGACTAATAAAAGAAAACATTTTTTCACTCAACGTGTAATCAAACTCTGGAATTTGTTACCGGAGGATGTAGTAAAGGCTGTTAGTGTAGCTGGGTTTAAAAAAGGTTTGGACAAGTTCCTGGAGGAAAGGTCCATAAACCATTATTAAGAAGTGACCGAAGATATCAATGCTTGACCCAGTACAAGCATTGTGGAGCTTGTGTCTCTTGGGGAAACTGCTAGGTACATTTGACCTAGATTGGCCACTGTTGGAAACAGAATACTGGGCTTGATGGACCTTGGTCTGACCCAGTATGGCATAACTTATGTTCTTATGACTGAAAATGGGCTGATGTTGAAGGGTGATGGGACTGGAAGAGAGTTGATGCTGGGGGGAGTAGGACTGGAAATGGGCTGATAGTGTGGAGGGACTGGGACTAAAGAAAGTGATGCTGCGGCCAGACACTGAAAGGGGCAGATGCTGATGTTTAACTTAGTGACATGTCTGCTGAAAATGTGCCCCTATTTGTGCAGTTCATGCCACAAGATTGGCCCCAAGGGGGGGCCCAATCACAGATGCAGGAGGGGGTGTGGCAGGGGACCATGGTAGCTAAGGCAAAATCAAAAAAGACAGATTGCAGTAGGGAAAGCAGTAGCAACCCATAAATTAAGCTGCAGAGCAGTGCAGGCAGTAGGGATAGCAGTGGCACAAGAGTATATCAAATTCTTAATAGACCATAAACTATTAAGCTACTATAGCAGCAGGAGCAGGCAGTTAGTGGTCGAAGACAAAAATGTATATTGTAGCTGCAACAGGGAAATAACAGTGGTGGTGACATGGGTGAAATCTTCAGCACAACAACAGTAATCCCAAAGGGAAGGCAACAGCAAAGCTCCGCATGCACCGCACAGTGGCGTCTAGCTCCTCCTCTGGTCTTTTCTTTGCTGCAGGACTGTAGTTGTAGGGAAAATCAACGAATACAAAGGTAACGATTGGCTGAGGCTAGTTTCCGTGTATGAACACGTGACTGGATTCACCAGTCCACTGGGGCAAGCTCGATTGCCCCATATGACAATCCGCCCCTGCTCTCACTGTAACTTTGCCCTTAGTAATCAGTCACAGGGCCTATGGAAAGGCATCACTGCAAATATTACATTGGTCCCTAGAATACCAAAACATCTACTTGAAAAACAAAATAAGTTTGACTTACATGGGTCCCTACACAGAAACTACATGCTGAAAAATGTTCCTGTTGCGTCACACATGCAGATCCCAGATAGACTATTAATAAATATAGAATAAGTGCCACAAATTAGCATCAGAAACATGTAGGCAAAATTTGAAACTGAAACATCTAGATGCCAGGCTCTACTAGAGAAAAAGGGAATGAATTTTCTCCTGTCCTTTGCAAAGTACAAAAATAGTAACGATAAACATTTCCAAAAGCTGACATATTCCATTCTCTAAAAACTGAAAACAATTTTCTTTTCTGTCTTTGTTTACTTGATGTCCCATTTTTCTAGTTACACTAGTCCCAGACTCTCTTTTCCATCTTCCATTTGTTGGTCTTCTCCTAAGTTCTTTTACAGAATCTCCTTTTTCATTTTCTTCTCTCTCCTTCCCTTCCTTTCCTACATTTGTCTCTGATATTGCTCTTTCCCTTTCATTTTTCTTCTTCTTTTCTCTCTCTGCCTCCCACCACACACACAGACTTTGAAGATTAATTTCCACCTTCAGAGCTTCCTCTATAATTTGGAAAATAATATCAAAGATGAACATTAATATTTCTCTTATATTTCCTTCCACTACTTCCACCTTAGTCACTTATCCATGTATAGATATACCTGGGATTAATGTCTTTACACAGAGCTGTGCTGTTCATATGCTGACCTGGATCGGAGCCAATGAGCCCACCCTAATATAACACTCCAGCACCTGTCGTGAACCACTCATGGATGATAATATGACTTCCCCCTTGCACTGTTGCACTAATTTTAAAAAAGCTTGTTGTTCACTACTCATACTGTTCCTTTTTAAATTGATTCCTCTGAAGTTTTACATAAACTAGTAACAAATTCAGACGGTAACAATAAGTTATGAAAAGCAATGACAATACAACCATGCAATCAAATTACAAAAATATTTTACATTGTTTGGAGGTTTTTCTAACACAATATACAATCTATTTAATGTGAAAGCAGTAATTTTGTGCATTTGTAATGCCATTAGTGAAATGCATTATGTCTCTCCTCTGTGAAAAGCTTTGATTTTCATTCTTGCTTATGAACCGGGCAGTAAACTGTAAAACATTTAAAAATGAAGAATTTTAATTTGACTGCATAATTATGCTGCCATTGTGTTCAAAGTAGACATAATTACAGCCTAGTCAAAAGGTGTTTTTTTCTTAACATGCAAAGGGTTTCTATTGCAATGTCTATTAATTCCTATCAAACCCAATCTGGCAATTGTTTCTACATATGGAAAAATGTAACAAAATCCTTTAGAAAAACTCTTTTAAAACCTCGTTTCAATTTGTTTTTCTAAAGGACTTTTTTTTCCCCGCTTTGATTCTTTAGTCCTCAAAAAGCGGTGGCAACATTTCAAAATGTTGAGGAGAATGATGAGGAAATAAAAAACTTTGATTGACATCTGAGAAAATATGCTCACTTTGTGGGCAGTTTTCATGGTATCCATATATCTTAAAAGTTCACAGGTAGTTTTTACTTGTGCACTTTCACGTAGAAAGTTGCATGAGGAACAAAAAGTAGAATTTTAGAAGGGATGTCTAGGATGAATCTGGGATGTTTAGAGCAGAATGTCCAAAACTTTGGGGGAGTGGCAGCAGAGAAGGGAGGTATGTATAAGTGCCTTCCAAAATCACTCCGTCTCCACTCCGAAAAATGAGCGTTCCAGTAACCAGTTCTGGAGACAAGCCCTGCGTAGACAGCAAAGCCGTGTACATGCAAGGGTGTAGGGCATTTCACAAATGTGGACATCCCTGAATTGCATGCCTACAGAACCAAGTACTTGGACATCATGGCCAGGATAGTTCAGAAGGGGGGTGGTCTTATGAAACTAGCATGCGCTGGCCTGGCATTTCAGATACTCAGACACACGGCAGTGGGCCGGTAATATGTCTGGAGTATGTATTTACATCCAGGTTTCTTTGGCCTGGAAATATTAACTATGGCGATGAAGGTTTATTTTGCTCTTTCCCCCTTAAACGTTGCAGGAATTAAACAAGCATTTTTTTGGACCTTATTCATGGTCAGGTGTAGGTATAGACATGGATGCCTCAACAACCAGGCCAGAAGAGCTTGTGCCATTCTGAAATCGCAGTACGATGAGCATCTCCCTCGCTGCGCCCAGGGCACGACTCCACCATGCTACAAGGACATTCTTGCACAGGGATATTGATAAATCCGGCTTTCTAAAATGAACAGTCTATCAACAAATACATAGAAACATGACGACAGAAAAAGACCACATGGCCTATCTAGTCTGTCCTTCCATATCAACCACTACAACAGTCCCCTTTTTTCCTTTAGAGATCCTCTGTGTTTGTCCCATGCTTTTTTGAATTCTGATACTATCCTCATCTCTACCACCTCCACTGGGAGACTATTCCACGGACCCACCACTCTTTCCATAAAGAGGTATTTCCGCATATCACTCCTGAATCTATCTCCCTTCACCCTCATCCCGTATCCCCTCGTAGCAGAACTTGCTTTCAATTGAAAGAGGATCTCCTCCTGTGCATTTATGCCATGGAGATATTTAAATGTCTCAATCATATCACCTCTATCCCGCCTTTCCTCTAAGGTGTACATATTAAGATCCTTAAGTCTGTCCTCATATGATTTATAATGAAGACCACTAATCATTTTAGTAGCCACCCTCTGTACAGACTCCATCCTGTTTATATCCTTTTGAAGGTGCGTCTCCAGAACTGCACACAATACTCCAAATGAGGTCGCACCAGAGACTTATACAGAGGCACTATCACCTCCTTTCTTCTGCTGGCCATTCCTCTCTGTATGCACCCAAACATCCTTCTAGCTTTTGCTGTCGCCTTTTCATTTTATAAAGGATAGAGAGGGGGGAATTCCCACATCCATCCCAGGACATGGCAAATTAAGACAGTATGCTACAAGAGGTTCTGCTAAACATAGAGTCCTTTGTTAAATAGCTGCAGGACTGCACGGGTAGGCCCCTGCATGTCTGGCAGGAGCAGTGATTTTAGGACACTGCACATGTGGATAAAGCACAGTTACTTACCTGTAACAGGTGATCTCTGGGAACAGCAGGAATAAGTCTTCACATATGGGTACGTTGGTACCGACGGAGCCTGCACGGGAATGCTCCCCAGCATCCAATCAGAAAACTTTTGGGAGCATCCCTCGCGCCTGCGCACTGACTTCCCGCCTTTTTCACTTCTTCTCCTCAGTTGAGTTTCATAGCTGAGACAAAGGAGAGAAAGAGGAAAGGAAGATAGATAGAAGCAAAGGGGTTTGCAGCTGGCTAATTATTGGTAATTGAGCCAAGCACAAGTGCACGTGAGTTCTGGAAGGAAACTTCTTTTTTTTTTTGTGGGTGTGAATAGAAGAAAGTTATCCTTGATAAAGAACAGTTTTTTGTTACTTTTGGGTTTTGTTTTTGCCTTTTGGAGCACTGCTAAGAAGGTCATTAGCAGGAGCCATCAAAAAGACCTTTTCTGTTTCCCATCAAGGTCTTTATTGATTTATTGCTTAAGAAGTTCAGTTACCTTATATCATGTTTTGTTTTTCCTGAGTACAATACTTGAAGCAAGTGTCCTTTTGTGTTACCAAGTAAATCTGTGTGGGAGAATTAACCCCATGAATAAAATCTGTTTTTCTTTGCTTACACTCGAGCATCACAACTCATTATTTTGTGAAAGTGTAGTTACTCACTTGTAACAGGTGTTCTCCAGGAGCAGCAGGAATCAGTCCTCACATATGGGTGACGTCGGCGCCGACGGAGCCCTCGCGGAGCAATTTTCCCCAGCTTTCAAAGAAAGCCTTTGGGAATTGCAGCGCGCATGCGCGGTCCCCTTCCCGCCCAAAGGTGCCATCTTGGCCAGTCTGATGACATAGCGAAAAGACAGCAAAAACATTGCAAAAACTAAATCAGAAGATTGCAACTCCAAGGGGAGGAGGGAGGGTTGTGAGGACTGATTCCTGCTGCTCCTGGAGAACACCTGTTACAGGTGAGTAACTACGCTTTCTCCAGGACCAAGCAGGAAGTCAGTCCTCACATATGGGACTCCCCAGCTTAAGGCTACCGGAGACCCTAAGCACAAAAATGAGCTCCCTCTAGCTCAGCAGCACAGAAGGAAGGAATCTTCTCTGAGTAATCTCCAACCGGTAGCCCAACATCCGGGATGGAGGGTAGGAGTTGCCTAAACCTCGAAGAGATTATGGAGGACTGCCTGTCCGAAAGCACTGTCCCTGCGGGACTCCCTCTCGAGGCAGTAATGGGCTGCGAACGTCTGCTCGAAGACCAAATAGCGGCCCGGCAGATGTCTGCCAATGGAACAGAGCGGAGGTAAGCCACTGACGCAGCCTTCGCCCGAACCCGATGAGCTGTGACTCGACTCTCCAACGAGAGGCCTGCCGCTGCATAAGTCCAAGCGATAC
Organism: Ichthyophis bannanicus; assembly: GCA_033557465.1. Classification (NCBI taxonomy): domain Eukaryota; kingdom Metazoa; phylum Chordata; class Amphibia; order Gymnophiona; family Ichthyophiidae; genus Ichthyophis; species Ichthyophis bannanicus. The sequence continues at coordinate 50,276,413 of CM066047.1, read as the reverse complement.
AGTCAGCTACCCAGATGGACAGAGTGCGCTTGGAGACAGGGAGCCCCAATTTATTAGGGTCGTAAGACAGGAAGAGCTGAACCGTCTTACGGTGCTCCCGCGTACGATCAAGGTAGAAGTTCAGCGCTCTCCTACAGTCCAGGGTATGCAAGACCCGCTCAGCTCGGCTGGAGTGAGGCCTGGGAAAGAAGGTCGGAAGCACCACCTCCTGATTGATGTGAAAAGGGGAGACCACTTTTGGAAGAAACTTAGGGTGAGTCCGCAGGACTACCCTATTGAGTGTAGGAAGGATCAGACACCAGGGCCTGCAGCTCACTAACGCGTCTAGCGGAAGTGAGGGCTACCAGAAATAAGGTTTTCCAAGAGAGAAAACGGAGAGGACAGGTAGCCATGGGTTCAAAAGACGGGCAGGTGATCCGCTGTAAAAACCACGTTCAGGTCCCAGTCAGGGGCTGGGGGGCGCAATGGTGGTTTGAGAAGAAGGAGGCCCCGGGAGAACCGAGCCACGAGGGGGTGGCCGGAAAGAGGCCTGCCTTCCACCGGCACATGATGTGCCGAAATAGCACTGAGGTGAACCTTGACCGAGTTGGACTTGAGCCCAAGATTGGAGAGGGAAAGCAAGTACTGCAAGACCACCGACACCGGGCAGGAGAAGGGATCTTGAGACCGTTGAGCTCTCCAGTTGGAAAAGCGACGCCATTTAAGGGCGTAGGATTTCCGGGTAGAGGGTCGCCTGGAAGCCAGCACGACTTCCTCCACCTCTGGAGGCAACAGGAGGGGAGCAAGGACTACCCTTTCAGCAGCCAGGCCATCAGATGGAGAGATCTGAGGTTGGGGTGTAGGAGAGACCCCTGATCCTGGGTCAGGAGGTCGGGTTGAAACCCCAGAGGCAACGGGGTATCCACCGCCAGCTGCATCAGAAGCGGGAACCACGGTTGCCGGGGCCACCGGGGAGCGATCAGGATCACGGAGGCCTTGTCCTGGAGAACCTTGAAAAGAGTTCGAGACACCAGCGGCATGGGAGGAAAGTCATACAGAAGGCCCGTGGACCATGAGAGCAGAAAAGCATCCGCCGCCACTCGGAGGGGATGCGGTTCCCGAGAGCAGAATCGAGGAAGTTGCCTGTTCAGAGGACTGGCAAAGAGATCCAGTGTGGGGAGGCCCCACCGCAGGAAGATCCGTTGAACCACCAACGGGTCCAATCGCCACTCGTGCGGTTGGAGGATTCTGCTCAGTTTGTCTGCCAGGTGATTTTCTTGACCTGGGAGATAGACAGCTTTGAGGAGGATTCCCCGGCCGACGGCCCAAGCGCAGAGCTTTTGTGCTTCCCGGCAGAGAAGGAAGGAGCCCGTGCCCCCCTGCTTGTTCACGTAGAACATAGCAACTTGATTGTCCGTCTGGACCAGCACAGACTGGTGATACGTGAGGTGGGAGAAGGCCCTTAGAGCCAGGCGAATGGCCCTGAGCTCCAGGAAGTTGATCTGCTGGGCAGATTCCCACGGGGTCCAGAGACCCTGAGTACATGACCCCTGGCAATGTGCTCCCCAACCCAGGAGAGAAGCGTCGGTCGTCAGAACCTGAACCGGCGGAGGAGACTGGAAAAGCATTCCGAGCACTAGGTTGGGTAGGTGAAGCCACCATCGCAGAGAAGAGACTAGCGGGCTGGAGATGCGTACCGAGTCCGCCAGTCTCCCCGAGGCCTGACGCCATTGAGAGCGAAGGCACCACTGAGCTGGCCGCATGTTCAGGCGGGCATTGGGGGTCACATGGACCGTGGACGCCATATGGCCGAGCAGCTTCAGGAAGAGCCGGGCCGAGACCCGGGGATGGCTGTGAAAACGGCTGGCGAGAGCCATGAGCCGTTGAGCCCTGTCGAGCGGCAGAAAAGCCCGCGCCTGAAGCGTGTCCAACCTGGCGCCGATGAACTCGAGGTCCTGAGAGGGGAGCAGAGTGGACTTTTCGAAGTTTATGACAAAGCCCAAGTACTGGAGCAGAGCCACAGTACGCTGCGTGGCGTGAGTGGCCTCCATGGCGGACGGGGCCCTGATGAGCCAGTCGTCCAGGTATGGAAAGACGAAGAGGCCTTGAAGCCGGAGATAAGCCGCTACCACTGCGAGACATTTTGTGAAGACTCGTGGTGCGGAGGATAGGCCAAAGGGCAGTACTCTGTATTGGTAATGATTGCCCGCCACCACAAACCATAGGTATTGTCGGTGGCTGGGGTGGATGAGGATGTGAGTATAAGCATCCTTTAGATCCAAGGAGCATAGCCAATCTCCCTGCTGGAGGTAGGGCAGCAGGATTCCAAGGGTAAGCATCTTGAACTTTTCCCTCTCCAGGAACTTGTTGAGGTTCCGCAAGTCTAGGATGGGTCTGAGGCCTCCAGTCCGCTTTGGTACCAGGAAGTACCGGGAATAAAAACCGTGACCCCGCAGGTGGTGGGGCACCGGCTCCACTGCCTGTTCCCGAAGAAGACTTGCCAACTCCTGAAGGAGTAAGTCCCGGTTGAGAGGGGTTCGCAGAGGCTCCCCTGGAAAGTAGGGGGGAGGTACCTGGTGGAAGTGCAGAAGATAGCCCTCTCGGACTATGTGGAGCACCCAGGCGTCTGACGTGATGTTGGACCACCTGTGGGCAAAGTGGACCAGCCGGCCTCCCGTGCTGAGAGAAACCAGCGGAGGGGGAGAGGCTATGCTGAACGAGTCAAAAACCCCCATCCTGCGGAGCAGGGGCCGGTGGCGCAGGCTTGGGGGCTTGCTGCCTACGGGATCCGTTACCCCGTCCCTTGGCCTGCTGACCCTGATGGGGAGCTGCGGAGGCCTGATAATGGGGGTAGTGTTTATAGGCAGCCGCCTTCCTCGGGTAAAAGGGCTTCTTCCCCGAGCCCTTCTTCTTTTGGGAAGGGGCAGAGGTTTTCCTGGAGAGCCGAGTCCTGGTGAGAGTCTCTGTCTCGAGCTGGGCAGCCTTCTCGTCCATAGGTTTACCAAAGAGGTTATCACCTCTGCAGGGGACATCGACCAACTTGTCCTGCACCCAGGGCTCGAGGTCGGATGACTGGAGCCAAGCCTGGCGGCGGGCTCCGATGCCGGCTGCGGCCACTCGAGCCGATGCCTCGAAGCCATCATAGGCTGCTCGAGAAATGAACTTGGAGCACTCACGAATACCAGTGGACAGGGCCAGGAACCTCCGCAAAGGTTCCTCGGAGAGACCAGCAGAGAATCCGGCTAGTTCTTTAGCCAGGTCCCGGAGATACATTCCCATGTAGAGCTGGTAAGTCTGGACCTGACAAGCAAGCATAGAGCCCTGAAAACACTTCTTACCGATGCCATCCAGGCTGCGGGCTTCCCTGCCGGGAGGCACCGAGGAGTGCATCTTCTGGCTCTTGAGCCGATGCATGGCCGATTCCACCACCATGGAATGGTGCGGCAGCTGTGCTTTCTGGAAGCCAGGGCTCTTGCGGACTCGATATATGGCATCGACCCGCTTGCTTAATACCGGCGACGACGCCGGGCTCTCCCACATGCGGAAGAGAAGTCATTCCAGCATCGGAGGAACCGGTACAGTAAAGTGCTCCTTCGCAGGAGAGTCATACTGGAGGGCATCGAGCTCCTCGGCTCGAGGCTCCTCCTCGGGATCTGCAGGGAAGGCCAAGGCCTTGGCCATATCCCTTACGAAGTCTGAGAACCGGGCATCCTCCGGGGGGGACTGTCTCCAAGGCTCGGACTCGGGGGAGTCAGAAGGGACACACCGAGTCCGGAAAGAACCAGGTGACTCATCCACCTCAGATTCCCAGGCCGACTCCTCGGAGGAGGAGTCGAGCGGCTCTGGTCGGGCGGGCACAGACACCGTCCGCCCCGACGCCGAGGGAGTCGGCGTCGACGACCTCGGCCCCGAACGGGAGGCCGAAGGTGACCTCGACCGAGGATCGACTCGAGCCCGCATGGACTCGAGGATCGGCTCGGTCTCCGGGGTCGACTTAGACGTCGACGTCCCGGCGGTCAGGGCAGACGCGCCAGCGAGGCCAGCGATCAATGCCCGCTGCTGGTCCATGAAGGCAGTCAAGCTGCGCTCCAAGGCTGTCAACCTGAGTCCGAACTCAGGAGACCCAGCAGCCCCCGACTCGGGCCCCGACAGCGTCGGGCCCGACGTCGGACCACTCGGAGGCGAGTCAACGAAGACAACAGCACTTACGTGAGCAGAGGAGTCCAGTTCCAGACGAGGCTGTTTGGACGGCCGCTCCAGCTCCAAAGACCCGGGACGGCTGTCGGGGCTATGCGACCTGGCCCTCGAGGAGCCAGAAACGTCCACCGACGCCGCCCTCGTGGGTTTCTTCTTCCGCTGATGTTCCCGGTTAGGGGACCCCCGCTCAGAAGAACTCCGGCGGTGCTCAGAGCCAGATTCTCTGGACACCGAAGCTTCTGACGAGGTCCGGGTATGGCTGGGGTCAGAGAAGATTCTCTCCCGCTGATGCTGCCGACTCCGCAAAGACTTCGCGGACATTTTGCTACAGGGCCCACAGATCATTTCTTCATGATCGGGGCCCAGGCAACGGAGGCAGCAATCATGTGTGTCGGTAAGAGATATAAGTTTCTTACACTTAACACACTTTTTAAAGCCACTGGCGGCCATCGGGGGAAAAAGGGCCCCTGCGAGGTCGAACGAACGGGCCGCCAGGGAAAAATGAAAAAAGGCGCGAAGATGTCGCGAAGGACAGAAAAAACCAAAAAAGAAGGGGAGGCCTCGCAACTGGAGTCGCGAGGCCGGGCGGAAAAAAGGACCGGCGTCGAACCGAAGAATTACTGAAAATAATAAGGAAAAAAATCAACTTTTCGGCGGTGACTATTAGACAACGTCTGTAGGGCTCCGCGGAAAAAAGAAGACTGGCCAAGATGGCACCTTTGGGCGTGAAGGGGACCGCGCATGCGTGCTGCAATTCCCAAAGGCTTTCTTTGAATTGCTGGGGAAAATTGTTCCGCGAGGGCTCCGTCGGCGCCGACGTCACCCATATGTGAGGACTGACTTCCTGCTTGGTCCTGGAGAACGACTGATTCTGGTATAAGTGAACTACATTCCCCACAATCCTTTGCAAGTCATAATAATATTTTGCCTTTGCCGTGGACATTCACGACCAGCGCCCCCGTTTACAATATGCAGTAGCGGAATCCTCAAGGTGACCTCACAGCAGTGAGGATGAAGGTCCAAACCTGGAATTAGCAGAAGACCCAGGTGTCAACTGGGGCAGGATAAGAACGGCAGGTCTTCAACGGAAAGCTTTATGGGAAAAGCTGAAAATTCTTTTAGGTACAGAGTCATTAACATTGAGGACTAAAAGAAGAAGACTGACCGATTTGGACAACTAGCCCAGTCCTAGAGGGAAGGAGGGGTATGGAAAGAAGCCCGTATTCCCAAGGAGAACAGATGTGTACTCAGAAGTAATGAAGATGTACACTGTCTTTCCTAGCTGGTGAGAGATAGGAAAGATATTGAAGCCTGACGCTTCAAGGATAGGGAGACTTAGGGCAAAGTGGAAGCTGTTAGCACCACAGCAATGGTTGTGTGCATAAGAGCCCCCACATACTGAGGAACAGTATGAAAATATGGAAGCCTACTGTCTGGAACCTTTAAGAAGGTAAAATGTTTTATAGCATAGACAGTTAGGGAGATAGTATGTAATACATATTGACCTATAAAAGGCCTCCCAACAGATACATATATATATAGGGGGATATATACCTATATATATGTATATTATGTGTAAAGATATATATATGTAATATATATATATGTGGGGGCATAATTATGCACACACAGCTTACAGACATATGTATGTAGATACATATATAGAGATAGATACATACATGAATATGAGTCTGAAGATACATGTCTACCACTAAGCCCCATAAGAACATTCACATGGGGAATGTGAAGGGGAAAGATTCATCTATTAACAAGAGGGTGAAACCCACTTGACAGATATATAGAGAATCTATTTCCGTGGGCTAAGAGGATGCAGGAATGCAATCCAGTAAAATAACCAGGATGGTTGCGTGAAAAACAGAGGATAATATCAGTCTGTAAAGAGCAAGTCAGGAGTCCTTTAGAACTCTGACATGGTAGATGGGTAGAAACGCATAGAGAAGATACCAGGAGGACCCACTGGAGGGACATAGGGGTATCATGCGTTACTAATAGCCTTGGATATTCACGCAGAAAAAGCTTATATTCTGAATTATAACAGGAGACAAGAGGGTGTGGAGAACCCTCACAGTCATGGGAATGATTCATAAGCTTTTTTCTACTATATAGAATAGCCCTCAGAGACAAAGATCAATGCTCTGTAGCAAGGGCCCATAGTAGAAAGCTTCTCTGAAGATTGCAGAGAGCATTGTGCAGGAGAATTATGAGATAAAACTGACTGAAGTCAGGTGTGTTGCCACATCCTAGGAAAAGGAGATGGCTAGAAAGAAGATAATGTGAGAAGCCTAAAGTGAGTAGGATTATCCAAGATAGATGAGGACTAGCTTGGAATCACTACTGAGGCTAGACAAAAATTGTGGAAGATAGACTGGAACTTGTGGAAAAGTACCAGTAGTTCAATCACTGGAACTCCTGCATGCACAGCAGCTGAACAAGACAGCAGAGAGAATCTTCCTGTGCAAAACAAAGAGAAACAGACAAAGGGAGAGGAGATATTCCTGTCCCTGCCTGATGAGTTATCTTGAGAATGTATTCAAGGAAACAAAAAGTCTACACTGGAATGAAAGGCTAGAGAAGCTTTTCAGTATGGTACCACTCAGTCAGGGGAAACCCTGGATGAAAGGGTAGAGAAAACAGGTAATTGGAGGGTGACCTACCCATATGGCGAGTCAGCTGAAGGAAAAAATGTTCATGTTGGGACAGAAACTATCATGGGATAGTTGTAACTTCCCTTCTTGGTAGTAAGAAGAGGAGAATTCTGTAACACATGGACAAGAATATCGTGACAGCTTTGCATACTGAAAAAGGAAAGCCCCAGTGTAGAGCTTTAAGAAAAAACAGTGAACAAACTTCTGCTAAGAAGAAGTTAACTGTAGATTGCAACCTTCAGAACCTATGGTTGCTGGGTATGCTCAGACTGGCTAGAGTTTGGAAACTTCAGACTAGGACGAGGTGCCCCTTGCTTGGGTACATCTGGATGATGGGCAGGAGAAGAATGAAACCTTCTTTTCTTAGGGAAAGAAGGTTTGGTAGGACATTTCCTACCTCCTGGGGAAGAAGGCGGCTTAGAATGGTCTCCAGAACCAGGGAAGTCAGTGGAGCAATGAGCAACCTGACGTAAAGCCTCCTTATTGAAGAGATTTTCTCCAGTACAAGGAGAATTACCCAGTGTGTGTTGTGCCCATCTGCTCAAGTCTGAAGCTTGGAGCCAGGCTCTATGACATGCTCCAATGGCAATAGCAGAGGATCTGCTAACAGACTCAAAAGAGTCTAGAGAAGCACGAGAAAGAAACCAAGAGATATTCCGGCTATGACTAAGAAGCAAGGAATAATCAGCAGCCTTAGGCTTTGACAAAAAAGGAGTCAAAAGAGATAATTTCTTTGTGACCTCCTGGAGTGTTAGACTCATATAAAATATATAAGAAATAATTCTTGATGCCAGCATAGATGTTTGGAAGGTTTGACGTCCAAAGGCATCAAGTGCTCTAGATGCACGACCTGGCGGATAAGAAGAATGCTTCTTCCTGCTTTTTACTTTCCTCATTGCTGATTCCACTACAATGGAATGATGGGGAAGTTGAGTCTTTTGAAACCCTGGAGAGGGGGGCACCTGATACAGAACATTAGTTGCTGTAGAAGGTGAAGGAACCCTTAAAGGTGATTCCCATATTCTTAGAAGAAGATCCTGCAAAGAATGATGTAAAGGAAGCATTATATTTTCCTTTTCTGCAGGAGAGCCTTGGTTAAGATCACAGCCAGGGATAGGAATAGCAAGAAAGGTTGCCATATCAAGGAGAAATTTCTGAAAAGAAGGATCTCCAATGGGAACCATCCCTGGGTAGGCTAAGGTTGAAGAAACAGCCTGAGCACCAGAGGATGTAGTGGTCTGGTGCAGAAAAAGAACCCTACTAGATGGATAGTGATACTGGCAGTCACGATTTGAGGCAGTTAGTACTGCATCGTCCATGCCAGGTATCGATTCCAAACTAGGCATAGAAAGGATCGATGGTACCGATGTAACTGCAGGAATTGACATCGATACCGATACCGGCAGCTGAGGCAGAATCGGAGACGGTAATGTCATCGAGGCAGTCATCGGAGGCTGCTGAAGCGGTACCGAGGTAACCAGAGAGTCTTGGTGAATATCCTCGGTACTGCGTATCCGGAAACGATAAGGGTCGGTTCCAAGACGCGTCGGTACCCAGTCATCTAGACTAGATATCGATTCCAGACTCGGCATCGAAGGGAGCGAGTCTATCGATGCATGTCTAGAGGGCACCGACGCCGGTGGTGGTATCGGCAATGCCGATACAGGAAAGTCACTCTGGGTCGTATCGATCGGTCCCGAAGGTACCGAGGACGCCAGATGACAATCCCTGGTGGAGAGTGGAACACTCGACACCGGTGCTGATGCCGGGGTATCGGTACCGCTCAAAGCAGGTGCCATCCCCAAGCATGGCTTAGATACAGGAAAGTCAATCAGGAACGTATCGATCGGTCCCGAAGGTACCGAGGACGCCAGATGACGATCCCTGGTGAAGAGTGGAACACTCGACACCGGTGCCGATGCCGGGGTATCGGTACCGCTCGAAGCGGATACCACCCCCGAGCATGGCTCAGGTATGTTCTGTGAGGGGTGAGCCCCAGGAACAACCTGAAACCCTTGAAATGCTTTGGAGCCCGAAGACTCCCGCCGGGGTTTTAATGCCAATGGGGTCTTGAGGGCAAGGCCGGAGCTGTCATCATGTCTGGCATGAGACCTACCACTCAAGGATTGGCAAGTCTTAACAGACTGTTTGTGGGTTACCTGATCCTGTAGAGAAGAAAAAACCGGAGTTTTCACTGCCGGAGTGAAAACGGTATAGAGGGAAACTCGAAAGAGGGAAGGTCTTCTCACAGTATTGCAGCCTGATGGTTCAGGGGAAAAAGGGTCAGGACCCAAACAGGTTAGACACCAGTTATTGGAGTCTAAAAAAAAAACTGTGTTTCCACAGTGAAGGCACTTCTTAGGAGAAGAAGGCTCCATGATGAAAAGGCCTTGTAGGCCCAAAAAGTTAAGACAGAAGCAGAGGGAAAAATCTCTCTGAATTTAAGAAAAAGAAAAGAAAAAACCACCGGCGGTACCGGTGGCGGCGGGAAAAACAGCCGCGACCACAAGAAATAAAGAATTTAAAGAAAAAGGTTTCTGCGGTGACAGGAGGACGTCCTGCTGGCTCCGCGGAAAAACGAAAACTGAGGAGAAGAAGTGGAAAAGGCGGGAAGTCAGTGCGCAGGCGCGAGGGATGCTCCCAAAAGCTTTCTGATTGGATGCTGGGGAGCATTCCCGTGCAGGCTCCGTCGGTACCGACGTACCCATATGTGAAGACTCATTCCTGCTTGTTCCTGGAGATCCCCTCAAATCATGGAAAATCTCCCTCTTAAAATTGCTGCACTGGCACACACAGCATACTGGAGCAGCACCACCAGCATCCCGGATCCCAAGAACCTTCACCCCAACCCGGCTGCCTCCAAGATGGTAGATCTATCCCCCTACAGGCAATCATTTGATGCCTTCCCTACCCCTTGCAAATCACATGCCAAGCAGGAGTGAGTGGGCCTCAGTTTGCTCACACTATACTCCAACGAAACCTGTATTCCATTCAGGATTTTATAGACCTCTATCATATCTCCCCTCAGGCGTCTCTTCTCCAGGCTGAAAAGTCCTATCCTCATAGGAGAGTTGTTCCATCCCCTTTATCCCACTGGTTCTCCTTGCCTTGGCCAAGTCACTTAACCCTCCACTGTCTCAGGTATAAACTTACGGGCCGATGCAGAAAGACTAACGCACCCTTTGCATACAGATAAAGTAAATTATATGCACAAATTCCACCATGACAAAGGCAGAAAAGAGATTGACCTGCACGTAAACAGCAAAGGAAAAGTATGCACACACAGTAATGCCAAGCATATTTAAATAATATGCAAATCATCTGCACATATGAAAATGGAATGCTAATACGGTCTGCGCCCGATGCAGAGAAACGCGTAGAGGATTACATAGCCAGCAGGAGCACCAATATCTCTACGCCTGGTCTGAAGTGGCTTAAACATCTCGTGGGTATATAGAAATAATGTTTCAGCGGTGGACAGTTACTTTCAACGTGAAAGTTTTCTACGTGTATCTTTTCAGCATATAAGCGAAAGTTTGACATTCAAGAAGAAATGTTTTTTCCTTATCCTTGTGTGTTTTCTGGACTCATTTATATTATTTATCTATTATTTTAGGCCTTTTTTGTGATTTCATAAAAACTGTTTTTGGGCAAAATAGTGTTGGGGTGAGTGCCAAAAGAACCTTCACGTCCTGAGCATATAACAAGAGCGTTTAACATATACACGCATGCATACATGGCCACTTCTAATGTGTCCATTTGTGCATGCATTGACTCCCCTCCTTTCAACTTTACACCGAAATTTTGCGCACAGCTCATTTGCATACACGCCCTTTGCTGCATACCGGCGCTGAAGTCTCACGGTATCGGCGCACTATGAAAGTGCGTACACAGCTAATAGCGTGCGACTTCAGCGCCAGCTTTCTGCATCAGCCTGTTACACTGTAAGCCCTCCAGAGATAGGAAGCTGCCTATTGTACCTGAATGTAACTCACTTTGAACAACTACTGGAAAGGCGTGCGCTAAATACTACTAAATAAATAACTAAATAAAATAATTTTGCTTGCCCTTCTCTCTATCTTTTCTAATGCCACTATATCTTTTTTGAGATGTGGGGACCATAATTGCACACAGTACTCAAGGTGCCTTCACACCACGGAGCGATAAGAAGCATTATAATATCCTTTGTTTTATTTTCAATTCCTTTCCTAATGACTCCTAGCATTCTATTTGATTTTTTGGCTGCCACTGCACACTGGACAGAAGATTTCAATGTATTGTCTAGGATCATACCCAGATCCTTTTCTTGGGTGGCGACTCCTAGTGTGGAACCTAGCATTGTGAATTTATAGTTTGGGTTATTCTTCCCTATATGCATCGCTTTGCTATATAAAATTTCATGTGCCGTTTAGCTAACCAGTCTTCCAAGGTTCTCCCACAGGTTCTCACAATTCACATGCAATTTACAACTCTGAATAATTCAATTTGGTGTCATCTGAAAATTAAATCACCTTGCTTTTGCTCCCAGTTCCAGATTATTTATAAATAATGTTAAAAAGCACCAGTCTCAATAGAGACTACTGGGGTACTCCACTATTCACCTTCCTCTGTTGAGAAAATTGACTATTTATCCTTACTCTCTGTTTTCTATCTCTCAACCAGTTTCCAATCGGCAACAGGACATTATCTCCTATGCCATGATGCTCTAACTTCCTCAGGAATCTCTGATGTGTGACTTTTGTCAAACACCTTCTGAACATCTAAATATACTGGGCCTGATAAACGCGGTAACCAGGATATTTAGCAGCACTAACACAGTTAGTCTGAGGGCTGCCGTTGATCGCCCCAGTGCTAACCAGCTAGCATCGGGCATTCTGGGGGACGGAGCAGAGGTGACTCCTGGAGATAAATGGGCAGCGGCAATATTCGCTGCCTGGTTATTGCTAAGCAGCGAAAGTTAGGTACCTTAAAGGGTGGTCTAACCTTTGCTGCAGAAGCTAAGTGGGCAGTGGTAGAACAATTAGCTTCTCTGCTACCTAGCCGGTGGTCGGATATGGCATTGACTATCCGGGTCTTAGGTTCAGCAGCGACGGCTAGCAGCTTCCGCAGAATATCAGGCCCACTATATCATCTGGCTCACTTTTATTCACATCTTTAAAGAAATGGAGCAGATTGGTAAGACAAGACTTCTCCTGGGTAAATCCATCAAGCCATGTCTGTCCAAGTGTCTAGTAATTTTGTTCTTAATAATGGTTTCCACCATTTTGCCCAGCAGAGATGTAAGGCTCTCTGGGTCTGTAGTTTCCTGCATCACCACTGGAGCCCCTTTTAAAAATATGTGTTACATTGGTGAATCTCCAGTCTTCTGATGCCAGCGACAATTCTAATGCTAGGCAGAAGATAAAGAGACGTTCTAGAATAGGAACAGAGAGGTCTGCAGGAGGAGGTTTCAATGCTTTAGTTTGTACTCTCTACGCTATTTATACTATCTTAATGATGAAGACAACAATAGGCACTTACCCATTAGGCCTGAGATCCGGCAGTGGCCTATCCAGGGGCAAACGATCACTCAGGTAAGCATTGTAGCCATAATACTGAAACTGCTTAAGAGCAATCCGTCTATTTTCAGGGCTCAGATCCTGGCCCCAGTGGGCAAAGAGAGAAGAATCAGTAAACGCCTCCGCAGCATTTTCTTCAGGTTTCAATGGAGCTTCTGAGACAAAAAAAAAGAGAAAAAACCACACACAAACTAAGATAAGAGATTCAGATTCCAATGTCATGCTGATACATATATCCACATATACATATATATACATATCTACATATGTTATACTACTGTATATTGTACTTATATGGACTTCCTCAAACCAAAGTTCATCCCAAGGTAGTCATACATATTGTGAGAAAAATCCTCAGTGGGAAATCCCACAAATAGTAAATCTTCTCAGTACCACCTCAGGCGGGGGGGGGGGGGACAAAATACAAGTACTCTCAAAAATATAAAGGGGCTGATTTTCAAAAGGGCAAATCTTTAAATGCCACGGCAGTTAGCTGCGATGCTTTAATACCAGTGGGATATTCAATGTTAGTGTCCAGGTAGGAACTGCCACTGACTAGCCAGTTTGAACAGCACTATCTGGATATGTGTTGGTTGAAAATCGCGCCCAGATATTCAGCGGCAGCTCCTATCTAGAGAGTCGCTGAATATCCCTCAAATATCTAAGCACTGCGGCTGAATGCCAAGAGGTTTAAATAAATGCCAGGGCAGTATCTACAAGGGAACTGACAATTAAATATCCGGAGAAGTGACGACGCGTACCCAGTTAGTGTGATTTTCAACCAACACTTATGCAGCTAGCAACTTATGTGGATCAGTGTTGGCTGAAAATCACACTAACCGGATAAAGCACAGTTACTTACCTGTAACAGGTGATCTCTGGGAACAGCAGGAATTAGTCCTCACATATGGGTACGTCGGTACCGACGGAGCCTGCGCGGGAAAGCTCCCCAGCTTCCCAGAAAGGAAGCTTTTGGGGCCTCCCACTGCACATGCGCGCTGCCTTCCCGCCTTCCTGACCAGCTCTCCTCAGTTCGAGTTTATAGCTGAGACAATAGAGAGAGGAAAGGAAGATAGATAGATAGAAGATACAACTCCTAGGGGAGGTGGGTGGGTTGTGAGGACTAATTCCTGCTGTTCCCAGAGATCACCTGTTACAGGTAAGTAACTGTGCTATCTCCAGGAACAAGCAGGAATAAGTCCTCACATATGGGGACTCCCTAGCTAAGATGCCTGGGAGATCCCGTTCCACGGTTCGCCATCTTCGTATGGATCTCAGGCATCCATCCTGGGAAGGTGGGCAGGAGTTGTTCAAGTATGGAACAGGTGTTTGAGGACAGCCTGACCAAACAAGGCATCCCGGCGGGAGTCCTTGTCCAAGCAGTAATGGGCTGTGAAGGTATGAACCGAGGCCCATGTGGCGGCTCGACAGATCTGATCTATGGAGACAGAGTGAAGATGAGCCATAGAAGTGGCCATGGCTCTCACATTGTGAGCTGTGACATGGCCTTCCAGAGAAACGTTTTTACTCTGGTAAGCAAAGGAAATACACTGAGCAATCCAATTGGAAAGTGTACGTTTGGAGACTGGACGTCCCAAATGAAAAGGATCAAAAGCCACGAAAAGCTGGGAAGACTTTCGATGTGGCTGGGTCCTGTTGAGGTAAAAGGCAAGAGCTCTTTTGCAATCTAAAGTATGAAGGTTCCTCTCTGCACTGGATGCATGAGGAGCCGGAAAAAAGACAGGTAGATATACCTCTTGATTAAGATGAAAAGGCGAAACCACTTTGGGCATAAAGTGGGGGTTCGTCCTAAGGACCACCTTATCATGATGAAATCTAGTATAAGGTGGATTAGCCACTAAAGCCTGCAGTTCACTGATGCGGCGAGCTGAAGTGACTGCAATGAGGAAAACTACCTTCCATGAAAGAAATTTCAAGGAGGTGGAGTGTAAAGTCTCAAAAGGTGGCTTCATAAGCTGACCTAGAACTAGGTTCAAGTCCCATGCTACCGGGGGAGGTCGGATGGGAGGCTTAGTTAGAGTCAGGCCTCTCATAAATCTTGCAACAAGCGGATGAGAGGAGACAGGTTGTCCATTTATAGGTTTTAAGGATGCTGCAATAGCACTCAAATGGACTCTTACTGAATTCGTCTTAAGCCCTGCATTAGAAAGATGCAGGAGATAGTCTAGTAGAGAATTCAAAGGAAGTGCTAGAGGGTCAAGACCCTGTTGAGCACACCAAATGGAAAAACGTTTCCATTTGAAAGCATAGGAACGCCTCGTGGAGGGTTTCCTAGAGGCATGAAAGATATCTTTCACTGGTTGAGAAAGATTGAAGTCATGAAGGCTTAGGCCTTCAGTAACCAAGCTCTGAGGTGTAGGGACTTGGGGTTTGGGTGCCACAAAGTCCCCTCCTCCTGAGACAGAAGGTCTGGCGCAGCTCCCAGGTCCAGGGAGGGTCCCTGGGAGAGATGCAGAAGTAGAGGGAACCACACGGCGTGGCCAGCGTGGAGCTATGAGGATCATGGATCCGTGATCCCTCTGTAGTTTGAACAGAGTCTTGGGAATCAAAGGAATGGGTGGAAAGGCATATAGGAATTCCTGACCCCAATGCAGGAGGAAGGCGTCGTTGGCCTGAGCTCCCTGACACGGAATCCTGGAACAGAACCGGGGAAGTTTGGCATTCCACGGACTTGCAAAGAGGTCTATGTCCGGGGTTCCCCATTCCTGAAAGATTTTGCCTATCTGGTCCATATGTAGGGACCATTCGTGTGGGAGCAGAACTCGACTGAGTCTGTCTGCCCGAGAGTTTTGAACCCCTGGAAGATATACTGCCAGAAGATGAATTTGATGCTCTCTGGCGAAGGCCCATAATCTGAGAGCTTCGTTGCAAAGCGACAGAGAGCCTGTCCCTCCTTGTTTGTTTACGTAGAACATGGCCACCTGATTGTCTGTCTGAACTAAGACGGTCAGGTTGACAAGGAGGGTATGGAATACTTTGAGGGCAAAGAAGATTGCTCGCAGTTCCAGGAGGTTGATGTGAAGGGTGGTCTCCTGCGTAGACCAAGTACCCTGAGTGGAGAGGGATTGTAGATGGGCTCCCCACCCTGTTTGGGAGGCATCTGTTGTGAGGGTTGCTTGGGGCAACAAAGGTTGGAAGGGGGCCCCCAACAACAGATTCTTGGTGGACATCCACCATTGGAGGGACCAAAACAGACGTTTTGAGGTGAGTATTTGGTCGGAGAGCGCTCCTGATGCTTGAGTCCACTGGGTGGCCAAGGTCCATTGAGCTGCTCTCATATGAAGACGAGCGTAGGGCACCACGTGTACCGTGGAGGCCATGTGGCCCAGAAGTCGCAGCATTTCTCTGGCTGTCAAGTGACTGCTGGACTGAGCTTGGGAGGCCAAGCACAGCAGACGTTGGCCCCGGACTTGAGGCAGGTAGGCCCTTGCAGTGGTGGTGTCCAACTGGGCCCCTATGAATTCTAGAGACTGAGTAGGGGTAAGTTGAGACTTGGGAAGGTTTACCACCAGTCCCAGATACTGCAGAAGGTGCCTTGTGCGGTCCAGGGAAATCTGGGCCTCTGACTGAGATGGAGCTTGGATGAGCCAGTCGTCCAGATATGGGAATACAAAAATTCCCAGACCTCTTAGAAATGCGGCAACAACTGCCATGCATTTGGTGAACACTCTTGGGGCAGAGGCTAGACCGAAGGGAAGTACTCTGTACTGGAAATGTTTTCCCTGAAACAGAAATCTTAGATATTTTCTGTGGGATGGGTGGATGAGTATATGTGTGCACGCATCCTTGAGATCTAGAGAACAAAGCCAATCCTGACTCTGAAGGTATGGAAGGAGAATGCCTAGAGAAAGCATTTTGAATTTCTCCTTGTACAGAAATCTGTTCAATTCTCTCAGATCTAGGATAGGCCTGAATCCCCCTGTCTTCTTTGTTATGAGAAAATAAGGGGAGTAGAATCCTGTCCCTTGTTGAAGAAGAGGAACCTCTTCTATTGCCCCTTGGGCAAGGAGAGAAGAGACCTCCTGATCCAACAGGTCCAGGAGAAAAGGGGGAGAATTGAAGTGCCTCACCATGGTATATGGAGGAAGGTTGGAAAAATGAAGTTTGTAGCCCTCTCTGATGATAGAGAGGGTCCATTGCTCTGATGTGATTTGCTCCCATCTGGGAGCAAAGTGAGCTAACCTTCCGGGAATGGTGAGGGGCTCTGGTTGTTCTAGAGCCAGAAATGTTAAGTTCTCTAGGGGCAAGTCAAAATCCCTGAGGGGGTTGAGCCTGCTGAGGAGTGGTAGACACTGCAGGCTTTGACTTTGCCTGTTTAGGTTGCTGACGTTTAGTAGCAAAGCGAGGCTGAGAAGATTGTTGGCCAGTATTTGTGGAAAATCTGGCCTTCTTGTAGTAAGGCCTCTTGAAAGACTTTTTCTTGGCAGGAGCAGAGGTAGACTTAGAAAGTCTATCCAAGGTAGCATTCTCTGCATCCATTTGGGTGGCTTTAATTTGCCAGTCCTTACCAAATAAGTTCTCACCTGTACAGGGCAGATTCCGTAAGCCATCTAGGACCCAGGGTTCTAGGTCAGAGGCCTGGAGCCAAGCAAGTCGTCGGGCTGCAATAGCAATGCCCGAAGCTCTACCGGCACCCTCAAAGGAATCAAAAGCTGCTCTGTTGGAGAACTTAGAAACATCTAAAAGCTGTTTCACCAGAGAAATGAACTCCTCTTTTCTATCCTCAGGGATAAAGGAGGCAAAAGGTCGTATCTTTAGGGCAAGTTCTCTAAGAAACATGCCCATATACAGACTGTAAGAGTTAATCCTGGCTATAAGCATAGTAGCCTGGAAAATTTTCCTGCCAAAAGAGTCTAGGGTCTTACATTCTCGTCCTGGAGGGGTACAAGAGTGCCTTTTGGTACTCTTAATCTTTTTCAGTGCAGACTTCACCACAATGGAATGGTGAGGCAACTGAGTCTTTTGAAAACCAGGAGGAGGGAGGACCCGGTACATGGTGTCCAGCCTACGAGAATAAGGAGACAACGTTAGAGGAGCCTCCCATAAGTCCATCAAGTGTTCTTGAAGGATTTATAGGCAGGGTAACTGCCTCTTTAGGAACCTTGGGGTATCCTAAAATATCCAATTTCTTTGATCTAGGTTCTTTTTCTGAGGATGTGGTAATAGAAAGTCCTTTAGCTAATTCAATAATGAATTCTTGAAAGGACAAATCCTCTGGTGGAGACATTCTCCTCTTTGGGGAAGAGGGGTCTTCATGAAGAACCAGAGATAGCTCATCAGAGTCCTCAGAGGAGTTAAAATCCTCTGAGGAATCAGAGTATTCTCTATTTGCTTCCAACGCACGATACGCATACCGATCGGTATCGACATCGGGCGTATCGGGTATGGGATCGGTATCGGGTAAAAACCCGGATCCGGCATGCGGAACCGATCTGCGTTTGGAAGTCGATGGTCTCGGTTCCGGTATGGGAGACGATACCGGAACCGGACCCGGTATCGCTGAACGCGATACCGAGGGCGTCGCAGCATTGATAAAAGCCAGCATGGCCTGCTGCATGGTCTGAACAGTATTGCTCATAGACGCCACTGCTGCCTGGATGTCGGTACCGGTATGGGCCGGTACCCCAGAGCAGTCCAACAGGTGATCAGTCGAGGCCGTGCCATCGATGTCAACCTGTAACCCCATAGATGGTGCTTTGGAAGCCAGAGCTTCCCGCCGGGGTTGTTTGGCTGGGGCAGGATCCTCAGACTCAAAAGAGAGAGCCTCTCGATGCTTTGAAGGAGATTTGCTCTTTGAGGACCTACCCACAGAGGGTTTGGTTACCTGAGATCCATCCGGAGAGGAAGACCTGGATGACTGTGATGCTGGATTATCCGAAGCAAACAGCACATGGAACTTGTTGGCCCGGTTCTGCAACCCACGTTTAGACATCTGGGAGCAGGATGGGCAGTCCGGTATGGAGTGGTCAGGTCCCAAACATTTAAGACACCATTCATGGGTGTCTGTGACAGAAATGACAGCACTGCACTTGGTACACTTTTTGAAACCAGGAGCTGGCTTCTCCATGAGGAGAATTTGGGTAGGCCTGAAGGCCTAACAAAAGCTACCAAGCTGTGCTGAAGAAAAATAAAAAGTTTTTTTTTTTTTTTTTTAAAAAGAAAGAAAGAGAGACCGGCGGTACCGGTTTCGGTATGGGGAAGGCAGGTACGCAGTCTAAAGAAAACAAATAAAATTAACAATTTCTTCAGCGGTGACAGGAACACGACCTGCTGGCTCCGCGGAAAAAGAGAAACTGAGGAGAGCTGGTCAGGAAGGCGGGAAGGCAGCGCGCATGTGCAGTGGGAGGCCCCAAAAGCTTCCTTTCTGGGAAGCTGGGGAGCTTTCCCGCGCAGGCTCCGTCGGTACCGACGTACCCATATGTGAGGACTTATTCCATATGTGAGGACTTATTCCTGCTTGTTCCTGGAGATCCGTCAATATCAACTACAAAACAACTTCTATCAAAACAAATTGATTCGGCTATCTGCCTTACCAGCACCCTGTAAGAATTGAACTGTATGCTAAGTAATGCTAAGTGACTCTTTTGCTAGGAGAGAAATCTAGTCTCTGACTTGAATGCACACAGTCACTTGGATTGCTGACAGAACCAATTCCTCTGCAGTTTCAGAAGGAGAAACTAGGCCTTAATTCCTTGATGCATTTTCTTCTAAAATCAGAGGGCAACACCCCCAAGAGCACAAAGCAAGATAGATGGTGTTATTGCAGTTACAGAATTAGTCTGAAACGTCTTAATGACATAGATTAATGTTGACATGTTTTATTAAGCACTTTCTCTTGCACTTAGTATTATACAATTAGCTGTTAATTCATTACGATTTAGCATTGATCAAAAGTCTATTCTTCAGATCTCAGGGGATCTCCATTAAGTACAGTATTGTTCTAGAAAACAAGACTGCCCAAGTGCTCTGTCCAGTAACTCTAAAAACTGCTAAAAGGGCAAAAGATCTTCTGTGCACCTTGACACTCCATGGCTATTAAAATGGGAAGCATTTACAACCTCAGTTAATAACCAGAAGAAAGATTCTGCAAATTAAAATTCACATCTAGCCCCTTCGAAATTTCAGCAACACATTTTGTGATTTAGTTGCCACCTTGTTTGATAAGGTGAAGGTCATAAAAATGAGTGCCCTTAACATTACAAGGCCTTCATAATTATAAAAGGTTTAGGCTGTGTTCATTATTTCTTGCAGATAAGGACATTTTGTGAGAACATTTTTACAGAAGAATCTTTGACTCTTCCTTGCCAATCCTTTTTTCCTACAAACACCTCCACAACAGCAGCTGTTCCCAGAAGATAGGGACAAGTGATCTCAAGAACGAATTATATGAATAGAAATTATACATGTTGGAAAAACATTGCCATCACTGCCTTCTTAGATCGGAGCTCCACACTTGTCCTGCACGTCTGCCAGTCCATCTTTATTACCCTGCAATCTTCAACAAGCATGGGCTTTGGACTATGTGCATTTCTGAAGCGTTACATATACTTGGTAGCATAATACAAACTGCAACGATAATAATTATGCTAAAAAGCTCTATCTCTTCTTGTGCTGCTGAAAAGAAAGTAACGAAGGGTTGGTTTCTTGCATTTGATCCCTCTCTCTAAAATATTTGCCACATCTTAATCTGCAATTAAAATCCTGGAATTGCCCCCATCTCATCTCCAAAATGTGAAAACGTCCTAGAGAACTATGCATCAACTGCAATAAAGTGATCCAGGAAGACACACACACTAGCTCCTAATACATAACAGAAGGAAATTGCAGTAATAAAGATCAATGAATTAGGATCTTGCTAAAAAGGTAATTTGAACAATATGCTAATTTGAAAGAAGCAATTCAACTCCAAGAAATGAGGTTGCTTTAAAGTCATCACTAAAAACCGACGATAAAGAATTTAAAGCTCTATATCCTGAAGGCAAGAGTGGCTCCAAAAAGTCCAGTTTGGTGATATAGGAGGATGTGGCGAGGAGACGTCAGACAAATGCCATTTGGAAAGATGCTATGTAAACCTTTTTTGTTAGAATAGTAATCTTCAAGATTCGGTCCCTAACAGTTTCAGGAGAGAGTGCCCAAGGAATTAATTAATAGGGGTGAAGAGCATTTAGATAATTTGATACTGTAGTGGAATGATTTGTTAAAGAATATTACTGATGAAACATCTCCCATTAAGATGATTAACTAAAGAAAAAAGTCTTTACGTTTCTCTTTTCTGAAGAGGATAAAGTATTGAAACTGGAAATATGGCAGCTGGCGTGCCAATGGTGTAATTCTTTGTACTGTGGCCTCTTTAATTATTTGTAACTTTTTCAAAACTCAGTAGCCAGATTAATTACTGACACTAATAGATACCATCACATTACCCTCATTCTCAAGGAATTACATTGGATCCCGTTAATCTCTATGACGCGTTTCAAAATCATAGTTGCCTCCCACAATACCTTTCCAACCTCCTGATTCCAGACTATTCATCCCAAAAAAAATAAGATCCCAGCACACTAATCTTTTATTTCTGCGCCCTCCCTCCTGTTTCCAACTGGAACTTACCTGACATACTTTCTTCTCATTTTTTAGGTATCATTCTTTTGAATTTCCTCCCCTCCGAGTTGAAAAGTAAAACCAATTTATCAAGATTTAAGGCAGCATAAATGACAACTGTCTTTATTCAAGTCTTTGGAGACATGTGAGCTGGAGTAAAGGTGGATGGGGGATCCTAGTGTCAACTAACTCAAACTACTCTATTTTTTCACTATTTTACTGTATTTTTTAAATTGTAAACCACTTTGTTGGGCCTCAGCCCAAAATGTGGCAAAGGAAGTTATGAGATAAATAGAAACATAAAAATTGTTTGATTATCAGCTAAGTATTGCTGGTTGGGCCTATCTACTGAAAATCTATACTGACAACCCTGGCACTCTCCGTATAGTGCCGGGATGAGGGGGGGGGGGTGAGAGGAGCACAGGCTGACCCGGAAATTATCCAAATAGCAGCAATAGCTTTAGGAAAAAGGCTGAATGTTAATGCATTCATTTCTAGTAATCTCCGTAGCAGGTTTCTTATTTTAATTCCGTATCCTAATTAAGTGGTTTAAAGAAGCCTTATTATATTCTCTATTTACAGAGAACTTTTGAAGGAGGAAACAGTGAGGTCTACAAAGTGGAATGAATTCAGAACAACAGTAAAAGGGATTTTTGCCATAATAACCATTTTTATGTACCGCTGCCTGCTGATATTGTGCATCATTATTTTGTAAGACATCTAAATATCTGCAGAAATAAATAGAATAGCTTAAAACTCCCATAACACACCATGGCCCGAGTCTTTCATCTCTTGCATTGGTCCCATTCATTCACCTGGCCTTCGGAATGACTTACCCTGACTACCCAGAGGACGCAAATTACAAAAATAGGCATGCTTAAAGTATATAATAATATTTAGAGATTTTTAAGGATACATTTTAAAAGTCACTGTTTCTGCTCCACCAGAAAATCTTCATCAGTCCAAGTAAACTCGAAAGACAATAAGCCAGGGCGCTGGTTATTAGAGATGCTCACACAAGGAAAACTGAATGACAACTGAAGAATGAAATGTCATAGCGGATGAATTACTAAATTCTGATAAATGTCTTTTTACCCTTTATATTAAAACAGTCAAACCCCAAGGTATATAGATCCTTTCTTTCTGGTATAGACAGCACACAGAGCACATTCAAGACATAATTTTTTCTAGACAGAACATTATCAGGTTAGCTCTCAAAAGAAAATTAAAACGGTATTTGAAAGGTGCATGCTGTCGGAATGTGACATTTCTGAACCTAAACAGAAAAACTGACTTTCTTTCCAGTAATGACATTTAGAAAAAAAAGAGTTTTGTTAATCTATATTTTTCTAGCACACGTATTTTTTTGTCAAGGCCTATAACTATCCCTTGTTTGATTAGTTGACATAGTTTCCTCTTAAGGCCTGACTTACTAAAAGCGTTTTGCCATGTGGAGGGTAATTTTATTACAGGGCATCCAGCTTATGGCAGCCAAAACATTGTTGGGGCTGATATTCAAACGGCACAGTGGTCAGTCGTAGTGCTTAAATATCATGATATTCAACAGCAGAATCCAGATAGGAGCTGCCGGTGAATATCAGGACTGAGCGACGCTAACCAGATAAACGGTCGCCTTATCCAGATAGTGGTGATTTTCAGCCATCTCCTATCTGGCTTCCAACTTAGGACCACTTTTCAAGCGATCCAGAAGACAGGCAAGCGACTGCACATGTAAACCAACAAAAATGAAGCTATATCACAAGCTGTAAGCATATTAAAAATGTAATTACGGAAGGATAAAACATAAAACATTAAAAGGACCATACATGGCCATTTTTAGCACCTGCCTGCTTCAGGGGTCATAAAATCTCTAAAAGAAGAGAGAGAGAACATTAAGAATGTTATAAAGCACATCTATGAATGGAAATTATAATCCAAAATTAGAAATATTTAAAAAAATTTATACCTTTCAATGAGAGTGAAACATAGTGGTATGTTTACTAAACCGTCTTAATGTTACCAGCGCTAGTTGCAGCGATAATGTGAAGAATGCCATATAAGGAGTGGGCGTTCTGGCGGCAAGGTAGCAAGGTAGCAAGAATCTGTATCGCGCGATAGTGTGCGCCGTGGCATGTTAACGCGCGTTAACCCTAAGTTCATGCCAGCACAGTGTTAGAAGCTATAAAGATGTAGCCCACTGGTTACTGCAATGACTGCAGAGGCAGAGGTCATGGGTTCGATTCTGCAGTGGTGTTATGTAAGAAGGCTGTCTGAGGCAATACCTTTTAATCTAAATCAGTGCTGTCTGAGGCATTTCCTTTTTTAAGTTAAATCAGTGCTGCCAGTAAAAACACCCTCACAGTGCCATAACATAAGGTGCCGCATAAGACTCCCTATAAGGCACTCCATAGGGCACATTATAAAGTGCCCTGTCCACCAAAGAGCCTTCTAAAGTGCCCTATAGGGCACTTTATAGGGCGCCTTATGAGGCACCTTAAGGTTACAGCACTGTGAGGGTGCATTTTGCTGGCAGCACTGATTTAAATTAAAAGGAAAAGCCTCAGACAGCCTTATTAAATAACACCACTGTGGGATCAAACCCATGACCTCTGCCTCCACAGTCATTGAAGTAACCAGTGGGCTACATCTCTATAGCTACTAACACACCGCTGGCTGGCTACAGAAAGACTGCAGGTCACCACACAAACTGTCTGCTGTGGTTACTAGGATAGGGTAAACCCACCGTACCCATGATGCACTGCACATGCAGATCAGCAGTCTACAGCTGATCACAAGATGGGGTTTGCACCCCCACAGCATCTTGGACTGGTAGGGGGAACTGACCGTGTGTATTACTGGCACAGAGTAGCTACAGACCGTGACATTGTGCGGGTCCTGTGCTCACCCTGAGGGTGAGGTGGGGCGCCCAGCACCAGGTCCGCAGCACCTGGCTTGGCTGAGATAGGCTATGCTGCAGGTCCCCATTAGTGCCAATGTGTGATAGGTAGTCCTTGCAGACACACCTAGGATACACCTGTGTCCATCTGTATTTCCCATAGCCCTTGTGGACTATGATGCACCCAGAATAGTGCATATCCTGTGTGGGTGCCATGGTCACATGTTATAAGTGAAGGGGGGTGTTTGGACCCAAAAGCGGATTATGTAGCACCACCCAACCCGCCCTCTGTGGCTCAGGCTGGGGGGAGGAGCAGGATCTCCCACCAACAGATCCACATTCTACATCTCTGCAGTAGAGGGGACCATCAACCCCAGTCCTGCTGGGGAACGGGCGCCCTACAGGGCAGTCAATACAGATCTGTATGCATCACATAAAGCAATGGCAGACAGGCAGAATGCTGGAAAAGCTCAGCTGCCCCCCACCACTATCTGACCTTCACCAGCAGAGGGCACAGTCAGTCTCCACCCGCTGCACCCTGCAAGGTGTTCCAGCCATACACATGCTAACTGCAGACAGTCTGCTAGCTAGGACATAGTGCATGTTCCAGGAGGAATTGTGTGCACCCAAGAATGGGATGTGAGCACACCCCCCAAGCAGGTATGTCAGTGATTGTGCCCCAGAAAAGGGAACCCATAAATATCATTTTAGAGAAATACGATATAGCACTATGGGGGAACCTAGCCATGCCATGGCCACTGCTCAGTCAGGGTGAGAGTGATCTCCCAGCATGACATGCTGTGGCCACCTTGTCCGTGCAGGTGGTGGTTGGGCACTACAATGTCCCAGCCATTGCCCTGTGCAGATGCTTCCTGCCCAGGCCACCCTGTCCGGGCCATACCCACAGTACCTTGGGCTCCTCATTATGCACATTGGCAGGCTAACACTGGAAACAGTGCAAGCAGTGTGGGCTCAGTAAGGTGTAGGCAGCCACAACACACTGGATAGACATACACACACTCCCACACCTATGCCAGCATTGTGCAAATATAGAGGTTTGTGGCAGCCCTGGCCGCCACACCAGTCCTGGGCACAGTGCGGACATTGCTATGGTACGCAATACTGTTGGGTCACTCCCCGGGGTGGTAAACACCGTCAGAAGCAAAAACTGAAACACACTCCACAGATATCAGAAAGGTTGCTATGATGAATCTCTGTCAACAAATCGTGTTTAACTTAGAATTTGTTAGCTGACAATCATAGCAACCTTTTGATATATGTGGAACGTGTTCCCAAGTTTAGGACGCTCCAATTCTCAAAACAAATATAAGCGTTATTTTCAATATACTCAATAGCTGCTTCGCTCTGTTAAAAGACCGCTGCGATAATTTGCCCAAGTTTAGGACGGCATTGCTAAGGTATGCAGGTGCCAGTATTGGGAGATGCTGCTCCGCGCAGGGCCCAACAGCCTGACTCTCCATGAGGCTTTAGATAGTGGAGCCTGTGGGTGTAGGTGTTTGTGCCCCTGTTGGCCACTGCTCTAGGGCAGAGGTTCCCAATTCCGGTCCTGGTGGGCCAAACACTGTTCAGGTTTCCTGCTGTCCCTAATAAATATGCCTGTGCTGCATTTGTATGCACCGCCCCTATTGTATGCAAATGTATCTCATGCATATTCATGAGGGACAGCAGGAAACCTGAATGGTGTATGGCCCTCCAGGACTGCAGTTCGGAAACTTTGCTGTAGGGCTTGCACATGTTTATGGTGTCTGTGCTCTGTAGGGTAAAATATAGGCGTTTCAGGCATGTTTATTTTATCTACAATAAAGGTTCCGTCTTTATTACCATGGTTTAGTACTGGGTAAAATATGGGGACAAGGTTGGCAGAAGCCACAGCTGGGAATTGAACTTGTGACCTTCTGCACCTGAACACACTGGCTGTGTGTACTGTACCAAACTGTTGCCACAGGGGCAAATCATTCCCTGGGGATACCATGACTGTTCGTCAGACAGACCTTGTCTGTTGCAGTGCACGGCACCCACCTAAATGGGGCTTGGCCGTGGTCTGCTGTGGGCAGATGCCACTGCCCCCTCCGCCACCAGCACCCCTCCACCACCATGCTGACATGCCCTTCTGCCAGTGGTGCTGGTGGTGCGCAGTCCCAGGCCATCCAGTGTGCAGGTAGGCGGCTGCCTATGGTGCATGATATGGGGTAGGGGTGCCTGCATAGACATCAACGCTTCCCCCCAGCACTGCCTGCCAATGTTATGTGCCCTTTGGGGTACTTGCTGGGTACTGTCCCCTGGGACACTGTGGTACACACACTCGTGGCCATGTTTGCCCTTGGTCAGTTGCTGTTCTACTGGTCTTCCGCTTCCACATTCCTATGTGTCACCTAGGCATCTGCCTAGCCCACCCTGTGCCCCAGCTGCCACACTGCATGTCCCGCCTGCAGCCCCCTGTACCCCATTTGCAGCCTCACCGTAGTGCCCTCTCGTACTTGGGCACTATGATGTTGCTGCACATGTATCACTACTATCACTTTTCTTGGTTTCCCTGCCTTTGCTGCACATTTCTGACTGAAATGGTCTCTCTCCCCTGCAAATGTGCCTCTAGCATGAGGTTTTCACTGGCGCTAATTTTCAGACCTTCATTTCACGGCATAAGTGTGCATGGGGCCTCTCCCCGCCCACTCTCCGCCCATTGACCCCTTATCTCCGCCACTGGGGAGCCTTACTCCGCCCTCTGCATACCTTAATGCCGCACGAGACATTCTCGCACGGTAATGTGTCATTATCGTGTGATAACATCACGTATCACGCGATAACGTCGCAGCTGTGACGTTAGCGCCGTTTAGTAAACATACTCCATAGTAACATAGTAACATAGTAAATGACGGCAGATAAAGACCAGTATGGTCCATCTAGTCTGCCCAGTAAGATGGCAAGAGCAGGTGTACCTGCTGCTCTGTACAGGCCACCCCTCCCCATGTCTTTGTTTAGTATAAACCTGTTATAGAACCTTTTGCTATATGTGACATTCAAATTTGTGAATTATATAAAAAACGTATCTAAGTATGAATTTATAAAAATTTCTACTTATGAGACACCTCTAAAACAGAAAGATTTTCTACTAAGCGAGTAGACTAATTCCTCAATACTGCATGTACAAACTACCGAACAAATATGAGTTAATAGCATAGTATGCACATAAGGAGTGGAGGAGTGGCCTAGTGGTTGGGGCAAGGTACTTCGGGCCGGAAGGTCGGGGGTTCAAATCCCACTAGAGGACAGCAACCTTGGGCCGGAAGGACTGGGGTTTCTAGTCCCACAGGTGCTCCTTGTGGTCTTGGGCAAGCCACTTAACCCTCCATAGCCCATGTTCCCTGTAAAATAGTTCTCTGTGTGCTGTGCTTTCCTGTCTAATCAATGTGTTTATACCTCAAAAATTTCCTGTCATGATTTGACAATTTCCAATCTGTAATCAAACCGCTGCTGATCGCTGGAAGTAGCGGTATACAAATGTATACTAAATAAAAATAAAAATAAATAAATAAGTGACCATAAAAAGATAGAAAAATATAAACTATACACGTTGCTTGTGAATATATGAAATGAGTAAGTAAATTTTACAGAGCTGACCTATATTATAACCAAAACTGTAACAGACACTGTCATCAACCCCCCCTGGTGGCCAGTGGCTGCAAGGGCAGGTTGAGCATATTTATTATTTGTGGAGGTAAAAGACTTTTGGAGGCCATGTGCACCCTGGTCTTTGTAGTCCTCCTCCTTATAGGAATAAGTTGTGTAGAGGGTAAATAAGGCTTTTATTTCCCCTTTCAAGCACTGAGGTTCACTAGGTAACAGAAAATACGGTGTTCTTCTTTGTCAGGGTTTTTTACCAAAGCATAGTTAAACAAGTGAACTGTTACATACTTTACAGCTTCTTGCAAAAACAACACAGGATTTTCCAAACTTCGGAGCAAAGTAAAATTAGTGAGCTTTTTCTCTTTCGCTCAACATGAACAAAAACAATATCAGAGCTTGTCTACATAAGTTACAGCTTGGGGAGTGACTCAAAACTCCCTGCGACACAAACCGAGCAGTCCATTACTTCTTCCTGGGACAATGTAACTGAGTCCACAGGCTCTACCTGCATGGGCTCTGGTTCATTTGTGCCTCCCTCTGTACTTGATCTTTCCCTGGCTGCTGTGGTTTGAAAGTCCATACTACTTCTCCCTAGCTTCCAGCTAGGCTGTTCTAGGGCTTTCAGGTAAATAGCAGGGTTTGTCCCTAGGCCCCTATGTGATGGCTTAAAGAACTCCTGCCCGCTTCCTTTTCTCTCAGACTGGTTATCTGGTTTTAAAGACGTTCTAGGAGCTGGGCCTTTCTTTGGGAAAAAATAGTCACCGTACCTTGGCTTCGTGAAGTCAGGGCGTCTCTTACTTGCCCACTCAGGCATCGCTCTCTGGCCACGGTCTCCTTTGCAGACTCCTTCTGGAAGCCTCCTGGATAATGTCTGTCCTCTCTGCAGCTGGGGAAGATCCTGTAAAGAATCCAGGCTTCTTGGCTTCTTAGTATAAGTCAATCTCCTGTCAGGACTTTTTCTCCCAGTACCTTTTAATCCTGTTTCAGACCCTCCCGGTGAGCAGAGGCCTCTCTCCCGGCTGAGCTCTCTCCTTCTGAGCTCTCTGCCTTTGGGATTTCTTCCAAGCGGATCTCTTTCCGGTCTGTCTCTCCCAGGTCTCTCCCTCACTCCGGCTCTTTTGGGTCTGCTCCTTTCTCTCTCTCTTTCTGAGCTCTCCTCTGAGCTCCCTTCTGAGGTTCCTTCCTCTCTCCTCTCTTCTGAGTTGGCTCTCTGCTTATAAAGGCCTTTTACTTTTGAGTTTCCCGGGCTACCCCTCAGGTGGAGCTGATTAGCTCCTGCACAATCAGTACCCGGGTGTGTTAGCTCAGCCTCTGTAGGTTCATGCCTGCTCCCTCTAGCTGCTCTGCAAGGGAACTGCATCTTCTGCACGTTAGCTGCTTTGTAAGGAACAGCTTTTTTTTCTAAGTTTTTGCTTTCAGTGGCTTCAGCCCTATCACAACACAAAGTCATAATTTATTTATTTATTT
Source organism: Ichthyophis bannanicus (assembly GCA_033557465.1). Taxonomy (NCBI): domain Eukaryota; kingdom Metazoa; phylum Chordata; class Amphibia; order Gymnophiona; family Ichthyophiidae; genus Ichthyophis; species Ichthyophis bannanicus. The sequence goes on along the minus strand of CM066047.1, from coordinate 50,247,386 downwards.
ACATTCTCTTATATACCGCGCTATTCTGCATCAGTGCGGTTTACATTGAACAAACTGAAATTACATTGAACAGGGCATTATAACTTGGAGATAACTATTTTACAGGGAACATGGGCTATGGAGGGTTAAGTGGCTTGCCCAAGACCACAAGGAGCACCTGTGGGACTAGAAACCCCAGTTCTTCCGGCCCAAGGTTGCTGTCCTCTAGTGGGATTTGAACCCCCGACCTTCCGGCCTGAAGTACCTTGCCCCAACCACTAGGCCAGTGATCATGCAAAAATAAAACTTAAAGAAATGTGAACAAAGCTGGTAGTACTAAATTTCTAGGCTCTCTTTAATGCTAATAAACTACAGGGTGGCCCAAAAAAAGTAAGAACATCTCGTAGCATATAAGTTATTTAAAAATTCAAAAAGACAGATGTAAACAATTGACAAATTTAAAAAAAAAGAAAAAAGATGGCGACCGGAAATTGTAGAAATAAAGACGTTATATAGCTAAAAAAGGTAAATCAGTAAACTATTTAAGCTTTTAATTTACGAGATGTTCTCGCTTTTTTTTGGGCCACCCTGTAGATGAGCAAAATCCAGAATACTTCATATATAGCAAAATTAGAGATATTTGGATGACTATGGGCCTGATTCAGAGTCGCAGCTTGCAGGGCTGCACGTCCTGGTAAAGCTATGGCAGATGTTAGTGGTGAGAGAATTTAAATAGCTGGCTGCAGAAAGTGTACTTGATAATTACCAGTCAGGAATCTGCATAGCCCATAGTATAGATAGAGCTCCTAGATGATTTATTATGCTGTGAGGCCAATTCCGTAGGCACACATCTGAAATCCAGATTGCCCAGAGATGTACACGATTCTGCTCCCTGAGAGGTTAGACGTCCCCATGGGAGCAGAATCATGGCATAGGCCCTAGACGTCCAGGCCATGCCCCGATTCCGGCACCCCAGACATCCAGAGCCATTCCCAGCTAACGCAGCCTGGCTCTTGCATGGAGCCACAGTGCTCTTACGTCCTGTTTCCATGGCTGTGCGGCTCCATGCAGGAGCCCTGATTGCCTGCACCGCACAAAATGCCCTCTTCCCCGCCACCCAACCAGGCCCTAAGAGGCCGGGATTGGGTGGCGGGAAACCCCCTGCAGCCACCTACCCGGTTGTGTGGGCCCAATAGTGCCGTCCTCCGATGCTGGGGGAACTTATTCCATCTCCAAGGTGGAGTAAGTCCCCCGTCTATCCTGGTGAACCCAGATGTACAGGACCATGACTGGAATTGGCCCTGTAAGTCTGAGTTGTGTGCCCTGCCCCCAGCCCGCCCAGTCTTCTCCCCATCACCGCCCCTGTCCAGAGCACAACTCCTATGTATATGCGAGGAGCTTTGGGCAGGCAATGGGTGCCCAGGCAGATAGGGAGGATGTACAACCAAATCGTATGTATATCCTTGCTATTCGTCGTTCGGAATGACCTCCTGTGTGGATAGAGGGTGGGACTGGTCTTGGTGTTCCTGGATTTATCCTCCATATTTGATACATTGAGTCATCAGTTATTGTTTTGACAACTACACACATTATGAGCGTAATTTTATAAAGTCGTAGCTAGTTAACACACGTTTTCACTTGTCTATTTTATGCCTATTTTATAAAGTCAAGTGTACACCTACCTGACTTTATAAAATACTAGCATAAATTATGATATGATCACTTACACTGGGACCTAGAGCTGGTGTAGATGACCAGGCCTACATTTTGCAAGCACACACAAATTATAGTGTTCTATGATCAGTGCAAATACTTGCTTCCATCACCCATGATTTGCCCAAATTGCACCCATTTGCACATCCATAGTGAAAGTTTATGCTAGTAGGTATTTGCTAAGAGGTCATTTATGTGCATAAAACACATGTAAATTACTAACATACTGGCATTTACACACATTCTTACTACCTAAAATCAGATGTCTCTATAAAATTACTTCTGATACGGCTGAGCGGACAGTCTGGATATGATGCGGACACTTTTCAAAAGTAGACTTCAAAGAGTGGAGATGGGTACTTGGATATCACACCCCTGGGAGCTGATGAGTGCGCTACCGCACAGTTCAGTATTATCCCCTTTCTTATTTAATATCTGCGTTAGAATGCTCTGAAAATTTAAAGTAGGTGAAGGTGCGATACTTTGTTGCTGACGACATTCAGATATTGTTTCAAATAGCAAAAGGAGGAAATGGGGATATTGATGCCTTGAACAAATGTTTGAGGCCGATTGTGGAATGATTCCATTCCAATAAATCACAGGCGAATGCAGCAGAATCAGAAGCTCTATGGGTTAATAGATCTAACGAGAGACCAGAGAAGTGTGTGAGTGACTGGCGAGTCTCTCTGATGGATAGATGAAAAAGAATCTTGGGAATGGGATAGACAGCACCTTGTCTATAAGACCACAGATGTCAGCATTGATTAGCTCCTCTTTCCGGAAGCTCAGGATGATCTGTCAACTTCAGATCTGAGAAGTGCTGCACAAATCCTTATTCTGACAAGATTACAAGAGCATAATTCGGTTTATCATGAACTGCCACTGAAAAATCTTTATCATTTACAGCATCTACAAATATGACCCATATGTGGTTGCACCATTTTATAAAATCCCTTTTCTCTATGTAAAACAAGCTTTACATGTAGAAATTACTATATAAAATTAACCCATAAAGACCTCAGCATTAGTATAAACAAATAATCAGTAAGTAGCACAAATCACAAATGGATAGACATGCATAAGGTGAAATTAGTCCTTACCTGCTAATTTTCTTTCCTGGAGTCCCTCCATTCCAGTCCAGTCCAGATGCATGGGTTCTTCTCATCCACCAACAGGTGGAGACTGTACAAACAAACCAAAGAAGTACTGTTAAGTAGCCTGTGCACCCTTGCAGAGCCATGTGGGCATGGCACGGGAAAGCCCGCGGAGAAGCCCTTCAATTAGCTACTTGCTGTGATCCCGGGGTCCCGCTGTGCTGCTGCCCCCCCCCCTCCCCCATGCTGCTTTCTTTTTTTTTTTTTAACTTTCATTTTCCCTCTCGAGGATGGAAAGTGCAGGAGCTCAGAAAGGCTCAACCCATGGCCCCTTCCCAGAAGTTGAGGAGAAGGGAGGGCAGCCACCTCCAGCTCACCTAGAAGGTCCTGAGGAGTGGCTGGAAAAAAAGCTGGCGGAGGGACCTGGCGCCACTGGGTTCTGCACCTCAAAATGCAGCCCAGCACTAAGAAAATAGCAAGCAGCCAACACAGGCTTATACTCACCCACCTGCTGGAGACTGGCTCCGCAAGGGTGCACAGGCTACTTAGGGGAGTTCTCTGGTTTGTTTGTTCTCAGTCTCCATCTTCTGGTGGATGAGCTTAACCCATGCATCTGGACTGGAGTGGAGGGACAAACTGGAAAAGACAAAAACAGCCAGTGAGAAGGTATGAAAGATCTTGTCCACAGCTAGTCTGCTAGATAAGTAATATGGGCTACCTGGTAGCATCAGTCAGGGCCATATATAGCCTACAGTCAGTTGCATTTTCCATTGAAGGCTCTTTTGAGTCAGTCTGACAGTCAGCAGCACACAGGACTGTGTAAGGTTGTGGGCGCACTAGGTAAACTTTCAGCCTTACCCTCCACCCTCAAAATTTTGATAAGTAAACTCAACAGTCATGATCAGCTGAACACCACCCTTCCCACAACAGTCCTATAAAAATGCATAACTGGACATCATATTTTTAAATATTAAAGTTTGCCGTGTGTGTATGTATGTGTGTGTGTGTGTGCCTGCTCTCCCTGCAGGTAAAAGAATGTGCTGGTGGCTCTTCGAGTTTGTGGGACTGTCAGAATCTATTGTTTTGCTTTAACTGCTGTTGCTCTTTGCCCCTGCCCCCCCTGCCAAGATGCTGCTGCCCTGGGCAACCACCTAGTCTTGCCTAGTGTTTGGGCTGGCCCTGGCAGCACATGTCCAAAAGGGAAGGGAAGCACTGAAAACAACCCTTGCCCGACACACCATTTCATCAAGCAACTGTGTCTTGCCAGAGGGATTCCTTCTTGAAAGTCCAACAGCCTGACGATGTTACGTTTTACTCGATGCTCTTTCCAGCTCAAAGCAAAATGCTGTTGCCATCTGATGTAATGGTTATAGACGCAATTTCTCTCCTAAGAAAAAAACACTGTACATATCCATATTCTTATCTCTTTCATATTCCTTTTCTCTCTCCAAATACCTACATTTTTCCCCATCAAGGACAGGCAATTGCTGAGAAAGAAAGATTTAGCTCCTGGTCACTCTTTTTGTGTTTAAGAAGTGAGAATCAAACAGCAGATGCTTGTTTTCATCGTGATTTCACTGTTTTTCTTTAGACCCCTTTCTCAGCAAACAGTTTATAGCAAATAATTATCGCTGGATTTACTTCAAGTGAAATTGAGCCCAAAAAGCAGAAATTCATGTATTGCTGCATCTTACTTGGTCGTTACAGTTTTATATTGTATCTGTGAAGAAGAGGTGAGCAGACGTAATGGGGCCCTATGTATATTTTCATATGGTGAAACATTCTGCCATATGTATGTGCTGTGAAATGTTGGAACTTGTTGATGCGGTTCCTCTGTCTATTTTTTCCATTGCAAATTTGTAACATGGCTTCTCCCACTGCACATGGATACATATTTTATAAGTGGCTCCATGTTTAGCAGAACCATTTCTAACATACTGGCAGAATGCTCAACACAATGGCTTCCATGTGTCAATTCAGACTTCCATGTCTTTTCTAAAATGTGCCTTCACATAAGCATAGTCTTCCCTTTAAAAGAGAATCCCCAAAATGGCAGACTCTGAGATAACCCAACCCAAAGGGCAATTAACTGACAGCAAAGCCCAACATAAGGACCACAGTTATTAAAACATGCAATTAAAAGGTGCATATTCTGAAGCTGTCAAAATTATTACACCAGTGCTATTGAGCAGGCACTCACTGTCAGCTAATGCTGGTTGGTTCTTGCCCTGATAAGCAAAACTGGAGGAGTGGAGGAGTAGTCTAATGGTTAGAGCACTGGCTTAGTAACTAAGAGGCCAGAGTTCAATTCACACTAGCACTCCTTGTGGCCTTGGGCAAGTCTCTTAACCCATCCATGGGGACTATTACCCAAGCTGGGGCTTCCAGAGGCACACATCAGATAGCAAGGTTGAAGCCACCACTCCAACTGCTCCCTGACCTCCTGTGGAAGGGGAAGGGGCTGATCGAACAACTGAGAACAAGGGGACCAGAGAGATAATAGGTGCCTCTGTAGCAAGTACATATGAACCATGACTCCAGGGACCAACTCCAAAGCTGAAGCCATGGACTCCAAGAGCTGCAGGTAGTCCCAGTCCCAAGAGGCCAGCTACCCTTAAAACTTCATGAGTTGGCTCTTCAGTTTGAGTATCCTCACCATTTTGAGAACGGTCCAACCCCAGAGAATGCTGACATGATCTCCAAGATCTTCCAGGTCCTGGGAGGGGATCCAGCTACTTTTGAGATAATTGATCACTAGCCTCAGCCATTCCAGCTAGCGAATCAGGGCTGTGTCCTTCAACTTCTGCAGGGAGTCTGACTGGATCAGCCATTCATCCAGGTATGGATGAACCCAGATCCCTTGCTCATGCAGGAATGTCACCATTACTACCATCTTGGAGAAGTGCGAGAGGCCATGGCCAGGGCAAATAGCAAAGAGCAGAAATGTAAGTGACCGCCCAAGACGTAGAAACAGAGAAACTGTTGATGCTGTTCCCCGATAGGCATATGAAAATACGCCTCAGACAGATCTGGGGAGGTCAGGAACTCCCTTGGTCAAACTTACAAAATAATGATCAGATGATCTTCATTCGAAAATGGGAGACACGGAGTTTGGAATTGACCATTCTCAGGTCCAGAATAGGCTGGAAGGAACCTCCCTTTTTGAGCATTACAAAATAAATGAAATAACAGCTTTGATTCTGCTCTGTGTAAGGCATGAGTAAAATAGGCTGCAATTTGCTGGAGGCGCTGTAGAATTTCTTCAATAACCACCAGCTTGGGCAGAAAGCCACAGGAGACTCCACAAAGGCATCTCCCAGAAGTTCTGTAAATTATGGAGCATTTTCCTGACTCATCAACTTGAGGACCTATTGGTCTGATATGATATAGGTCCACTCTGAGAGAAACAGAGAGAGCCACCCACTCACCTACTGACCATACCTCAGAAGGGAATTGCCAGATTTCATTGTGGGTGCTTATTGGGTCCAGTGGTGGTTGCCCTAGAGTTTTCAGATCATTGAGAGCTCCGAAAGGACTGACCCTTTGTGGGTCTAGGCCAGGGGTGGGCAATTCTGGTCCTGGAGGGCCGCAGACCAGTCAGGTTTTCATGATGTCCCTAATGAATATTCATGAGATCAATTTGCATCCACTGCCTTCCATTGTATGGAAATAGGTTCATGAATATTCATTAGGGACATCATGAAAACCTGACTGGTCTGCGGCCCTCCAGGACCGGAATTGCCCACCCCTGGTCTAGGCCCATAAGAGGAAAAGGTTTTACCCAGGCTCCTAACTGACCAAGGTCCTCCGAGAGGCAGATTGAATGCCCTTGGGCTTGTCCTCTGGTAAGTCTCTCAGGGCAGGACTCACCCAGGTTTTTTACTAACTTCTTGAGATTTTCTCCAAATAGCAAGCAACTTGCCTAGGAACAGAAGCTTGCTTAACTGCAACTTGGAGGCCCCATCTACTGACTAATTGCAAACCCAGAAGCACCACCTGGCCACAACCACAGCCACCATGGACTTGGAGAACTGAAGCAGATATCAGCAGCTGTGAGCGGGAGCCCCCCCTCTCCTCCGGAGCCTACCAATCAGATCACAATACTGGCTTCAAACTGCCACTGCAGGGGTGCACCTGCGCCTTGCGGGGCCTCGCCAGAGGGCCCTTTGGTGTGGCCCTTAGGCATAGGATCTTGGCGAGAATAAAGAAAGCTAGTATAACTGATAACAAGTATTATAAGACCTGGTCAATATGGTAGTCGCTTAGTCGCCCTACTACTGCTATATCTTCTTAATTTCCTCTCACTATATTCCCTATCTCTTTTCTATTTTATAGATGATGTTCTGTTATATATTTTGTATTGATGCATGACTGTAAACCATATATCAAATGTAACTTAATGTATGTCTTGTCATTCCCTGTTCTATGTAGACCCATTGTCTACCACTTTGGTCCCTGAATGTCTCTCTTCCTGCCTTTGTATGTCCCTGTAGTACAGTGTACACCGCTTTAATTGAAGGAAAAGGCGGTATAGAAAACCTGTTAAATAAATAAATAAAATATAGGCAGGACTTACTTTACAGACAAAAAAAGGAAGTGAAACTGTGGGTGGGGCCAGAAGTGTTTGCATACTTTTATTTAAAGCATTGGTGAATAAACTATCTGCTTAGGCTAGACCTGCTATTCCGCAGGCCTAAACTAAACAAGTAACTTACCTGAATAGTGGCGGAACATTGCAACTACATATCTGGATTATTTTCTGGCCTACCCTTGGCTCCTCCCCTAACATGGCCCACAAATATACAGATATAAATGTCTGGCCATTCAGCCCGATATTATCTATATATTTTTTGGAAATACATAGGTTAATTATATATTTTCCAGCAAATGCATAATAGCTTTTGAGATGGGACATATTTATTCGTTTGTCTGAGAGAGTATAATTATTTATGCATATGGAGCACTCCCAGATTCACCAATAAAACTCTCCCAACATTGGATGCAGAGCAGAATTAGAGTTTTTCACTTTACAACTCAACATACAAAAAAAGATTCCATTCAAATTCTGGTCTCAAATCAGTGACAATATCACCATCTCCCTCTACTGTCAAACACTCTGCATCATAACACAAAACCCTGCAAATCAACAACCAACACCAGCACCAAATCTAAGAACTCAACCCTACCTATGAAAAATCAGCACTGCAAATATTCTAGAACACCAGTACTGTAGTTGGAAAAAGAGAACAAGCCAAACTACTACAGAATCAACATGTGAAAAGAATCCCTCACCTCAGCTGCACATAGGAAAAACAGCAAGGTAGAAGATCAACGCAACAGAGGAAGGCCAGCAATGAGATAGATCGGTATAAAACAGCAGCTATGGGTGCCACTCCATCAACAATGAGCTGCCTGACTGAAGACTGAATACAGTTTAAGTCAACTATCCAGAGGGTCACCATGAGTCAACACAGACTCGATGGCACTTAACCACCACCTAGTAAATAAACTACAAATTAGAAAAAAATACGCAGATAAAAATTCAAATGGAAAACCTCCAAAACAGGCGATGAAAGAAAAACAGAAATGCATTTCCTCCTCTACTGAACTCTTAAGAAATGTACATTTTCAAAAATGACATATTTCATTCTCTGAAAAGCTGCCATTCTTCTGTACCTTTGCTGTTTGATCATTTTATTTTTCTAGTTGGTTGGTCCTGATCTCTTTTCCACATCCTCTTGTTGGATTTCTTCTAAGTCCTTTTCTAGGATCTCATTTCCATTTTCTGTTTCTTCACACTGCCTTTCTCTTTTCCTTCCCTACATCGTTCTCCGACACTGATCCTTCTGTTTCATATGTTTTTCTCTCTCTCTCATCTGCCTTTTACCCTAACTATAGATTCATTCCATTTCTCCCTTTCCCTCCTTCAAACTTCAGCCTTCCTCTTTTCGCCTTTCACCTTCTTACCAGCTTTCCATTTCCTAACCTTACTTCCCTAGTCCTTCCATTCCCTACCTATCTCATTCCTTTGCCAGCCTCCTATGTTCCCATCTTTCACCCACTTTCTAGCTCCCCATTTCCACCCTCTTTATGCACCTCCTGCTTAGCCTCATCTACCACAGTCTGCCTCTCATCCCCTAATCAGCCCCAGCTCATTCCCTAGCACATCCTCTCTCTACCTGCTGGCCCTTTCTTATGTCTTAACTCCTATCCAGGTTTCCATTTTCACTTTCACCTTCCCCATTTCTATTCTCTCTCTCACACCTTCAAGGAAGACCTGTCCCTTTCCTGTAGATCCCACCCACTCGATAGCCCTCTGTCCTTTTCAACTATCCCCAATCCTTCCCAAAACCCTCCAAGACCCTTCAAGCCTTGGCCCCCTCCCCATATTTCTGCACTTGCACTGACAAGGACACCCACCACCACCAATCAGGATACCTCCCTCACCCCACAACAACTAGCAACACACTACAAACAACTTCACCCTCAACCATAAACAATCCCCATCCCCCCACTCACTGAAACCCTACACCAGGCCATATGGACATCCTTCAACACCATTAGCAGAGAAAACATTGAAGCTATTATCTCAACCCAACAACCTCCCTACTCGATCCCTGCCCTGTCAGTTGGATCAAAGCAACTAAAACAGAACTCGGCACTATACACACCAGAATCACAAAATCATCTCTTCAACATTGACAGATGCCTCAGTCTCTAAAACTCTCTTCCATTTGTCCCACCCTGAAGAAGCCCAACCTAGATTCATCAGATCCTGCCTCCTACAGATCCATTGCCAGCCTCCCTTTCATCGCAAAAGTCATTGAGAAAAATTCTCTAGCAACAACTCCAAGACAATATCACAACAACTCCGTCCTCGACCCCCAGCATGGATTTTGCCCCCAACATGGAGTCAAAACTCTGATGGTCTCACTTACCAACACCCTTATAAAAGGCATACAAAACACTACCCAAGGATTCCTCTTGATCTTCCTTGACATCTTGGCTGCTTTTGACACTATCAGCCACAATACTCTCCTCCATCACCTCCAATCCATCGGTATCCAAGGCACAGTGCTCTAGTGGTTCACTTCCTACCTGACAGACGCCAACAAATAAAAATTGGAATAAGCACCTCCATCACTTATCGACAAACACAAGGAGTACCCCAAGGCTCCACCCTATCTGCACTCCTCTTTAACAACTACCTTCAACCCCTATGCTCCATCATCAAATCCCATAAACTCAACTTCCACTTATATGCTGATAATATCATGTTCTATGGACCATTCGACATGAAGAAACTCTCATACACCAACCACCAGTACTGCTTCTCTGACATCTACAACTGGCTAATGACAATAACCGTGCAATAAACTTCAAAAAACCCAAAGCTCTATTCGTAACAAAGGACAACTCATTCTCCCCACTTTCCACCATAACACTAAATAACACCCAAGAACAAGTTCAAACAGAAGTGAAATACCTAGGGGTCATCCTCAATCAACACCTTTCCTTCAAACAACAGATAAATAAGACCACAAAAGCCTTATACTACAAAGCAAAAACCCTGTGCCTCCACCCTCTCCTGGATCCTCCAGACTTCCACTCCACTCTTCAAGCCATAATCCCCCACCTCACTTTTGCCCTATGACGTGACCCCTCCCGCACCTACCAACAATGACGCAAACACATGCACATCCCTGAACTGTTACCCCACTGTACACAGTTATATGCACCAATTCGCCAATGTTATTCCATGTATGTTGCTCTTATCCACTGTAAATAGTTAACCACTCAATTGCTCCAATGTACTCAATGCACTGAGCTAACAGTCCACTCTTAACCTCTGGACTGTCCCATGTATATAGTTGATAGTTCTCTGTAAACCAACTGGTGTAGAATGTTCTGTATAAACCCTCTGACCAGGCAAAAAACTATATAGAAACCCTGCTAAATAAATAAATAAATAAACAAACATATTTGGTCTCACAGCCCTACTCATATCTCTCACCCAATCGTATTGTCCTCATTGTCCTCCTAATCTCTAGTCAATTTCTTAATCTCTGCTATTCCGCAGGCAACCCAAGTCCCCAATTTTTCACCCTACCCAGCCCTGAGTCCTTACTCACAATCCCATCCAAGCCCTGAGTCCCCAGTTACATGCCCAATACCCAGCATTTCTTGTTTTCTCACCCACTCTTAGATTCTCTACCTAAGCCTAAATCCCTGCTCTCCCACATCTTCATGTCCCCAGTGCCCACCCATCTACCACCTCCTCCAATAGTTATTAATCCTTCCTTACCCCAGATCCAATCTTATACCTTGCCCTCTCAACCTTTCCCTGGTTAGGGCTTTGCTCCTTCCCCAGCCCACACAATATCTGTCCTCGTCTCCCTTCTCACTCTTCCAGCTTCTCCTTTTTCATACCCTGACCCCAGCATCTGTCAACTCTAGCCCCCTTTCAGTACCAGGCCCCCCAGCCCTAAAATTAGCGCTTTTCCAGTGCCAGTCCCCTTCCAGTCCCAGTCCCTCTCTATGCCCAGCCCCAGTATCAACCCATTTCCAGTCACAGTCCTCCCCCCCTAGTCCCATTGCCAGTCATAGTCTTGCCCCCAGGCCCAGTATCAGCCCATTTCCACCCTCCCAGCATCAGCCCATTTCCAGTCTCATACCCCACCCTAGTCCCAGTATCAGCCCATTCCCAGTCTCCCCCAGGCCCAGTATCAGCCCATTTCTACCCTCCCAGCCCTAGTATCAGCCCATTTCCACTTTCCGTTCCCCCCAGCCCATATCACTATTTCCAATTCCAGTCCTACTCCTAAACCAGTATCTGCCTATTTCCAGTCACAACTCATCCTCTCAGCACTGGCCCTCTTCCAGTCCTCCACCATCAGTCCATTTCTAGTGCCCCAGCCCCTTTCCAGTCCCTCCCACCCCCATCAGATCTAATAGCAACCTCTTACCCCTGCATCACTTGCAGCCAGCTACCTCCTCTCTAACTCCCCCAGCTTGTTTGCCTCCATGACTGTGCTGTGCTGCACTGAAGCAGCTTGGCCTCGGCATTTACAGTAAAGCAAAATCAGCACTTCCTGCTTTACTAAAAGTCTTGCAGCCATGCTGCTTCACTATAGCACAGTTGTGGGAGCACATGAAATGCCCTGTGGCTGTATAAGGTGTTAATACGGCCACGACTAACTTCTCTCTTCCTCTTCCCGGTCTGTGCCACCACAGCCACATTAACACTTAAACAAATAAACCCACAATTTCTAGGTCAGAATCATTCAAAGATTCAAAAAAAGATCCAACCAAAATAATACTATGAAAAAGGAAAGGAAAAACTATTTTTAAATGTTGGAATGTTGTGCAGGGAGAAGAAAATCCCTCCGAACAACAAACAACTCCTTTTTAATCTTTTTAATAAGGCGAATAGAATTGTAAACTACAAATATGGTATCCAAAAGCCAATAAGCCAAGAGATTTAAACATCCAACTTATTTATAAAGTAAAATCACTATTTAGCTGGCAATCGGAGCCGAAGAATTTGCATGAGAAAAGGAAGCTGAAGGCCAAAAGATGTTGAGACAGGCAAGGTCTGTAAATCCAAAAGTGCCTGAGAGCTTTCAACCGCACCCCTACTGATGATAGAAAACTCTTAATGTACAGCGACACAATACTGCGTTTCGGGTCAAGACAGACCCTGTCTCAAGCTTTCAGCATTCAGATGGTAGAAAGCATGCCTCAAAGGTTGCAAAAAGCATGCAAATATCGACTTTGCTCTCAGAGTCTTCAGTTCCAACACATTAGCTCTCTTTGCTCTAAGAGTCCTCAGTTCCCATGAAGAAGATGGTGTCTGATGTCACCAAAAAGTGAAGCCTGAAATAACCAATAGAATGAAACTATAAGAAAAAAGGAGGCTGGGCTTACTCAAAAAAAGGATAAAATCGTTCATAAACTATCTGAGTGCTCCAACAATCAATTTCTAAATTCACACCATTGGGGGAGATTGTGTTAAGAGAAAAAAATCCAACGTTGTTCTAGGACTTGCAATCTTTGCTCACGATCTCTATCCTTTTTTTGAATAAGTTATCATTGCATCCCTAGTCCTATCAAATCCACTGTTGTAAATAGTTGTATAATTGACACAGTTAACTCTGTTATTGTAAATAGTTAAATATGTTCAATGTAATTTGTTCTGTTGACTGTAATCCGCCTTGACTGTCAGATAAGGCGGTATATAAGAATGTGAAATAAATAAATAATACAGCCATGGGAGCACTTTCGTTTGCTCCCGTGGCTGTGTTGTATTGAAGCAGCCCGGCTATGGCACTTTTAATAAAACAGGAAGTGCCGGTTTTGCTTACTGTAAATGCCGTAGCTAGGCTGCTTCAATACAGCACAGCCGCAGGAGCAAACGAAAGTGTTAGTATGGCTGAGGCAGCAAAGAACAGGTGGGATGACGGAATCTATACTTCTGCCTCCTCAAAAGTGCCAGAGTGCCTCCCCATTCTGGCACAAATTCAGCCCAGTATATAGGATATCTGCCACATACGTAAGTGGCTCCAGACTCCAATCTGGCAGTCTCCAGGCAGTCCAGCATTTGCTGAATCCAGCACAAAAGCTCCCTGGCCAGCAGGCCTGAACCTAGAGTTGCTTGGAAACCCAAGGCCTAGGTCATGAAGGCATTCTTCAGGAGGGTCTCTACCTTCCTTTTGTGAGACTCCTGGGAGAGTAGAGACCAAGCACCTCCTTCCACTAGGATAGTCATGTGCTTGGTCTCTACTGTGACAAGGGCATTCACCCATGGGAGCCCAAAAAACTGTTCCAGTTTGCCTTGGAGCAGGGAATACAAGTGAGTTAGAACCTTTAGGGCCCTAAGTTCCAGCTCTGGAGTCTCTCATGAAGAGACCAGGACTCGTTCCATCTACTACAGCAAAGTAAAAAGCCAGAGGGATGCCCGATACCCTCCAGGAGGACTCCTCAATGCATAAGGCCATCATTGTGTCTTGAATCAACAACAAAAGGTCCTCTCGGTGAGAAAGGCAGATCACTGAAAGATGCTTCTCTTTTTCCTCAGACCCACCTTCTGAAGCCAAATAGTCATTTAAACATCCCAAGGACAAGACGGAAGCACTTAGCACCCTGCCTATGGCCTACTGTAGAGGAGGTCTGAGCCCTGGCTACCTGTGGAGGGGGTTGCCAAGCAGCTAAAAATTACTATAAGCAGCCAGTAAGCTGTTCCAGCAACAAATGCTGTTCAAAGTCAGCCAACAGGGACCCATGGAGCCCTGAGGAAGTCTGCTGGCTCCACTTGAGGCTTTGACCCCCCGCACAGTCCCCAAAAGCTCATAAAAGGGGAGGGTCTGCCTTGCAGCAGGGAGGACACAGAGGAAGCCCCAAAACTAGTATTGGGCTCCAGGCCCCTTGCAGGGGGGATCCTGATGATGCTGTAGAATTCAGGCTCCTAACATCCTGAACACACATGGGACAGAAAGAGCCTACTGCAGAGCTGACTACAGTATATGCGTGCCATAGGAGACTCAGCACTTGGAATTTGGAATGCTTACCAGGTTCCACAGTGCCAAAAAAAAACATGAAAAGAAACCGCCAAAATTAGTGTAGGCTGTGAAAAAAAGAGACCATCGAAAAAAAGGCAACACTCTGGGGAAAGGAAGTCCTGAAAAAGGAATCTCAGCACCTGAAAAGACAGTTGGGAAAACCTGATCTGGGATTCCTCAAAACGCCTACACAGGCTGGAAGGCCCTGCTGCCAAGGAAACTAGGCCTGTCTTTTTTTTTTATCTGCTTTATGCAAGCAGACAAGAGAGCCAAATACAGCCTAATAGAAATGAATGGGCTAAAGGGAAGTTGAGGGCCTTTCCCTCAGTGCCCCAACTACCATCCACCGGTCCAATGGATTGATTTGTAACGCTGACCCCAGACCAGAGAGCGGTGGTTCGATCCGGCTTGGCGGCGCATGGTGAAGAGGTCATAACGCCGCCGTCAGAAGCTGAGACATCTCTCTCTCCCGTGCAGAGGACACCGCTGGAATGTCCCGCTACTACAGGCCCTGCCTCTGCGGCTTCGACACCAATACCTCCCGAGGTGGGGGCTGAGTGTGTCTCTCTCGAGGGGAGCCAGTTGAAGGCGTGGTCCTGCAGACCCCTGTTGACTTCAGGGAGGCATTGGACGCATCTACCCCGGTGGAATTTCTAGACTCATCATTATCAGCGGAACGGTGTCCTCCAAAGGTTGCTTCTTCTTTGTTGTCTGTTCCGACTCTTCTTCTGCCTAGATCCAAGGTCTTCACGCTGGAATCTATCTGGGATGCCATTGCCACTCTCTCAGGAGCAGTCCTGTCTCAGTCTACAGCCTTTGTGTCACGTATCCAGGAAAATGCTTTACACATTCAGGAGAATGTTGGTAAGATCGAGACAGTTATATCCACTTGTGAATTTTTGAGAACGTCGGTAACTGATCATGGAACCCAGTTGAAGTCTCTTTCTGATCAGTCTTCCACTTTGTCTTCCTCGAGGAAAAAAAGATTCTGTGGTTCCACCTGTGTCTAATATTGATTTCGATGTCCTGAATGTTTCCAATCTTTTGGAGTATACCGGGTGGTGGAGTGTGTGTACCAGCTACTCTGATAGTACAATCTCTGACAAGGACTGGCTTCTTAAGATGTTTTTCAAGAAGCAATTGGAGTCCTTTCTGGGTTTATCCATTTCTATGTTTCCCGATCTTACTCGGGAAACCCAGAAGCATCGTAAACAGTTTTTGTTATTGAAATCTGGAGTATTGCAACTTGGAGGGTCCTTTTTTCTGCATGTTCCATGTAGATGCCTAGTTATATATAAATCAATTCGATACTTTTTTACTAATCCCTCTGATCTTGCTGCCTTTATTAATGCTAGAATTTCTACAGATGATGTGCTAGAATAGTATATATTCTCTGCTTATTTGGTTGTAGGTTTGGGGTATCTCACGGCCACTTGATATCCTCATAGCTTGTTTCTTGGAAGATTTTCTTCTGTAGACCAGTTTCTCTTGCTCTGGTCTTTATTTTCCCCTCCCCCCTCTTGCATTTGTTGGCCTACATGGGAGTTATTGGATAAGTTCCATTGATTGTATCTTGCTTAAACTTATTTCTGTATGTAACATTCTCATTTTCTCGCAAGATTGTGTTATGCTTTTCTTGTTGGTTTATGTAAAAATCTATAAATAAAAAAAAAATGAATGGGCTAAATAAAAAGCACAAAAATAATCAGAAAAAGATTTAGGAAAAACTTAAAAAGCCTGCATGCAAGAAGGAAGGGGGCCTGGGGCAACAAACCAACTCCCCTTAGGGACCTTCTTGCTTCTCTTCAGCCCACCAATGCTGGAAGCCACGAAAATAGCTCTGGAACCAGGGTGTTCGTAAGCTCCAGCAGTAAGGGCATACACACACTTCAAACACTGTTGAGCCCTAGAGGACTCAATCACATTGGTCACAGTACCATGGTGCTGGCTGTGAGAATCAGGCCTATCTTCACTGCTGCATCAGTCCACACATCTTGTCAAGTGCCAGAGGCAGACAAATACTGGCTTCTTTTAGTGCTGCACCACCAGATATAACTTCTGATGACATCACTGAAAGATGCTCAAATCTGCCTCCACCTGCTAGCAGGGGAGTATAACCCACTCATTTGGACTGAACTAGCAGGAAAAGGAAGAAAAAACTTCCTTTCTGAAAAGTCTTAGATCATCTTTACAAGATCATTTGTAAGCACTAGCCCAAGTGTGGAAAGGTTGATGCATTGTTACAATGCTGTAAAACAATAATGCAGGACCATTGTTACCCACTGTATGCATTCTAGCCATATGACACGGTATCTTATAATATAACTCCACAACAACATATTAAATTAGCTTATGCAAGAAAGAGGCAGCTCCCACATATTCCACATTCTAATACTTTTGCAAGACTTGGCTCTCTCACAAGAATGCAATAGAACAATAACTACTGACCTAGCCTCTTCCTTCTAGCCGTTTGCTTATTCAGTGAATTTGCTACTGCTATATACCCAGGCACCAATCGGGGTCAGCCTCTGGTGTCCATGCTCTCTCTCTCTCTTAGATGGATTCATTATCCCATAGCAGCATGGAGAGAAAGAGAGTGTTGCTATTACAGCCCCTTGATGAACACTGTTAGCCTAGAATGGATCTCTGGTTGTCATTCCCCTACTCTGTCGACAGTGACGTAAGTCTCTCTCTGTGCTCAATGAGGTACAAGCTCCTTCCTAGTGGAATAGGGAAGGAAGTGCCCAGGGATGTTAGAAGGGGTGGCCAACTATCTAGAGTAAAAGCTGGGGAGGTGGAGAATGCCTGGCTGCTCTCAACTCAGTCTGAGAGGCTGTGAATACATGAGCTTGATAGGGAAAGTAGGCACCAAAAGCAACCCTCTCCAGGACATCATTTTGCCCAGCAATTACCATGGGAGTGCCTTTAACATGGAGCTGACCATGACTTTCCACTTTTAATATTGCCTTATTGGGACAAACAGCAGCGGTAAAAAAGCCCACTGGAATATTGATGAAATCAGGGTAAACCACTGTGCTGGACTAATCCGTTTTGAAAAGTGAAGAAGCAAATTTAATAAATAAATAGTTAGATACATTGCTGAGATAATTACATCTGCCCATCACAGGAGAGGAGGAAAGGAGCATTAGTTTCCATACTGAAGCGGCTGGAAGGCCCAACCCAGTAGTATTTAAAGGGCAACACTAGATGGAACCCTGAAGGAAGCCTACGTGGGAGGACATGGACATCTGTCCACTTAGTACTGGAGGGAGTATCATTGGAACTTTTCGTTCCGAGAATCAACAAGAAGCAGAGGGAATACCACTGAGCTAAATGATATACTCTGTACCCCTCCCAGGCTAATACAAACTGCTTTGATGTGTTGAAGGGAAGGTGGTGTGGGGAATTGATTAGAGCCGGCCCAGCCATCAGGTAAACTAGGCAGTCATTGAGATTGCTACCTTCTGGGGCAAAAAGTAGGGCATTCAAAGCTAAACAATAGATTCTGACAGCCAGGAGGAGGCATAAGGCTTAAGGTTTGCCTAGGACACCAACACCTTGAATCAACTCTGAGGCTAGGCCTGAAAATTATTAAAGTAAACTGGCTGGGGGATGGGGAGTGTCAATAGAACAGGATCAGGAACCACTGGTCTAGGACCATACTCAATTCAAAGGCAGCAGAGATTTAAAAACTCATATAGGCAAAATGGAAGGTTAGTTTAGAGAGCTATAGCTTTATGTTCTCCATAAATAAAAGCAAAAATCTCAATTTTTCAAAAATTAAAGCTAAAGCAACTGTCAGACAGGAATTTATAAGGCACTTACTGGCAAAGTGCAGCATTCCTAATTTAAGCTCTACCTTTGAGAATGAATGGATGCAACATAATGCATGCTATTCTTTTTATTTAAAAGCACTGGTACATTCAAGTTGTGTGTCAAAGATATTTTAATATTTATTTCAAGCACTCAATAATAAAGCCTGGACTAAACTCTTCCACAAGCAATTTTGCATAAATGAGCAGTCAGAAGAGACTGCTTTATACAATAGCTAACATTTCAGCGAAAAAGAAAATAAAAGGGAAAGTGTGCATGGTTTCAAATACATTTTTTGAACAGTCTCAAGAGTGATTTAGGAATAGGACAGGCTGATTCCATCCTGGTTTTACTGCACTAAACGTATACTATTCACCCCCCTCCCCCGTGCTAACCGTAACATGCAGTCTATGCCCACTCTCCATCCCTAACCTGCCCAGCCCCCGCTCCATCACGCACTAAGCAATCAGTGAGAGATTTCTACCATGATGGTTACTTTAACGTGGTGTAGCAATGGCCATAGTCTCAAATTAACTGCTTGGCGCAGCCTTTAGCGTATTGTAAACATTAGCACACTTTAGTAAATATGGAGTGGAGGAGTAGCCTAATGGCTAGAACCAGGACAACCAGAGCTCAAATCCCACTGTGGCTCCTTGTGGTCTAGAGCAAGACATTTAACCCTCCATTGCCTCAGGTACAAACTTACAGGCTGATGCAGAAAGCCAGAGCTGAAGTTGTGTGCAATTAGCTGTGTACGCATTTATAAAGCGCGCCAATAGCATGAGACTTCAGCACCGGTATACAGTAAAGGGCATGTATGCAAATGAGCTGTGCACAAAACATCAGCGTACAGTTGAAAGGAAGGGAGTCAACGCATGTGTAAACAAGAGATGCGCTACAAGTGGCTGTATATGCATGCTCAAAAATGTCAAATGCTCACGTTATACACACAGGACGCGCACGTTCTTTTGGGGTCACCCCTAATAACCAATACTATTTCACTCAAAAATATTTTTTTTATGAAATCACAGCAAAGAGACCTAAAATAAACGATGAATAATATAAACGAGTGCAAAAAACACACAAGGGTAAGAAGCAAAAAATATTTGTTCTTGAACGCCGAACTTTCACTTATAAGCTGAAAAGATACACAGAAAATTTTCATGTCAAAGGTAACTGTTCACCAGTACACACCCTGAAACAGTCCCTACACATGCAAGAAATTTAAGCCATCTCGGACCAGGCATGTTTCTCTGCGTTGGGCAGACCTTATTAGCATTCCATTTTAATAAGCTCAGCTCATTTGCATATTATTTAAATATGCGTGGTGTTGCTGTGTATGCATACTTTCCCTTTGATGTCTACGTGCGCGTCAATCTCTTTTCTGCTTTTAGCGTGGAGGGACTTGTGCGTATAAGTTGTGTTATCTGCACCTACAGGATGCATTAGTCTTTCTGCATCAGCCCGCTAGATTGTTAATCCTCTGGGAATAGGAAAATACAGTATCTACCGCACCTGAATGTAATTTGCCTTGAATCTCTGAGAAAAGGCATGTGTTAAATCCAATGAATGAATATATAGCTCTAATTTGGTAACAGATACAGCCCCCTGCCAACAGCGGTTCCTCTCCTTCACACACCTATACAATACACAGTGATAGCATTTGTTCCCTTGAAGAATAAGGTGCCAGATTCTTCATTTTTCCTTTTGAATACGTTTTTACAAAAAGGTACACATTACCCCTTAAACAGCATACATTCTCATAATTTTGATAGACAAATGCTGGACCTTAAGCCTTTCACAAAGCTTTTGTGGCCACTCTATTTTTTAAGGGATTTGCAGAGAAAGCACAGTTACTTACCTGTAACAGGTGATCTCTGGGAACAGCAGGAATAAGTCTTCACATATGGGTATCGTCGGTACCGACGGAGCCTGCGCGGGAACGCTCCCCAGCGTCCAGTAAGAAAGCTTTTGGGAGCATCCCACAGCGCCTGCGCGCTGCCTTCCCGCCTTTCCCAACCGCCTCTCTCCAGTTCGAGTTTTAAAGCTGAGACAAAGAGAGAGAGAGAGGAAAGGAAAGATAGATAGAGAGATACAACTCCCTAGGGGAGGTGGGTGGGTTGTGAAGACTTATTCCTGCTGTTCCCAGAGATCACCTGTTACAGGTAAGTAACTGTGTTATCTCCAGGAACAAGCAGAAATGAGTCTTCACATATGGGGACTCCCTAGCTGCAGATGCCAGGGGAAGACCCCAGGTTGTGTGTCCTTGAAAAGGACTCTACCTCCCCCCATGGATCTCTGGCATCCAACCAGGGTAGGTGGGTAGGAGCTGATTAGGAATGGAACAGGTGTTTGAGAACAGCCTGACCAAACGAGGCATCCCGGCGGGAGTCCTTGTCCAAACAGTAATGGGCTGTGAAGGTATGAACCGAGGCCCAGGTGGCCGCTTGACAGATATGGTCGATGGACACAGAGTTTAGATGAGCCATTGAGGCTGCCATGGCTCTCACATTGTGAGCTGTGACATGGCCCTCCAGAGAAAGGTTCCTACTCTGGTAGGCGAAAGAAATACACTGAGCAATACAGTTGGACAGTGTTCTCTTAGAGACTGGAAGTCCTAAATGAGAAGGATCAAAAGCAACAAAGAGTTGAGAAGACTTTCTATGTTGCTGTGTTCTTTGTAAGTAAAAAGCAAGAGCTCTCTTACAATCCAAGGTATGAAGATTCCTCTCTGCACTTGATGAATGAGGTCCTGGAAAAAAGACAGGTAAATATATCTCTTGGTTTAGATGAAAAGGCGAGACCACTTTGGGCATAAAGTGTGGATTGATCCTGAGGACTACCTTATCATGATAGAACCTTGTATAAGGTGGATTAGCCACTAAAGCTTGCAATTCACTGATGCGGCGTGCTGAGGTGACTGCAATGAGAAAGATAACCTTCCAAGAAAGAAATTTCAAGGAGGTAGTGGCTAAAGGTTCAAAGGGTGGCTTCATAAGCTGGCCAAGAACCAAGTTTAAGTCCCATGCCACTGGAGGTGGTCTAATGGGAGGTTTAGTTAGAAGAAGGCCTCTCATGAACCTTGTTATAAGAGGATGAGAGGAAATAGGCTGTCCATTGAGAGGCTTGAGGAACGCTGCAATAGCACTCAAATGGACTCTTACTGAATTCTTTTTAAGACCTGCATGGGATAAATGCAAGAGATACTCTAGTAAAGAATTCAAAGGTATTGCAAGAGGGTTTAGACCCTTCTCTGAACACCAAATGGTAAATCTTTTCCATTTGAAAGCATAGGAACGTCTAGTAGAAGGCTTTCTAGAGGCATGAATAATATCTCTGACTTGCTGAGAGAGATGAAAACCTTGAAGGTCTAGGCCTTCAGCAACCAAGCCCTGAGATGAAGAGACTGGGGGTTTGGGTGCCACAACGTTCCCTCCTCCTGGGACAGAAGGTCTGGTGCAGAGCCCAAGTCCAGGGAAGGAGCTTGAGAGAGATGCAGAAGTAGAGGATACCAAACTTGGCGTGGCCAATGTGGTGCTATGAGAATCATGGTTCCTCGATCTCTCTGAATCTTGAAAAGTGTTTTGGGAATTAGGGGAATGGGTGGAAAGGCATAAAGGAAGTCTTGACCCCAGTGAAGGAGGAAGGCATCCTTGGCCTGAACTCCCTGACACGGAATTTTGGAACAGAACCGGGGAAGTTTGGCAATCCACGGACTTGCAAAGAGGTCTATGTCCGGGGTTCCCCAAATTAAAAAATCCTGGATACCTGGTCCATGTGGAGGGACCACTCGTGTGGAAGCAGAACTCGACTGAGTCTGTCTTCCCCAGAGTTTTGAACGCCTGGAAGATATACTGCCAGAAGATGAATGTGATGCTCTCTGGCGAAGGCCCACAGTCACAAAGCTTCATTGCAAAGCGACAGAGAGCCAGTTCCGCCCTGCTTGTTTACATAGAACATGGCTACTTGGTTGTCTGTATGGATGAGGACTGTCCTGTAGCTGAGCAGGGAATGGAACACTCTGAGAGCTAAGAATATTGCTCTGAGTTCCAAGAGATTGATATGCAGAGAAGTCTCCTGTGGAGACCAGATGCCCTGGATGGAGAGATCCTGCAGATGAGCTCCCCAACCCATTGGAGAAGCATCTGTTGTAAGAGTTGCTTGGGGTAGTGACTGCTGAAAAGGGGACCCCAGCAACAGATTTGGAGAGGACTTCCACCACTGGAGAGACCAAAAAAGGCGACTGGAGTTTGCTATTTTGTCTGACAGGCAACCTGATGCCTGAGTCCATTGGGTGGACAAAGTCCATTGAGCTGTCCTCATGTGAAGGCGAGCATATGGAACCACGTGCACGGTAGATGCCATGTGGCCTAAGAGTTATAACATCTCTCGAGCAGTTAAATGGGACTTTAACTGTATCCGGGAGGCTAACTGCACTAAGCGTAGGCAACGGGCCTGAGGAAGATAGGCCCTTGCAGTTGTGGTATCCAGCAAGGCCCCTATATACTCCAGAGACTGAGTAGGGGTGAGATTTGATTTTGGGATGTTTATTACCAGTCCCAAATACTGGAGAACATGCATTGTGCAGATTAAACAATTCTGGGCCTCTGACTGGGATTGAGCTTGAATGAGCCAGTCATCCAGGTAAGGGAAGACAAATATTCCTAGAGTGCGTAGAAATGCAGCTACTACTGCCATGCATTTCGTGAACACCATTGGTGCAGAGGCCAGACCGAACGGAAGCACCCTGTATTGGTAGTGCTTTCCCTGAAAAAGGACCCGAAGGAACCTTCTGTGTGTTGGATGGATGAGGACATGGGTGTACGCATCCTTGAGATCTAGAGAACAAAGCCAGTCCTGACTCTGAAGGTATGGAAGCAGAGCACCGAGAGAAATCATTTTGAATTTCTCTTTGAATAGAAACTTGTTCAATTCTCTGAGATCTAATATGGGTCTGTAGCCCCCTGTTTTCTTTGGGATAAGAAAATAAGGGGAGTAGAACCCTGAGCCCTGTTGAAGAAGAGGTACTTCTTCTATTGCCCCTTGGGCAAGAAGGGTGGCAATCTCCTGACCCAGAAGGTTGAGGAGAGATGATGGAGAATTGAACTGTTTCACCATGGTGCGAGGAGGAAGGCTTAAGAAATGAAGCTTGTACCCTTCCCTTATGA
Organism: Ichthyophis bannanicus; assembly: GCA_033557465.1. Lineage (NCBI taxonomy): Eukaryota > Metazoa > Chordata > Amphibia > Gymnophiona > Ichthyophiidae > Ichthyophis > Ichthyophis bannanicus. The sequence goes on along the minus strand of CM066047.1, from coordinate 50,224,061 downwards.
TGGAGAGGGTCCATTGCTCTGCTGTGATTTGTTCCCATCTGGGAGCAAAGTAAGCCAACCTTCCTGGAATGGTGAGGGGGCTCTGGTTCTTCCAGAGCTAGAAAGGCTAAGTTCTCTAGTTGCAAGTCAAAGGCCCTGAGGAGGCTGAGGCTGCTGGGCCGTGGAAGGCCTAGCAGCCTTTGACTTGGCCTGTTTAGGTGGTTGCTGACGTTTTGCAGCAAAACGACCTGCAGAAGATGCCTGCTGACCATAAGCAGGATAATATCTTCCCTTTTTAGAAAAAGATGTCTTTTTGAACAATCTTTTCTTAGCAGGAGCAGAGGTGGACTTTGAAAGTCGATCCAAAGCGGAGTTCTCAGCATCCATCTGAGTGGCCTTTGCTTGCCAATCCTTGCCAAAAAGGTTTTCACCTGTACAAGGAAGATTTCCTAATTCATCTTGGACCCAGAGTTCCAAATCAGAAGCTTGTCCTGGGCATGTTTGAGCCAAGTGAGAAACTCCTGCCTTTTATCTTCTGAAATAAAAGGGGTTAAAGTCTGCAGATGATCTGTGACTTCCTTTAGAAACATCCCTATATAGAGACTATAGGAGTTGATTCTGGCAGCTAGCATAGAAGCTTGAAAAACCCTACGGCCAAAAGCATCTAGGGTCCTGCATTCACGTCCTGGAGGATTAGATGAGTGTCTTTTTGCACTCTTTACCTTTCTCATGGCAGACTCTACCACAATAGAGTGGTGAGGAAGCTGAGTCTTATGAAAGCCAGGACAAGGAGGGACACGATACATGGTGTCTAACCTGCGAGAATGAGGAGAGATAGTAAGAGGTGTCTCCCACATGCTCAACATGAGATCATACAAAATCTCATGAACAGGTAAAGTAGCTGCCTCTTTAGGAGCCTTGGGATATTGTAGAATATCCAGCTGCTTGGCTCTAGGCTCTGACTCAGGGGCCACTGTGATGGAGAGGCCCCTAGCCACCTCCCTAATGAAGTCTTGAAAAGACAAGTCTTCTGGAGGAGACATTCTTCATTTAGGAGAAGACGACTCCTGAGGAAGAAGTATCGATGCCTCGACAGATCCTTCGGACTCGTCAGAGTCTTCGGAGGAATCGAAGTATCACCTGTCTGGATGCTCCTGTAAAGCCCGATATGCGTACCGAGTGGGATCGACATCGGGAGTAACCGGTACCGGTTCGGTACCGATGGGCATCATAGGACAGGGTACCGTTGCAGTCGATACTGAAGCCGATGTCGATGCAATCGGTACCGGCACCGGGAATGATGCCGGTGCCGGAGCCGGTACCGGCAACGGGGATTGTTGCGGTACCGGAGGCGTTGCAGCCTGCATGAATGCCGTCAGGGTGCGCTGCATGGTCAGAATCTTCTGATCCATCGACGCCACCAAAGTCTGGATGTTGGTACCAGTGGGAGCCACCGGTACCCCAGAACACGGCAACAGGTGATCGGTCGAGGCCGAGCCATCGATGTCAACCTGTGACCCCATAGACAATGCTTTGGAAGCCGGAACTTCCCGCCGGGGTAACTTTGCCGGTGCGGAGTCCTCGAGGACAAGCCCGGAGGCATCTCGATGCTTAGAGGGAGATTTACCCTTCGAGGACCGGCCAGATTTATGTTTGGTTACCTGAGATCCATGGGAGGAAGAAGCAGCCCTGGAAGACGTCAATGCCACCGAAGCTGCATCAGAGGGAAACAGGGTACTGAGCTTGGCTGCTCGGTTCTGCCGACCTCTTTTAGACATCATGGTACAGGACACACAATCCGTGATGGAATGGTCAGGACCCAAACATTTTAGACACCAATCATGGGTGTCGGTGACAGAAATAGTACCGCCACATTTTGTGCACTTTTTAAACCCGGAGGCGGGCTTCTCCATGAGGAGAAAATTTTTAGGCCTAAGGCCCAAAAACTAAAATGCACAGTGAAGAAAGTATAAGTTTTTTTTTTTTTTAAAGAAGAAAAGACCGGCGGTACCGGTCCGACGTCGAAGAAGGCAGACGCGATACAAAAGAATAAAGAAAAAATAAAGAACTTCTTCTGCGGTGACAGGAACACGACCTGCTGGCTCCGCGTAAAAGAAGAACTGGAGAGAGGCGGTTGGGAAAGGCGGGAAGGCAGCTCGCAGGCGCTGTGGGATGTTCCCAAAAGCTTTCTTACTAGACGCTGGGGAGCGTTCCCGCGCAGGCTCCGTCGGTACCGACGATACCCATATGTGAAGACTCATTCCTGCTTGTTCCTGGAGATAATATTTTGGTTTTGTTGTGGGGCTATTTCTTTTATTTATGAATCATCTTGTAGCTTCGCTATTTCACTAATTGTTTTAGCATGCATTAAATGATTTTAGTGCCAAAATGAAAAATAAAACCCGAAAGAAAATGAAATTTCATTGATTTGTTTTTTCAATTTGATCTAAAATGACACATCAAAGGTGGCTGTTTCCTTCTCTTTTCAAACAAAAGCATTTTCCCGCTATTATTCCATTTATATCTTTTGCCTGGCCGATCTATGTGGTCTTGGTACAAAAATGTCTCTGTTCAAATGTTGTATGACTGGAGAGTTGGAATGTACAGCATTAAGGGGCAGGTTTACTAAAGTACGCTATTAGTGTAGGGTTTGCCAAGCGCTAAACAAACTGCACTACAAGTTAGCACAGGGTTTTGTGGTAAAATTCCCATACTAGCTGGGGACTAGAGATGGAATGTGGGTGTTGAAGGTGCAGTGCATTTAATGAGGGTATTTTGGATATGCGCTCACCACGGCTGCTGTCCTTAGCGTGGGTGTGCTTGACAGCGCCTCAGTGGGTAGAGTTAAGTGCCCCCATGTGCTGGTTACCACGGTGCTGCACATCCCCCGAGGTTAGCGTGGGCCTCTGTGCTAGTTTCACGGCCCGATTATGCACTCGGTACATTTTAGTAAACAGGGCCCGTAAATGAAGATATAGACATAAGAGGCGTCTCAAAAATCTGGTGGAAAGAGAAGAATCAATGGGACACTGTGATACCAAGATGCAAATTATTTCAAAACGAGAAGGCAGATAAAATTGGTGGAGGGGTTAATGGTGATACAAAGTCAAGCAGGATACAAAATACCCTGTGAAATCTTTATAGACACAAATTATTGATGCCTTGAAGCAGCTGTAAGCACAGACATCTGTAACATTTCCTAGCAACATGGCTTCCCCCTGTAAAAATGAGGACTCCTTCGTCCCACCCTAATTCATGCCCCTTGACCTCTTGATGTAATTAGTATCCCTAAGAATAAAATAGCCTCTTTCTAAAATGACAGTGCTAGTCCATTCTAATTATTAGTTAGATAGATTCTGAATCTGACTATAATTGCTTATATTCTACTGTATATTTGGTAAGCCACCTAGACATGTGTATGATAAAAGTCCTACTGTGGGTCCATAACCGGCTAAAAGATAAGAAACGGAGAGCAGGGCTCAAGAAGCATCCTTAAAGAGCCTGCCAGGCACCTGTGACCTGGACTGGCCACTGCCAGGGACAGATTGTGGGCCTGATTGACCTGTGGGATGACCGAGTATGGCATCCCTTATGTTCTTACGGGAGATGTGTGATATAAAAAAATGCATCAGGAGTATTTGTGGCTAGTTACTGTATGTTTGAAACTGTCAGAGGAGTCAGACTCTAAATCAAATCAGTATTCTTTGTGAACTTAGTTTCTTCTACTGCAACAACACTAGAATGGTGCAAAGAAGTTACAGATCAGAAACGTTTCGGATCACATCTCAAACTCATGCACTACACATCCCTGAATAATTCTTATGTTGATGCATAAAAACATTCCGAAGTTTTTTCTAATAGCTGTACTTTTCAATAAGAGTTTGTTGCAATTTTCTACATCTCATGGCTTGTACTTTCTATATCCATTCTTTGAACAATAGTCTCGGCACAGTTTCAGAACCCGGTAGTAGCGTCTGAAAGCTGTATCTAGATAGCTTGGGGAATATTTACTAAACTGTGCTGTTAGCCCATGGTAACATGAGGCCCGGTGCTAAAACTCCTGTGCTAATAGGTTAGCATACAATTGGGCAATGATACAGTGGGTTGGTGTGGAATGCGGGTATTGATGACACATTGTGGTTAGCAGATGTGTTATGGGCATGCACTAACCACAATTGTTGCCGTTAGTGCGGGTGCACTTAATGACATCACAATGGGTGGCGTTAGGTGCATCTACATGCCAGGCTCCAAAGTGCTGCATTTTAGCAACATGTCAAAGGTAGGGGGACGGAACTACATGCCCCCTGAAGTTAGCATGGGCCTCTGCACTAGTTTTGTAGCCCAAACGTGCACTACCAGTGCGCTTTCTAGTGAACACATCCCCTTGTTTTTCCTGGAATTGAGAGCGCACTTTAGTTGCTCTCTTGAACTGTATTTTGACTTTTAAATTTCTATAAGAACTATTTTCAGAAACTGCAAGGGAGCTCAGAAATTGACTGCTACTTTGGATTGCTGCTTTAGCAATTTCAGCATTCAAGGTTTGTTTGTTTTTTTATTTTATCTTCATGCAATTTTACATTACATCCCAAGAAAGTTAACAAAAAACATCCTTGTACAGATATAGAGCAGAAACAGCACTAAACAAACAAGAAAAATTACAACATAAGCGCAAGAAAGAAACTGTCGCTCAACCTAGCCCAAGACATAGCATTCAAGTTTAATAAGCATTACCAGGTTGATTATTTAAATATTTTCAGAACATTTCAAAACAAACTAATATTTTAAGTAGAAATGCATGCACAGATATTCAGGAGGGAGGATAAATTTATAATAACGCACTCATAAAAATTCTAAAAAAAATCATGCAATTATAAATTAGATATAAAATAAGCAACACAGCAACCTATGTGCCTTTATAAAACAGGCTTCTAGAATAATCACCAATAGTACACAAATGACCTTTTACAAAATGTATGTACACACGCGTGGAAGGTAGTTTTGTAAGGGCCGCTTAGTCCAATGTGAGTTGGCATGCACATATTTGGCACCTATTCTATAAAGTACTCACATAATTTACTCTATAGAGTATGAATTCAACTGGTGAGATACGTGGGCCAAATATTGATGCGACCGCTTAAACCAACCCTAGACTTGGTGTAAATACCCACAACTAGATTTGTAGGAAACATGCATAACTGATAGTGATGTATAACTTACATGTGTAAATTTGAACACGGTTTTTGATCCACTACTATACTTGCCCACTCTAAAGCTACACACTCAGAGAATAGAGATTGCTTACTCTCCATACATAACTACCAATCCCTGCATGTAAGTCATTTAAAATTGCTGCTCCCGCTGTCTCATTTAATACCATATCTATGTGTTTGCTGGAATCCTTCTGTGTATTTTACAAAAGGCTCCATGTTCGGCAGAGTCTTTTATAAAATGCAAGGGAATCAAGCACGTCCTGACCTGGGCTTTGATTTGCAACCTCAAACATATCTAAAATGGGTCTTTGGGGGGGGGGGGGTAATTTTACAAAGCACTTTTTACATGCAAAGCATGTTCTATGTGTTAAAAGTGGCTCTTTCAAAATTGTGTGGGTACATACACTCATAAAACATAGGCGCATCGAAAGATAGCACCTACGTTTACATGATATTCAAGTAGGCATTCCTAGGAGCTTAGTTTTGGCAAGTGTGGCATTGTGATGTATATATGTACTTAATAAAATATGGAAATACACCCACGAGTACACCTATATACTCTATGGGGTAATTCTATAATGAGCTGTGGACAATCCTGCACATAGGGAAAAAAGCATACCGACCTCACAAATTTGCACTACTGCAGCCAGGAACATTGCAGGTCCCTGGGTGCAGTGACACATACAGTGGACCCCAAGTTGGGATCACCATCTCTTAAAGGGACCGTAGGGATAAAACCTGCCACAATCCCATCCCCTGAATGCTCCCTAGCTTCATCCTCCATCCCCTCATTCCCTTCCAGGCTCCATAAGACACTCCCCAACCTCCCTTAAACCCTTCCAGTTCTTACCATGGGGTTCCCTAGGAGCACCCCACAGAACCTCCTACCCTATCAGCACCTGGATTCAAAAGAGTGCCTCTAGCCCTCTAGCAGTAATTGTGCAATATTACCACTGGAGGTAAGCTGCCCTTATTTGGCAACTTGACCCTTAGCAATAGTACTGAGAGAATATTGCTAGGAGATCAGAGGTGTCATTTTGAAATCAGGCACTAACTGGGCAGAAGCATCTAAGGTTTGCCCCTTCCCCCCACCTCACTAGCCACCAGCGAGTCCACTGGTAAGGGTTGGAGGGGTGAGGGTTGGAAGGATGGAGGAGATGTTTTCTGCCATTGGGAGGTGGGGGACGATTTTGTTTTGCACTACCTCTTTATTAAGACCCCAGATCTAAAATGGTAGCTGGTACTTACTTACGCTTGCTTTGGGGCAGGTGCAAAAGCCACTGGGGACGTATTACGGTGTAAAATGGAAAATGTGCATCTTTTTTCTACAACTCTGTTCTACTTACAGACTTTGGTAGGATGCTGTTTAAAGTATTTCTTTCCTTTCCAAGAAAGTAGGATTAGTCTTATCTCTTCTGTTTTTCGATAGAAAGGTATGCGCTAAAAAAAGTTGAAGTTGCTGGACTCTAGGCTTTTTTCAACGTAATCAAATTCGTAGCTACATAAGATTACTACATGGCTAGAGAAACAAAATACCCACTCTGTTTCCACACACCATGTACTGACTCGGACAGTATACTAAGCTTCTTTTCTGTGGTCAAGACTCCAGTTCTACAGAGTGATTTGTAGTACATGGGAATATTTTGCACAGCAATCTCATTATCTTGTGCGAGACTAAGATTGATTCCTCATCTCAACTACGTGAGTAATACAGCAGAACAGTAGCTGTTTTTAGCTAAATGAGTATGCTTCCACTACAAATGAAATACATTCCTTCCAACTAGGGCACAGATGTCTCTCGATGACTTCCAAGCATGAGTAATATGCATTATTAATGTTATTGTACATTAGGAAGAATATGCTAAATTAATTGGATATGTAGTCTCATTATCCAGAGATATATATTTGATAATCTAGAAGAGGTACATGTTTCACTTACGGACTGCACTAGTACAGAGCTTAGCACTGTTTAGTATGCTTGGATCTCTGAGGGTTAAGCGGGGTCAAGGTAATATGCTCCGTGTTTCCTGCTGGCAAATTTCTTCACGCCTGTCTTGTTTATGACAATGTATTGAGCACTGCAGACATAAATGAAGAAAGATGGGTTTTCAAAACTGGGCAGCAGCAGGAGCGAAAGATGGCAAGAAACTGCGAAAATATGGAGGCATAAATACTGAAATGATCTGCCGAAAGCCAAAAATATCCCAGTCAGTCTGGGACACCTGCTCACATATTGGTTTCCGTGCCTTCACAGTTCCAAATGACAGAAAACAGTCATTCTGGACTAGTACATAACCAATTTAGCAGCGCAGTCCTTGCAAAGTTCCATTAAAACAGGAATTAGATAACAGCCGATTAGATTGCCCTGAAGCTCCCCGCTGCAGCTGATGCACCGAGGGATGAAGGAGGAGAGTCGATTCAATACTGCAATGAGGGAGGGCAAATAAGGGGCTAAATGTGTTACCCAGAGAAGCAATGTATGAGATAAGGAAGACTAAGGTGGGCTGCACTGGAGGGGAGGGATCAGAAGACGACTTGATGCAAGTACTTTGGCGAGTTGGAAAAAGAATGGGGGATAATGGGGAAAGATTGAGACGATGGCAAAATGAATCACGAACATGCACATCCCTAGGTTACATGAGATCTGGATAAGTCTTCATAATTTGCAAATGGAGCACTGCCAAGACATCAGGCACTCCTAACTGTTATAAAATATTTTATTTGGTTTGTTTTTAAAGGGCTCACAGTAAAGTGGTTCTTAGGAACGTCAAGATTGGTCATTGATTATAGACTAATTAGAAAATGCTCATGCATTATGCAGAGAGGATTTGATTACACATGCTGATTTTCTGGTAGCTCTTGAGAGTTTTCTTTAGATGAAACACAGAGAAATGGCCTAGAGTTTTCAGACAAATTTTCTGTAACTTTACGAGCAGCCTACTGGGGAAAAAAAAGACAAAATAGCAACAGAGAAGGTAAGAAATATCATGAATATGTAATATCTGTGTCTCTGAAAACTCTTACATGTTAGGAGTATAAGCTTCTTCTGTTGACAGATCTGAAACTAATATTTTCAGGAAAAAATGACGGACTGTTGAGCTTAAAAATATTTGCATCTTTGGAAAAAAATGAAAACAAAAAAGTGTGACATTTCATTTTCATTTAACAAAAATATAAACAGAGGATGTCAGGAGCTTCCAGTTTTATTTGGGGCCAGATTTAAGATTGTGACGCAGGTAGCATGTCCTAAGAGGGGGGAGAATGTCAGAGATTCCAAAGGTTGGAACCCAGAAGAGGCGCAGAGGAAGGACGCGCCGTGGTGTCAGTTTGAAGCAGCACATGTACACAGTCCTAACAAACAGCAGCAGGCTCCTCTTTGGCCTGGATATTTAGAGCATCTGACATTTGGCTCCCCAGGCTGGGGGGGGGGGGGGGGTGTCAAATTTCAATAAGCCGCAAAGTGGCAAAAAAAACCAACCAGGTTGCCTTTAGTTGATTTTTATCCAAACTTTATTAGTTAGATGTGTGGCTGAAAACCCACCTAAATCTAGACCAGTTATTTTGTGTGACCAGAGTTGTCTGGCTAATTTGTCCATTATTAGTGCTGAAGATCTGCTCTGAGCATCTATAGCAGGGGTTCTCAACCCAGACCTCACAACACACCAAGCCAGTCAGGTTTTTAGGATAACCGCAATGAATATGCACGCGATAGATTTACATGCACAGCTTCCATTGCATGCAAGTCTCTCGCGTGCATATTCACTGTGGTTATCCTGAAAACCTGACTGGCTTGGTGTGTCCGAGGACTGGGTTGAGAACCCCTGATCTAGGAATGATGCCGGAGATGCCCCTTTTCTGCAGGGCTAAATTAGTGTGCCCTGTGAGTCTGAGAAGAAAAGATTATCCAGGCAGCAGGGGAAATCTTTCAAAGCCAGGGCCGGCCTAGCCATTAAGCAAATTAAGTGACCGCCTAGGGTGGCAATTTCTTGGAGTAGGAGGGCAGCAAAGAAGAGGGCATTGAAAGCTAAACAGATTCTGGCGGCCAGCAGGGGTATAAAGGTTAATGTCTGCCTAGGATGCCAACATCTTGAACCAACTCTGCTGCTAGCTCTGTTGAAAGCCAGAGTTTATCTGGTTACTTTTGGAAATTACCCAGTTAAACGTTTTGGGAGCTCGCCTGTAAGATTCCTTTCCCTAGGGCAATTTTCCAAATGGGTTAGTTTGGATCTGGAACGCGATAAATGCCAAGTATCTGTTCGAGGTCTTTTTCGACCAGCCGTTGCGGCGATAGACTCAGAGGCAGTAAAATAATCTTAGAGAACCTGAATTCACAACGTCGGAGACGAAAGATATACGTCAGAAGTCGATTGTTCAGATAAGTGCTGTATTACCATTTGAATGGTGGCTAGAAAGCGGTTTTACTACATTTATTTATTTCTTTATTTTCTATAGATTGTCTCCGCGAGAGGCTCAGTTGCTTTCATTGGGCATAAGAGTTTTACTCTTAGTACGAGTAGAGGGAGCAATTTCTTTCTACTTTTAATATTGGCAAATAAAAATGGATTTTACACTTTAGTTATTGATTAGGATCAAAAGATAGATATTATTGAATGTTCGAATCCTTTAAAAGTACTTTTCTTGGATGTAAATTTATTGGTAGGTAAAAATATAAAAAAAAAAGGTTGGGAGGGTGAGGTCTGTGATGCATAAGTTCTGAGCTCTGTCCTATGGTGACACTGTTCGCCAAATGAATGGTATGAGCTTTTACTGAGGCCTGTATATACCTTAAAGTTAAGTGAGTTAAGGTTTCCATTATTCTAAGATAGTGAGAAGTGTTTGGGGTTGTAAAGGGAGGTGCTACGTATGTGTGTTTAGTTTTGCGCATACCATGAGAGCATGAACCTCACTCCTAAGCCAAGGTATGTGGAGTATGATCTCAGTCTGTCAAATTTACTGCTGATGCTTGGTGTAGTACTTGCATAGTGCCAAAGAGAGCTTCCTTCTCAAGTTCTTAAGATGTAACACGTAAGGGTAATTTATCAAGGTGTGCTTAGAAATTCTTTTTAATCAACTCCCCAATAGGAGACCATCTTAGTGAATCAGACCCTTTGTGTATGCTTGGCCGTGCCTGACTCAGATCTGCGAGTAGACTGTCTGGATAAACCCAGACTCCCTGCATGAACAGCCGTGAGCTGAGAGTTTGATCAGAAAAGCTCCGTTTCAGGGAGGACCACTGTATGTAGCTTTATTAGATTTTGCAATTTAGGCTCAGTGAAGTGCAGAAAGTCCTTTCTCAGAACAAAGATTCTGTGCAATCTAATTTCTATCTTGTAAAGGTCAGTGCTTAAGCACTACTTTGACATTTTCACATTCTTCTTGCTGTTTTATTAACTTTTTAAACAAACAGTTAAATTATGTGGTAGAAAGGTTTTCCTACTTGATATTCTGAAACAAAGCTTCCTACCACCTTTTTGCTATTGGAGATAAAAGATCTTTATCTCTCTGTCTTGCTCAGAAGAGTTATCTAAGCTAAGGATTTTAGGTGAAGCTGTGGACAGTTTACAAATGATTTTAAACCAGGAACCTAGGCAAGCACCTAGGTAAAAATGGGGGCTAAACCCTCCCCTCTCTCTCTGCAGGCAAGAAATCAAGGGTCACAAAGAAGTGGAGACAGAGGAGGGGCACAGGAAGAGCCAGAAAGCAACCAGCAGAATTGTCATTTTGACAGTCCTGGGTGAACTTTACATGCCAACTTTGCAGTCACTGCAGAGCAGGTGCAATGCCTTTGGATCTGAAAGTACCTGTGGTGCTGGCTAGATTCTGAATTTTGATTGCAGGCCTACAGTTGCTTTAAAAACAGCCCCAGCTGTGGACAGACATATAGGGCACAACAAATATACATCTGGAGGCTGTTTTTAAAGTCCCCCACACTAATTAGAGGCTCATGAATTTCCCTTTGAAAATGTAATGGCTGACTGACAAGGGTTCTCCTGCACCTGTGAAACGGTGTCTAAAATCCCTGCCCCAAGGAAAACCCCTTCAGATTGGATTTTAGATTTAATTATTTGCTTTTTCCAAATGCAAGCTCAAAGCAAGTGGCAAGCCTGCCTAAGTAGACTTAGGAGCCCTTTTACTAAAGTGCGCTATCTGAATTCAAGAAAGCATGGGGCAAACACAGAAGCTCTCTAAAGGAATAAAAGGGACTGTAGAGCTTAGTAATTGGTATGGAAGAACAGACTGGATAGGCCGTATGGTCTTTATCTTCCGTCATGTTTCTATATTTTGCCCCTAACGTGCATTTTAGTTTATTTTAAATATTTAACTATGCTTATATACCACTTAGTCTAATAGTCAAAGCGGTTTACAGAGAACAAGTGAGCCAACATGGCTTCACATAAAACAAGAAGTTAAAGCAAGGGGAGATAAACATGGGTGAGGGCAAATGGCACAAAAGTAAACAAGGTGTCCCACTGGTTGTCCTCCTCCCACCATGTCTCTGAGATATACCAATCATATCTAACTTCTCATTTAGTGCTATATATTCTAACTCTCCCATCTTAGTTTTTAGACTTCTAGCATTTGCATATAAGCATTTTAGAGACTGTATTTTATTCATATTAATCTGGTTATCGGTAGGCAGGGGTCATTTGGAATCTCTGCTCTGTACTCAAGGGCATTTGGGCTTCCTTTGTCTATATTGGAACCTCTCTGCTGATGTGCCCTAACTTCATTTTTTTGGTAGTATCCTTCAAGGATACATTCTTCCGAACCATGCGCTCTTGGGCGACTGTCGGCTCTCCCCTATTATCTAGTTTAAAAGCTGCTCTATCTCCTTTTTAAAGGTTAATACCAGCAGCCTGGACTTTCTCTTTGAATACTGTGATACCCACTAGCTTTCATAGGCAGATAGAGTGGTTCATTCTGTAAGGGCAGGAAACTAGGTTTAGAATTCCCTCCCTATGGTAATCTGAGAGGATGTTTGTGAATGGAGGATGATGTCATAATAAGGAATAATGGGTCTTTGATATCATTGGGTATTGAGGTACCAATGGGTGAAGAGGGGAGTGGTTACTTGCTATATATAAAGCATAAATGCCAAAGCCATTCTCAAAAGGTCTGGGATGCTCATGAGGAAACAATGTATGATCCTGATGGTATCGGATGGTGAATGGAGGCATCCTTCGAAAAAAGATAAGTGTGGTTAAGAACTGTGTAGAGAAAACTCTTAGACCTTGAAGCAGAATAAGTTGAAATTGTTCAAAATGTGACGGTCATGGTCGGTGAATATATAGTTGTTACTAAAGGTGAAAAGAGAATTTGCAGAAATGTGAAAACCTTTAAGAAAATGATACTGAATTTTATGGACCACATTTAGAGTGAAATATTATAAAGTTCATGCATGAAAAAAGTTGATTAAAGAGAAAACCAAAGAGTTGAAAAAATAAAAAGTTGACAAAAAAAAAAAAGGATAAAAGGGGACTATTAAGCTAGAAGTAGCTTATTATAGTGGCTTTGATGAACATAGTCTTACAAAGTTTTGGAATATGCACTGAGCAAATGCTAGTGGGGTAAAGATTTTGATCATATGTGATGTAGTGGTACCCTGCAAAGGGTTCCAGTTTGTGTCATTTCTAAACATAAAATGATTTGGCAGGGTTTAGATAAAGAGTTGGTAACCACTGTGAGGAGACCAATATCTCAACATAGTTTGCGCTCTAATCAGCAGGACTTACTATTTGTTCCTTCTTAAGTGTAGGTTGCTTGACTTGAACTCAAAATAGGGTCTTTACAATCTGTGCCCCTAGGTTCTGGGATTCTATAGGGATGTGCTTTCATTTTAAAAAGAAAGAGGCAGTAGTGCGCTCTATTGAAAAAAAAAAGATAATACGATGAAAAAATGAAAAAAATAAAAAACAAAACATTTTTTCACCAACACATCCCTAGAATTCTATGCCTATATTCTCTCTCCAGGAGAGGCATACTGAATCATTTCAAAAGATGTTAAAGCTTAACTATTTAAAAGAGCTTCTACATCTTAATCAAGAGTTTTGTCATGCCCATAATGGGGTATTTTTTTCTGACACAATTGTATTATTTTAGAAGTAATTTTATGGCTTTATGTTTTTGTATATTTGTCTTGTTTGCTTTTGCATGTGATTGTGTATGTATTGATGTAAATTGCATTTTTCTTTTGCGGCCTATAAATATAGTGAATGAAATGAAAGTATGTGGACTGACTATCCGGACAGTGGTAGAACACTGTCACTATTTGGATACTGCCGCTGAACGTCTGACTTTTTTCTTTTACTTATGGTGGATGGTGTTTAAAAAAAAAAAAACAACTGACTGCTGTGGGCTGAATATTGACCCCACTGTTTGTGTCTTATACAGTGGTGGGGAAACTGACTTGTCCAAACTCATAAGGAGAATCCTGGCTTCTGCGAGTCTTAGCTCCCTACTCTAAGCAGTAGCCTACTTCTAATATAGGAAAAAGTACCCAGAAAGGCATAGGGTTTATTACATCATACTTTTATACAGTCCATCCAAAGATGCTCAAAGCGGTTTACAATCATAAGAAATAAAATACAGTTCAATCATAACATTAAAATTACAACACCAGAAAATTAAACATATCATTTATACCAAGAATTCACAATTCCAATCCCACAAAAGCCTGCCGGAACAAATACGTTTTCAACTGCATTTTAAATATTCTAAAGTCAGTCTCCAATCACAAACCCTGTGGAAGTAAGTTTCAAAAAGGCTGGAGCCTGCACCCAGAATGTGTGGCTACGATAGATAACCTTATGGAACTCACAAAACCTCCGAACCATTAACAAACTTGCATCCTCCGACCAAAGAGTCCAGGTAGGAAAATATGGTTTAACATGGACTACCAAAGAGACTGCTAATGCCGGAAAGAAATCTGCACTTGTAGGTATTTACTTCTGGGAAATTCTCTAAATCTTGGGAAAAAGGGAATTCTTTGGGTTAACGCTGATAAATCTGTGTACTTTAGAATCCGGTATATTTGTTAACTCAGTCAGAGCTCAGTATCACCAGAGAGAATTTAATTTAAATTTAAACCTCAGTCAGTAGCAGCAGGGATCTTTTAATTTAAATAAGATATAGCTTAGCATAGAAGGAAGAATAGGGTAAATATTCTTTTGAGTAGAAAGAAAATTTGTTTCTAGAGACCTTTACAAAGAGATTTTCCAGTTAGGGGGACAAAAGACCTGTGAAATTTTTTAAATAGTTGTTAAAGCCAAGTGACAGCTAAAAGGGGCAATTTGAGAAGCTCCCTCTATCAAACCAAAGGCTGTGTGAATCACCCAGGAAACTGTTAAGAGATTACCTTAGAAGCACAGGTCAGGGCATTATGTAGCAAGCTATCTTTTACTAAGTTTTCTTTTACCTCCCACCCACCCTGACTCCTACCAACCCCAGTCATAATCTTAGCTTTATAGGCTCTTAAACCTATTAAAGGGGATGAGGTAGTCAAACTCACTTTCAGGTTCAGCTGATTATCCTCACCAGGAATAGACTGATTAATCTTGAGTTGAATTAAGTCCCTTAAACCTATTAGGTATAGTTGTATCCCTAGCGACTTTAGGTTAACAACTTAAATAGCTAAACAAAACCTTAAAACTAAGATGCAGACAGCAGTCCAGTAATGAGATGGGGCTATCCAGTCTTTTGCACTGAGTGTCACATGTACGATTTTCTCCCAGTTGGTGAGGGTTCTTACATGTGCACTAGGTCCAAGGAGCTCTTTGCCCTCAGGGAACGAGTCTGATCTCTGGAGGCTAGAGTGACAGACATGGAGGACATAAGGAAGACAGACCTACAGGGATGTAGTACTGAAGTCCCACTTCCAGTCTGGCAGCCTCTCAGTTACCATGAGGGAGAGGTGTCATGTGAAAGGAGAGCATAATATTGGTTTCGCAAGAAGTGATCCTCTAGCTAGAACCCATCCTCCAGGTGATTTAAAACCCTCTCACACAGAGAAGGTTTCTCCAGGACCATATGCCCATGAGGGAAAGGTTAAGACATCCGTTACAGTTGGCGATTTGATCATTAGGCATATAGATAGCTGGGCGGCTGGTGGACATGAGGATCACCTGGTAACATGCCTGCCTGATGCAAAGGTAGAGGACCTCACAGGCCACCTAGACAAGGTTTTAGATAGTACTGGGGAGGCGTCTGCTGTCTTGGTACATGTTGGTGCCAATGACATAGGAAAGTGTGGGAGGGTTGTTCTGGAGGCCAAATTTAGGCTTTTAGGTAGGAAGTTGAAATCCAGAGCTTCCAGGGAAGCATTCTCCGACATGCTTCCCATTCCACACACAAGACCCAAAAAGCAGGCAGAGCTCTGTAGTCTCAATGCATGGATAAGATGATGGTGCAAAGAAGAGTGTTTTGGATTTGTTAGGAACTGGGCAACATTGTGGAGAAGGGAGGGGCTCTTCTGAAGGGATGCACTCCACCTTAACTGGGATGGAACTAGGCTACTGGCATCAATCATTAAAAAGGAGATAGAGAAGCTTTTAAACTAGATAATAGAGGAAAGCCAACAGCCATTCATGAATGCATGGTTTGAAAGGATGTATCCTTGAAGGATACTAGCAAAAGAGGGATGTTAGGGCATCCTGATAGAGATTCCAATAAAGATAAAAGTAACCCAGATGCCCCTAAGTACAGATCTGAAAGATTCCAAAATTACCCCTATCAACTGATAACCAGATTAGTATGAATAAAAGTCAACCTCTAAAATGCAAATAATGGGTCTAAAAAATAAGACGGGAGAGCTAGAATAGATAGTAGCACTAAATGAAAGGTAAGATATGATTGGCATCTCAGAGACCTGGTAGGAGGAGGACAACCAATGAGACAGACTGTGATACCTGGGTACAAACTATATCACAATGATAGGGTAGATAATTGATGGAGAGGTTGCGCACTATGTTAGAGGGGACATTCAGTCACATAAGATTAAAGTTTTACATGGAACAAAATACACTGCAGAAGCTCTATGGATGGAAATCCCATGTAAAAAGTGGAAGGCGATGGCAGTGGGGGGTGTATAACCAACCACCTGGCCAGAATGAACAGATGGATGATAAAATGCTAAGAGAAATCAGGGAAGCTAACAAAAGTTACAACACAGTAGTAATGGGTGATTCTAATTACGCCAGTATGGACTGGGTCTCTTCACAGCATGACATGCTAGGGAGATAATTACTAGATGAAATAAATGACTGAAATAAAGGTCCATAAACCATTATTAAAGAGGACCCAGGAAATCCACTGCTTATGCCGGGATAAGCAACGTGGAATCTGTTTACATTTCTGGGAACTTCCTAGGTACTTGTGACATGGATTGGCGACTGCTGGAAACAGAATACTAGGCTTGATGGACCTTGATCTGACCCAGTATGGCATTTCTTATGTTCTTATGTAACAAGAATCTTAATATAAACAGGAGCCATATCGTGCAAAGCTTTAAAAATTAAAATCATAAGCTTATAACGGAGCCTATAAAAGGACTGTTAACAAATGAAATTCCACCAACATCGGGGTCACATGATCAATCTTGCCTGAAGCCTTAATAATTTTGCCTGCTGTATTCTGAACTAACTGCAACCTAGCCAATTCCTTTTCAGGAAGACCCAACAGCAAGGAATCACAATAGTCGATCCTAGGCAATATCAGAGCTCTAGTAAAAGGATGGATGCATCCTCAGGATCCCAAACAAGGCCCTCATCAAAAAGGAGACAGTCATTAAAGGTCAGAGAACTATCTAGCACAACCCTCAATCTACGACAAGATGCCAAAACCTCCACAAACCTCCCCCAGATCCCACAAACCTCCAGAGATCACAGGCTCAGCCTTTCAAAATGGCAATAACAATAAACAGTCTTCTGCGCCTAAGTGTAAAGACCTTTGAGCAATCCTCTTCTTCAAAGCACTTGCGCAACCCTGAATTTTACCATCATTTTGCTCCTTAGGAGCCAATGGGAGCAATACTTGAATGCCATTTGCATACAAATAAAAACACAACCCTAAATTCTGCATAAAAGAACAAAGAGGTAAGATATAGATAATAAACAAAGTGAGAGATAAAACTGAGCCTTGTGGCTTGCCACATTCTAATTCCCATCCTCTAGAGAGCTGCTGTCCATACTTCAATCCTCTGCATCCTACCTTCCAAAACAGAAGAGAACCACCTATAGAAAATTCCTCCCACCCCATCTGCTCTAAACACTCCATCAGAAGACTATGCTCTACAGCAGGGGTGGGCAATTCCGGCCCTCGTGCACCACAATCCAGCCTGGTTTTCATGATGTCCCTAATAAATATTCATGAGATCTATTTGCATCCACTGCCTTTCATTGTATGGAAATAGGTCCATGAATATTCATTAGGGACATCATGAAAACCAGGCTGGATTGTGGTGCACGAGGGCCGGAATTGCCCACCCCTGCTCTACAGTATGAAATGCTGCCCTCGCGTCCAAATGGAAGAGGACTTCTCCTCACCCCCATCAAACATAACATGAATATGATCAACAAGAGTCCTTAGCAGGGTTTCGGTACTACAATAGCACCGAAACCCTGATTGAAAAAACATCCAATACCCGATTACAGGCCAAATAATCTATCAACCGTTTCCCAACTCAACACTCCACCATTTTCATCAAAAAAGGCAATTTTACCTGCATAAGAGCTTAGCTATCTGGATAAAATCATCTGATAATTGTTCACTCATCACACTTCTGAATAAATATTCTCCTTTTACAAATGCATCTCTCTCTTCTCCTCTCTCTCCTATCTTGGTGAGTATGACTGCATTATCTGTCCTATCCAAACATGGTAGTTCTTTTTTGATTTTCTGTTTTTATCTGCTGTGTTATTATCGAAGGGCGGTTAAGAAAATTAAATAAGAAACACATTTTAGACCACACACTGCTACAAAAAGCTAATTCTGTGTAAGTATACAGCAAATAAGTTATATTGAAATAAAGCTGTAGATAAGTGTACCACAAACTATTCTGGGGGGAAGTTTCAACTGAAATATGGTGCCTTGTAGATTTTGACATTCACTGTACTCTAGAGCTATCTTTACTGAAGCACCAGGAACAGGTAATTGCATTTATTATCCCAAAGTAGTCAATAGCACAAAATGTTGTTAGCTGCCAGATTTATAATTGCCAAATACTGGAAAGGGTCCCCTGACATCACTTACTGGCAAAGCCAACTCTGATACAACATGTATTGAACAACTATCTTACTCACTTAAAGGTCAGATAGCTATAGGGGTAGATTGGATTTCATTTACATCTTTTTGTTGGTAGCTCAAAACACGTCACATTCAGGTACAGCAGGTATTTATTAGGATACAATATGGGCAAATTCTAGAAGCTTCATTGTGCTCTTGTTTAACAATGTGTTGGCATATGATGTACTATGTACTGTGATGCCTGTCATACTTACAGGAGAAATATTTGAGTGTTTTATTAAGGTAATATTGTTGCTATCATTGTAAATTGCCTAGTTCCAGTTCCATATGCTGTTCACTGCTCTAGCTAGAGTTTTTTTTCCAAAAGGGAAGTATATAAATGTTGTCAACTGCACTAAATGACACCACGGGAAAAGTTTATAAACATGCACTAATCGCTAGCACAGGGTTCAGAACACGGTAATCACCCCATGGTAAAAATCCAACACTAACTGGGTAGCTTGTGAATGGGCGGGAACTGGGCAGCTTGTGGGTGAAAAATGGATGTGGATGGTGGTGCATGGTTATTGCAGGCGTTTTGGATACATGCTAATCATGAAGGTAACTGTTGGCACTTAATGCCAACTCAGTGGGCGGCGGAGATGTACCCGTGCACTGGTTAGCACGGTGTGGCGCATTAACCATCACACATTAATAGCAGGGGGATGGATGCACACACCTTCATAAGTTCGTGCGGGTGTCCTCACTAACCTTTGAGCCACGACAAGCACTACTGGCGCATTTCTTAGTATACGTCCCCCTATGCTGATATATGAATTCACCTGTACTGTCTGTTCTGTTTAATGTTTCAAACCTAACCATAGCAAAGAGTATTATTTAATATTTTATCTATTTAAGTCATTATATTTCAGGTCATTTTCAGTTGCTGTCCTTGAAGTCTCCTGTATACATACAAGCAGTCATTTTTAGAGCAGTAAGAAATCATCTCACATAAACAAGATCCGATTCGTTTGTGTTGAGTGCATGATGCCATTGGTGACATCAGAGCTAGTGTGAACCAATTGAATCAAACGATTTGAAGGTAATGTGTAGCTCTCTTCCTTTCATGGTTGCTCTCAGAGGATCGGAGACATTACTGTGGCGCATTCATGACATTGTCCCCAGGTGACTCAAACAAGGCCGATAGCACATAAGACTCAAAATTTTCTTAACTGAGCCACATGGAAGGATAGAAAAGACAGACCACAGGAAAATAGGGAGGGATAGCAGATGATGGGATAAATGATGATAGGGAGGGAAGGGAATGGCAGAACCAACTAGGAAGAGATGGAGAGAAAAAATAAGAAAGGGGCTACAGAAAGATTTGTGGAGACGAGTTAAGATACAACAGGAGGAGTAGCCTAGTGGTTAGAACATCAGTCTGGAGACCAGGGTTAGAATCCCACTGGCACGCCTTGTGGCCTTGGACAAGTCAGTTAACCTTTAACAAACAATGGTATGCCCCACTTTGATTTCTGCAATGGCATCCTGCAGGGCCTCCCCAAACAAACCGTAAGCCCTTTCCAAATGGCACAGAACACTGACGTACCATCATGAAGGTAGCCAGGTCAAAACTCAACACCCATTCTACACCAGCTACATTGGCTGCCAGTCACACAGAGGATTAAATACAAGACTCTAATGACCACTTTCAAGATGATAAATAACATAGCACCAGCATATCTCAATTCATTAATATATATGCACCCGGAGATAAAACAAAGAAGAGAATGTACGCAAAACTCACTAACAATCCTTAAGGAATTCAAGAGAACCAATCAACAGCCAACAGGGAATTTACCTTCTACTTATCAATCCTTTGGAACACACTCCCAGACAGAAATAAATGACCTGACCACATTCAGAAAGAGGCTCAAGACTTACCTATTTACTGAATATTACCAAAACCGAATCAAAAACCCAAACCTGTACCCCACATAAGTCCTAAACATCCCACAATACTGTACCTTCTTCCACTGGTATAACACACATAGACATGAATCACCCACACTGAACTACCTCATTACTCTGTAATAACCCATAACATAGTCCTGTACAATGAATGTAAATAGGTTCGTCAACCTTCTGTGTTCAAAATGCCTGCATGAAATGTTCAAAATGTTGAATTTGAATTAGTTCACTGTAATAGTTCATTGAGTTCTTTGTAAACCGTCTTGATTTATGGATAAAGCGGTATAGAAAATCCAGAAATAAAAATAAATAAATGGTTTAGTTTCTTGGATTGCTGTTATTTGTGATCCACAGGCTGCCCACTATAGTACAATTGATGTTCTTTTTGATTGAATGATCCTATCTTGGTTTTGTGCGATACAGCATTGTGCATTTTCCTGATTGTTAGTAAATGCACATAAAACATGTATTAAGAGGAAAAGTGTGAAATGAACTGAAAAATGGGCGCAAATTGGGGAAAAGGTCTGAAAATGACCCCCAAAAAGAAATGGCATTTTTTTCCTTTCACATTCCTAAATGAATTATATATATGTGATAGACTACTAAAGACCCAGGGTGCAGAGTGGCTCATTATTATGTAGTTTTGCACTGATACTTTTGCTGTGTGTTGGAGACCAAAAGTTAACTGCACCTATGAAGATGTTGTTTCCCCTAGAAACATTGGCTCCCATGCTCCTAGGAAACTTTTTAAAATTAAAGTTTCCAGATTTGCCCAATTTTGAAGAACTGTCCCCGATTTTGAGGCAGTGTCTCAGACTCCATGGACTATAATCACCTCCTGCCCTCATTTCATTGACGACAGGGGCCAAGGACCTTGTCTCTCCTGTGTATCTCTCTAATGCTGTCCTCTAGATCCTGGTAGATGTAAGATTGACTTCTTTTCTGTAAAAAAGAGGAATTTAAAAAAATATAGAGAATATTTATGTATAAAACAAAGTTTAAGCATATGTATGTGTGTGCTCTTAAAACTCAAGAAGGGCTGCTACTGTCTTTTTTTAAAATTTTGAAATTACTGGATGCTACCTACTACTCATTTCGAAGTACTGTATATGTGGAAAAGATCTACCATCACAATCTCTGATTTCCGTAAAAAATTTAAGACTTATCTTTTTTCAGAATACTTTGAAACAATCTCTTAAAGAAGACAACCCAATCAGTAATCCCTGATCAACATCTTGTAGCTATTGTCTCTCTTTCTGTTCTTAGTTATGAAAAATTGATTAACCCACCCCTACCCCTTTTCAATGTAATCTCTCAAGTTTATATGTTATCTGTAAACCATTTTGACTCAATGATAAAATGGTATTGAAAGCCTGTTAAATAAATAAAATAAATAATTAAAAAGATGGTCAAGGAGGGAGGATTGCTGCCCTTTCCAGCCCAGCTCCATTGAGGAATCCTAGATTTGCTCTCCAAAACTCTGGTAACCTTATGAAGGGGCTCCACATAAAAAGGCCCTGAAAAACCCTGGAGGGCTTATGACCAAAAAAGCAATCTCTGTCCTCAGACCAGCGCAAACAGTTCTAAAATAACCTTTGGTAATTCCACCATATTTCACAATAGCCAGGAGGGGCACCTCTAGGAAATAAGACTCGGGCTAGCTACATAGAAGGTGAAGCCTAACACTGGCTTACTGTTAATCTTTTGCCCTGGTCCAGGGTTAGGAGAAGCTGCTATTTTGACAATTAGCCCACTAATTATTTCAGGGCCTACCAGAGATTTTATGTTTCCCATCAAAAGAGGCCACCAGAGGGGGGATTTTTTATTTATTTATTTATACCCGGCCCTTGGGGCCTGCTTAATGTTCCTGGCCATATGGACTCAGAAAAAATGAACATTTATTTATTTATTTATTTAGCACATATTTGTATACCGCTACTTCCAGCGATCAGCAGCGGTTTGATTAAGGATACAGAGAAATTCAAATCATTGACAGAATTTAAACACTACATTGTGATTAACAAGGTTATGTGATAGGTTTTAAAAACAAATCATGCGGGTTTCATTAAAGTATACAGCAGATTTTCAAAACAACTCGAGCGAGTTTCATTATTGTATACAACATAATTTCAAGATTATAATTTATACTACCGTGTTTCCCCGAAAATAAGCCCTATTGCATCTTTTGGACCAAAAATAATTATAAGACCCGGTCTTATTTTCGGGGTAGGGCTTATTTTTTTTTTTATATACAGCGTGACAGCACAGAATGAGTGGCGCTGCAGCTCCCGCCTGCACAGATGATGGAAGTGGCCCGCAGCACAGCACCGGCGTCGGGGAGTGGAGCAGGAGGAAAGCTCCTCTCCGGTCCACCTGTCAAAGCCAATCAGGCCACAACTGCACCATCTTCAAAAGAGCAGAGCGCCCTTGGCGCGAAGGAAGCAGCCTGCAGTTCAGCACAGGCACCCGATCGGCGTCGGGGAGTGGAGCAGGAGGAAAAGCTCCTCTCCGGTCTACCCGCCGAAGCCAATCAGGCCACAATATCACCAACTGTACTTTAAAAGAGAGTGCTCTTGGCGCGAAGGAAGTGGCCCGCAGCACAGCACCGGCACCCAATCGGCGTCGGGGAGTGGAGCAGGAGGAAAACTCCTCTCCAGTGACTCCCCCCTAGGTACCGAATCTGTCAGACATGATCTGCACTATGCACTAGGTCTTATTTTCAGGGTAGGGCTTATATTATGGGAATCTCAGAAAAACGTGCTAGGTTTTATTTTCAGGATAGGTCTTATTTTCGGGGAAACACAGTAACCTGCGATTCTCAGATACTGCTGGTTAGTAAATCCCTCAGAATTCCACATTAAATTTTCCACACTAAAGTAGTGCTACGTTAACATACTGCAGTAAATATAACTCATTGTGTTTTAGAACAATGTCCAGCTCACCAAGATTCCGTGGAAGCCTCCTCCCTGAATGTAACTGTTGACCGATCATTGGACGTGTTGTAATTTCTAACTGGAAATAATATTGGCAGTTTTGAGCTGCTGCTACCTTGTCCAGTCTTGCCTAGGCGGCTTGCCAACGTTTAGGCTCCTGCTATGATACAGTGCACTGAAAAGAACTGAGTTGACAATCCACTGTTTACTCTGATTCAATAAAATGTGAGTGAATAAAATCCTTCACTGCCTTATATTAGAAAAGAAAGTTGAAGCTGCCACATTCCTTGGTACACTGCCAGGGATGTCAGAGTATGTAACAGTGCTAGAAGGATTTACTGAACAAAAATGCACTTTCCCCTACAGTTGCTCAAAGAGACTCTCCTGGTACTGACTGGTGTAGGCAAAACAGAACAGGAGACAATATTTGCACAAATACACTGAACTAATGCAATGTGAACAAGTATCTATCACCCACAAAGCCATCTGAACACAGGTTATAAAGTGACACCGTACTGGCAGACTAAAAGCAAAACATCTGCGGTGGCCCCAGCATTCACCCCCCCCCCCCCAACCCAACCCGGGCACACTTTCTCTCCCCTATCCGCCACAACCACTCTTTCTCCCTTCTCTCTCCCCTCCCCAGAAACTCTCTCTCTCCTTCTCTTGGCGCCTACCCCCAAGCACACTCTCTCTCTTCCTTTCTCCCCACCCAGTACACTTCTCACTCTCCCCCCCCCCCTTTCCCTTCCACCACCAGGTACTTTTTCTCCTCTTTTCCTTCTCCTCCCCACCCTCCATTCTCCTTCTCTGCTACTACAGTGCTGCATCTCAGCAGCTCCCCTGGCCCCAACAGCACACCAGTTCCCACCATGGGGCAGGGATCCTGAGTTCCAGAAGCAAAAACCTTCACATACCTGTCCCTGGTTGGAGGAGTGCACATGCAATGCACACACATGTTAATGTGCACATGTGTGCCTCACGTTCTGCTGTCAGGCAGCGGGGAGCTGCCTACTACTCAAAGACAGAGAGATTCATTTGAAAAACAATCCCACTATTTTTGGTTGCCTGCAGTATACATAAAATATTTCACAAACAAAATTATAGTTTATCACAATGTATCCCAGAGGAGGGTATCTGACAACAAGATCATTTTTTATGAGAATAACTTAGGGAGCTCTGAAAACATAAAAAGGATTATTATGGTTTATTAAAATTTTATATATCGCCTTGCTAAATCTAGACAAGGCGGTTTAGAATAAAACAAAACAAAGTAAAAAATTCAGAAACGAACTCCATTGAAACAGACAGGAGCACAAAGATGAAAGAGGGAATAAAAAGAAAACTCTGAGGGGTGAAGTGAGACATGGCTTCCCTGAGCCTTGGCTGAGGCCGGCACTACCATTAAGCAAACTAGACGGTCTCCTGGAGCACCCGACGTTTGAGGGAAGCCCACTCCCACCACTACCGCTGCTGCTCTCCCTCTCTGGGACCCGCAGGAGCAACAGTGGCTATAAAACCAGAGCCTCTGAACCGCTGCATGCACCAGAGGCAAACAGGAAGCCTTTCAAAGCACACTACCAGCATGCAGCAATTCAGAGGCTCTGGTAAGCACTGCGTTGATGTATCATCATCATTGTCTGCACTGCAGGTCCCCAGAGAGGGGCAGCAGGAATGAGCGTTCACCTAGGACACCGTATATCCTTGCACCGGCCCTGCCTCTAGCTAAACCAGGTCCCCGAAGACCTGCTCAAATGTGTTTTTAGTTGAGATTTAAAGGATATCTAGGAGGGTTCTAAAAGGAGATGGAGAGATGCCGATTTCCAGAGTACTGGGGAACATGGAAGAAGGCAGAATGACTGCTGATTGAAGTTTGGCTCTAGAAGGGTGGGGGAATATATGGTAACTAGAGCATGTGCAAGTAGGTTCGACATAAAACCTTTGCTATTCTCCAGCAAAAATTCATAGTTAGGGTTAGGCATATGGAACATGGAAATACACATCCTGAAGCCAAATGAAACCAAGATGTTAAACAAATCTTCTGCCTCATCACACGAGGACAGTTATCAAAGGCGTTTTGTGGACAAGCCGCTGGAAGTCAATAAATCGGTGGTGCCAGATATTCGGAATCCTAATCAGTTAAACGATCTCTTAGGCTTCTGCGGCCAGACTCATGATATGAAACATTGGTTCCACTTACTAAGAGGTAACGTGATCCAGAAAACCGTAAAGATCATAGCCGGTTAATTCAGCACCACTGAATATAGCAGGTTAAAGTTAACCTGATATCTTTTCTGGTTAATTTAGGCCTGCTATTTGTGTTGTCCAACTTAACTGCTTATCTTTAACTAGAAAGCGCTGAATACTGGCGCTATCTGATTAAAAAAAAATCATCCTCTGGCAGGCCTCCAATCCTATCTTTTCTTAACAAATTAACTTTGGGCTGGACATAAGGTTGCCTGCCTAAAAGTTAACTGTCACCAGTTCGCCTTTCCAAAAAGCACAAATATATCCCGGTAGTTCCTAAGCTAACCAAATAAATCATTTTGAATATCAACCCCATGAATATCAAAGCAGCATTTTGAAAAGTGTCTCTGTATATGCAGCCCAAAGTACACGTACTCTATGACAGAGCACTTACGTTTAATTGCAATAAAAATGGGTAGTGCCAGGGATGGGAGTTGGCAGCAAGAGAATTTCATGTATTTTGTAATCCTTATGCTTTGCACCTGTTTCAAAGCAGATGTCAAACAAGCAGGCATAAAATGCACCAGTGTTCTTGGCTGACCCCATATTTTCAAAGAGAAAGTCTAACAGGGCGTTTCCCTTTTAAAATGAGTTTCTGGTCTACCTGCAGACCTGTAAATTAATGGAGAGCTTTTGAAAATTTACCCCACAGCTGCACAGAATGAGGTATCACCAGAAGTGGCAACATTTCTTCTTTTTTCAAATTGACCCCAAAAGTTTAAAATATGTTTTAAATTTCATCATGCATGTAGATTCAGTTACCCAGGAAATAATTCTAGATTACCATCATCGCACCCAATAAAAGACATGCTGAAAGATGAACTCAAATAAGGGTTAGTAAAATGAAAAGTGATCTACAGCTACAGCTAGAAGACCAAGAACGAAACAAACTGGGGGTAATGGCAAAGTTTTCCACACCAAGCCTCTTTTACACAATTTAAAGGCTCTTAATTAAAGTGTGCTGCCAGATGTATAACGAGAAGATGGGGTACGCTTATGTGCATCATGTGTGAGTGGAGCAGAAGCAAAGCTGAGCTGCACATATATATTTTATGAAATACGCCAATGCATGCTTAGGGCATGTTTACTAACTGCCTTGCTGGTAGCACGTGATTGCGACACTATCATTGCAGAAGCCTTTGGTAATGCTTGTGTGCGTGTGTCTGTCGCTCATGTTGGTAGCGTGTTGCAATCACATTGCTCTGAGCAACCGTCGCGTGAGCACACTTAACGCCACCACTAAGCTCTGCGTTAACCGTGATTCACAGTCAGCAGCCACATTATGCCCCTATCCCACCTACCAAAGCGCTACCTGTTAGCATGAGATCAGTAGCGCAGCGCCCTGTGCTAAATGTCAACGTGGAGCATTTGGCATGCGCTGAAATCCCTGCTACCAGGCAAACATGCCCCATTGAGTACATGCACACATTTACTGAGTAGGAGTATATTGTGTCTTAGCATGAGCATGCTACAGGGGCTGCTTCTGAGTGCATATTTTATAAAGGAATGTAGACCCTATGTTGCTTTTATAAAAAGGGCTTAAATAGGCATATCTTTGGGCATCACACAGACATCTGTTATAAAATCAGGCCCATTCAGTTTACACTAGCTGAAATATACCGTAGCTGACTCAGAAGAGACTTGATCACATTTTTCAAGACTGATTCTTTTTTTGCAGGACTGCCTAGCCACAGGAGCAGCGGTCTATTATGCATATATTTTGTTAAAAGAGCTCCATATAAGATACCTCTATCAATGTGTCCACCGAGATATCACTTGCTGTCCACAGAGCTGTAGTGACAAAAGGCAAAATGATAGAGAGCACAAGACTTCTAAGTTTTTAGTAGAACAAGCAGATTTTCGATGAATCCATGATCGAGTGGCTGAAGTATAACTCTTTGTTTCTATTCTGACAAATGGAACTAATCACTCCAAATTGCTACCAGCTTTACAGATATTTGCCATTAAGACTGTACATTTTCACTTGCTAACCTATTTAACATTTTTGTCAAAGAAGCAGGCGAGAGAATAAATGCCAGCGATACCATTCCATTTCTCATATCATTTTATTTCATGTCACTACTTTGCCAGCGAGACTGCCCTTGCATAATGTAACAGCTCGTTATCATATTACATCGACTGAATCTCAAATAGAAGATAATTACCATGACTGAGAATTCTTGCAGGAATTCATCCTCTACAGCACAATACTTACGTTTCGCCAACTGGCCATCTACTTATTTTTATTTTTCATTTGCTCAACATCACAAGTAGGCACTAAATGAGAAAAATGCCTAATCTGATTATAAAAGAGCATATGAAACATCTTTCAACCTTCCAAGTGATCCGATGCACACTTTTATTCAGCATTAATAGATTCTGTTCTAGACCCTAATAATTAAGGGTATTTACAAAGGCATTTTTAAAATCAACCATCAATTCTTCTCATTAATATTTTAGCTGGAAGTCTGCAAGCAAATACCAACCTGCATCTGGTATACAAATTCCAAGAGCTGATGTCCACAAGTTTCACACGTTGCTAGATTTGGCAATGCGTTAGTCTTTACCACAAAAACTCTTTAATTAGGGCTCTGTTTACCCCACAGGCACAAGGAGGGTAATTTTCAGGGCCGGCGCTTCCATTAGGTGAACTAGGCACTCATCTAGAACGCCGATGTTCCTGGGACATCCCTCTCTGGGACCTGCAGCGGCAGCAATGGCTGCATCAGTTACTGCTTATGATCCCTTCCGACACAGACTTCTGGTTTGCTGCAGAGGGGGCAGAAGCGGCAGGTCATAGAGGGCAGGAACCACGATGCAGCATCCGAGAGCTCAGGTAAGTGCTGCATCACATTTTCAATACACTGAAGGTCCTGCAGAGGGGTCGCAGCAGCGGGGGCAGGGATGGCAGCAGGATGGAGTGCCCATCTAGGGCATCTCCAATCCTTGCATCGGCCCTGGTCATTTCATAACAGGCCATCAAATTTGTGTGGTAGGTACACCACACATGCAACACTCATTTTCGAAAGTAAAGTATGTGCAGACTTCCTTTGAAAACTCCTCTATTGTAAGTACAAGCGCACATTTTCATGTGCCCTTCAGCAGGCACAAATTTCCTATGTTATTTTGAGCTGTGGAGGAACAACTCAGTTCAGTGCTTATAAACTTGCCCCAACATCTATATCTAGAAAAGGAGGTGTGCAGAAAAAACCCCCAACTACTATTATGTAAAGCGTAGTTACTCACCTGTAACAGGTGATCTCTGGGAACAGCAGGAATTTAGTCTTCACATATGGGTATCGCTCCCCAGCGTCCAATAGCAACGCCTTTGGGAGCATCCCTCAGCACATGCGCACTGCCTTCCCGCCTTTCCAACTGTCCCTCTTCAGTTAAGTTTGTAGCTAAGTGAAAGGATAGAGGGAGAGAGAAAAGAGACAGAGACAACTCCTAGGGGAGGTGGTTGGGTTGTGAAGACTAAATTCCTGCTGTTCCCAGAGATCACCTGTTACAGGTGAGTAACTGTGCTATCTCCAGGAACAAGCAGGAATTTAGTCTTCACATATGGGGACTCCCAAGCTGAGATGCCTGGAGGAGTCCCAGCATGTTGTGAATTTGAGAGCCATGCTATTTTACCGAAACCCCAGGCATCCTAGGGACGGAGGGTAGGAGTTGAACTAAAAAGATGTGCTGTGGAACAGCAGGACCAAACAGGATGCCTAGATAGGAGTCTCTGTGCAGGTGATACTTAGTGGTAATATTGGAAGCAATAAACCAACCTGGACCTCACCTGGTGATATTGTAAAGGGGTATATGGAGGTTCATGTGGATTTGTGGATATGAACCAACAGAATATCTCCAGGGAATACCTCAATGCAAGGAGAGGTAGATAACTGTACAAAAAAACAGGTTGAGGTTAGAACCCTTAAGGTGAGAAGAAACAAACCCAGTGGAACTGGGGTAGTTCAATGAGGTAGGACTTTGCGGAAAACGCGGAAGTCCCTATTAGATAAAAACTGAAGCTCTTTTGACTTTAAAGGGACAAAGTTCTTATAGGAGAAGGGAGCTTTAAAGATCCCTATATCCGATAACAAAGAGGAGTGATGAGGCAGTGTAGCCTCTCATCTTCTGAAGAGTCAGAAAGTCCCTCCTAATTGGAAAGGAAGTATATGGAGGGCTTCAGGTGTACCTAAACTGAAAGGCATGGTACAAAAAACTCCTCAACTACTAAAGGAAGTGGTTGATTATGGAGAACCCTAAGTATGCTGGGACAGCATGGAAAGGGATAGAGAGTATCTGTCAAGTCCGTAGGGGAATATATATATATGTATAAGTATATATATATCTAGGCAGACAGATGGAAATAGTATATAGAGATATATCTACCCACTATCTTATATTGCGAAGCATATATATAGATAGGGAAATAGAGATACATCCCTCATATATGTATATAAAAAAATATATAGATATATATGAGCATAGACATGCAGATGTCCATATACATGCAAATAAATATATATATATATATATATATATACACACACACACATACATACATATATATACCCATGTCCGCACATAGGGTATGTGGAGAGAGAAAGATTTATCTAACCACAAGAAGGGAGGTACCTGCTTGGGAAGATAGTTAGAGAAAGCGTAGTTACTCACCTGTAACAGGTGTTCTCCAGGAGCAGCAGGAATCAGTCCTCACTTACGGGTGACGTCGGCGCCGACGGAGCCCTCGCGGAGCAATTTTCCCCAGCTTTCAAAGAAAGCCTTTGGGAATTGCAGCGCGCATGCGCGGTCCTCTTCCCGCCCAAGGGAGCC
Organism: Ichthyophis bannanicus; assembly: GCA_033557465.1. Taxonomy (NCBI): domain Eukaryota; kingdom Metazoa; phylum Chordata; class Amphibia; order Gymnophiona; family Ichthyophiidae; genus Ichthyophis; species Ichthyophis bannanicus. Next base: position 50,193,676 of record CM066047.1, on the reverse strand, counting down.
ATCTTAGCCAGTCAGATGACATAGCTAAAAAAGACAGCATAAAAATTTGCAAAAAAAGTAAAGCAGACGATTGCAACTCCCAGGGGAGGAGGGAGGGTTGTGAGGACTGATTCCTGCTGCTCCTGGAGAACACCTGTTACAGGTGAGTAACTACGCTTTCTCCAGGACCAAGCAGGAAGTCAGTCCTCACTTATGGGACTCCCAAGCTCAAGGCTACCGGAGACCCTAAGCACAAAAATGAGCTCCCTCTAGCTCAGCAGCACAGAAGGAAGAATCTTCGCTGAATTATTACCCACCGGTAGCCCACATCCGGGATGGAGGGTAGGAGTTGCTCAGACCTCGAAGAGATTACGGAGGACTGCCTGTCCGAAAGCACTGTCCCTGCAGGACTCCCTCTCGAGACAGTAATGGACCGCAAAAGTCTGGCTCGAAGACCAAGTAGCGGCCCGGCAGATGTCTGCCAGCGGAACAGAGCGGAGGTAAGCCACTGACGTGGCCTTTGCCCGAACGCAGTGAGCCGTGACTCGACCTTCCAAGGAGAGTCCGGCTGCCCCATAAGCCCAAGTGATACAGTCCGCAACCCAGATGGACAGAGTACGCTTGGAGACCGGGAGCCCCAATTTATTGGGGTCGAAAGATACAAAAAGCTGAGCAGCTTTACGGTGCTCCCGCGTACGGTCAAGGTAGAAGTTCAGAGCCCTTCTACAGTCCAGGGTATGGAGGACCGTTTCAGCTCGGCTGGAGTGTGGTCTGGGAAAGAAGGTTGGAAGTACCACCTCCTGATTGATATGAAAAGGGGAGACCACCTTTGGAAAAAATTTTGGGTGAGTCCGTAGGACTACCCTATTTTTGTAGAACCGAGTGTAAGGGGGATCAGACACGAGGGCCTGCAATTCACTTACGCGTCTAGCGGAAGTGAGGGCTATCAAGAACAGTGTTTTCCAAGAAAGAAAACGGAGAGAACAGGTAGCCATAGGTTCAAAAGGCGGACAGGTGATCCGCTGCAAAACCACGTTCAGGTCCCAGTCAGGCGCTGGCGGGCGCAGAGGTGGTTTAAGTAGAAGAAGACCTCGGAGAAACCTCGCTACAAGAGGGTCGCTGGAAAGAGGTCTGCCGTCCACCGGCACATGATGTGCTGAAAGAGCACTGAGGTGAACTTTGACGGAGTTGGACTTAAGTCCCAGATTAGAGAGGTATAACAAGTACTGCAGGACCACCGACACCGGGCAGGAGAAGGGATTCTGAGACTGTTGGGCACACCAAACGGAAAAGCGACGCCATTTAAGGGCGTAGCATTTGCGGGTAGAAGGTCGTCGCGAAGCTAGGACGACCTCCTCCACCTCCGCCGGCAGGAGAAGGGGAGCGAGGACTACCCTCTCAGCAGCCAGGCCATGAGGTTGAGAGACCCGAGGTTGGGGTGTAGCAGAGACCCCTGATCCTGAGTGAGGAGATCCGGTTGTAACCCCAGAGGGAATGGATCCTCCACCGCTAATTGCAGCAGGAGCGGAAACCACGGCTGCCTGGGCCAGCGAGGGGCCACCAGGATCATGAGGGCTTTGTCCCGGAGAACCTTGAAAAGAGTCCGAGAGACTAGCGGGATGGGAGGGAAAGCGTACAGAAGGCTCCCCGACCATGAGAGTAGAAAAGCGTCCGCCGCCACCCGAAGGGGGTGTGGCTGACGAGAGCAGAAGCGAGGAAGTTGCCGGTTGTGAGGACTGGCAAAGAGATCCATCGTGGGGAGTCCCCACTTTAGAAAGAGCTTCTGAACTACCAAGGGATCCAGACGCCACTCGTGTGGCTGGAGGATCCTGCTGAGTTTGTCGGCCAGGTAATTCTCTTGGCCTGGGAGATAAACTGCCTTGAGGAGAATGCCGTGACTGACGGCCCAAGAGCAGAGCTTCTGTGCCTCCCGACAGAGGAGGAAGGAGCCCGTGCCCCCTGCTTGTTCACGTAGAACATGGCAACTTGATTGTCCGTCTGGACAAGGACGGACTGGTGAGAAGTCAGGTGGGAGAAGGCCTTGAGAGCCAGGCGGATCGCCCTGAGCTCCAGGAAATTGATCTGCTGAGCAGACTCCCACGTGGTCCAGAGGCCCTGAGTGCGTGCCCCTTGGCAATGCGCTCCCCAGCCCAGGAGGGATGCATCTGTTGTCAGCACCCGGGCCGGCTGAGGAGACTGGAAAGGCATTCCGCAGATCAGGTTCGACTGCTGAAGCCACCACCGGAGAGACGAGATCAGCGGCTCGGAGACGCGCACTAGGTCTGCCAGGCCGCCTGTGGCTTGTCGCCACTGCTGGCGGAGACACCACTGAGCAGGCCGCATATGCAGGCGGGCATTGGGGGTCACATGGACGGTGGAAGCCATATGGCCGAGCAGTCTCAGGAAGCGCCTGGCGGAGACCAGGGGCTGGCTGCGAAAACGGTCGGCTAGGTCCATGAGCCGTTGAGCCCTGTCGAGCGGTAGGTACGCTCGTGCCTGAGGAGTGTGCAGTCTTGCGCCGATGAACTCGAGATCCTGTGAGGGGAGCAAAGTGGACTTTGCGAAGTTTATAACAAAGCCCAAGTGCTGCAGAAGAGTCACCGTGCGGCGCGTGGCGTTGGTGACCTCCAGAGCGGACGCTGCTCTGATGAGCCAGTCGTCGAGGTACGGAAAGACATAGAGGCCGTGAAGCCGGAGATGGGCCGCCACCACCGCGAGACATTTTGTGAAGACTCGCGGTGCGGAGGACAGGCCAAAGGGCAGTACTCTGTACTGGTAATGATTTCCTGCCACCACAAACCTTAGGTATTGTCGGTGGTTTGGGTGGATGAGGATGTGCGTGTAGGCATCCTTTAGATCCAAGGAGCATAGCCAATCTCCCTGCTGGAGGTAGGGCAGAAGGATTCCAAGGGTAAGCATCTTGAACTTCTCTCGCACGAGGAACTTGTTGAGGTTGCGCAGGTCCAGGATGGGTCTGAGGCCTCCTGTTCTCTTTGGTATCAGAAAATACCTGGAGTAAAAGCCTTGACCTTTCAGGTGGTGGGGCACCGGTTCCACCGCCTGTTCCTGTAGAAGACCCGCTAACTCCCGAAGGAGTAACTCCCTGTGCAGAGGGGGTCGTGGAGGTTCCCCCGGAAAAAAGGAGGGAGGGACCTGGTGGAAGTGGAGAAGATAGCCTTCTCGCACGACTTGAAGCACCCAGGCATCTGAGGTGATGCTGGACCACCTGTGGGCGAAGTGAACCAGCCGGCCTCCGGTGCTGGGAGGAACCAGCGGGGGGGGAGAGGCTATGCTTAGTGAGTCAAAAACCCCCACCCTGCTGAGCAGGGGCTGGCGGTGCAGGCTTGGGGGCTTGCTGCCTACGGGACCCGTTACCCCGTCCCTTGGCCAGCTGGCCCTGTTGGGGAGCTGCAGGGGCCTGATAATGAGGGTATTGTTTGTAGGCAGCCGCCTTCCTCGGGTAGAAGGACTTCTTTCCCGAGCCCTTCTTTTTCTGGGAAGGGGCGGAGGTCTTCCTAGAAAGCCTAGTCCTGGTGAGAGTCTCCGTCTCAATTTGTGCAGCCTTTTCAGCCATGGGCTTGCCAAAGAGGTTTTCGCCTCGGCAGGGGACATCGACCAACTTGTCCTGCACCCAGGGCTCGAGGTCAGATGACTGAAGCCAAGCCTGTCGGCGGGCACCGATGCCGGCTGCGGCCACACGAGCCGATGCTTCAAAGCCATCGTAGGCTGCTCGGGATATGAATTTCGAGCATTCCCGAATACCAGTGGACAAGGCCAGGAACCTCTGCAAGGGTTCCTCGGACAAACCAGCGGAGAAGAAGCCGGCTAGCTCTTTAGCCAGGTCTCGGAGATACATGCCCATGTACAGCTGGTAGGTCTGGACACGACACGCAAGCATAGAGCCCTGGAAACACTTCTTGCCAAGGCCATCCAGGTTACGGGCCTCCCTGCCAGGAGGCACCGAGGAGTGCATCTTCTGGCTCTTAAGACGATGCATGGCCGATTCCACTACCATGGAATGGTGTGGCAGCTGTGCTTTTTGGAAGCCAGGGCTCTTGCGGACTCGATAGATAGAATCGACCCGCTTGCTCAGGACCGGCGAGGTGGCCGGACTCTCCCACATGCGTAAGAGTAGTCGTTCCAGCATGGGAGGAACCGGCACAGTAAAGTGTTCCCTTGCGGGAGAGTCATACTGGAGGGCGTCGAGCTCTTCGGCTCGAGGCTCCTCCTCGGGGTCCGCAGGGAAGGCCAAAGCCTTGGCCATATCCCTGACGAAGTCCGAGAACCGGGCATCCTCCGGAGGGGACTGCTTCCGAGGCTCGGACTCCGGTGAGTCCGAGGGGACACACCGAGTCCGGAAAGAATCAGGCGACTCTTCCTCTTCAGACTCCCAGACCGACTCCGACGAGGACTCGGTGGGGTCGGCCCGGGCAGGGCGCGGCGCCTGCCGCCCCGACGCCGAGGGAGTCGGCGTCGGCGACCTCGGTCCCGAACGGGAGGCCGAGGGTGACCTCGACCGAGGATCGACTTGAGTTCGCATCGACTCGAGGATTGGCTCGGTCTCCGGGGTCGACTTGGACGTCGACGTCCCGGCGGTCGGGGCAGCGGCGCCAGCGAAGCCAGCGAGCAGTGCCCGCTGCTGGTCCATGAAGGCAGACAATCTGCTCTCCAAGGCCGTCAACCTGAGTCCGAGCTCAGGTGACCCAGCAGCCCCCGACTCGGGCCCCGACGGCGTCGGGCCCGACGTCGGCTGTCTCGGAGGCGAGTCCAGGACCACCACAGGACTTACCCGAGCAGGCAGCTCCGACTCCAGGCGAGGGCGCTTCGTGAGATGCTCCTTCTCCAAGGACCCGGGACGGCTATCGGGGCTATGCGACCTGGCCCTCGCGGAGCCAGGAGCGTCCACCGACGCCGCCCTCGCGGGTTTCACCTTACGACGATGGTCCCCGGAGGGAGAACCCCTGTCGGAGGAACTCCGGCGACGGTCCGAGCTGGAACCTTTGGACGCGGAGGCCTCCGACGAGGTCCGGGTACGGCTGGGGTCAGCGAAGATCCTATCCCGCTGATGCCGCCGACTTCTCAACGCTTTGGAGGACATTTTGCCACAGGGCCCACAGATCAGTTCTTCATGATCCGGGCCCAGGCAGCAGAGGCAAAAGTCGTGTGTGTCAGTTAGTGACATATTTCGGTCACACTGACCACACCGCTTGAAACCACTGGCAGCCATCGGGGGAAAAAGGGCCCCCGCGAGGTCAAAGGACCGGGCTGCCAGGGAAAAACCGAAACGAAAAACTGACTAAGTCAGAAAAAAAAAGAGAAATACTGAAGAAAAATCAACTTTTTCGCGGGGACACGACGGGTACGTCTGTAGGGCTCCGCGGAAAAAAGAAGACTGGCTAAGATGGCACCCTTGGGCGGGAAGAGGACCGCACATGCGTGCTGCAATTCCCAAAGGCTTTCTTTGAAAGCTGGGGAAAATTGCTCCGCGAGGGCTCCGTCGGCGCCGACGTCACCCGTAAGTGAGGACTGACTTCCTGCTTGGTCCTGGAGAATCTGTACTTCCTGGGTATGGATAGGAAACCCAGGGAGTTCTCTCACCTGCAAGAGAAGTTTAAAGTCCTCTATGAACTCTAGTCCAGGCGTAACCAAGAATGGAGACCTACATGGAAAATGCAGAGGATATTGTAAATCTGCAGATAGTAAGTCTGAATCCTTCCATAACTCCAGCAGGTAGCTGGAGAAAAGATGCAATAAAAATACCATATGTACCCCTGATGAGGGTAAAAAGGGGTATGGTGCATTCTTGTGCTCAACATGGATTACGCCATGAAGAGTTGAGGATGGAAGGAAACGACAAGACAAGGATTGTCTATACTGATAGAAAAACCCATCCCTGGTGAAGGGGTCCCCTGGAGATGTGAAGCAACCCAGGGAATTGGATGATTCTTTAGGTATTCTCTTAATTAAAGGCTTGTGTTTATTTAAGAAGCCTTTAATGGAAAAATGGTAAGGGCAGGGAGAACCCAGCAGGCATGACTAGGTAAAGCCCTTCCTAACCATCTGACATCATGTGCTCTCTAACAAGGCCCTATAGTGTAGAGCTGCTCCGAAGAGATGCAGAGAGCATGTTGCAGGTTAATTAGAAGAAAAACTGGTGTTTAAGAGCCAGTAGGTATCATGAACCATTCCGCCAAGCCAAGGATTGGGGAAGGCTAAGGATAGAAGATAAGGTAATGTGTCTGCAACAATAGCCAGAAAAAGTTTTAAAACCTTCTGGGACCTAGAAGTAAGGCCAGAACCATTGAAATAGGAGAACAAGCCCTGGTGGCTTGGTCAGCAAGTCAGTGGTCTAGCCAGTAAGAACCCTTGCAGTTCTTACTATTGATAGGGCAGCAGTAGAAATCTTATGTCCCAACACTGGGAAAGAAATACAGACATAAGTAGGAGTGGTAAGACTCCACTATGTCTGAGAGCTGCCAGAAAAATTAAGAATGCATGGGGGAGACAACTCTGAAAGAAAACATAGGGCTTAAGGAGAAGCCCTCAGTCAAGTGGTATCACTCTTACAGATGAAATGTCTTAGTAAGAGTGGCAGAGTTGAAAAGAAGACTTACGGTGGAGTAAATCTTTGAAGTAATATGAGAAATGCGGATACAGGAGAAAAAGTCAAAGGTAAAGGCAACCTTATTGACAGTTGTTACTCCTCTGAGTAGTCCAGAGGATGAGGAGTAACTGTATAACCTGTAAAGCATAATCATCTTAAGAAGCTCATGGAGCTGATAGTTAGGATGTCCGCCTAAGAGGGACATATGTAAAGTTAGGATGGAATTGATGTAGATGCTTGTAGTGGTAGGAAGCAAACTACAGGATCCATACCTCAAACAGGAAAAAGGATTCAGGGAAGAGTCTATTAGCAACCCTGTGGCTGCTGGGTTTGCTGAACCCGTTGAGGTTGTGATTTCCTGAGCCTGGTTGATTGTTTCCCTTGCCTGGAAGGATCTGCATGATGGGTAGAAGATGGATAAAACCTTCTCCCATTAAGGGGACAAAGCTTATTAGCAGACTTTCTACAAACTGGGATAGAGGAAGGCATAGACAAGCCTCTGAAAGCAATAGTGTCAGTGGTTAACTGAGCAGTCTGGAGTAAAGTCTCTTTATTAAAGAGATTCTCTCCAGTGCAAGGAGCATTTCCCAGTTTATCTTGTACAGATTTGTCCAAGTCTGAAGCTTGGAGCCAGGCTCTACATCGTGCTCCTAATGCTATAGCAGACGTTCTGCTAACAGACTCGAAAGAGTCTAGGGAAGCACAAGTAAGGAACTTAGAAATACTTTGAGCATGATTGACTAACATAGAAAAATCTGCTCTTTTAGGCTCTTGGAGGAAAGGGGTCAAAAGCAATAAATCTTTTGCGACCTCCTCAAGAGATAATCCCATATAGAAAATATATGAAAGGATTCTTGCTGAAAGCATAGATGCCTGGAAAGTTTGACGTCTAAAGGCATCTAGTGTCTTAGCCTCACGACCTGGCGGATAAGAAGAGTGCTTCTTAGTACTCCTAACACGCCTCATTGCTGATTCTACAACAAGAGAACGATGAGGGAGCTGAGGCTTCTGAAAACCTGGAGAAGGGGGCACCCTGTATAGGAGATCAGTTGACCTAGAAGGTGGGGATACCATTAGAAGAGTTTCCCACGTTCTAAATAAAAGATCCTGCAAGGTTTGATGCAAAGGAAACATAATGACTTCCTGTGGATTACAGGGGATCTGTGTAGGTTGTGGATCCCCTGGTGCAGGGTCTTGACCAGGTATAGAAATGGCCAGAGACTTGGCCATATCAAGCAGGAAAGCTTGAAAAGAAATCTCCCCAGAGGGGAGTTCTCGAGGAAGAGGAGAAAGAACTAGATCTGTTGAAAAACTAGTTCTAGCATCCACCGGTTTATTCAGATTCTGTAGAATAGAAGATCTGGAGGGGTGGAGCATCGGATTATCTTTGAAAGATAGTTGTCGGTACCGCTGAAAAGCGGTACTGCAACTGGTCGGTAGAAAATCGTCCATGCTAGGGATCGATTCCAAACTCGGTATGGAGGGAAGCGAGCCGGCTGAAAGGAGCATGGGAGGTACCGACACCGATGTTGATATCGGTACCGTCGGTGACACCGATATATGAATATCAGTCTGTAATGGCACTATCGGTACCGTGGAAACCGAATGTGGCAGACGTTGATCATCGGTGGAATGTCTACAGTACCATCTGCAGTTGGTACCGAGATGGGTCGGTACCCAATCATCCAGACTAGAGATCGATTCTAGACTCGGCATCGAAAGAAGCGAGTCTATCAATGCAGATCTGGAGGGCACCGACACGGATACCAGCATCGGTACCGAGGCCGATGTGGGAAGATCGATCAGTAGCGGCTCTAGCGGCACCGAAGATGACCGAGAGCACTTGACTGCGATCATCGGTGTGGAATGTTTCATCCAGCACCATTGCCGATGCCGGGGTACCGACACTGCTCAAAGCGGATACCACCACCGGACATGGCTCAGGTATGTTCACCGAGGTAAAAACCCCTGGAACAACCTGAAACCCTGTTAATACTTTTGAGACAGAAGCCTCCCGCCGGGGTTTTGCCAATATGTCCTCGGGGGCAAGCCGAAAGGCATCTCTATGATGTACATGAGATCTATCACCTGAGGACTGGCTAGTCTTTACAGATTTTTGTTTGGTTACCTGATCCTGCGAAAAAGAAGATGTAGCTGGTACCCTCAGGTCTGAGGGGAACGGCGTATCGAGTTGAGCTCGATGCTGAAAACTTCTTGTAGAAATAAAAGTGCAGGAGGGACACTCCAGCGGATGGTGTTCAAGTCCCAAACATTGATGGCACCAATTATGAGTGTCTAAAACTAATTTGTAAGTGCCACAATTAATACACATTCTAGTGGCTAGCATTTCCCTGAGGGAAAGTGAAGAGGCCTAGCAGGCCGAAACTGTCAGGCACTAACAGGAACAAAAGTTCCCACAAGAGGAAAAATTTGCAGAAAAAAGGAAAAAGAAACACTGGCGGTACTGGTGCGTCGAGGGAAGGTAGACGTGACCACAAGAAAAAACAAAAATAAAGGAAGAATTTTCTGCGGTGACAGGAGGACGTCCTGCCGACTCCGCGGAAAAACGAAAACTGAGGAGAGACAGTTGGGAAAGGCGGGAAGGCAGCACGCAGGCGTGTTGGGATGCTTCCAAAAGCATTCTGATTGGACGCTGGGGAGCGTTCCCGCGCAGACTCCGTCGGTACCGACATACCCATATGTGAAGACTCATTCCTGCTTGTTCCTGGAGATAGGTGTGTACCGAAGCCCAGGTGGCTGCTCGACAAATGTCATCAATAGACACAGAGTGAAGGTTAGTCATAGAGGCTGCCATGGCTCTCACATTATGAGCTGTGACATGGCCTTGAAGAGGAAGACTCTTACTCTCATAAGCAAAGGATATGGATTGTGCAATCCATTTGGACAGAGTTCTCTTGGAGACTGGAAGTCCCAAATGACTAGAATCAAAAGCAATAAAAAGTTGAGACTTTCTATGTTGCTGTGTTCTTTGTAGGTAAAAAGCCAAGGCTCTTTTACAATCCAAAGTATGAAGGTTCCTTTCTGCATTAGAGGCATGAGGCCTCGGAAAGAATACAGGAAGATAAATTGATTGATTTAAATGAAAAGGCGAAACCACCTTTGGCATAAAGCGTGGATGAGTTCTAAGAACAACCTTATCATGGTGAAACCTAGTATAAGGAGGATCAGCCACTAAAGCTTGCAATTCACTAATGTGACGTGTAGAGGTGATTGAAATTAGGAAGATGACCTTCCAGGACAAAAGCTTTAGGGTTGTAGTGGCTAAAGGTTCAAAAGGCGGTTTCATGAGCTGCCCGAGAATTAGGTTTAAATCCCATGCCACCAGTGGTAGCCTGATGGGAGGCTTGGTTAATAAAAGACCTCTCATAAATCTTGTTATGAGTGGATGAGAGGAAATTGGTTGTCCATTTAGAGGCTTATAGGAAGCTGCAATTGCACTAAGATGGACTCTTACTGAATTGGTTTTTAGACCAGAATTTGATAAATGAAGTAGATACTCTAGTATCGATTCCAAAGGTATCATAAGGGGGTTTAACCCCTTCTGTGAACACCATATAGTAAAACGTTTCCACTTGAAGGCGTAAGAGCGTCTTGTGGAAGGTTTTCTAGAAGCTTGAAGGATATCCTTTACCTGTTGGGAAAGGTTAAGATCCTGAAGGTCTAAGCTTTCAGCAACCTGGCCCTGAGATGCAGGGACTGGGGATTCGGGTGCCATAGCATCCCGTTCTCTTGGGAGAGAAGATCTGGAGATTCCCTAACTCCAGAAGTGCAGCTTGAGAGAGATGTAGAAGCAGGGGATACCACATTTGGAATGGCCCCCGTGGCGCTATGAGGATCATACGACCTCTGTCTCTCTGAAGCTTGAAGAGTGTTTTGGGGATGAGGGGCATGGGTAGGAAGGCATAGAAGAAGTCGTAACCCCAGTGAAGGAGGAAGGCATCCCTTGCCTGGCAATTTTGAGCTGGAATCCTGGAACAGAACCGGGGAAGTTTGGCATTCAGTGGACTTGCAAAGAGGTCTATGTCTGGGGTTCCCCAGAACTGAAATATCTTGGCCACCTGGTCTAGGTGGAGAGAACATTCATGAGGCAGCAGTACTCGGCTGAGTTTGTCTGCCCAAAGGTTTTGAATGCCTGGAAGATATACCACGAGAAGGTGAATTTGATGCTCTCTGGCGAAGGCCTATAGTCGTAAAGCTTCGTTGCATAATGACAGAGAGCCTGTTCCGCCCTGCTTGTTCACATAGAACATAGCTACTTGATTGTCCGTTTGGACTAGGACTGTCTTGTAGCTGAACTGGGCATGGTATACTCGAAGTGCTAGATTGCTCTGAGTTCCAGGAGGTTTATGTGAAGACAAGCCTCCTGTGGAGTACAGGTACCCTGATGATGCAGGTGTGCTCCCCATCCCACCTGTGGTGCATCTGTTAGGGTGGCCTGGAATAGGGGTTGCTGGAAAGGAGACCCCACTAGAAGATTTTCCAGTGATTGCCACCATTATAGGGACAAGATCAGTTGTTGTGTGATATCTTGTCCGACAGACGTCCTGTGGCCTGTGTCCACTGTGTGGATAGGGTCCACTGGGCTGCTCGCATATGAAGGCAAGCATAGTGAACCACATGAACCGTGGATGCCATATGTCCCAATAGTTGTAGTAGTTCTCAAGCAGTTAGGGAGGACTTCACCGCTACTTGAGAAGCTAGCTGCATTATACGAAGACAGCAGGATTGTGGGAGAAAAGCCCTTGACTGTCTGGTATCTAGACGAGCTCCTATGAACTCTAGGGACTACTCTCCTTCAAACTTACGCATATCAATCCTTCCCTCATCTGACCATCACCTCTTAACATTTACTCTTCAGCTTCCGCCGTCCCAACCTCGTCCTGTCTCCTCTAACCTATTTAGAAACCTTAATAATATTGATCCACTGACTCTCTCCTCCACCATCTCTCCATCTTTTTCCTCCATTTTATCCTCCAAGTCCATCGACGAGGAGTGGAGGTGTGTGTGGCCTAGTGGTTGGGGCAAGGTACTTCAGGCCGGAAGGTCGGGGGTTCAAATCCCACTAGAGGACAGCAACCTTGGGCCGGAAGGACTGGGGTTTCTAGTCCCATAGGTGCTCCTTGTGGTCTTGGGCAAGCCACTTAACCCTCCATAGCCCATGTTCCCTGTAAAATAGTTATCTCCAAGTTATAATGCCCTGTTCAATGTAATTTCAGTTTGTTCAATGTAAACCGCACTGATGCAGAATAGCGCGGTATATAAGAGAATATAAATAAATAAATAATCTATCTTCATACAATGCTACACTATCCTCAGCCCTTGACACCCTTGCCCCTCCCACCCCTCATCCTGTCAAACGATCTACTCCCCAACCCTGGCTTTCACCCACAATCCGTTACCTACTCATCTGCGCCCATTCTGCTGAACGAGCTTGGTCCAAATCCCGCTCCCCAGAAGACCTTCTACACTTCAAATTCATGCTTGGCTCCTTCCAGTCAGCCTTAGCACTTGCCAAACAAGATTACTACATCCTTCTGACCAACTCCCTTGCCTCTGATCCTCGGAGTCTCTTTAATACTCTCAATTCTCTCCTCAAGGTACCCCCGCCCCTGATCCCGCCCTCCCTTTCTGCCCAAACCTTAGCCGACTACTTCCATGACAAAATCCACAAGATTACCCTCCAATTCCCTACCCCCCATCTACCTCCCCTCCTCCCCAATTCTCCTCCTCCCTCCATACGCCCCCTGCCACCCTCTCCTCCTTCCCTCCGATCTCTGAGGAAGAAACCGCACATCTTCTGTCCTCCTCCAAACCCACCACCTGTTCATTGGACCCTATCACCTCCCATCTCCTACGTTCCATCCCCCTCACCATTGTCCCCTCCATCACTCATATCCTCAACCTTTCACTCTCCACTGCAATGGTCCCCGTTGACTTCAAACATGCTGTTGTCACACCCCTCCTCAAGAAACCCTCACTTGATCCCACATGCCCTTCTAACTAACGACCCATCTCCCTCCTTCCCTTCATATCCAAACTATTAGAACGAGTAGTCCACGATCGCTGCCTTGACTTCCTCACCTCCCAGGCCCTCTTGGACCCACTTCAATCTGGCTTCCATCCACTACACTCCACTGAAACAGCACTCACGAAAGTCACAAATGACCTGTTCCTGGCTAAATCCAAAGGCCTCTATTCTATCCTCATCCTTCTTGACCTTTCTGCTGCCTTTGACACCGTTGACCACGACCTTCTCCTCATCACCCTCTCCTCGCTTGGCTTCAAGGACTCCATACTATCCTGGTTCTCCTCCTACCTCTCCCATCGCTCATTCAGTGTATGCTCTGGTGGCTCCTCCTCCTCCCCTACCCCGCTCCATGTAGGTGTACCCCAGGGATCTGTCTTGGGCCCCCTCCTCTTCTCCTTCTATACCCAAGGCATTGGCACGCTTATCTCCTCCCATGGCTTTCAGTACCATCTCTATGCCGATCACGCCCAAATCTATCTCTATACACCTAATATTTCTCCAGCAACCCAGACCAAGATCTCTGCCTGTCTCTCGGACATCGCTGCCTGGATGTCTCATCGCCAATTGAAATTGAACAAGACCAAGACTGAACTCCTGGTCTTTCCACCTAACTCCTCCCCCCCACTTCCCCCTCTCTCTATCCATGTGGATGGATCTACTATCCTTCCTGTTCCCTCGGCCCGCAATCTAGAGGTTATCTTTGACACCTCTCTCTCCTTCTCCGCTCACATCCTGCTTGTAGCTAAGACCTGCCGCTTCTTTCTCTACAACATCAGCAAAATCCGCCCCTTCCTCTCTGAACACACTACCAAAACGCTTATCTACTCCTTAATATCCTCTTGCCTCGATTACTGCAACCTACTCCTCGCGGGTCTTCCCATGAGCCACCTCCTTCCCCTTCAATCTATACAAAATCACAATGTTCGACTAATCTTCTGCCAGCCTCGCCATGCCCACATTACTCCTCTTCTCAAGTCGCTTCACTGGCTCCCTGTCCAATTCCGCATCCAATTCAAGCTTTTCCTACTGACCTATAAATGCATTCACTCTATGGCCCCTCAATACTTCCTCTTATCTCTTCCTATGTCCCCTCTCAAAATTTGCGCTCCACTAACAAATTGCTTCTATCATTGCCTTTCACCCACACCGCGAACTCCCGACTGCACTCCTTTCATCTTGCTGCACCTTACGCTTGGAACAGCCTACCTGCGTCTGTGTGCCAGGCATCCTCCCTGACCCTCTTCAAATCCAAGTTGAAGACCCACCTCTTCATCATTGCATTCAGATCCCGACTCCTTCCTTATCTTAACCTAATCCCCATCAACGTTTATGACCAAACTATAGACCAAACTGTACCACACCATACCTTGCGCAGAACTGACTAATGCTCTGTACTGTTCTAACTAATGTACTATTCTAACTAGATTGTAAGCTCCAATGAGCTTGACTCTGATGGGCAGGGACTGTCTCTTGTATGTTGGCTACCTCTTGTAGTATAGCTGTGCAGCGCTGCGTGCATGGCGCTCTATAAGTGTTGAATAGTAGTAGTAGTAGTAGTAGGACTGAGACGGAGCAAGTTGGGATTTTGGGTGGTTTATGACCATTCCCAAGTATTGAAGGATTTGCATTGTGCAAGACAGTACAGATCTGGCTTCTGGAACCGTGGGGGCTCGAATGAGCCAATCGTCCAAGTAAGGGAAGATGAATATCCCCAGGGTTCGCAGAAATGCAGCTACTATTGCCATGCATTTCATGAATACTCTTGGTGCCGAAGCCAGACCAAAGGGAAGAACCCTTTATTGGAAATGTTTTCCCTTGAAAAGGAATCGTAAAAATTTCCTGTGATCTGGATGGATCAAAATGTGAGTATATGCATCCTTTAGATCTAGAGAACAAAGCCAATCCTGACTTTGAAGGTATGGCAGAAGAGTTCCCAGAGAAATCATTTTGAACTTCTCAGAACAGATATTTGTTCAATTCTCTGAGGTCTAGAATGGGTCTGTGTCCTCCTGTTTTCTTTGAAATAAGAAAATAGGGGGAGTAGAACCCTGCACCCTGCTGAAGAATGGGCACCTCCTCTATTGCTCCTTGAGCAAGGAGTGTTGAGACCTCTTGATCCAGTAGATTGCCTGTAGAGGTTTGGGGATTGAACTGTCTTACGATTGTAGGAGGGTGCATACTGTGAAAATGAAGCTTGTACCCCTCTCCCACAATGGACAGAGTCCAGTTTTCTGTTGTTATTTGGTGCCATCTGTTGGCAAAATGACACAACCTGCCTGGAATGTTTAAGGGTTCTGGCCCCTTCAGAGGCAGGAAGGCTAAGTTCTCTATGAAGGAATCAGAGCCCTTGAGGGGGCTGTGCCTGTGGAGCTGGTTGAGCTCTAAGGCCTTTTGGCTTCTTTTGTCTGGATTGTTGTTGTTGACCCTTCTGGGCAACTTGACCCTGAGCTTGCCTTTGTTGGGTATAGGATGGATAAAACTTCCTCTTTTTGCTGAAAAAGGGTTTTTTATAGGATTTCTTTTTGGCTGGACTGGCTGTAGATTTTGACAATCTGTCTAAAGTGAGATTGTCGGTATCTATCTCAATAGCCTTCTCCTGCCAATTCTTGCCAAAGAGGTTTTCTCCTGTGCAAGGGATGTTTCCCAATTTATCCTGTATCCAAATCTCCAAGTCTGATGCCTGAAGCCAGGCAATCCGACGTGCACCAATGGCAATAGCAGAGGTTCTGCTGGTGCATTCAAAGTAAAAAGCCAAACCACAGGAGAAGAGGGTATCCGCAACAGCAAGCACAAGCAAAAGCGGACCACCAAAGACCAGGCCTACACACAGGTATAGATGTATAAAATTTATTTTTTATTGGCGGACCCAACTAAAACGTTTCGGCCATGTTGATTATGGAGAGGTTTCTTCCTTTTCATATGTGTTGTTGCTCTCCTGCTGTGACCCCTGAAGAAGGCCTCAGGCCGAAACGTTTTAGTTGGGTCCTCCAATAAAAAAGAAATTTTATACATCCATACCTGTGTGTAGGCCTGGTCTTTGGCGGTGCATTCAAAATAGTCAAAGGTTGCACGGTTTACAAACTTGGAGACATCTTGAGCATGCTTGACCAGAGTGAGAAAGTCCTGTTGTTTGTCCTCAGGGAGAAGGGGGCTCATAAGCTCCAAATCTCCTGTGACCTCTTTGAGGAACATTCCCATATATGAAATATATGAGCTGATCCTAGCTGAAAGCATGGAAGCCTGAAAGGTTCGACGCCCAAAAGCGTCAAGAGTTCTGCATTCATGACCTGGAGGATTGGATGCATGTCTCTTTGCACTTTTCATCCTACGAATGGCTGACTCCACTACCATTGAATGGTGTGGCAGCTGAGTCTTTTGAAAACCAGGACATGGTGGAATTCGATACATGGTATAGTCTCTCCTAGAATGAGGAGATGTGGTCAAAGGAGTCTCCCACATTCTGAGCATCAAATCATGAAGAATTTCATGAATGGGCAGAGTGGCTGCTTCCTTGGGAGCCTTAGGGTATTGGAGAATTTCCAATTCCTTTGCTCTAGGTTCTTTTTCAGGAGCTACCGTGATTGAAAGGCCTCAGGCCACATCACGAATAAAATCCTGAAAAGACATGTCTTCCGGAGGAGACATTCTGCGATGGGGAGAAGAGGAGGAGTCTTCCGGGAGAAACACTCTGGTACCGGCAGAATTATCAGAGTCATCAGAATCGGAGGATTCAAAGTATCTCTGATCCTGATGTTCATGCAAAGCACGGTCTCGATATCGATCGAAGTCGGTACCGAATTGGTCCGGTACCGAGCTGTCAATGCCAGAAAGTCTGCATGGGAAGGATTCCCACTGGGGCCACTACCATCGGTGCTGGTACCAGTATCTGTACCGGTGCCCGTTGAACCACTGGTGTCAACGGTACCACAGCTATAAGGAGAGCTGCAAGACTGCGTTCAATAGCGAGGAATCTCTGGTCTATCGACGCTGCCGATGCCTGGGTATCGGTAAAAGCGGCTGGAACCCCTGAGCATGGCACCAGTAGTTCTGCCGAGGTTGAAGCCTCGAACATCCTGGAACCCGTTGATGCTTTGGAGGCCGAAGCCTCCCGCCGGGGCTGTTTTGCCGGTGTAGTTTCCTCAAGGGCAATGCCAATGGCCTCTCGATGCTTTGAAGGAGAGCTACCCTTTGAGGACCGGCTCTTAGGTTTAGTTACCTGAGATCCATGGGAGGAAGACGCGGCTCTTGAAGACGTCGATGCAATGGACCTGGTATCCAAAGAAAAGAGGGTACCGAGCTTTGCAGCTCGGTTCTGTCTTCCTCTTTTAGTCATCCCCATACAGGAGGAACACTCAGATGGAGAATGGTCAGGGCCTAAACATTTTAGACACCAGTCATGGGTGTCAATGACGGAGATGGTACCGCCACATTTTAGTACATTTTTTAAAACCACTAGCTGGTTTTTCCATCTTTTGGGAAAAATGGGGCCTAATGCCCAAAATGGCGCCTAGCATCAAAAGAAAAGGTTTCTGAAGAGAAACAGTTAAAAAAATTTTTAAAAAAATAAATTATATATATTATTTATTTATTTATTTTAAAGAAGAAAGAACCGGCGGTACCGGTAGGTGTCGTGTGGAGGCAGGCGCGACCACAAGAAAACAAGTTTAAAGAAGAAATTTTCTGCGGTGACAGGGTATGTGTCCTGTCGGCTCCGCGGAAAACGAAGAACTGAAGAGGGACACTTGGAAAGGCGGGAAGGCAGCGCGCTTGTGCTGAGGGATGCTCCCAAAGGCGTTCCTATTGGACGCTTGGGAGCATTCCCGTGCGGGCTCCGTCAGAACCGACGATACCCATATGTGAAGACTACATTCCTGCTTGTTCCTGGAGATTATACATGTAGATGCTCAAAAGGGCGAGGTGCAGGTGGGAGTAGGAGCGACTGAGGATTGCTCCTGGACCCTTTAGCTTCACAGAGAGGATAAGATGCAGAGCAGGACTCGGGAAATGGCAGCAAGCCAGGGGAAGTAAATTTTTTTTTTGCAGCACAGATTTGTTTCAGTGCATGGTCTTATAAAATAACACACTAAAACAAAACCAAAAAAATGGAATGAAACAATAATCTCCCACCTAAATGAATCAAAACAAAATTTTCCTGCCTGTATACTTGTGGAATATACCAGCTTTATCTTCTCTTCACTGTCTTCCAGTGATAAGGCGAGTTAAATTTAAGGTTTTAATGTTTTTTTTAAAACCCTGCATCTTGGAATTTCGCTGCCCACCTAGTTTGTAATTAAATGTCGTTCTCGCTGCCATGGTTTGTGATCTCAGGATCATGCCTTTCTGATAATTTGTGCCTCTTTAAGTTTCCAGGGAGTTAGAATCATTAACATGTTTTTTTTCATTTCCAGCACCCACATAATTGAATAATGGAATCATTTACCCTCTAATTTACGACTACTGATGGATATATGGGATTTCAGAAAGAAGTTGAAAGCTTTTTTTTTTTATTTAGTCAGGTTTATTCATGAATAGTTTATTTAAATGATTTTGGGCTCGATATTCGAAAGGCATTTACACGGTTTACAGCCCAGTAAACCATGTAAATGACTTTGATCGGGATATTCAATGGCACTTTCATTGTTAGTGCTGTTGAATATCCCCTTCAAAGCCCGCTACACGCCCGACGCTCTGTGGTTAGCACTGGGTCTGTTGGGGGTGTTCTGGGTCGTAACAGAGGCAGAGACTGCCGCAAACTGGGTAGCAGCGATATTGGTTTTGGCTTGCCTAGTTTTAGCTGTGGATGCTAACCAGGTAGTGGTACAATGTCGCTGCTACCCGTTAGCCTCAGTGGCTCCGGGGCATGTACGACAATGCTGGGTATTCAATGTTGCCATTGCAGCACTGAATATCCAATGTTAAGGGTCGGTGGCCAGGGCTATGCGTTGTAGTAGCGCATAGCCCGCCCAGCTGAATATCAGACCCTTTATTTTTATCTGGTTTTATTTTATTTTATCATGTACGTCTTTTTTAAATATTATTTATGTAAATAAACAAAACACTAAGGGGGTCTTCTACTAAAGGGTGCTAGCTGTCACTGAAGGCATGCTGCGACCGCATTGACAGCTAGCACGGGGCCATGACAGCACAGGCCAATCTGTGAATCACACACTGGGCTAGTAAGAGTCAGGGGCGCAGAGTGGGAATACTGAGCACTGTATAGTTAGCATGGGGGTAAACACTGTGCTCTGTGACCCTTGAAATTAGTGCAGGTTCACCTACCATCATCTCAATAGGTTGAGTTAAGTGCACCCACGCTATTTGTATGCCGCGTTAGGGCATAAGGCTCCACGCTAACTGACAAACATCCTTTCCAGCCCCTGACAGTCAGCACGGTGGTGTTGCACCTAAAGCTCTATGATTTTGGTACTATTGACACGTTAAGGGAGCTATGGTGTCGCACCTAAGTAAAAGGGCTCCTATGGGTCAATTTTGAGCTAGTGCAGTCACCAGCTTAAGAACCTGTGCTTAACTTAATCCATATAATCACTGTCACTATCTATATAGGTAGCAACGCTGAATACATACATTGGCTGGTGATCACATGAGTACTATCTATTTACTTTAGGCCTGAATATCGCTGTCATCTCAATTTTTAGGGCTGACCACCCTGCTCCTAACCCGGCTCATGATTATATGCATAGTATCAAACTGTTTAGCAATTTAAAGCCCAATACTATCCATACAACTTTTGAAATTTTATGGATAAGCCAATTATGCATTGTCAATTGCTGTTGTATGCATATTTTACTTTGAATATCAGCCCGTATTATGAAGAGAATAATTAGGATGAAAAAAATCTGGCTGACTTGGTTTTCATAAACCTTTACAAGAACACAATTTCTAGTGCCCATACTATTCTAGAGAGGTGACAATGCACATCCACAGAATAGCATCTAAAGCTTCGCTTCCAGGGTGAACTGGAGGATCCAATATGACCGCCTGCTCGCTGACGCTGTCAGTCTCTCTCGTCTTTTGCCTCTATAAGGCCAAAGAGGAAGGGTGTTTTTCCTAGTCTAACGGGAGAACCTTGTCAGCATCCATTCTCCCCTTGGTAAAAAAAAAAGGTTGGAGACTCTAGGATTACAAATGGAATAGTCGAGACTAGTAGCTTTTCAGTGCTGTCCCTGCTTAGATATCCAGTCCTCAGTCCTAAAGCATCACAAGCAACCAAATATGCTTGGCACTTTCAGTTTCTTCCGAGGTTACTCACTTGTTGGCAAGTTCTATTGTTTCGCCTACATTGGTCTTGCTCCCTTCAGAGCCTGACGAAGAATCGTTGGCATCAATGCAGGGTTGTGTGTTGCAGCAAGCTCTCATCAATCCATCAATTGCTTTGGCAAGCGGCTTGAGTGTTGATGCTCCTTAGCACTGTTCTGAGATCCCTGCAGTGCCTATCAGCTTAAGAAGATATCTACTTGTCAAAAACCTGAGGCTGTAAGTTCTAAAATATTATGACTGGTAATCTTTGAAGTGAATTTACCTTGTTTGTCTGCTTATTTTAAGTTTACTTCATCAGAAGTAACTTCAGGGGCATGTAAAGCACAGTTACTTACCTGTAACAGGTGATCTCTGGGAACAGCAGGAATAAGTCTTCACATATGGGTACGTCGGTACTGATGGAGCCTGCGCAGGAACGCTCCCCAGCGTCCAAAAAGAAAGCCTTTGGGAGCATCCCACACGCATGCGCGCTGCCTTCCCGCCTAAACACTTCCCTCTCATCAGTTGGGTTTGTAGCTGAGACTGAAGGAGGGAAGTAGACAAATCAGAAAGTGAGAGAGAGAAAAAGAGAGCAACTCCTAGGGGAGGTGGGTGGGTTGTGAAGACTTATTCCTGCTGTTCCCAGAGATCACCTGTTACAGGTAAGTAACTGTGCTATCTCCAGGAACAAGCAGGAATGAGTCTTCACATATGGGGACTCCCAAGCTAAGATGCCTGGAGGAGGCCCCAGCATGTTGCATATCCGATGGATGGGCAATGCTTATCCTTTAGAACCCCAGGCATCTAAGGGATGGAGGGTAGGAGTTGAATTAGAAAAGAAAAAAGGGTGCTGTGGAACAGCTTGACTAAACAAGGTATCCAGAGGGGGGCCCTTGTGTAGATCATAATTGTTAGAAAAAATTGAATCCCAATTTTCTAATGTGGATTTTACTCAAAATATAGCAAAAGCATTGTTGAGGCTAATATGGGTCTGTAATTGAGAGCCAGTATATTATCCTCAAAGAAATTCCCTCACTGTGAAGTAGAGGAAAAATAAATTTTGCAATACAGGAAGAGATGAGAATTCTTAATGGCTAGAACTAACCCCAGAATAAGAAGTGGGGGAGTTTAATGGGGTTGGACTTTAGAGAACTAGGTAAAGCTTCTGTAAAGTCCAAGTTTGAACTTTTTGTCCTTGGATCAGAATAAGGCCCTAGGAAAGAGTGGAGATAAATCTGACTGGTTTGAATGAAAAGGTAGAAATACCCCTTACAGAAAAAAGGGGTAGGTCTTTAAGACCCCCTTTATCCAAAAGAAAGACAGTTATTTGTATTAGGCATTGGGCCTCCAACTTCTTGAAGATCAGTAAAATTCTTTCATAAGTGATGTCACTTATGATAATGACTTTACATGGAGAGCTTCAGATGTGATGTAACCGAAAAGGTTACGGTAAAGACGGTATTTCCCAATTTACCAGAGAAATTGGTTGTCCATTAAGTTTTATGATATGCTGGGACAGCATATTATGGACAGTAAACAAATCTTTCAAAGTCAGATATTGTATAGAGATTGACTCAATAACAAAAAGGATTAAGACCTACTTGAGAATATTGATGGAGAATCTCTGCTTGGTTAAAAACAGAACTATAGGGAAAGTTTTGTCGAAACTGGTATTATGTTCTTCACTTACAAGGAGAGGACTAGATTTCTTTAAAAGATCTAGGTCCTGAATAACCAGATCCGGAGACATACGTGAAGGAGTGCAGAGGAGATCCTTAGTCTTAAGACAGCAAGTCTGGATCCTTCTATAACTTCAGGTAGTAGCTGGAGAAAAAGATGCAATATAAGGAGATATCATGTTTGCCCCTCCATGAGCGCAATATGAGTATCATGCATCTTTTTATTCATTATAAGCTACAATGAAGTATAGGGAATTAGAAGGAAAGTAGTAATTAAGGACCAACTGCAGTGAAAAGAATGCATCCCTGTTGTAGGAGTTCCAGTGAAATGTGGAACAACCCAGGGAATTGTGTAATTTTCTACGCCTTCGCGTGGTCTAAGCCCTAGTTAGTTTTCCTTAAAAGAAAGTTTTTAAGGACAATGGTAAGAGTAGGAACAAACCAGTCATGTAGGAGCATGAATGGGCAGAGTCTACCAGCTGAAGCCCTTTTTAACCATCTGGAAGCTACCTGCTAGGAGTAGCTCTTAGGCTCTCTGGGCAAGGCCCATAGTTGCAGAGCTTCCTAATATAATTGCAGAGAGCATGTTGTAAGTTGGTTAGATCTGGCTGTTTAATTGCCAGTGTGCAACCTAATCTATTCTGTTGGAGCCAAAAAGAAATGAAGATGGCTAAGAATAGTAGACAGGCCTGATACCCGCAACAATAAAGTGTAACCTCTCTTGGAGTTATCTGTTATTAAGGCAGCAGAAAAAGTTAGGTCCTATAGGTTGGAGAGGACCGACAGACATAATTTGGAGTGGTAATACTCAATTTCTGTCTGATAAGCTGCCTTAAAGAAGTATCTGAGATACATAGAGAAGAAGATGAACCACAAAGGGGAAGAAAACTCTGTATGGAAACTACCCACTGGAATAGGTATTGAAGAAAAATCCTATGGGCTTAGAGAATAAGCCCTCCAGTTGATTAGTAGTACTCTTAGAGACTGAAAGTCTGGACTAAGAGGGATAGAAAGTAATACAGAGTTGAGAGGACTTACAATTTGGTAAGTCTTTGAAGAGGTAGGGTCCCCTTGCGGTTAAAAGTATAAGATATCCTCGTACAGAAAGAACTGTCAAGGTGAAGGGTATAGCTCATCTTGTTGTTAGTTGTTACTCCTCCCTTTCTTTTAAAAGGAGAAACCTGTTATCTCTAGGGTATGATGGTCCTCAATAGCTCTTGGAGCTAAAAAGATGGATTTCCCTTGTAGTAAGAGATTCATGCCCAGAGTCGAGGATTGAGTCAATGTATGACTGGTATCTCAGCATGGATGAGATGAACCTTAGATGCTTATGTTAACAAGAAGTAGGCTCAGAGGTTCTAAACCTCACACAGAAAAAAGAGAATAGAAATATCAGAAACCCTGCGACTGCTGGGCTTGCTGAGGCTGTTGAGGTCTTGATTTTCTTAGCCTGGTTTGATGTTGCCTGTCTTTGGAAACATCTGCATGATGGGTAGGAGATGGATAAAACTTTTTTCCCTTAGGGAGATAAAGCTTTTTAGGAGATTTTTTATTAGCTGGGATAGAGGAAAGTTTTGACAATCCTCTGACAGTAAGAGTATCAGTGTTTAACTGAGTAGCTTGAAATAAAGCATCCATGTTAAAGAGATTTTCACCAGTACAAGGAGTATTTCTCAGCCTTTCTTATACCCATCTGTCCAAGTCTGAAGCTTGGAGCCAGGCCATGTGTTGTGCTCCTATGGCTATAGCAGAAGTTCTGCTAATAGACTCAAAACAGTCTAGGGAAGCACGATTAAGGAACCTAGAGATATTTTGAGCATGACTGACTAGTAAGAAATAGTCTGCTCTTTTATGCTCTTGAAGAAAAGGGTTCAAAAGCTTTAAGCTCTTTGTGACCTCTTCAAGAGATAATCCCATATAGAAAATATATGAGAATTCTTGCTGAAAACATGGATGCCTGGAAGCATCGACGTCCAAAGGCATCTAAAGTCCTAGACTCACGACCTGGCGGATAAGAGGAGTGCTTCTTTGCACTCTTAATATGCCTCATTGCTGATTCTACAACAATAGAATGATGAGGAAGTTGAGTCTTTTGAAAACCTGGAGAAGGTGGCACTTTGTACCTAGTTTCAAGTGTCTCAGAATGTGGTGATACCATTAAAGGAGTTTCCCACATCTTTAAAAGTAGATCTTGTAAGATCTGATGCAAAGGAAGCATGATTAGCTCCTTTGGCAACCAGGGGGATTGCAGGGTCTCTGAATCCCCTGGTAAGGATTCTTCACCAGGTATAGAAATGGCAAGTAACTTCGCCATATCAAGCAGAAAAGCTTGAAAAGAAATCTCCCCTGAGGAGGACTCTCTAAAATGAGGGGTAAAGGCTAGACTTGTTGAAGATTCAGTCTTGGTACCGATGGGCTCATCCCAGTCATCGGTATCGGAAGACTTGAAAGGATGAAACATTGGATTTTCCCTAAATCGATGTCTTCGGTACCACCCGAAGTCGGTACTGAGACGAGTCGGTACCGAATCATCCATGCTAGGGATCGATTCCAGGCTCGGCATCGAAGGAATCGAGTCTGTCGAAGCAAGCATGGACGGTACCGACACCGATGCCGATGTCGATACCGGTACCGAAGGCGATACCGATACTGGAGGAACGGTCTGCAGCCACTCTAACGGTACCGAAGTAACCGAGAGCGCTAGACTACGTTCATCGGTGAGGAGTGTTTCATCCATCACCGTAGCCGATGGCAGGGTGTCAGTACCGCTCGAAGCGGCCACAACCACCGAGCATGGCCCAGGTATGTTCAATGAGGTGGGAACCCCGGGAACGACCTGAAGCCCCGTTAATGCTTTGGAGCCCGAAGACTCCCGCCGGGGCTTTACTGCCAAAATGTCCTCGAGCCCGAAACACAACGTTGGGTTATTGTTACATACTTCTGGATGAGTTGCAATTTGAAGATGAACATTTGGCGCTTTTCAGCCTCTTCGTGACTTGGTGAAACGCACTATCGGATGGGCTTTTGGTCAGTTGGAGTCGACCACCCGTTAAAAGCTAAGTGCATCGTGTTTGGCTTGAAGTTTATCGCCGTTTTTGGACAGAATTGATTGGAGGCCAGTTTTTACCCTATGATGATTTAGGTATCTCTTTAGGGTTGGTGGGGGTCGTGCTCCCCTTTTATATAAATAGAAAAAAAGGAACATCATTGCTACGAGAGGGTATTTACCTTCATGGCAATAGTTCCGACAAAAACTAGTGTGTTCAACACATTCTTTGGTTTGGGGTATAGTTTGGTTGGATGTGTGTGATTGGGGTTTGAGGGTTGAAGTAGAAAATGTCCTCGAGGGCAAAGCCGGAGCAATCTCGATACTGGAAAGGAGATCTACCCCTCGAGGACTGGCTAGTCTTTACAGACCTTTGTTTGGTTACCTGATCCTGTGGAGATATTCTAGCTGGTGACATCGAGTACGATGTGAACCAGGTATCGAGCTGTGTTCGATTCTGAAGATTTCTTCTGTTTGAACTCCAGCAGGAAAGACACTCCAGTGAGCAATGGTCAGGACCCAAACATTTTAGACACCAAGTATGGGTGTATAAAAAAATATTTGTACCGCCACACTTAGAGCATTTCTTAAGGGTAGTGGCTGGCTTTTCCATAACGGAAAAATGGAGGCCTAGTGGCCTAGAAACTGTCAGACACTAACAGGAAAAAATTTCTGTTGAAAAGAAGAAATTATTTAGAAAAAACAAAAGAAAAGCACCAGCGGTACCGGTGGCGTCGAGGGAAGGCAGACGCGACCACAAAAAAGTAAGAATAAAAGAAGAATTTTCTGCGGTGACAGGAGTACGTCCTGCCGGCTCCGCGGAAAATGGAAAACCGATGAGAGGGAAGTGTTTAGGCGGGAAGGCAGCGCGCATGCATGTGGGATACTTCCAAAGGCTTTCTTTTTGGACGCTGGGGAGCGTTCCCGCGCAGGCTCCGTCGGTACCGACGTACCCATATGTGAAGACTCATTCCTGCTTGTTCCTGGAGATGCAATCTATTGTGACTATTAAAAGTTAAGATAATAATTCTGCTGTTCAGCCTCTAGTACCTGAGGGTGATCATGAACTATGTATTTCATCAGTTTTGTCTGATCTTTGCAGTTTTCCGAGTTATGCCACATCTTGGTAAGTGGAAAGCACAGTTACTTACCTGTAACAGGTGATCTCTGGGAACAGCAGGAATTAGTCCTCACATATGGGTACGTCGGAACCGACGGAGCCTGCGCGGGAAAGCTCCCCAGCTTCCTAGAATGGAAGCTTTTGGGACCTCCCACTGCACATGCGCGCTGCCTTCCCGCCTTCCTGAACAGCTCTCCTCAGTTTCGAGTTTATAGCGGAGACAATAGAGAGAGGACAGGAAGACAGATAGAAGATACAACTCCTAGGGGAGGTGGGTGGGTTGTGAGGACTAATTCCTGCTGTTCCCAGAGATCACCTGTTACAGGTAAGTAACTGTGCTATCTCCAGGAACAAGCAGGAATAAGTCCTCACATATGGGGACTCCCTAGCTGAGATGCCTGGGAGATCCCCCTCCAAGGGTTCGCCATCTTCGTATGGATCTCAGGCATCCATCCTGGGAAGGTGGGCAGGAGTTGTCTAAGAATGGAACAGGTGTTTGAGGACAGCCTGGCCAAACAAGGCATCCCGGCGGGAGTCCTTGTCCAAACAGTAATGGGCTGTAAAGGTATGAACCGAGGCCCAGGTAGCGGCTCGACAGATCTGATCAATGGAAACAGAGTGCAGATGAGCCATAGAAGTTGCCATGGCTCTCACATTGTGAGCTGTGACATGGCCTTCCAGAGAAATGTTTTTACTCTGGTAAGCAAAGGAAATACACTGGGCAATCCAATTGGAAAGTGTACGCTTGGAGACTGGAAGTCCCAAATGTGAAGGATCAAAAGCCACGAAAAGTTGAGAAGACTTTCGATGTGGCTGAGTCCTATTAAGGTAAAAGGCTAGAGCTCTTTTACAATCCAGAGTATGAAGGTTCCTCTCTGCACTGGATGCATGAGGAGCCGGAAAAAAGACCGGTAGATATACCTCTTGATTAAGATGAAAAGGCGAGACCACTTTGGGCATAAAGTGGGGATTCGTCCTAAGGACCACCTTGTCATGATGAAATCTTGTATAAGGTGGATTAGCCACTAGAGCCTGCAGTTCGCTGATGCGGCGAGCGGAAGTGACTGCAATTAGGAATAGTACCTTCCAGGAAAGAAATTTCAAGGAGGTAGAAAATAACGGCTCAAAAGGTGGCTTCATAAGCTGACCAAGCACTAGATTCAAATCCCATGCGACCGGGGGGGGTCTGATGGGAGGTTTAGTGAGAGTCAGGCCTCTCATGAATCTTGCAACAAGAGGATGAGAGGAGATAGGTTGTCCATTTATAGGTTTCAGGGATGCTGAAATAGCACTTAAATGGACTCTTACAGAATTCGTCTTAAGGCCTGCATTGGAAAGATGCAGGAGATAGTCTAAGAGGGAATTCAAAGGAAGTGCCAGAGGGTCAAGGCCCTGCTGAGCACACCAAATGGAAAAACGTTTCCATTTGAAAGCATAAGACCGCCTCGTGGAAGGTTTCCTAGAGGCATGAAGGATATCTTTCACAGGTTGAGAAAGATTAAAGTCTTGAAGACTTAAGCCTTCAGTAACCAAGCTCGGAGATGTAGGGATTTGGGGTTTGGGTGCCACAAAGTCCCCTCCTCCTGAGACAGAAGGTCTGGTGCAGCTCCTAAGTCCAGGGAGGATCCCTGGGAGAGCTGTAGAAGCAGAGGGAACCACACTTGGCGTGGCCAGCGTGGAGCTATGAGGATCATAGAGCCGTGATCTCTCTGGAGTTTGAACAGAGTCTTGGGAATCAGCGGAATGGGTGGAAAGGCATATAGGAACGCCTGACCCCAATGGAGGAGAAAGGCGTCCGTGGCCTGAGCTTCCTGACACGGAGTCCTGGAACAGAACCGGGGAAGTTTGGCATTCCACGGACTTGCAAAGAGGTCTATGTCCGGGGTCCCCCATTCCTGAAAGATTCTGCTTATCTGGTCCACGTGTAGGGACCACTCGTGTGGCAGCAGAACTCGACTGAGCCTGTCTGCTCGAGAGTTTTGAACTCCTGGAAGATACACTGCTAGCAGATGAATTTGGTGCTCTCTGGCGAAGGCCCATAATCTGAGAGCTTCGTTGCAAAGCGACAGAGAGCCCGTCCCTCCTTGTTTGTTTATGTAAAACATGGCCACCTGATTGTCTGTCTGAACCAGGACAGTCAGGTTGGCAAGGAGGGTATAGAAGACCTTGAGGGCAAGGTAAATTGCTCGCAGTTCCAGGAGGTTGATATGAAGGGTGGCCTCCTGTGGAGACCAAGTGCCCTGAGTGGAGAGAGTTAGCAGATGGGCTCCCCACCCCAATTGGGAGGCATCTGTTGTGAGGGTTGCTTGGGGTAGCAAGGGCTGAAAGGGAGCCCCCAACAACAGATTCTTGGTGGATATCCACCAATGGAGGGACCAAGACAGACGGTTTGAGGTTTGTATTTGGTCTGAGAGTGCTCCCGACGCCTGAGTCCACTGGGTGGCCAGGGTCCATTGAGCTGCTCTCATATGAAGACGAGCATAGGGCACCACATGTACTGTGGAGGCCATATGGCCCAGGAGGCGTAGCATTTCCCTGGCTGTCAAGTGAGTACTGGACTGGGCTTGGGAGGCCAAGCTCAGCAGACGCTGACCCCGAACCAGTGGAAGGTAGGCTCTTGCAGTGGTGGTGTCCAACTGGGCCCCTATGAATTCTAGAGACTGAGTAGGGCTGAGTTGAGACTTGGGAAGGTTTACCACCAGTCCCAGATACTGCAGAAGGCTCCTTGTGCGGTCTAGGGAAATCTGGGCCTGCGACTGAGTTGGAGCTCGAATGAGCCAGTCGTCCAGATATGGGAATACGAAAATCCCCATGCTTCTGAGAAATGCGGCTACGACTGCCATGCATTTGGTAAAGACTCTTGGGGCAGAGGCGAGACCGAAGGGAAGTACTCTGTATTGGTAATGACTTCCCCTGAACAGAAAGCGAAGATATTTTCTGTGGGATGGATGGATGAGTAGATGTGTATACGCATCCTGCAGGTCTAGAGAACAAAGCCAGTCCTGACTCTGAAGGTATGGAAGGAGAATGCCCAAAGAGAGCATTTTGAATTTCTCCTTGTACAGAAATTTGTTCAATTCTCTCAGATCTAGGATTGGTCTGAATCCCCCTGTCTTCTTTGGAATGAGAAAATAGGGGGAGTAGAAACCTGACCCTTGTTGATGAAGAGGAACCTCTTCTATGGCCCCTTGGGCAAGCAGAGAAGAGATCTCCCGACCCAACAGGGCTAGGAGAGGAGATGGAGAATTGAAGGGTCTCACCATGTGATGAGGAGGAAGGTTGGAGAAATGAAGTTTGTAACCCTCTCGGATGATAGAGAGGGTCCATTGCTCTGTTGTGATTTGTTCCCATCTGGGAG
This sequence comes from Ichthyophis bannanicus, assembly GCA_033557465.1. Taxonomy (NCBI): domain Eukaryota; kingdom Metazoa; phylum Chordata; class Amphibia; order Gymnophiona; family Ichthyophiidae; genus Ichthyophis; species Ichthyophis bannanicus. The sequence continues at coordinate 50,164,584 of CM066047.1, read as the reverse complement.
CAAAGTGAGCTAACCTTCCAGGTATGGTGAGAGGTTCTGGTTGGTCCAGAACCAGGAATGGCAAGTTCTCTAGGGGCAAGTCAAAACCCCTGAGGGGGTGGAGCCTGTTGAGCTGTAGTAGCTGCTGCAGGCTTTGCTCTTGCTTGTTTCGTTTGCTGACGTTTAGCCGCAAAACGAGGTTGAGAAGATTGCTGGCCAGTATTGGAAGCATATCTGGCCTTCTTATAATAAGGCCTCTTGAAAGACTTCTTCTTAGTGGGAGTAGAAGTGGACTTAGAAAGTCTCTCTAAGGTGGCATTTTCAGCGTCCATTTGAGTGGCTTTAACTTGCCACTCTGCACCGAATAAGTTCTCACCTGTACAGGGCAGATTCAGTAAGCCATCTAGAACCCAGGGTTCCAGATCAGAAGCCTGGAGCCAAGCCAGACGTCTGGCTGCAATAGCAATGCCAGAAGCTCTGCTGGCTCCCTCGAAGGAATCAAAGGCAGCTCTGTTGGAGAACTTAGAAACATCTGAAAGTTGTTTCACTACAGAAAGGAAGTCCTCCTGTTTATCCTCAGGGATAAAGGGGGCAAAATGCCGCACTTTCTTGGCAAGTTCCCCTAGGAACATGCCCATATAGAGGCTGTAGGAATTAATCCTGGCTATAAGCATACTAGCCTGGAAGATTTTCCTACCAAAAGAGTCCAGTGTCTTACATTCCCTTCCTGGAGGTGTCGAAGAGTGCCTTTTAGTACTCTTGATCTTTTTCATTGCAGACTTTACCACAATGGAGTGGTGAGGCAATTGAGTTTTCTGAAAACCAGGAGAAGGAGGGACCCGATACATGGTGTCCAACCTACGGGAATAAGGAGACAGAGTTAAAGGGTTCTCCCAGAAATCCATCAATTGTTCCTGAAGGATTTCATGGATAGGCAGGGTAACTGCTTCTTTAGGAGACTTAGAGTATCCTAAAATATCCAATCTTTTTGACCTTGGTTCCCTTTCAGAGGAGGTAGTGATAGAAAGGCCTTTAGCCATTTCTAAAATAAAGTCCTGAAAGGACAAATCCTCTGGAGGAGACATTCTCCTTTTTGGAGAAGAAGGTTCCTCAGGAAGGTCAAGGGAGAGCTCTGCAGACTCATCAGAGGAGCCAAAATCCTCAGAGGAATCGGTGTATTCTCTAGTTTCCTCCAACGCACGATACGCATACCGATCGGTATCGACATCGGGCGTACCGGGTATGGAAGCGGTATGGAGCGAAAGCCCATACGGTACCGATTTGCGTTTAGAAGAGGAAGGCCTGGGTTCCGGCATGGCGGACGATACCGGAACCGGGCCCGGAACCGCTGGAAGCGGCGGTACCGATGGCGTTGCAGCTTGAATGAAAGCCATGACGGCCTGCTGCATGGATTGGACAGTATTGCCCATAGACGCCACGGCTGCCTGGATGTCGGTACCGGTATGGGCCGGTACCCCAGAGCAGTCCAACAGGTGATCTGTCGAGGCCGTGCCATCGATGTCAACCTGTAGCCCCTGAATTGGCGTTTTGGAAGGCAGAGCTTCCCGCCGGGGCTGTTTGGCTGGGGCAGGGTCCTCAAAACTAAGAGCCTCTCGATGCTTTGAAGGAGATTTGCCCTTTGAGGACTTGCCCACAGAAGGTTTGGTTACCTGAGATCCATCCGGAGATGATGACCTGGATGACTGTGATGTTGGATTCTCTGAAGCAAACAGCACATTCGATTTGTTGGCCCGGTTCTGCAGCCCACGCTTAGACATTTGGGAGCAGGAAGGGCAGTCCGGAATGGAGTGGTCAGGCCCCAAACATTTAAGACACCATTCATGGGTGTCTGTGACTGATATTACAGCAGTACACTTGGTACACTTCTTAAATCCAGGGGCTGGCTTCTCCATGTGGAGAATTCAAGTAGGCCTGAAGGCCTAACTGAAGTGACCAAGTGCTGAAAAATAATAAAAGAAAAAGAAAATAATTTTTCAAGAAAGAAAAAGGAAGACCGGCGATACCGGTATCGGTATGGGAAGGCAGGTACGCGGTCTAAAGAAACAAAACAAAAAACTACAATTTCTTCAGCGGTGACAGGATACACGACCTGCTGGCTCCGCGGAAAAAGAGAAACTGAGGAGAGCTGTTCAGGAAGGCGGGAAGGCAGCGCGCATGTGCAGTGGGAGGTCCCAAAAGCTTCCATTCTAGGAAGCTGGGGAGCTTTCCCGCGCAGGCTCCGTCGGTTCCGACGTACCCATATGTGAGGACTTATTCCTGCTTGTTCCTGGAGATCTGATGTTTCAGCCACTATGTTACTATGTCGCCTATGTTACTATGTCGCCTATGTTACTATGTCGCCTGTATGTAAATAGTTACCCCACTGTTATCCAAGTTTCGCTGTCCCGTTATCTGTAAACTCAGACCTGTTTCCTGTTCTGATAATTGTGTTCCATGTAAACCGCACTGATGTCAAATAGCGCGGTATAGAAGAGATTGTAATAAATAAATAACCCGGAGAACTGCAAAGATCATGATACTACCCACGGAAGCCTAAGAAAATTTTTGAATGCTTTCTCCAGACTGGAAAAATTGGTGGCAGTTAAGTTGGAGTTGCAGAAAGTTTGAGAATAGACTTCAGGACTTTAAAAAATATATTTTAATGGCTTTCCTTTTCACCTAATGATTTGACTCTTGTGAACTGATTTGTTCAATGTTAAAGGCAGTACAGCAAATATAATAAAACTCTAAACTAGAAAAATACAGTTATGTTCACAAAACATATCAAAATTAGGGTTGACTTGGCTTCGCTTGAAGCTCTGAAATCTTCTATGACTACAGCCAATAAACTTGAAATTACAGAGAACACTTTAAAGCCCACAAATAGGCTTGTCAATTTTCCTAAGTCAGAAAAGATGTCTCCCGTTAATTTATTTAAGAATTACATGCATGAAATACTGGAAGTTCCAGAGACTTCTTTATCCCTGGGTCTTTCATCATATTATCACTCAACAAAACATGTGCTGAAACGAATTCTGTATTAGTGGAAATGAATAAGTCTGTTAATGATCTGTCCACTCAATTAGCTCCTGAATCTGTACCGAAAGCTACTTTGTTCGTAGCCACAGTATGCTATTAGAATTTGAGAGAATGATTTTTAAAATATTTTTCCATCTCAAGATAAAAAGTTTCTTGGCTCTTTTATAAGAACGTATCCTGACATTTTATCAGACAACTCGTAAACAGCAGTTTCTTGCTTTGCATTCTGAAGTCCTTAATATCAGTGCCAGTTTTAAATATAAATGTAAAATGAAATACCAGGCCAATATATATGTATTTGGAAACTCAATCAGCTGAAAGCTTTTCTGCAAGCGAAGACAGAAGTGTTCGGTATAGCTTCCGAGGACTGATGTTTCTTCACGTTTAATTTTGTGATGATGGCTGTTTGACTTTTCAGCTAATTATTCATTAACTATTTTTTATTTTCCATATTGATTCCCTTCTAATTGTGGTGTACTTTAAGTTTTGGAACTATCACTATATGGGCTGAAGTCTCTTTATGATGATGGCTATTTGGTTTTCTTCTTTATTTTTTCTTTTCTTGTAACTTAATGCCAGATGTAATAAGTTGTACTGTTTGTGAATATCATCAAGGTACAATTAAAAAAAAAAAGAATTGAACACTAGGGTGAATTGCATCTTTTGACTTTTCCTTATTACCACTGGCTTAGGGAGACTACATAAAGACCAAAATAATACTGTTAAAGGGAATAACAAAACAGAAATAAATGCCTATTGTATATTATGTTGTATTGCATCTGTATATACCACCTTCCTTAGACATAGTCCAACTCAGAGCTACAAAGCATGAAACTAATGCAACATATTGTGATATATCATAAAATACCACATCAGAAAGGCAATAAACAGCAAGATACGTCATAGATTTTCATCGCTAAAACCACATAGCCCCTCTTTACAAGTCATTACATTGACTCATAACATGTTTGTGTGTCCAGTTCAAGCTTCAAGTGTCTTCACTCTACAACTCCCCATTACCTATCCATGTTCATCTTGCCCTGCACTCCTCCTTCCCATTTTTGTTCCTCAAGTGAGTTTTCAACTATGCCCTTCTCCTCTGAATGAAATTATTTTTTTTCTGTCTGCCAAAAATCTGTAGGCAATACCCTGGCCTCTGTAAAGGAACAGTCCTGATATCTCATGGGCAACGTTCCCAAGGAGCTATGTAGGAATCCTTCACCCATGCTACTATTAATAGGGGGAGGTAGTACAATATCATGCTTTTAGTTGAATAATGGCCTTTATACACACATTTCTGAGGTTTTCCTCAAGTAAAATATGAGGTAAAGGGTGACATGTTGGTATATTTTTGTATTGGGTTATTGGCTATGTCAATGCCTTATGTCAACTGATATGATGCTTATTTTAATAACCTTTATAATCACAGAAAGTAACACCCACAATAGCAGCTTCAGATACATTTATCATCGAGATCTTCTGCTCTTGCATTTCACAAAGAGCTGCTGTAAGAGAAATTCTGCTTTCTGTGAGCTGAGAAGCAATTTGGCGTGGCCACCGGAAAGTACTGCATGCTACAGATTTCATTTTTAAAATGCTCTTTTTTTTTTATATAGACACAAATAAGGAGACACCCTTTTGAAATCAGGGCACTATGTGAATACTTATTTTAACATCAGTTTAGTCTCTTCTTCTAACAAACAAATGAGCGATCTTCCTGCTGCAAAGTCCACCTTCATAGTCCTAGAAGAGGAAGAGAGGAAGTCATAGTCATTGCACAATGGTGACACCTAGTGGTTAGATGTGGAAGTCATGCTTGCAGGGTCCCTGAAAGAGCCTTGCTGCATGGTTCTTGGCAAAAGAATGACTGTGCTAAAGTAGGATGGGAAGGGGTGTAAAAGAAGAGAAAAAAATCCTTTGATAACTGCTGTTAAAGTATCCACAATAGCCTCTAATTCCAAAAGGACTTCTCCTTATTTATGCCTATATATTAAAAAAACATTTCAAAAGTAAAATCTGCAGCATGCAGTACTTTCCGGCGGCTCACAGAAAACAGCTGTTTCATTTGTGCTGTTTGCAGAATTTCACTTACAGCAGCAGCTGTTGTTCATGAAATGCAAAAGCAGAAGATCCCGATGATAAATGTATCTGAAACTGCTATTGTGGGTGTTGTGTATTTTAATAACCTTTTTAAATACAGAATGCTCCGGCATGGAAACCAATTACCACAGTGTCAATAGCTTGTGTTATAGACTTCTAAGACACTTCCATACTAATGGATCATAAAATATCTGTTGACATAAGGCATTATCATAGCCAATAACCCAATACAAATAATATACCAACATGCCATCCTTTTCTGGAGTTTTCCTCTAGCAAAGAGGTAATGTGCTTCCTGTATATAAAGGCCACTATACAGCTGATAGAATCTTTGCATAATTGCTTGAACACAACAGAATGCAAACCAATCACTGAAAATCTGCCCATGGATCTGAAAAAGGGAAGAGCTGGTACGGTACGATCTGGATTTCAACTTGGTTATTAAAGCGTCCCATCAAGCCTCTGAAGACTTGCACTATGAAGGGGATACACCGAAGCAGCAACAGTTACAGGACTTTAAGGATGCTTCCTCACACTGTACTTAAAGACATTTGTTTAAGCACCAATATATTATCATTATTGCAGCTATCCAAGTGCTAAATTGTATTTTAATTGCCAACCACCTCATTTCCAAATTCCTCCCTCCTCTTTCTACTAACTACCAACCCCCCATTCACTACAACTCCCAACCACTCGAGTCTACCCCCCAAAACTCCTGGAGAGAATTCGAGCCTCTCACTTTAGAAAATGTAACCAATGTAATAAAGGACTTAAATGCTTCTACATCTGCCCTTGACCCTTGCCTCGTACCCTGGATTAAAACTACTAGAAGCTCCCTAAGTCCGTACATTATGTATATTATTCAATCATCCCTCCAGACTGGCTTGGTACCACCACCTCTTAAGACTGCCACTATCCGTCCCATTTTAAAAGGAACAAAACTTGACCCATCTTCTCCCACATCTTACAGACCCATCTCTAGTATTCCATTCTTAGCTAAGATAACCGAAAAACTGGTCCAAACCCACTCACAACATCAGCTTCCACATATACGCTGACGATATCATGCTCTATGCCCCCATTACAACCACGAACCCAACAAACACCCATCTATCAACATGCTTCACCGAGGTGTCCAACTGGCTACAAGCAAACAACTTATCCATCAACATAAAGAAAACAGAAGCCCTCATAGTCACAAAAGACCCGGACTTCACACCACCTACACACCTTAACATAGGTACCACAAGCATTCAAATACAACCACAAATAAGATATCTTGGCATTATTATTGACCAAGCCCTCACCTTAAAGCAGCAAATCACCAAAGCCTCCGGAACTATATTCCACAAGGCAAGAACAGTGCAACGTCTCAGACCCCTTCTTGAATATCAAGACTTCCGAACTGTGATGCAAGCCATGACGCTCCCACATCTGGACTACTGTAACATAATATACCATGGCCTTCCAGCCACGCAGACCAACCCCCTCCGAACAGCACTGAACACCACAGCGAGAATCATTCAGAGAGCAAAGAAAACCGACCACATCACCCCAATTCTGAAAGACCTACACATACTCCCACTCGAAGCAAGGACTAAATACAAAGCCATCCTACTCACCCACAAAGCCATCCATCAAACACAGAACTCCCAACTTCACACCCTACTGTCTCGACCAGCCCACGGCAGAACTACCAGACAAGCCTCCAGCAATGCCCTCACCGTCCCTCACAAAAGAACCAAATGCTCGCAACGGACCTGCAATCGAGCCTTTGAACTTTATGCTCCATCCTTATGGAACTCTCTACCGAATTGTCTCCGAAATAATGCCGATCTACTATCTTTCAGAAAACAGCTGAAACCATCCTGTTCCAGGAATACCTTAACACGACCCCCACCAAAAAAGCGCACTAACCTTTGATCTCGCCCACCATGACCCCCAACACAAACCTGTACTAACCTGATCATGTCCAAAGTCTGTCCATGTCCAAAGTCTATCCTATGTTGAAATCATCAATGTCGCCTCCCCGGTGATGGCCCCGCCCTTATACTTAAATTCCCCCCCCCCCCCACACACACTTTTTTATGTAACGCCGCTTTGACCTGGTGAAAAGCGGGATATAAATACAGCTAAATAAATAAATAACTCCAGAACTATATTGACGAACACTCCCCCCTCGACCTATTCCAGCATGGTTTCAAAAGGAACCATGGAGTCGAAACCCTTCTTACTTCCCTACTAGACTCCTTATACCTCCACATCCAGAACCCCTCTCAAGGATGTCTTCTCATATTCCTTGATCTATCAGCTGCTTTTGACTCCCTCCCTCACCATCTACTCCTAAGCAGACTTCATGAAATTGGGCTCAGAGACACAACTCAGAACTGGTTCCATTCGTACCTAGACAACAGAACCCAACAGGTTCGTATTGGAAGTGACACCTCCCTCCCATTCATCTTAAAACAAGGTGTACCCCAAGGATCCAGTCTCTCTGCTCTATTATTTAACATCTTCCTCCAACCGGTATGCAAGATCTTCCAGAAATATGACATTCAGTATCAACTATATGCCGATGACATGTGCTTCACCCCTTTTAACCTTTCCAATCCCAACTTCTCTAAACTATCCGAATGCCTGACTAGCCTGAAAACCTGGCTTTCCCAACATAACCTCTTGATTAATCAATCCAAGACTGAGGTTCTCCAGGTTTTCTCCAATCCCACATACAGCCCTCCAACCACCCTTACTATTAGCGATCTAACACTATCTGTAAAGAACCAAGTTAAATATCTTGGTATTATCCTGGATCAGAACCTTTCATTCACTGACCATATAAAGAGAACCACTAATATAATATACGCAAAGCTCCGTACTCTCCAGAACCTTAAACCCCTTCTAAGCCCCAACTCCTTTCGTATGGTCTGTCAAGCCCTCACTATACCTTTTCTTGATTACTGCAACCTTATCTACCTTGGCCTCCCTAAGATTTCTATCCAACCTCTCCAACTTGCTCAAAATACTATTGCTCGACTCATAACCAACCACCCCAAACGTTCCCACATCACACCTGTCCTTTATGATCTCCACTGGCTCCCCATCCAATACAGAGCTAAATTCAAGGTCCTCACCTTGATACATAAAATATTATCCAATGAGTCTGTTCCGTGCCTCTCCCCTCTCCTTCCCTCATCCAATTGTAACAGAACACGCTGTTCAATCACCAAAAACTTACTGGCCATCCCTATAAAAGAGAGACTCTGCAAACAATCTACAAGTAACAGGGCCTTCTCCCTCTATGCCCCATCCCTTTGGAACACCCTTCCTCATGAACTTCGGAACTGCTCCTCCCACGCTGAGTTCCGCAAAAAGTTAAAAACCCACCTTTTCATTGAGCATTTCTCCCTTCCACCTTAGCTTGAACCACTACACCTCCCTCCTACCCCTTCTGCAACACCCATTTACTATCCATATGGCTCACTGTAAACTCAAGTATAAATAATTGTAAATTCATTGTGTAAATAGTTGATCTTCGATCGATCATTGTAATTAGTTATGTTCACTTATATACTCATTGTTATATTGTTCTATGTAAAAGGTTGAAAAATACCGACTGTTTTGTTCTCTGTAAACCGTCTTGACTGGTAGAAAGACGGTATATAAAACTTGTTAAATAAATAAATAAATATTTTCAGTTTCTCCGACATCTGAACCATCCTTAGCACTAATAAATTTCAGCTAGCCAATGAAATATACAAAACTTAAAACTAAGCAGCAGGGCCAAAGACAAAAGACATAAAAGTCAAAGAATGCACTAGTCAATGATACCAAGGGTCTGACTTAGTGATACAATGGGAAAGAGCTTTAACAAAGTAAGCCCTGAAATTTGCATTCTTTGTCTACAAGGGGGATCCATAAACAAGGTGAAATTTTACCGATTTGATGTTGTGCTTATTTATTGATTCCCTATCATTAGGAAAAGGCATAAGCTAAATCCAAAAGAAGTAATTAGTCATTACCTGCTAATTAGTGTTCCTGAAGGAACTCCAGTCCAGTCCCCTCTCTCTTCTGGGTTGTGCAACCCTTCCAGCAGCTTGGAGGCTGAGCCCATCATCGTTTTGATGATGCTGCGGTATAAGTACCACTGGCACTACCCACAGGCACCAGTAATCTATTGAAAAACAGACTTATTGGATAGACAATTAAGAAACTATAACTATTATTTATTTATTTTTTTGTAAGGCTCCTGGGAAGGCAAGGAGGGGGGGAAAGGAGAGGCTTACCTGAGCTCGCCTTAGCCCTCACCCACACTCCCCAGGACCCCATCCTAGTCACCTACCATGCCACCGGGACCTTCGCAAGGAACCCTGCGGCCTCCTCTTCGCTCTCTGTCTTCGGTCCGGTGTTCTCCTTCCGGAAAAGTAAATTCTGCAACTGAAGAACCCGGGTGGGATCAGGGACTGGACTGGAGTTCCTTCAGGAACACTAATTAGCAGGTAAGGACTAATTACTTCTTCCTTATCGTCTCTCCAGTCCAGTCCCTCTCTTCTGGGATGTAACAGAGCAGTTCAAGCCTGGGAGGGGTTCGCCATCCCGGACCGAAGCACTGCATCCCCAAAAGTGGCATTCACTGTCCTCTGGACATCCAGCCTGTAGTGTCTGGCAAAGGTATGCAGCAACGACCAAATAGCCGCTCTGCAAATATCCAGCGGCGGAATCAAGCTATGCTCCGCCCAGGAAGTCGCCTGGGCCCGAGTTGAATGAGCGCGAAGACCACCCGGGACCCGCTTCCCCTTCAGGATATAAGCGGATGCAATAGCCTCCCTGATCCACCTAGAGATGGAAGCCTTGGCCGCCGCCTCTCCCTTCTGCGGCCCTCCAAACTGAACGAACAACCATTTAGACTTTCGAAAGGACGCCGTACGGGACAGATAACGCTTCAGCACTCTGCGCACGTCCAGGAGGCGAAGTTTCTCACCATCCCCCTTTTGAGCTTCCCTCGAGAAGGATGGGAGAGATACGACCTGGTTCAAATGAAAGGGAGAAATGACCTTAGGCAAGAAGGAGGGGACTGTTCGCAAGACCACCTTGTCCTTGTAGAATGAAAGGAAGGGAGGCAGAGAAGACAGCGCTTGAAGTTCGGAGACATGCCTAGCCGAGCAAATAGCTACTAGAAATACTGTTTTTAGGGTCAAATCCTTCAGGGAGGATTTCCCCCCTGGCTCGAAAGGTTCCCCGGTTAAGGTCCCATGGGAGAATTACTGACTTCTGCTGGGGCCGCAATCGCCTAACCGCTCATAGGAACCTGCCAACATCCGCGTGGTCCCCTAAAGGCTTTCCATGGACTTTACCCCTAGAACATGAAATGGCCGCTAATTGGACCCGCAAGGAGCTAGGCGCTAGGCCTTTCTCGACTCCTGTTTGTAAAAACTCCAGGACTTCTGGGACAGAAGCCAAAAGGGGCTTCTTCCAATGCTCCGCACACCATGCTTCAAATATACACCAAACCCTCACATAGGAAAGGCAGGTCGAGCGTTTTCGCGTGCTCAACAATGTTGAAATTACCGATCCTGAATAACCCCACTTCTGGAACCACGCCCTTTCAATAGCCAGGCCGTAAGCGAGAATCGATCCACGTGAGGCATCCATACTGGCCCCTGCAGCAATAGGTCCTTTCTGCAGGGGAGCGCCATGGCTGATCAGCTGTTAGCCTCACCAGATCTGCATACCATGGATGTCGAGGCCAGTCCGGAGCTATGAGAATTACCAACCCTTGGTGGGCTTCCACATGCTGAAGAACTCTCCCTATGAGAGCCCAGGGAGGGAAAATATACAGGAGACCCTCTGAAGGCCACATCTGGACCAGAGCGTCCAAGCCCTCGGACATCCTTTCCTTCCTGCGACTGAAAAACCGACTTGCCTTGGCCGATGCCCATCGTGCCATGAGGTCCATGATCGGAGTCCCCCAACGGGCTACCACCTGGTCGAATACCTCCTGAACCAGTTCCCATGCTCCATGGTCTATCTTGCATCTGCTCAGGTAATCGGCCGTGACATTGTCTATTCTGGCCATGTGCTGCACCGATAGAGCTGTTAAATGAGTTTCTGCCCACTGCAATAGGCTGCCCGCTTCCTCCTCCAAGGAAGGACTGCTTGTTCCTCCCTGGCGATTGATGTAGGCCACTGCGGTGACATTGTCGGAGAGGACGCAGACTGCTCTTTGTCGAACTAAGGGCTCGAATGCTCTGAGAGCTAAGGCTACAGCCCGCAACTACAGTCTGTTGATGGACCAGCGAGATTCCCCTGGAGTCCAGCAACCCTGGCCGAACTGGCCCTTTCAATGGGCCCCCCAGCCAGCTAGACTGGCATCTGTCGTCAGCTGCACCCACAGGGGAGGTTCGAGGGGCATTCCACATTCCAGGTCCTTCGGGCACCTCCACCACCGAAGAGCCTTCCTGGTCAGTAATGGACAGGGCAGCCGCATGGACAAAGGATGATGCTGATGGGACCAACGTTGTAACAAGGCCCGTTGAGGCGGTCGCATATGAGCTCTGGACCACGGCACTACCTCTATCGTCGCCGCCATGGTTCCCAGCACTTGAAGATAATTCCAGGCTGTAGGGTTCCGCCTGGCCAGGAACTGCAATATGAAGTTCCTCAGGTCCCTTAACCTCTGCTTCGGTCGAAACACCTTTCCCTCTCCCGTACTCGATCTCCTGCGTGGGTGCTAATCTGCTCTTTGCCCGATTGATGACCCACCCCAACTCCTCCAAGAACGCTACCACTCTGGCTGTCGCCTCGCAACTCTCCGCCTCTGATTTTGCCCGGATCAGCCAGTCGTCCAGGTAGGGATGCACCAAAATTCCCTCCTTTCGAAGGGCTGTGGCCACCACCACCATTACCTTGGTGAAAGTCCAGGGGGCCGTTGTTAGGCCGAAGGGTTAGGGCCTGGAACTGAAAATGTCCTCTTGGGACCGCGAATCTCAGGTACTGCTAATGAGACCTTCGGACTGGAATATGTAAATATGCTTCCGTCAGATCTAAGGATGTCGGGAACTCCCCCCGTCTTACAGCCACAATCACTGATTTGAGGGTTTCCATTCGGAAGTGTGGGACTTTGAGACAGCGATTGATTTGCTTTAGGTCTAGAATTGGACAAAAGGACCCGTCTTTCTTCGGTACCACGAAATAAATTGAGTACCGACCTGAGCCGCGTTGGTCTTCTGGAACGGGGACCACCACCCCTAGTGCTATAAGTCTTGAAAGAGTGTCTTCTATTGCTGCTTTCTTTGATGGCAGTCCACAGGGAGACTGAACAAAAGCTGGAAGTACCTGCTTTGCAAATTCGAGAGCGAAGCCCTCTCAGATCACTTCCAAGACCCATTGATCGGATGTGACCCGGGTCCAGGCAGAAAGAAACTGCCTTAACTGACCCCCCACTGGCAGGCATCCCTCCCGGACCCCTGTTGTCTCATTGCGGCTTTCTAGGACCCGTGGAAGAGGAAGAGGCCCCAAAGCCTCTCCCGCTCCACAAAACCCCTTGAAGCTTTGACCACTCGAGGGAAAACGGCCCCTAAGAAAGGAGTTCGATCTGGCCGGACAGAATCTCTGGAAATCCCTTGGCTGGCTCCACGTGGGAGCCTGTGAGTGTCCTTGCTTTGGCCTGTCTTCCGGAAGCCAGCCTCCCTTAGACTCGCCTAGGTCTTTTACCAACTTATCCAAGTCTTCTCCAAATAGCAACTTCCCCTTAAATGGGAGTTGACTCAGGCGCGCCTTTGAAGAGGCATCAGCTGCCCAATTGCGTAACCACAAATATCACTGAGCTGCAACCACCGAGGCCATATTCTTTGCTAGACTCCTAATGAGGTCGTACTGGCTATATGCCAGGTAAGCAGCTCCGGACTCCATCCTAGCCATGACTGCCTGTGCGCTACCTGACAGACCATCCGCTAGCTGAAGTTGTTGGGACCACCTCAGGCAGGCTCGGGCCACCCAAGCCCCTGACACCGAAGCCTGTAAGGCGAGAGCACTAACATCAAAGGCTTGCTTCAGCAATGTATCCAATTTTCTATCCTGTGTATCCTTCAGAGCCGCGCTGCCCTCGACCGGGAAAGTCTTGTTTGTGACTGCCGAAATCGCCGCATCCACCCTGGGCGACTTCATCAGTTGTCTGGCTCTGGTAAAGGGAACAGACGAGCCATAGATCGTACTCCCCTCAGGCTGGACTCTGGTTGGTTCCATTCCTCCTGGATCATCTGCCGCACTACCCTGTGGACTGGAAACACCTTCTGGGACTTCCTAATGGCTTGGATCAACGGATCCTCCAAGACCTCCTCATCTGATGGCATGTCAGAGGCCATATTGAGCACCTTCAGCGACTCAGCAATCAATGCTGGGAGCTCCTCTCAGCAAAAAACTCGTACAATGCGGGCCTGTTCCTCCTCTGGGATCTCTCCTTCTTCGAGTTCGTCTTCCTCTTCACCTACTTCCTTGTCCGAGACTTCCTCTTCGGGAGAGTCAGGTATAGGAGACGAAAGATGCTCCTCGCTCACCAGCCTAGCGCACTTAGGAGGGACCCCTGTGTCCTGAGTCCTCGCCCTCACTGGCCTGGTAACCACGTTTTCCTTCGACGTCCCTGACCCTCCTGCCCCCTGCTGGCACATACAATAGGCCTTGAGCAGCAGGAGGACAAACTCAGGAGAAAAGTGTTTCCCAGGCTCCCTCCTCCCCCCCGGAGGTGGAGGGAAGGGCCAGAGAAGCTCTGGGCAAATCCAAGGTTGAAGGTGGAAGAGAGGAGAGATCCCCTCCTCCTTCCAGAGGGTCTCCTGACCCCTGGGAAGCTTGTGACATAAGTAAAATGGATTTCTTGTTCTACGGAAGCAGCCTCTGCAGCACAGCCCCTGCAGACCCCTGCTTCCGAGGCCGTGCTCCGACGCGTGCCACAGGATGGACACCATGACTTGCAGGGCATGCTTTCCTCTAAGCACAGGAAAATACTTAAGCAGAGATAAATGCAGTAGAGACAACTATGTTCCCAATGAGATCCCCCCCAATCAGATCTAAAAATGAAAATTTAAATTAAATTAAAATTAAAGTTAATAGTTTCAAAAACCCAGCAAGTTTAAATGTCTCCCCAAATATTTGCTGTCTTGCCGCTCCTCTCCAAGACGTGTTGGCTGGCGCGAGGAAACCAGCCATCCTCCGCTGGTCTCCACGTGTGTAGGCCGCAGTCATGTGGCGTTCAGGGCTGCAGTCGTGAGGTCCTAATCGCGCTGCCGGTCGCAGTGCCCTCCGTTGAGTCTGGCGATTCTGCTCTCTCTCCTGATCGCTTCTGATCTCCGGAGCTGCCTCAAGCGCCCAGCTGCTCTGAGGGCTTTGGTGCGAGGTCGGGCAGGCCGCAGGGAAGGCCACGGCGCTGCCTCAAGTGCTCAGCCACCTGAAGAACTTCAGCGCGAGGCGGGGCAGGCCGCAGGAAGGACCTCGGAATGCCGGCCAGCCGTGCTCGCAAGGGAGACTCCTTCAGTCCCCCTCGCTGCTGCAGGTAATCCTCCCCCCTCTGGAGCTGGGAGATCGGGCCTGCGAGGGAGAGAGCGGAGGGGAGAGGGGAAGGGGGGGGGGGAAGAAGAGGGAACTAAATTTAAAGGCACAGAGCCAAAATAAACCAAGAAATAAAAGTTAAATTTGAAGTAAATTAAAGTAAATGAAGAGGCTAATTTTAAAAGGGAAATAATTAGTGCAACTCTCCAGTAAGCTCTCTGGCTTACTGGAACCCTCCAGCTGCTTGGAGGCTGAGAATACTGGTGCCTGTTGGTGGTGCCAGTGGTACTTATACCGCAGCATCATCAAAACGATGATAGGCTCAGCCTCCAAGCTGCTGGAAAGGTTGCACAACCCAGAAGAGAGAGGGACTGGACTGGAGAGATGATAAGGAATAAACGTTTTTGTCCTCCATACATCACAATATATCATAAAGAGTGGGATGAGGAATGACCTACTAACCAAATCACCTACCAGGTGTCCCTTATTTGCAAATGACAGCCCCTCTTATGTTGTTCCCCTTACGTCAACAGCGCTGGCCTCAGACAGTTAAATGAAAAGTCACTCACAAATATTAGATCAGTCTGACATGCATAATGTCATTTATATTAAGCCTGCTGACTTTGGTTACCACAGATAGATTCCCAGACACCCCCCCCCCCCCCCATTCAGTGTTCAGTTTCTATTACGCCATCATGACTTAGATTGGATTAGAGTGGATGGAATTTATGTGCTACGGTAAGTTCAACAGGAAGTCAAAGGATATCAGAAAAGCTGAACAATATAGTATTACACAGAGCTGTGCATTCCAGGGGCGCAGTTACAGATGAGCGTGGAGTGGTCCAGGCCCCTCCACTTTAGCATCAGGCCTCTCCCACAACATACATCCTGTTTTAACATGTACACCATGGCTGCATATTGGGGAAGGAAGACCACACCGCAGAAAGGGAGAGTGCCATAGAAAGAGGAATACTATTGAGTCCACCTATGTTAACCCTAGGCCCACACAAATAAACTGGGTTTTGGTTATGCCTTTGGTGCATTCATAAGTGTGCATTCAATTTGTTACTGTTAGTGCATGCAAAATCAATTTTACGAGAATTAACCTACGAAATAACACATGTGAAGTCAATTTCCACGCATGCCAACATCAACTACTGGAGAAAAGAGCGAGCAAGGAAATGAAAGAAGGCAGTAGACAGCATCTGGAAGCACTATGAGAGTCATTTTATAACTAGGCATCTAGTCTTAGACACACAAAATGTGCCCCTTTTAAGCCTATTTTAAAGTAATGTCGACGCCTCTTTTATTTATAAAATAGGGACATAAGAGAGAGAAAACACAAATCTAGGTGTGATCACATTCACCAGCTAATGCCTAGATTTCAAAATAACATGTGTAAATTATAGTATTTTATAATTTACGCACGTAACTTTGTGCTTCACCCCTGTACATGCCCACAGTAAAAGTATCTCCAACATGGAAATATGAAGTAATCTTTTCAATAAGATGTCAACCTGTAAATGCACACATGTACTTGGAAGTCTATACATGAATGGTTGATTTTCATATACAGTACAAGGTACTTGTGTACATTGCATTTTGAAAACAGAAATTATGCATTTGCCCTTATACATTTCAAACTATAATCTAAATAACACCACTCTAACAGTTAAATCACTTCCTAAACTAGAGTGTCATAAACTAACTGAATTGTAAACAAAGCTCAATTGTGTATTTTTTTGTTTTTGTCGAAAGTTTTTGCCTTGAGGGGATTCCCCTCTCGAAGCGTAACTTCCCTTTTAATCAACAGCACGGTTCAATCCCCTAAATTTACCGATAGGGAGAAAATGCACACATTTCAATGCCTCTACCCACCTCAAAGTTTAAAAACACCCTACCTATCGATCTAGCTTTACTGTTTAATACTCATCTAATCGATGGAGAGCTCCAGTGTCTTGAGGAAGATTCAACTTGTTCTCCCCAGCAGTCGCAAGCAGCAGTATGAAGCATTGAGGCAGGACCTGAAAGGGATTGTTCAGTCCTAAACGCAGCACTGTGTCCGGTTCTGACTGCGGCTGTTGGGGAGAACAAGTTGAATCTTCCTCAAGACACTGGAGCTCGCCATCGATTATTTATTTATTTATTTATTTTTATTTCTTATATACCGCGCTATTATAATCAGTGCGGTTTACATTTGAAACAGAACATACAAGAATGTAAGCAGTTACATCAAGTTTTTTACATTGAACAGGGAATGTAAACATGGAGTAAAAACGAGGGAGAGACTATGTACATATTATAAACAAATTATAATGATTAGATGAGTATTAAACAGTAAAGCTAGATCGATAGGTAGGGTGTTTTTAAACTTTGAGGTGGGTAGAGGCACTGAAATGTGTGCATTTTCTCACTATCAGTAAATTAACGGGATTGAACCGTGCTGTTGATTAAAAAGGAAGTTACGCTTCGAGAGGGGAATCCCCCTCAAGGCAAAAACTTCCGAAAAAAACAAAAAATACACAATTGAGCTTTGTTTACAATTCAGTTAGCTTATACATTTCAAAACAACGGCATAGGTTAGGAAGTTCAATGGCATGCCTATAATAGATAGAATTTTAGGTAAATTACATATATGAACATAGTGCTTTAGTAAACCTGGCCCTAACGGACATTAGCGAGCCCTAAGCTTTAATAAGCATGACCTAAATATGAATCCCATAAGTTTTTAAAGGCTACTTAGGGAAAGAATTTGACATATGGCCAAAAGCAAGCAATATCAAAAACATAAGGAAAAAGGTGTATAATAAAAAAAACTTTTCATAAAAATCATTGTGTGCTTTCTAGGTACATAAAATAAGCCTCTCTCGTATGAAATAACACATTTTACTGACGAGAACAATAGACCCTTGAGACAAATGCTACTGTTGGGGGCATTTGTTAGTAGTAACATTCAATGGGGAAGATCAAAAACTGATGTTGTTTGAAGATAAGTATTGAAGTTATGACATTTGAAGATTTTTGAATACAGTTTTAATTGCCTTTGTGAAAATATAAAACTAAAAATGCAGTAAATGATTATAAAGTTATTGGTGCTAAGAAACGCGAGAGTGCATTTGCTCCTACTCAGCTAGTTCTTTTTGACATACGTATCATAAATCAATAATGTAATTAGATTTTTGGCAAATGTATATATTTTTTATTATATGGCTACTGGGGCCCGATTTTTGAAAGGCCTTTACACTTTAACTTCCTTAGTTACCCGTGTAAAGGCCTTATCTGGAATTTTCGAAGGGCACCTACACATGTAGTGCCCTTCGAAAATCCTGCATATGTCCCTAACACGCCCAGATGCTATCCACATATCATCGGTGTGTGTTGGGGCATTCCGGGATGGAGTGGAGACTGGCCATGGTGCTACCCATGTAGCATGGATTGTCGATGCTACACAGTTAGCGCTCTACGCCTTAAAGATAGGCGTGGGAAAACCTCGCCTATCTTTAAGGAGCTGGGGCTAACTGTGTAGCATCAAAAATCGGTGCTACACAGGTAGCTCCTGCAGCTACCTGGTTGTGCAGCGACACCTGGATTTTCGATGCCAGGGCTGCATATGACCCTGGCATGGAAAATCTGGGATAGGTGGGAGGGGGCGGGCTATGCACTGACACAGCGCATAGCACCGCCCAACTGAAATTCAGGCCTATGGTATTTTGCAATCAAAAATTTTTAAGAAAAGCTTTGTACACCTTTCATTGTATATTTTTGATATTTGGGTAGAAGGTATCAGAAACTACTCTTGGGCATGTTTACTAAAGTTCACTCATGGATAGCGTGGTACCGCATAAAAGCTACCATGAGCCAAAACAGCCAGCATGGTAAAAATACCATGCAAACTACTTAGCACGCAACAGAGCAGAAACAGCGGGTTGAGGTGGAGAGTGGCTTGTACATTGCAGTTAATATGAGGGAAGAATTACCACACGCTAGTTGTCCCACTCTTTACAATTTATTATGAAGTTTATCTGGTCAGCAAGCGTCAATCTTACCAACCTCAAGTGAAAGTTACTTGGTTTCAACTATATTGCATCATTTCTGTTTGCAATAAATTGTACTTTGCTTTCCACAGCATTTCTATTATTCATATCTTTATTTTATATGCCAGTGGATAAAGAGAGTGATAAATATTTATATTATTGAACTGCTGAGATGTAGTCAGAAGGATATAGAGATGTTCTGCAAGTCACATGGAATCCCATTGTATAAAGACAGAGCAATGCCATAGAACAGTCTTTCCATGGTCCCACTCAAGCACACAACTTTAGGACCAGGAACTCGCAAAAGGAAATCTGGCCTAGTGCATTTCCCAGACTAATTCCTGACAGCTCTGGAACCACGTGGGGGTAATGATATAGAAGATTTGAGTGTGTAGAACAGTGCTTTATACATTCAAGTAAGCTCTTATAAAATTGCCTAGATCTCTGAAATATCGAAAATCAGTGTCCTTCAATATCTGAAACATCATAGCCAGGATCTTAAACTGGAAATGGCGACCCAGGACACTGATGTGGAGAAATTGCTGGACTTGCTCCAGGGTGGGAACATGAAAGTATGTCTTGGCGAGATCCAGGGAGGTTAGAAACTCCCCTTGCTGGACCGAGGCAATGACCGACCTGATGGTCTCCATGTGGGAATACAGGATTCAGAGCTTGGCACTGACTGCTTTCAGCTACAGAAGAGGCCCAAAGGAACCTCCATATACATGAAATAACGCCCCTAACTCTGCTCTGTGGAAGGCATGGGTAGAAGAGCCTGTAACTGCAGGAGGTGCGGTGGAGTTTCTTCAACTGCTATCCACTGAAGTGGAGATCTGCTGGGAGTGGGCATCCTACAGACACTATGCAAACTCCAGTACATTCACCTGCCTGAGAACCTCGAGGATCCATTAATCTGATGTGATATAGTCCATCCCAAGATATACAACCAAAGTTACCCTCCCTCCCGGCTGCACCCTAAAGGGGCCTGCTGGATCATATTGCGAGGGTTTACTGAATCTGACGGAGCTGCAACTGAATCCTGAGAACGCTAAACACTCTGAAAGCACTGATCCCTCTTGGGCTCGACTCATAGGATGAAAAGGCCTACCCAGACTCCTAGCAGTCCAAGGGCATCGCCATGCTCCACACAAGCAGACAAAGGACAGCAAGGAGGAAGGGGTGCCTAAGCCCATGGGACAATGGATCCTCCTGTATGATCTCTGGTACACCAAGCACTAGGAACCAATGGGAAGCAGCGCTTGGCACAGGGTACGCTCTCAGCTCAAGGAGACAGGAGTATTCAAGCTCCAAGCAAATGCTGGGCCTACTGGTCTCAAGCACACAGGCCACAGGACCATAGTCTGGGCCAGGAGAGACAGGCCTATCTGCATTGCTAAACCAGTCCACACACTTTGCTGCCTGATGGAGGTAGACAATTAGTGCTGCAGCAGAGGATACAGTGAGCAGTGAAATTATTGAAAGCCACTCAAGTCTACCTCAACCTGCTGACTGGGGTGCATCACCCACTCCTCTGGACTGATCTAGCAGAATGATAAGGAAATAGAAGTAGTGACATTATTGGTCTGAACAGAAAATGAGAATAAAGAAACAAGGGAAGAACATGAGAAAAAATAAAATAAATTCACTCTTTGAAAGGTTAGGTGGTAAATTAGTTATTGCAGGCTGTATGTATTAAGAATTCATGCAAAATCAGGGCTTAGAAATATGTCTAACAGAAAGTTGTTTGCGAACTTTAATAACTAAAACTAATCACATCCTGTACAGGGATGTAGTCATGGGTAGGCCTTGCCTCCACCCTCTATGCTGGAGTCAGGTCCACCCAGTCTCTGGCAGCAGCACAGATCAGCAAGAGAACTCTGGAGGCTGTGTCAACATCTGCACTGCCTTGTGCCCACTCATGTTAACCTAGGGTCCTACCCAAAAAAAGCTGTTCTAACTATGCCACTGATCCTGTGTTTAAAGGCACGGCCTGGATGCACAGCATATCTATGGAAAACAAACAAATTCCTTTTACATACTTCAAGATCAGCTCACCACCTGAAATCACGTAAGACAATCTGATTCATTACAATATCCATGGACCTTATGAACCTTGTTCAGCTTTAGTAAGGAGCATGTTTACTAACCTGCACCAACAGTCAGTGCGGGGCTTAGAACTAAAATATAACATAGGGCCCCATGCTAAAAATCTTGTGCTAACAGGGGTAGCAAGTGATTGGATGGAGACTGGGTGGGTTGGGGCAGAATGTGGGTATTGACTGCACATCGCACTTATCATAGGTATTAGAGAGACATGCTAATCACGAATGTTTGTTAGTGTGCATGTACTTAACACTACCTCAAAGGGTGGCCGTAGATGCACCCACATGCCAGATTGTGCCATGCATGCCATGTATTAGGAATGCGACAGCAGCAAGGGAATAGATGCACATGCCCCTTGAAGTTAGCATGAACCTCTGCACTCGATTTCTTTAATGTTATTCTATTTTAATATTGCCTATGTTTTATGTTAACCGAGGAAGGTGAATAAGATCCGCAGTATATAAGATTTCTTAAATAAAACAAATGCGCCTTACTGGCATATTCTTTAATAAACAGACCCCTGATTGTTATCCTTTTCCACTCTGCAGTGGCAATGTTTGTTATTGTACGATGCAAATGGAGCAGTTCAGTCATCAATAGACAGACAGAGACTCGGGAAATGGTTTTGGAGCGCAGTACCCCCCAGGATTGCTTTGGGATTGGGATACATGCTAGGCATATATACCTTGCAGGGCAAATAAATGAACCATGAGAATTTCTTTTCTACCCGTCTCATCTGAACTCAAGCTCAGCTGGACCCAGGGCAGAGATCTGGAATAGAAGAGTGGTTAGAGCAGCAGCCTGACGACCATTGGCAATCCTTGTGGCCTTGGGCAAGTCACTTAACTCCCTGTTGCTACTGATACAAAACTTAGATTGTTAATCCTTGGGGGACAGAAAAGTACCAACAGTATCTGACTGCAACTTGCCTTGAACTACTATTAGAGAGGCGTGAGCTAAATGCCCAGGGATTGTTCCCCCTATGTTTTATTCTTCCTTCCTCTCCCATATATCAAGTTTGGTCACTGCAGTGACAATTCTACATTGGGACCATACATTCAAGCTAATAATCATGAGTTCTGATTCCAGCCAGCAGGTGTCAGTCTTAAGCAATGACCGTGACACCCTCGCCCAGCAAACTGGGACCTTCCACACAGCAATGCACAGCCACCAGGCTGGCTTGCATGAGATTTTTCTGTAAGGTTGATTTACATATCATGCATAAATTTTCATCACCACCTCAAGCCACCAATGTCTATTCTTACAACCAATGAGAACGGGTGATTCTGCCTCAATGTGCCGTCAATGTTTATTTTATATTTCCCCACGCATCATTTGTCAGTAGGCATAAAACTAAGGGATATCTCTCTTCTTTAAATCTCTTGCAAGTACTCTGGAAAAGGCACGTCAAAAAAAATTTCAAACATTTTAATATAAGGCTTTCACACCATAACTAGAACCCTGCAATAATCCAACATAACCTGTAGCTTTAGAGAATTTAATGGAAAAGTTGTCTCTGCACTTTCATGACAACTTATTGAAAGAGGTTCTTCATCTGGAAAGTACTCATTACCTACTATGTACCATTTATTACATCAACACTGACATTTAACACTCAATAAATCTGCAGCCTCTCTGTGACGATATGTCTGACAATTACATTGAATCCTTTCCTTTATTTTTTCTTTTTAATAACTGCTGTGATTTTTCAGGAAATAGAACTGCGTTGCATCCATATCAGGAATTCAAATATCAACAGAATTTCATCAACAAAATGAAATAAAATGGGCTGTTCAGGTTTTCGTAATGGAATCCCAGTGTCTTCTCTAACAAGGCACCAGCAAATAGATACATCAGCTGAATGACTATTTAACTACCTGGCGAGACTGTCTCAGTAAGACTGCATCATTCAGAATGGCTTCAAAAATGTGCACGATTTCCAGTGCACATACTGTAAAACAAAGTGTGTGCTGTTGAGTCAATACCGACTCCTGGCAATCCAGCCCCTGGGTTTTCTTGGCAAGGTGAGCCCAGAAGCAGATTGCCAGGTCTTTCTTTCGTGCAGCAGGTCTACAGCACTTGGCATTCCAAGGCAGTCTCACATCCAAGTACTAGCCAGGCTTGACCCTGCGTAACTTCTAAGATTTTGTTTATGTTATTTATTTAGTTGGTTTTATGTACCACCTTATCAAATTATCAAGGCAGTTTACAGATTAGAATTTAACTTAAAGGTACATGGAACACAGTAGGTAACTTAACTAGACTTAACATGAGCAAACTATAATTAGGAGATGACCATTTAGCTTAGGTACATAAGATGAGCCAAGATGAGGTACATTCAGGGCAGCAAAGCCACAGTGCACATACCTTCATTGGATTCAAGAGAAGCAGTTTTGGCAGAGGGTTTAGATCAGGAGTTAACACACCCTCTACAGATTTGAATGTCAAAACTTGGACACTAATTTTATCCCTGTTCCTCTACCCAGCGCACAGGCCAGCGCACTGTAGGCAGCTTTCTAAGGACACTACCTGGACTGACCTAGGTTATTTCCCTTCGAAAATCAGTTGTGAGGTCCATGCAGCTCAAAAGGTACCCATATAGGAGGTGTGCACAGACAAAAACAATTTAGTTCATGTTCATTTAAACTAAAATTTTCACAATTTTTGTGCATTTTTTCATGTCTGTTTAAGGCAAAATACTGTATTTGCACAAGAACCTTTTAGGCATGTGTTAACTCGAAAGTATATGAGCGTGCAAGTGATCTGCGCATACTTTAGATTTTTAGGTCACTAAACGAACCCAATCTGTGCTCATAAATGTGCATCCCTATCATCTGTAGCTATGTAGGCTACTGAAAATGCATCAGCAACTTGAATTGGATTCCAGAACAACACTGCAGAAGGGGGCAAGTCAGCAGTATCTTGTCCCATACGCAGGGCCGGATTTACCTTGAGTGAGGCCCTATGCCAACAAAAATTGTGGGCCCCCAGCAGGGGCGGCCCAAGGGGGGTGTGGGCCTCATTTGCATAAGGGGCCTCATTTGCATAAATATTTGCATAATGTTACCATATACTAACTTTTAGTAAACGTGCCTCTTAATGAGTGTATGGATAAAGAAAGACTAAAAGATTTCTACATTACTATAATCCAGTGCCAACTGCCAGACACATTAGGAACTACTACAAACACTGCCCATTTAGAACCCATAGCAAACCCGCCGTATCCTAACAGCACTACCAGGACTCACAAAGCACCATACTCTACCAATCAAAAGGCAACACTGCAAATATTAAACCAATACATTTCAGAGAACAACAATACATGACCTACTGGGGAAAGAGAACAAGTGGCAATGTCAAATAGGAATTATATAAACAGAACACCTCAGCTCAGTTACACATGCAGAACATAGACCATCACCAAACAAGTAATCACATTTTAGAAACAGGAAGACAATAATTAAACTGGGAATCCCAAAAGCCAAACTTGGAATGTACAACACTGTAGAAATAAAACTATACATTAATTTGCTCTTGTACTAAACAAAGCGCAGACGTTAATGATGCACATTTACCAGAGCTGACATATTCCAATTAATAAATTCAAAATAAAGAGATATTTTTCTACCTTTTGTGCATTTTTTTCAGCTGCAATTGCTCCAGCCACTTTCTTCTGGTTTCTTCATGTCTTCTGCTAACTCTCCATCGTCTGCTGTCCATTTGTCCTTTCTTCTCTCTTCTAGTTTTTTTCCATTCTCTCTCTACATCTGCTTTAACATACTAATCTTTCTCCTTTTGCTCTTTCCTCATTCCTATTTCATCCACTCAAATTTTACCCCTCCATCCTCAATCCCCACTTACTCTCCCAATACCCGGCCAATTGTAGATTTTTTTATCCCTCCCACACAAAATATTTTTCCCTTCTCCATTTTACTCTTCCAGCCCCATCCCATTCTAATCCTCCCCCAACATCAGCTCCCTTCTAGTTCCAGCCTCACCCAGCATCCATTCCCTTCTAGTCCCTGCATCAGCCCATTTCCAGTCCTAGCCACCCATCAGCCCATTTCCAGTCCTAGCAACCCCCCAACCCAATACCAGTCCTAACCCCCCATCACCCCATTTTCAGTTTAAGCCCCCCCTATAACCCATTACCAGTCCTAACCCCCCATCAGCCCACTTCCAGTCCTAACCCCATCAACCCATTTCCAGTCAGCCCCCCATAGCCCATTGCCAGTCCTAACCCCCCCCCCCATCAGCCCATCAGCCCACAGCCCATTACCAGTCCTAACCCCATCAGCCCACCTCCAGTCTTAACCCCCCCAACCCATTTCTAGTCCTAACCCCCCCCATAGCCCATTACCAGACAGCCCCCATCAGCCCACAGCCCATTACCAGTCTTAACCCCCCCCAAAGCCCATTACCAGTTCTAAACCCCCCCAACAGCCCATTATCAGTCCTAACCCCATCAGCCCACCTCCAGTCTTAACCCCCCAGCCCATTTCCAGTCCTAGCCCCCCATAGCCCATTACCAGACAGCCCCCATCAGCCCACAGCCCATTACCAGTCTAAACCCCCCAAAACCCTGTACCAGTTCTAAACCCCCCCCCAACAGCCCATTACCAGTCCTAACCCCATCAGCCCACCTCCAGTCTTAACCCCCCCCCAGCCCATTTCCAGTCCTAGCCCCCCCCCATAGCCCATTACCAGACAGCCCCCATCAGCCCACAGCCCATTACCAGTCTTAACCCCCCCAAACCCCATTACCAGTTCTAACCCCCCCCAACAGCCCACAGCCCATTACCAGTCCTAACCTCATCAGCCCACCTCCAGCCTTAATCCCCCAACCCATTTCCAGTCCCAGTCCCAGCCCATTTCCAGTCCCAGTCCCAACCCATTTCCAGCCCCAGTCCCAGCCCCCCCAATTCCCCGTCCTACCCCCTCCCCCTCCCCCGGCCTAAAGTAAAATTTAATTTAAAAAAAAAAAACCTGCTGTCTGCCGCCGCGGGGCCCCCTCTGCTGCCGCGGCAGCATGGACTGACCCGCGGGGGCCCCTCTGTAAGCTCGGTCCCTCCCTCCGTGCCTCCGTGTCTCCCTCCGTGCAGGCTGTGAGAGACGCGAAGGCAGACTGTCTCCTTCGCGTCTCTGTTAAGCCCGCAGGGGCTTAACAGAGATGGGAAGGCAGAAGGAGACAGTCTGCCTTCGCGTCTCTAACAGCCTGCACGGAGGGAGACACGGAGGCACGGAGGGAGGGACCGAGCTTACAGAGGGGGCCCCCGCGGGTCAGTCCATGCTGCCGCGGCAGCAGAGGGGGCCCCGCGGCGGCAGCCAGCAGGTTTTTTTTATTTTATTAAAAAAAAAAAGCCTAACTAGTTCAATTTTTGTGGGCCCTTTGCAGCTGTGGGCCCTACGCCATGGCGTACATGGCGTATAGCTAAATCCGGCCCTGCCCATACGTTCCATGCTGAAATGAAAGCAAATCAAATAATTTTGCAACCCAGAACTTTTTTTTAGAGTCACTTTGAGTGGGAAAGTCAAACTTCTCTTGCTCGGGATTGTTACACAGTATAGGTAAAAACACAAATGTCCAAGTGAAAGGCAGCTTGGTCGTTTGCTGTATAATCAACAATAGTATCTAATGCAAGCACTTTTCAAGTCATAATTAAGTATCTTAAGATGATTTAAATTGCACAAGTCCTTTTAAGGGACACATTAGATCAGAGGTTCTCAACCCAGTCCTCGGACACACCTAGTCAGTCAGGTTTTCAGGATAACCACAATCAATATACATGAGAGAGATTTGCACACACTGCCTCCCAGTGTATGCAAATTTCTCTCGTGCAAATTTTTATTGTGGTTATCCTGAAAACCTGACTGACTAGGTTGGTTCTGAGGAGTGGGTTGAGAATCCCTGCTTTAGATAATATGTGGAGACTGGAATTATCGGGATGGATAATATCAAACAAGGTTTTGCCCTGATTTTCCTGGACATTGCTGCAGCCTTTGACACTGTGTGTCATGAAGTGCTCCTCTCCTGTCTCAGTGAAAAGGGAGTACAAGGAAATGCCCTCTCATGGTGTGCGTCCTACTTGACTGATCGACGGCAACATGTCCGTGCTGGTCCCTCCACCTCCACACCTTTCCTCCAAGAAAAAGGCGTTCCACAGGGATCATCGTTGTCGGCCCTGCTGTTCAACATCTACATGCAGCCTTTATGTAATCTCATTCGCTCATTCAACGTAAACTGCCTAATCTATGCCGACGATGTTCTGCTCTACACGCCTTTCCTGCTAGACAAACCGGACCTATCACCCCTCACCACCTGTTTCGATGCAGTTACAGATTGGTTACATTCACAGAAACTAAGGATAAATTTTAATAAAACTGAGGTCCTCTTCCTCACAAGAGATTAAACTTTCATACCACCCAGCTCCCTCAAGGTCAGGGACGCTGAACTCCTAAGCAAGCCTACAATTCGGTACCTCGGAGTAATACTTGACCGACAGCTCAATATGAAGGCCCAGATAAGCAATATGGTCAAGTCCATATACAACAAAATAAGGTCGCTTCGTCACTTGAGACAGCTGCTTGAACCTGAAGATTTTCGTACTGTGTATCAAGCTCTTGTCACCCCTCATTTCGATTACGCGAATGCCATACTACATGGCCTCCCAAAGAATACAATAAACCCTCTGCAACTAGCCATGAACACAGCTGCCAGAATTCTACTTGGAGCACCTAGGAGAGACCATATAACCCCCATCCTAAAAAACCTACACTGGCTCCCAATCCAAAGTAGGATTGCCTTCAAAGTATTGACGATCACCCATAAAGCCATTAACAAATGCTCCTCCACATCACTAACTGACCTCATTCAGCCTACTCCCCCTAACAGGGCAAGAAGATCAGTGGCCATCAACACCTTGATACTCCCAAGGCAGATCACGAAATGCTCACGAACAGCCAGGAGCAGAGCATTTGCGTTGTATGCACCCACGTGCTGGAACGCCCTACCTCTGGCCATCAGGGCCATCAAGGACCTCTACCAATTTAGGAAAGCAATTAAATATCACCTTTTCATGCAGCACTACGCGGACCAAGATCACCTTCCACACCTTGACACGCCCAGTAGTACATACAGACAAAACCCAAGCAACAACCAGACAGGATTGAAACCGAACATACCAGACCCTGTTCCACCTGACAAATAGCATTAACCCCCACCCAAACCGACTGCAATTCTCAAATAAGCCAACATGTAAATAGTTACTCTTTAACATATGTTATTTGTAATTTAGTTACCCTGTTAAAACTGTACATTTCCCCCTGTTATATTGTAAGTTCAGTGTAGATTTTCTTCACTGCACAGTTGTTACATGTAAACCGCTCTGATGCTGAATAGTGCGGTATATAAGAAAAATAAATAAATAAATTAAGATGTTGAGGTCGGGATGTACTCAACTTCAACAGGATTTTAGAAAAGGGCTCTGCTGAACGTGAAGCCGTTTCTACAAAACACAGAAGGAAGTGCAGGGACGCAGATGGACTCACCTCAGCATTCAGTGGGGGGACATCATTTCACAAAATTTACACGTGGGGAAAAATCATTGGCGGAAACCCCACAGGTATCTACACAGAAATGCAGACTAGAGGATGGTAAGAACATTTGCCAAGTTATGCTGTGATAGTCAACTGTCCTTGTCCTGGTAAAGCTAACCAGACAACTCTGCCCACACAGGCTGAATATCCAGCTGTTCCGTTTACTTTGGCCGGCCAGTGCCAAAATTCCGCATTAGCAGGACTAGAGTTAACTGCGCCCCAGGCACACCCAGAGTGCTGCCTTTATTTTTTGTTGCGAGCCAGGGAGTAAAACGGAATTGGATTTAGCACACATCTTTTCTCTGAAGTTCAAGGTGAGCTACATTCAGGCACAGTAAGTATTTTTCTTGTCCACATGGCCTGCAATTTAACTATGTACCTAAGACAACAGAGGTTTAATTGACTTGCACAAGATCTCAAGGTGCAGCAGTGGGTTTGGAACCATGGCTATTCCTCCACTCTACCACTCCAAATGGCAGCATTTGTCCCGTCAATTGCAAATATTGGCCAGACAAATCCTTTGCATATGGGCTTCATTGTGTATTACTAGCATGGTCCCAACGATTTGGCAGAAATGTTTTGACAGTGGCTTCAACACTTCTGTATTATCTGCCAGCTTATCGCATTAAAAAGAACTTTTATTTATTTCTCTGATCTTCATGCAA
Organism: Ichthyophis bannanicus; assembly: GCA_033557465.1. NCBI lineage: Eukaryota > Metazoa > Chordata > Amphibia > Gymnophiona > Ichthyophiidae > Ichthyophis > Ichthyophis bannanicus. The sequence goes on along the minus strand of CM066047.1, from coordinate 50,135,531 downwards.
CAATCTTTTTACACAGATTTACAGAGGTACATATTGCAGTTACAACTACAGCTGGTTGCCAGGACTTGATGAAGCGTGCTAAGATTTAGTTCTGAAATAATAAACATCAATTCTGTAGTGACAAGTTTATTAAGAGTTGCTTAATTACAAAAATCTCTTAATAGGAGACTCGCCAACTCTCCACTTGGAACAAAGAAAGAGGGCTTGTTACAGAATCTATTGTAAAACACTACAAGGTTTGGTTTGAGGTGCATTAACTCTTGAGGAAGCACTTCATAAAAATACGGCCTTAGCCTAATGACCACAAAAGCATACATGGAAAATGTATCTGCAGATTTTCACCCAAACTACAAGGCCCATTTTATAATGGAGACCTCCAAGTCGGGGCGTGCACAGTTCCCCCTGAATTTTATAAAATTTATTTAGCTCACACCTTTCCAGCAGTAGATCAAGGCAAGTTATAATCAGGTAGTGTAGGTATTTCTCTGTCCCCAGAGGGCTTACAATCTAAGGTTGTATCTGAGACAAGAGAGGGTTAAGTGACTTGCCCAAGGCCAAAAGAAGTGTCAGTGACATTCAAATCCTGGTCTTTCTGATCCCTGGTTGCTCTCTGAACCACTTGGCTACTCTTCCACCTTTTGTAAAATATCTAGATAGGATATTTTTGCTGTCCAGAGGAAGCAGTGATTTTAAAAAGATGCACATGGAAAAAAAAAAGAGCACCCTGCTCTCCCCCAAATGTGCATAATACTTTAAAATCACTGCTCCTGACATCCATTCACCCCTAATCCCCTCCCATACCAATCCAGCCCCCCCCCCCGAACCCCTCCCCACCCACCGGGCATGACCCCCCTCCAGTCCCTGACAACCCTTCTGCCAGCATAGCACCCTGACCCTCTGACACAGCAAGGCACTTCGCAACCCCCGCCAATATCCTCCAACATAGCATCACCGTTTCTGACCCTCCGACACTCCCCAGAATCATCACATTCCATCTCGCAGCCCCCGACACTCTCTCCTGCCCCTGGCTTTTACAAGATGTTCATGGTGGTCTAGAGAGAGCAAGCGCAAAGCCCAGTCGCTCCTGCTCCATTCAGCTCTGGGTTGAATATGGCAGTTTTGACCTCTAGTGGTAGTCTTACAGTATTACCTCTAAGGGTTAAGCTGCCAAATAGTCTCAAGATGCTACTGCAACCTACCACCAGGGGTCAAAGACACCATTTTGAATCTGGAGACGAATGGAGCAGGATCAACTGAGCAATGCTCTTATTCTTCCTACACCACCAGGGAGGGGATGTTGAGGTGCTGAGAATGGGGTATGGAAAGTGATGATGTGGGGGGAGTGGAGGGGGGGGGGGAAGGGCCAGTGCACAGATTTGAGGTGCGTTAAACGAACCCTCAATCCCCCTTCCCGTTTCCACCCCTGCCCTTGCTGTCACCGCTGCCATCCCTCTCTGGGACCGACAGCAATTCAGCATTTACCCAAAGCCACCAACGCTCCATTGCTGTTTGTGCACATTTTGACCAGCTTCTTCCACCCCTCTCCGACACAAACATCCTGTTTGCATGTAAACAGCAGCTTTCTTAAACTGCTATTTGCACATGTAGCCAATCTACATGTGTAAATGCTACTATTTACATGCAGAGATGCTTCTACAATAATTCTTTATACATCTGACTGCTGAATATGCCAGCATAAACAGCATATTGTTTTATTGCACCTTGACTTGGACCTTTTAAAAGGGGCATGAAATAAAATGTGATAAAATAAATGAGCCAGTCTGTATAATGTAGGCCTGATATTTCCTGCATTTAGACTTAAATGCATAAGTTATAGAGAAGGCGGATAAATTTCTCCGTTTTCCTCCTTATTTATCTTAGGCTTAGCTCCTGGATCGCACACCCCTAATTTCACCCCAAGTTACAGACAAATCTTGGCCATATAGCAACTTATATAATCAAAATGTATCTATACCCCAGGCCGGCCGATTTAAATGAAACCACTTATGTGGTTATTTTTTTTCCCCAGAGACAATAATAGGGAAAAAGACTTAGTAAATCAGGCACAAAGTTTGTTAGAAAGAAATTAGCTGTTAAAGCAATGGCATAGCCAAAACTCGGAGGCAATATATAGGCTTAGGTGTCCCCCCCCAACATTGGCCATGGAATCCTGACCTCTCTGCCCTCCTTTCCCGAAGTACAGCCAGGCATCGCATATGAATTAAAACCTTGTAGGCGGCACATCCCGTTCATGGTCTCATGAGATCAACGGGATGTGCCCCCTTTATGATTTTAATGCACATGCCATGCAGGCTGACCATCAGGTAAGACTGCAGCTTCTGGATCTCTTTCTTCTGGCAAGCCTTGCCAGCTATGGTAACTCATGGTAGGTCTGGGAGAACTGGAGGGGCCCGAGGCCAAAGTGGAGGAGCCTGCACATGGATCGGGTTAAAGGAGGCAGATCTTTTCCATGCATCTATTTTTTACACACAAATTTATACGAGCCCTTCTTTGCAAATAAAACATGCTTTACATGCAAAAAATGCCTTATGAAATGATCCCAAAATGGAAGAAAAGCTTGGTAGATAGGCCCCAGTGCTCTCAAGTTTTCTTGCTGTACTAGGAAGTCCCCTCACTATACAAAGGGGTATGTTTGCTAAAGTGCGCAAGAGTTTTATAGATATCATGAGTTTAGGGTACCTATCCACACGCAGTATGTGCAAAGGCCGTGTGCTACCCGTCGGGGGCATGTACCGCATGGCCCCAGGAGTTACCACACTGCTTTGGACCCTAAAGCACAGTTACTTACCTGTAACAGGTGATCTCTGGGAACAGCAGGAATTAGTCCTCACAAATGGGTACGTCGGTACCGACGGAGCCTGCGCAGGAAACATAAGAACATAAGATATGCCATACTGGGTCAGACCAAGGTCCATCAAGCCCAGTATTCTGTTTCCAACAGTGGCCAATCTAGGTCATACGTACCTAGCAGTTTCCCCAAGGGACACAGGTTCCACAATGCTTGTATTGGTTCAAGCATTGATATCCTGGGTCCCTTCTTAATAATGGTTTATGGACCTTTCCTCCAGGAACTTGTCCAAACCTTTTTTAAACCCAGCTACACTAACAACCTTTACTACATCCTCCGGTAACAAATTCCAGAGTTTGATTACACGTTGAGTGAAAAAATATTTTCTTTTATTAGTCTTAAATAGTTTACCCTGTAGCTTCATTGCATGTCCCCTAGTCTTTCTATATTCTGATAAGGTAAACAATCGATCTACGTTTACCCGTTCCACTCCGTTCATTAATTTATAGACTTCTATCATATCTCCCCTCAGCCGTCTCTTTTCCAGGTTAAAGAGCCCCAACCTTTTTAGCCTTTCTTCATAGGAGTAGCCTTCCATCCCCTTTACCATTTTGGTGGCTCTTCTCTGAACCTTTTCTAAAATTGCTATATCCTTTTTAAGATATGGCGACCAGAATTGCACACAATATTCAAGGTGCGGTCTCACCATGGAACGATATAGAGGCATTATAATATCTTTTGTTTTATTTTCCATTCCTTTCCTTATCATACCTAGCATTCTATTTGCTCTCTTGGCCGCCGCTGCACACTGGGCCGAGGGTTTTAACATGGTATCCACAAGGACGCCTAAATCTTTTTCTTGGGTGGTGGTTCCTAATGTGGAACCTTGCATCGTGTAACCATAGTTTGGGTTGTTCTTCCCTAGGTGCATAACCTTGCACTTCTCCACATTAAATTTCATCTGCCATTTTGATGCCCAGTCTTCCAATTTATCAAGATCCTCTTGCAATTTTCCACAATCCTCCTGGGTTTTAACAACTTTAAATAGTTTTGTGTCATCAGCAAATTTGATAACCTCACTCGTTATTCCACTTTCCAAGTCATTTATGAATATGTCAAAAAGCAGCGGACCCAGCACAGATCCCTGGGGTACACCACTATTCACCTTTCTCCATTGGGAAAATTGGCCATTTAGCCCTACCCTCTGCTTTCTATCTTTTAACCAGTTCCTGATCCACAGTAGTACACTGCCTCCTATCCCATGACTCTTTAGTTTTGCCAAAAGTCTCTCATGAGGGACCTTGTCAAAGGCTTTCTGAAAGTCCAGATACACAATATCAACCGACTCACCTTTGTCCACCTGTTTATTCACTCCTTCAAAAAAACATAACAGATTAGTAAGACAAGATCTTCCTTGTCTAAAGCCATGTTGGCTGTCTCCCATTAGGTCATGACTATCTATATGCTGAGTAATTTTATTCTTTATGATGGTTTCTACCATTTTTCCCGGTACTGATGTCAGGCTCACCGGTCTGTAGTTTCCCGGATCACCCCTCGAACCCTTTTTAAAAATTGGTGTTACATTGGCGATCCTCCAATCCTCAGGTATTAGAGATGATTTTAATGATAGTTCACAGATTACTGATAGTAGGTCTGCAATCTCAAATTTCAGTTCTTTCAACACCCTTGGATGTATACCATCCGGCCCAGGTGATTTGCTACTCTTCAGTTTATCTAATAGTTGTAAGACATCTTCCCGATGTATCGATATTTCCTTCAATTCTTCCACACACCTTTAAATACCACTTCAGTCGTGGGTAACATCCCTACATCTTCCTCAGTAAAGACCGAAGCAAAGAATTCATTCAGTCTCTCCGCTATCGCCTTGTCGCCTCTTAGTGCTCCTTTAACCCCTTTATCATCTAATGGACCAACTGACTCTCTCACGGGTTTTTTGCTACGAATGTACTTGAAAAGGTCTTTATTTCGCGTTTTTGCTTCCGCAGCAAGCTTCTTCTCAAATTCTCTCTTTGCCTGCCTTATCAGTGCCTTGCATTTGACTTGCCAGTGCTTGTGCTGTTTCCAGGTTTCATCATTTGGCTCTTTTTTCCATTTCTTGAAAGATGCTTTTTTGGCAACAACAGCCTCTCTGACCTCAGCTTTAAACCATGCTGGCAATTTTTTGGACTTCCTTCCACTTTTCTTAAAGCGTGGAATACAGCTGGTCTGGGCTTCCAAGATAGTATTTTTCAACAACACCCAAGCTTGATGTACGTCTTTAACCTTTGCAACTGCTCCTTTTAGTTGTTTCTTAACTGTTTTCCTCATTCTATCATAGTCTCCCTTTCGAAAGTTAAAGGGTAGTACTGTGGATTTCCTTACTATCCCTCCTCCACTAATTAAATCAAAGGCGATCATGCTATGATCACTATTGCCAAGTGGCCCCAACACCCTTATCTCTTGCACTACATCTGGTGTTCCACTAAGGACTAGGTCTAATATTGCTTCCCCTCTGGTCGGTTCATGAACCAGCTGCTCCAAGAAGCAGTCATTTATTTCATCTAGGAACTTTATCTCCCTAGCATGTCCTGTTGTGACACTGACCCAGTCGATGCCGGGGTAATTGAAATCACCCATTATTATTACTGCACTGTAACTTTTGCTAGCTTCCTTGATTTCTTTGAGCATTTCATCATCCATTTGTTCATTCTGGCCAGGCGGACGATAGTACACCCCCACTGCCATCGCCTTCCCCTTTTTACATAGAATTTCAATCCATAGAGATTCTACAGCAAATTTTGTTTCTTGCAAAACTTTAATCCTTTCTGACTCAATGCCCTCTCTAACATAGAGCGCAACCCCTCCACCAATTTGATCAGCTCTATCATTTCGATATAGTTTGTACCCAGGTATCACAGTGTCCCACTGGTTGTCCTCCTTCCACCATGTCTCTGATATTCCAATCATATCTAACCTCTCGTTTAGTGCTATATATTCTAACTCTCCCATCTTGTTTTGTAGACTTCTAGCATTTGCATACAAGCATTTTAGAGACTGTATTTTATTCATATTAATTTGGCTATTGGTAGACATGGGTAATTTGGGATCTTTAAGTTCTGTCTGCTCCATACTCGAGGGCATTTGGGCTACTTTACTCTTTTTTGGAACCTCTCTGCTTTTTGTAGTATCCTTCAAGGATACATTCTTCCGAACCATGCGCTCTTGGGCGACTGTCGGCTTTCCCCTATTATCTAGTTTAAAAGCTGCTCTATCTCCTTTTTAAAGGTTAATGCCAGCAGCCTGGTTCCATCCCGGTTAAGGTGAAGCCCATCCCTTCGGAAGAGCCCCTCCTTTCCCCAGAATGTTCCCCAGTTCCTAACAATCCCAACCCCTCATCTCTGCACCATTGTCTCATCCACGCATTGAGACTCCGGAGCTCTGCCTGCCTATTGGGTCCTGCGCGTGGAACGGGAAGCATTTCGGAGAACGCTACCCTGGAAGTTCTGGATTTCAACTTCCTACCTAAAAGCCTAAATTTAGCTTCCAGAACCTCCCTACCACATTTTCCTATGTCATTGGTACCAACATGTACCAAGACAGCAGACTCCTCCCCAGCACTATCTAAGACCTTATCTAGGTGGCGTGTGAGGTCCGCTACCTTCGCACCAGGCAGGCATGTTACCAGGCGATCCTCACGTCCACCAGCCACCCAGCTATCTACATGCCTAATGATCGAATCACCAACTATAACTGCTGTCCTAACCCTTCCCGCATGGGCACTTGGCCCTGGAGAAACCTCCTCGGTGCGAGAGGGGTTTACATCACCTGGAGGACAGGTCCTAGTTACAGGATCACTTCCTGCCACACCAGGGTGATGCTCTCCTGTCACGTGACCTCTCTCCTCCATGGCAACAGGGATGCTGCCAGACTGGAGGTGGGACTTCAGGACTATATCCCTGTAGGTCTCGTCTATGTACCTCTCTGTCTGTCTTATGTTTTCCAAGTCTGCTACTCTAGCCTCTAGAGAACGGACTCGTTCCCTGAGAGCAGAGAGCTCCTTGCACCTAGTGCACACGTAAGACCTCTCACCAGCTGGGAGAAAATCATACATGTGACACTCAATGCAAAAGACTGGAAAGCCCACATCCCGCTGCTGGACTGCTGTCTGCATCTTAGTTTTAAGTTTGTGTTTAGATCTTTAAGTTCTATATGTAATAAAGGGTGCAATGGATATTTATACCACTAAAACTGTACCTAAGAAGTTTAATATACCTTGTTCACCTGAAGCTTAATTAATCTCAGGTCCTTGGTGTATGACTGATTTGGGTAATGAGCTTCACCTGAGAGCACCTCCTGTCTTTTAAGTTGTGCAAGTACCTATAAAGCTGTGATTTTCCCAGGGGAGGGTGGGTGTGGGGAGGGAGGGAGGGATATAACACTTATTAAAAAAGGGCTGCTACACAGTACCTTGTCCTGTGCTGCTGAGGAAAACTATATTCTGATTTGATTTAAATTATAGCTCTTTGCTGCTACTAGGCTCTAACCTATTATGAAATTTAAACTACAAGCTCTCTGGGGACTTCCGGTGGCACATGAGCGAGTGAGGACGTGCTCTCTGCTCGCTCCGGGGCCGCCTCAGCTTTACTAAAATATTCTTTGCAATTGAAGCCTGCGGAGAGGGTGATCCTATACCCCAAACTACCCTGCGAACACTGAGGGACACGGTGGCAACGAAACTGCCGAAAAAGATGCCTCCACCGCTGCGGAAGGAGCGGGAGAAAACCACCCGAGCTGGGGCCATGCTGTCTGGAAGCGCTAACCCGACTTCGCCGGGAGCGGAGAGCGTTGACTCTGCCACGGAGGAACTTGCAAAAGAGGTCGTAAAACTCTTGGACCCCAAACTTGACCGCATACTCTGTAAGTTGGACTCCATGGGCACAGCGCTGGCTGATTTGGGTCAAAGAGTGGAGGCGGTGGAGCAACGAGTCTCCACAATGGAAGATGCTGAGAACAGCAGGGCCGGGGAGCACGAGGCTCAGCGTGCACAGCTCGCAGCTTTACTGGAGAAGGTGGAGGACCTCGAGAATCGGTCCCGGAGGAATAACATAAGGATTGTGGGGATCCCTGAAACTACTACCGATGCTCTCCTGTTGCCTTTGGTGGAATCTTGGCTGCCTAAGACTCTGGGCCTAGATGCTTTAGTGGGCCAGTTGAGAGTGGAGCGCGTGCACAGATTGGGGCCGAAAGTCGACTCACGCCCGCGACCGCGGGTGGTGATAGCCCGAATATTGAATTTCCAGCACAAGATGCAACTTCTCCAGGCCTTTCGGCAGAAGCGTGAGATATCCTTTGAGAATCATAATCTCTTACTTTTTCAGGATTACTCTGCAGCCGTTGCAACTAAGAGAAAGGGCTTTGCGCCGCTCTGCTCTGAGCTCTTCCGGAGAAAAATGCGGTTTACGTTGGCGTTTCCAGCAACGTTGAGGATTTCCCACTCTGGTATGAATCATACCTTTACAATGGTCGGAGAAGCGAAGTCTTTCTTGGACTCCTTGTGTGAAAGACCAACTGCATCGCCCGTGCGGGAGGACAGTACCTGAGATTCTCGACCGAGGTGCATTTTTCAGTGAGCCCGGAGGGGCCATCATCTTACCTGGACTCCTTGATTTGGTTTTCTTTGTAGATAACCCCACCCTACACTTTGTTCCGTACCCTGGGTGAGCAGGCTTGGAAAGGTTGGTGGTAGCATAATGTATCTGGGGGGGGGGGGATCTGTTCTGACCTGCTGTACTCTCTTGTACGGGTGGGGGATGGTAAGAGCTGGTAGGGGCTCGATGAGGGTATGTTGCAGGTTGTGGGGGTTGCTTTTTGTGTGAGGAGCGGCCGGCTGCCTGCAGAAGAGGGCCTTGTGTGTGCTACTTGACCAACGCAGGGGGGGCTGGGGCGGCCCTGTAGGGCCATACCCGAAGTCCGGCTCCGACTTTAGTGGTCGGGGGAGTGTTGTATAGTTGTATAGTTGGGGGTTGGGGGAGGGGAGGTAAGTAGGTAGAGGGCTAGTGGGTTTTCTTTTTGTGATGGGGTGGGGGATAGCAGTGGGGGGCGGGGGAGGGGGAGGGATAGGGGAAGGGTTGCGGAGAGGGGACGAGGAGAGATGCAGCTGGGAGGGGGGGTGGGGGGGGTAGGGGTTGGGGGTAAGAGGCACTGGGTTTCTCTTTTGGGAACGATCCTAGGGGACAGAGCTGGGTTTCCTAACTATTTGGACATTGGGGCAGCAGTGCCGATGAGCAAAGATCCCGGAGGTGAGGCTGGGCGCCTCTGGGAGCACCATAAGCGATCTTGCCAATGGGTATCATTTGTATTGACCCATGCCTGAGCTCAAGATAATATCTTGGAATGTGGGGGGCATTGGGTCCCCCATTAAGCGCACCAAAATTCTCCAGGGGCTCAAGAGAAAGGGGGCCCACATTGCCCTGCTGCAAGAAACGCACTTGAGTGCTGTAGAGCACAGGAAATTGGCCCGGGATTGGGTGGAAGTGGCTTATGGAGCAGAGTCGGGCACGAAGAAAGCGGGGGTGGTGGTGTTAGTGCGGAAGGGGGTCTCTCTTGTAGTGACAGGGATACAAACTGATGTGCAAGGGCGATATGTTCTGTTGAAGGGCCAACTGTACAATGAACCAATCTGGATTTTGAATGTATACGCACCTAATGTATATGATCATGCCTTCTTTACTCATCTGATTGACCTGCTCAAGCATGCAGAGGGGGCCAAGGTCATTGTGGCTGGAGATTTCAATTGCCCTCATGAACCCCATCTGGACAAGTCTGCTCGGGGGGGAGTGGGAGCGTGGGCACGTAGAGGGATTAGCTATCTATGTCGGATGGGGGCCCTGGTGGATGTATGGAGGGTATTACATCCAGGGATGCGGGAATATACACATCAGTCACGAGCTCACCATACGTGGTCCCGTATCGATTATATACTTGTCAGTGAGGGTGGGCTCCCCCGGGTAGGGCAGGCGGAAATAGAGCCCATTGCTCTTTCGGACCATGGGATGGTCTGGATTACTTGGGAGTGTCAGGGGCCGGAAAGACCGGGATGGAGATTTCCTGCTTTTCTATGGGAGGATGAGGCTTTCCGGGTCTTTCTTTTAAAACAGTGGGAGGACTATGTTCTCTTTAATGATACCCCTAATTGTTCCCCGCTGGTCTTCTGGGAAGCTAGCAAGGCGGTGATGAGAGGCGCGATTATCGCATACACGGTGTCGCGGCGTAAACATCTGAATCGTAGTATTGTGGTTGCGGAACGTACTCTCCGCACTCTGCAGCGTCGGGCCTCTCGGGATAGCGATAGGGCTCTACAGCGGGATCTTGCCGACGCGCAGGCGGCGCTCAACACTTTGCTTCAGCGGAGAGCTTCGTTTTCGATGCATTACTACAAACACCGACTCCATTTATATGGTAATAGGGCGGGGAAATTACTGGCCAGATTAGTACGTGACCCCCGCGGAAATCGGTTTATTCCGGTCCTCCGTGATCAGACCGGGGCTCTGCAGCACCAGCCTAGGCACATTGTGCAGATTTTTAGAACCTTCTATAAGCAATTGTATAGTGAGGAGGTCCGGGACTATGGGCAGGGAGTAACCTTTCTTCACAGCTTGTCCCTTCCTACACTCTCAGGCCTGGACCTGGCACAGCTCAATGCGCCTTTGAAGGTGTCGGAGCTCATGGCAGTGATTACACGGGGGAAGTCTCATAAGGCTCCGGGGCCCGATGGTTTTAGTATGGAGTATTATAAAATTCTGGGCCCGCAGCTTACTCCTTCTATGGTGGTGATGTTTGAAGAGGCCCGCGCACAGGGTATCTTCCCACGAGATATGCGCTGTGCAGATATCACTGTGATTCCGAAGCCCGGGAAGGACTTGTTAGACCCGGCCTCTTACCGCCCAATCTCTCTCATTAACTGTGATATGAAACTTTTGGCTTCAGTACTAGCGGCTAGACTCGCACCTCTTGTACCGGCACTGGTTGACTCCAGTCAGGTTGGGTTTGTGCAGGGGCGGGACGCATCCCGGAATATTGCCAGGCTATTGTTGGGAATGGAACACTGTTTGCAAAGGGATGAGGCGCTCCTTTTGGTAAGCTTAGATGCTGAGAAGGCATTCGATAGAGTAGCATGGGCTTATATGTGGGACGCGCTGTCTGCCTTTGGTCTGCGTGGTGACTTTGTGGGATGGGTACAGGCGCTGTATGCTCAGCCCCTGGCACGAGTGGGCTCGAATGGAACCTTCTCGGAGCCTTTTGGGTTAGCACGCGGCACGCGGCAGGGCTGCCCTCTTTCGCCGCTGCTATTCGTGTTGGCCTTGGAACCACTCCTGCGGGCGATGCGGATGGACCCGGAGATAGCTGGTATACACTTGGGTGGGGAGGATATACGGGTTAGTGCCTTTGCAGATGATATGTTGTTGAGTCTTACGAACCTGCCTCGGTCTTTAGTACGCGTATTACATTTGCTACAGACTTTTGGGAGTTTTTCAGGCCTGAAGGTGAATACTGCGAAGTCAGTAGTCCTTGATGTTGGGGGTAAAGTCCGACCGCAATGGGAAGGGACATTTCCCTTGGTGTGGGCGGAGGGGGCGATCAGATACTTGGGGATACAGCTTCCTGATCGACCAGCCCATCTATATCAAGCCAACATACCAGGGCTATTGGACAGAAGTAGCCGCACTTTAGCCGGGTGGAGAGGTCTCCCATTATCTTTGAGGGGACGGATTGCATTGTTTACTATGGTAGAGTTCCCCCGTTGGCTATATGTGTTACGTACCCTACCATTATGGGTACTGGATACCGACTGGAAACGCTTTGACCGCTGCTTGCGGGGGTTCCTCTGGGGGGTAGGAGAGCGCGAATCTCCCTCCGAGTTTTAATGAGCAGGAGAGAGGAGGGGGGATTAGAACTGCCCTCCCTGCGTAACTATAATATCCGATATCTAGCCCGTCATATGAGGGCGCTGGTGGAGGGTGAGGGCTGTGCCCCGGTCCGGCAGTTAGTGGAGGTGTTGAAACCTTATCATGGGTTGTATCTTTTGCATGCTAGTTCACTCCCTCGGGAGATACGGTTGGGGGTTGGGGGAGGTTATTTGGGGGCGCTACGGGCGGCCTGGAAAATGCTCTGTAGGCGCTTCGGATGGACCTGGAATAGGTCACCCTTACTACCGCTGGTGGGTAATCCGGAGTTTGATCCCGGATATACACAGCCTAATATTTTTTGGCACTGGATGGAGAGAGGGCTGGTGTGTTTAGGCGATCTGTACTCTGGTGATGCTGGCATTGTGGATAGCTTCCAGCAGGTGCAGCGTAAATTTCTTATTCGTCAGCAGGACTTTTATGGTTATCTACAGGTTCGCTCGTACCTCACCTCTACCCCGGGGGTCGGGAGGGGGCAAAGGTGGCCCGCCTCTGAGTCCCCGCGGATTATTTTGGAACAGTTGGATGAGGGTAGTTCTGGGGAGCAGTCGGTGCGTAGGATCCTCCGACCCATTGGGGGCCCTGAGTTGCTTCAGGGACTCGCAGGCAGGTGGAGGGAAGACGGGATTGAGGAAATCACACCGGACATGTTGCGGGTAGCATTTGAAGGGATACGACGTGGGCCGGTATGGATATACCTCCAGGAAATGCAGTATAAATTTTTATGGCGTGCGTATGCCAGTGATACATGGGCCTTTTATGCCGGTCTTCGACCATCTTCTACTTGCCAGTGGTGTGGGGGTGGTCCAGGGACACTTACTCATAAGTTCTGGGGCTGCCCGAAGATGCGGGCTATATGGGTGCAAGTTTGCAATAAATTACGGGGATGGTTGGGGCTGGGTGAGATTTTACAGCGCGAGGTGTGCTTATTCCATAACTGGGAGGTGGGCTATGAGTGGCTCTCTTCCGCGCAACGTGCCCTGCTTGAGAGGGGGTTTCTGATGGTTAAACGGGCTCTGCTGAAACACTGGGTAAATCCCTCACCCCCGTGCCTGATGCTGTGGGAGAACTTTATGGTAGACTTGCTCTGTATGGAAAAAACCACGGCACAGCAGAGAGGGGGACAGTGTTGGGAGAGGTTTTTGGAAATATGGTCCCCCATGATTTCCCAGTTATCCCCCCGGGGACGGGGAGGGCTACTCAATCTGTAGTAGAGATACTTTTGGGGGGAGGGGGGGGGGAACTTCAGCCACGATGTATTCCTTCGTCTCGCTAGTGCCTCTGCATGCTTCTGGATGCTAAGGGGTAAGGTGCTCCTGGAGGACGTGGGAGGGACTCGCCGGCTTACTCCAGGACGGACTGTCCCATTCTTTCTCAACGTTTAAGTGCCGTTCTACTGATACTGTCTGTGTATACTCTGCTCTGTACTAATGTCAGTATATGTGTGCTAGTGCCTGGGGGGGGGGGGGATGTCTTTGGGATGCTGGGAGGGGATGGGAAGGGAGGGGGGGGGAGAAAACGAACGGGCTGTTACCTTTTCACGAGAACGGGGGTCGTGAGTACGAGCTTGTCTTCTGCTTTTGCTCCTGTTTGGGATTGGGAATTTATGTCCAGTTGCATTCGCATAGCTGTGTGTATATGTGTGAAAAGCTTAATAAAAATGATTTGAAATAAACTACAAGCTCTCTGCTGGATTCTAAATTTAACCAGAAAGCTCTCTTCTGTGTTTTAATTTGAAACTAAAAGTACTTTGCTGATGCTAGGCCCTGAGTGACTATGAAATTTAAACTACAGCTGTCTACTGGGTATGAAAGGTAACCAGAAAGTTCTCTTCTGTGTTTTTAAATTGAATCTTAAACTGTTGCTACTAGGCCCTGACTGATTTAACAAAAAAAATAGTGGGTTCACAGATTAATTAGCTTTAAAAGAAAAAAAAAAAAGAAAAAAAAAAAAAAAAGCTCCCCAGCTTCCCAGAAGGAAAGCTTTTGGGGCCTCCCACTGCGCATGCGCGCTGCCTTCCCGCCTTCCTGACTAACTCTCCTCAGTTCGAGTTTAAAGCTGAGACAATAGAGAGAGGAAAGGAAAGAGAGAGATAGATACAACTCCTAGGGGAGGCGGGTGGGTTGTGAGGACTAATTCCTGCTGTTCCCAGAGATCACCTGTTACAGGTAAGTAACTGTGCTATCTCCAGCAACAAGCAGGAATAAGTCCTCACATATGGGGACTCCCTAGCTAAGATGCCTGGGAGATCCCCTGAAGGGTATGAGACCCTGAAAGGTTCCTCATCTTCCTATGGATCTCAGGCATCCATTCAGGGATGGTGGGCTGGAGTTGTTCAAGAATGGAACAGGTGTCTGAGGACAGCCTGACCAAACAAGGCATCCCGGCGGGAATCCTTGTCCAAACAGTAATGGGCTGTAAAGGTATGAACCGAGGCCCAGGTGGCTGCTCGACAGATCTGGTCAATGGACACAGAGTTTAAATGAGCCATAGAGGTGGCCATGGCCCTCACGTTGTGAGCGGTGACATGGCCCTCCAGAGAAAGGTTCTTACTCTGGTAAGCAAAAGAGATACACTGAGCAATCCAATTGGAGAGTGTTCTTTTGGAGACTGGAAGTCCGAAATGATAAGGATCAAAAGCAACAAATAGCTGAGAAGACTTTCGATGTTGCTGTGTCCTGTGGAGGTAAAAGGCAAGAGCTCTTTTACAGTCTAGAGTATGAAGGTTCCTCTCTGCACTGGATGCATGAGGAGCTGGAAAAAAGACAGGTAAATATACCTCTTGATTAAGATGAAAAGGAGAGACCACTTTAGGCATAAAGTGGGGATTGGTCCTAAGGACCACCTTATCATGATGGAACCTTGTATAAGGTGGATTAGCCACTAGAGCTTGCAGTTCACTGATACGGCGAGCTGAGGTGACTGCAATAAGAAAAATAACCTTCCAGGAAAGAAATTTCAAGGAGGTAGTGGCTAAGGGTTCAAAAGGTGGCTTCATAAGCTGACCAAGAACCAAGTTTAAGTCCCATGCCACCGGAGAAGGTCGAATGGGAGGTTTAGTTAAGGTTAGTCCTCTCATGAATCTTGCAATAAGAGGATGAGAGGAAACAGGTTGTCCATTGATGGGCTTAAGTGATGCCGCAATAGCACTCAAATGGACTCTTACTGAATTCGTTTTGAGTCCTGCATTGGAGAGATGCAGGAGATATTCCAGAAGAGAATTCAATGGGAGTGCTAGAGGGTTAAGACCCTTTTGAGCACACCAAATGGAAAATCTTTTCCATTTAAAAGCGTAAGAACGCCTAGTGGAAGGTTTCCTAGAGGCATGTAGGATATCCTTCACTTGCTGCGAAAGATTGAAGTGGTGAAGGTCTAGGCCTTCAGTAACCAAGCTCTGAGGTGAAGGGACTTGGGGTTTGGGTGCCACAAAGTCCCCTCCTCCTGAGACAGGTCTGGAGCCCCTCCCAAGTCCAGGGAGGGGGCTTGGGAGAGATGCAGAAGTAGAGGGTACCACACTTGGCGTGGCCAGCGTGGAGCTATGAGGATCATGGACCCTTGATCCCTTTGAAGTTTGAACAGAGTCTTGGGAATCAAAGGAATGGGAGGAAAGGCATACAGGAAGCCCTGACCCCAATGCAGGAGGAAGGCATCCTTGGCCTGAACTCCCTGACACGGAATTCTGGAACAGAACCGGGGAAGTTTGGCATTCCACGGACTTGCAAAGAGGTCTATGTCCGGGGTTCCCCATTTCTGGAAGATTCTGAGTACCTGATCCATGTGCAGGGACCATTCATGTGGAAGCAGAACTCGACTGAGTCTGTCTGCCCAAGAGTTTTGGATTCCTGGAAGATATACTGCCAGGAGATGGATTTGATGCTCTCTGGCGAAGGCCCATAATCTTAGAGCTTCGTTGCAAAGCGACAGAGAGCCAGTCCCTCCTTGTTTGTTTATGTAAAACATGGCTACTTGATTGTCCGTGTGAATAAGGACTGTCATGTTGCTGAGGAGGGTATGAAAAACTTTGAGAGCCAGAAAGATTGCTCGAAGTTCCAA
Organism: Ichthyophis bannanicus; assembly: GCA_033557465.1. Classification (NCBI taxonomy): domain Eukaryota; kingdom Metazoa; phylum Chordata; class Amphibia; order Gymnophiona; family Ichthyophiidae; genus Ichthyophis; species Ichthyophis bannanicus. Next base: position 50,119,706 of record CM066047.1, on the reverse strand, counting down.
GTGGTTGATATGAAGGGTGGTCTCCTGTGGAGACCAAGTGCCCTGAGTGGAGAGATCTTGGAGATGAGCCCCCCAACCTGTTTGGGAGGCATCTGTTGTGAGGGTTGCTTGGGGCAACAATGGTTGAAAGGGGGCCCCCAACAACAGATTTTGAGTGGATAACCACCATTGGAGAGACCAAAAGAGATGATTGGAGTTTGCTATTTGGTCCGAGAGAGCTCCTGATGCTTGAGTCCACTGGGTGGATAAAGTCCATTGAGCTGCTCTCATATGTAGGCGAGCATAAGGCACCACATGCACTGTGGAGGCCATGTGGCCTAATAGTTGTAGCATCTCTCTGGCAGTCAAGTGGCTTCTGGACTGAGTCTGAGAGGCTAAGTGCACTAGACGTTGGCAACGGGCCTGAGGTAGATAGGCCTTTGCAGTGGTGGTATCCAACCAGGCCCCTATGAACTCCAGGGATTGCGTAGGGGTGAGTTGAGACTTTGGCAGATTGATCACAAGTCCCAGATACTGCAGGATGCGTCTGGTGCGATCCAGGGAAGTCTGAGCCTCGGACTGAGATGAAGCTCGGATGAGCCAGTCGTCCAGGTATGGGAAGACAAAAATTCCCAGGACGCGTAGAAATGCAGCTACTATTGCCATGCATTTGGTAAATACCCTTGGAGCAGAGGCTAGACCGAAGGGAAGTACTCTGTACTGGAAATGTTTTCCCTGGAACAGAAACCGTAGGAATTTTCTGTGGGATGGATGGATGAGTATATGTGTACGCATCCTTGAGATCTAGAGAACAAAGCCAATCCTGACTCTGTAGGTATGGAAGGAGAGTACCTAGAGAAAGCATCTTGAATTTCTCCTTGTATAGAAATTTGTTCAATTCTCTGAGATCCAGAATGGGTCTGTACCCCCTGTTTTCTTGGGAATGAGAAAATAAGGGGAGTATAAACCTGATCCCTGTTGAGGAAGAGGAACCTCTTCTATTGCCTTTTGGGCGAGAAGAGTGGTCACCTCCTGACTCAACAGGTCTAGGAGAGATGGGGGAGAAAGCACAGTTACTTACCTGTAACAGGTGATCTCTGGGAACAGCAGGAATTAGTCCTCACATATGGGTACGTCGGTACCGACGGAGCCCGTGCGGGAAAGCTCCCCAGCTTCTTAGAATAGAAGCTTTTGGGACCTCCCACTGCACATGCGCACTGCCTTCCCGCCTTCCTGAACAGCTCTCCTCAGTTTCGAGTTTATAGCTGAGTCAACAGAGAGAGGACAGGAAGATAGATAGATAAAAGATACAACTCCTAGGGGAGGTGGGTGGGTTGTGAGGACTAATTCCTGCTGTTCCCAGAGATCACCTGTTACAGGTAAGTAACTGTGCTATCTCCAGGAACAAGCAGGAATAAGTCCTCACATATGGGGACTCCCTAGCTTAGATGCATGGGATCCCCTGTAAAGGTTCGCCATCTTCGTATGGATCTCAGGCATCCATTCTGGGAAGGTGGGCAGGAGTTGTTTAGGAATGGAACAGGTGCTTGAGGACAGCCTGGCCAAACAAGGCATCCCGGCGGGAGTCCTTGTCCAAACAGTAATGGGCTGTGAAGGTATGAACCGAGGCCCAGGTAGCGGCTCGACAGATCTGATCTATGGAAACAGAGTGCAGATGAGCCATAGAAGTTGCCATGGCCCTCACATTGTGAGCAGTGACATGGCCTTCCAGAGAAATGTTTTTGCTCTGGTAAGCAAAAGAAATACACTGAGCAATCCAATTGGAAAGTGTACGCTTGGAGACTGGAAGTCCCAAATGGGAAGGATCAAAGGCCACAAAAAGTTGAGAAGACTTTCGATGTGGCTGAGTCCTATTAAGGTAAAAAGCGAGAGCTCTTTTACAATCCAGAGTATGAAGGTTCCTCTCTGCATTGGATGCATGAGGAGCTGGAAAAAAGACAGGTAGATATACCTCTTGATTAAGATGAAAAGGCGAGACCACTTTAGGCATAAAGTGGGGATTCGTCCTAAGGACCACCTTATCATGATGAAATCTTGTGTAAGGTGGATTAGCCACTAAAGCCTGCAGCTCACTGATGCGGCGAGCCGAAGTGACTGCAATGAGGAAGATGACCTTCCAGGAAAGAAATTTCAAGGAGGTGGAAAACATTGGCTCAAAAGGTGGCTTCATAAGTTGACCGAGCACTAGATTCAAATCCCATGCGACCGGGGGTGGTCTGATGGGAGGTTTAGTGAGAGTCAGGCCTCTCATGAATCTTGCAACAAGAGGATGAGAGGAGATAGGTTGTCCATTTATATGTTTCAAGGATGCTGCAATAGCACTTAAATGGACTCTTACCGAATTCGTCTTGAGGCCTGCATTGGATAGATGCAGGAGATAATCAAGAAGAGAATTCAAAGGAAGTGCCAGAGGGTCAAGACCCTGCTGAGCACACCAAATGGAAAAACGTTTCCATTTGAAAGCATAGGAACGCCTGGTAGAGGGTTTCCTAGAGGCAGAAAGGATATCTTTCACTGGTTGGGAAAGATGAAAGTCTTGAAGGCTTAAGCCTTCAGTAACCAAGCACTGAGGTGAAGGGATTTGGGGTTTGGGTGCCACAAAGTCCCCTCCTCCTGAGACAGGAGGTCTGGCGCAGCTCCCAGATCCAAGTAGGATCCCTGGGAGAGCTGTAGAAGTAGAGGGAACCACACTTGGCGTGGCCAGCGTGGAGCTATGAGGATCATAGTTCCATGATCCCTCTGGAGTTTGAACAGAGTCTTGGGAATCAAAGGAATGGGTGGAAAGGCATATAGGAATGCCTGATTCCAATTCAGGAGAAAGGCGTCCGTAGCCTGAGCTCCCTGACACGGAGTTCTGGAACAGAACCGGGGAAGTTTGGCATTCCACGGACTTGCAAAGAGGTCTATGTCCGGGGTCCCCCATTCCTGAAAGATTCGGTTTATTTGGTCCAAATGTAGGGACCATTCGTGTGGCAGCAGAACTCGACTGAGCCTGTCTGCCCGAGAGTTTTGAACTCCTGGGAGATACACTGCTAGCAGGTGAATCTGATGCTCTCTGGCGAAGGCCCATAGTCTTAGAGCTTCGTTGCAAAGCGACAGAGAGCCCGTCCCTCCTTGTTTGTTTATGTAAAACATGGCCACCTGATTGTCCGTCTGAACTAGGACAGTGAGGTTGGCTAGGAGGGAGTGGAAGACCTTGAGGGCAAGGTAAATTGCTCGCAGTTCCAGAAGATTGATATGAAGGGTGGTCTCCTGTAGAGACCAAGTGCCCTGAGTGGAGAGAGTTTGCAGATGGGCTCCCCACCCTGTTTGGGAGGCATCTGTTGTGAGGGTTGCTTGGGGTAGCAATGGTTGAAATGGAGCCCCCAACAACAGATTCTTGGTGGAAGTCCACCAGTGGAGGGACCAAAACAGACGATCGGAGGTTTGTATTTGGTCTGAGAGCGCTCCTGACGCCTGAGTCCACTGAGTGGCCAGGGTCCATTGAGCTGCTCTCATATGAAGACGAGCATAGGGCACCACATGCACTGTGGAGGCCATATGACCCAGTAGGCGTAGCATTTCCCTGGCTGTCAAGTGAGTGCTGGACTGAGCTTGGGAGGCCAAACTCAGGAGGCGCTGGCCTCGAACATGTGGAAGGTAGGCCCTTGCAGTGATGGTGTCCAACTGGGCCCCTATGAATTCTAGAGATTGAGTAGGGATGAGTTGGGACTTGGGAAGGTTTACTACCAGTCCCAGATACTGCAAAAGGCTCCTTGTGTGGTCCAGGGAAATCTGGGCCTGTGACTGAGTTGGAGCTCGGATGAGCCAGTCGTCCAGATATGGGAAGACAAAGATTCCCATGCCTCTTAGAAATGCGGCTACGACTGCCATGCATTTTGTGAATACTCTTGGAGCAGAGGCTAGACCGAAGGGGAGTACTCTGTATTGGAAATGTTTTCCCTGAAACAGAAAGCGAAGATACTTTCTGTGGGATGGATGGATGAGTATATGTGTATACGCATCCTGTAGGTCTAGAGAACAAAGCCAGTCCTGACCCTGGAGGTAAGGAAGGAGAATGCCGAGAGACAGCATTTGAATTTCTCCTTGAAGAGAAATTTGTTCAATTCTCTCAGATCTAGGATTGGTCTGAATCCCCCTGTCTTCTTTGAAATGAGAAAATAAGGGGAGTAGAAACCGGACCCTTGTTGAGGAAGAGGAACCTCTTCTATGGCCCCTTGGGCAAGAAGAGAGGAAACCTCTTGACCCAACAGGGTTAGGAGAGATGGGGGAGAATTGAATGGTCTCACCATATGATGGGGAGGAAGGCTGGAGAAATGAAGTTTGTAACCCTCTCGAATGATAGAGAGGGTCCATTGTTCTGTTGTGATTTGTTCCCATCTGGGAGCAAAGTGAACCAACCTTCCGGGTATGGTGAGAGGTTCTGGTTGTGTTAGAACCAGAAGTGGCAAGTTCCCTAGGAGCAAGTCAAAACCCCTGAGGGGTTGGAGCCTGCTGAGCTACAGTAGCTGCTGCAGGCTTAGCTCGTGCTTGTTTGGATTGCTGACGCTTAGCAGTATAGCGAGGTTGAGAAGACTGCTGGCCAGTATTTGAAGCAACTCTGGCCTTCTTATAGTAAGGCCTTTTAAAAGACTTTTTCTTAGTAGGAATTGAAGTGGACTTTGAAAGTCTTTCCAAGGTGGCATTTTCAGCATCCATCTGGGTGGCTTTGATTTGCCACTCTTCCCCAAATAAGTTCTCACCTGTACAGGGCAGATTCCGTAAGCCATCTAGAACCCAAGGTTCCAGATCAGAGGCCTGGAGCCAAGCAAGACGTCGGGCTGCAATAGCAATGCCCGAAGCCCTACTGGCTCCCTCAAAGGAATCATATGCTGCCCTATTAGAGAACTTAGAAACCTCTAAGAGTTGTTTCACTAGGGAAAGGAATCCCTGCTTTTTATCCTCAGGGATAAAGGGGGCAAAATGCCGCACCTTTTTGGCAAGTTCCTCCAGGAACATGCCCATATAGAGACTGTAGGAATTAATCCTGGCTATAAGCATACTAGCCTGGAAAATTTTCCTACCAAAAGAGTCCAAAGTCTTACATTCCCGTCCTGGAGGGGTGGAAGAGTGCCTTTTGGTACTCCTAATCTTCTTCATTGCAGACTTCACCACAATAGAGTGGTGGGGCAATTGAGTCTTTTGGAAACCAGGAGAAGGAGGGACCCTATACATGGTGTCCAACCTACGGGAATAAGGAGACAAAGTCAAAGGATTTTCCCAGAAATCCATCAGTTGTTCTTGAAGGATTTCATGGATAGGCAGGGTAACTGCCTCCTTAGGGGCCTTTGAGTATCCCAAAATATCCAGTTTTTTGGATCTGGGTTCCTTTTCAGAGGATGTGGTAATAGAAAGGGCTGTAGCCATATCTAAAACAAAGTCCTGGAAGGACAAATCCTCTGGAGGGGACATTCTCCTTTTAGGAGAAGAGGGCTCCTCAGGTAAGTTGAGTGAAAACTCAGCAGAATCATCAGAGGAGTGAAAATCCTCAGAGGAATCGGTGCTTTCCTCTAACGCACGATACGCGTACCGATCGGTATCGATATCGGGCGTATCGGGTATGGAACCGGTATGGAGCGAAAGCCCATACGGTACCGACTTGCGTTTAGAGGTGGACGGCCTCGATACCGGCATGGCGGACGATACCGGTATCGGGCCCGGAACCGCTGAAAGCGGAACCGATGGCGTTGCAGCTTTAATGAAAGCCATGACGGCCTGCTGCATGGACTGTACAGTATCGCCCATGGACGCCATAGCTGCCTGGATGTCGGTACCGGAGTGACCCGGTACCCCAGAGCAGGCTAACAGGTGATCTGTCGAGGCCGTAGCATCGATATCAACCTGAGACCCCTGAATTGGCGTTTTTGGAAGTTGGACTTCCCGCCGGGGTTGTTTGGCTGGGGCAGGGTCCTCAAGTTCTAAGCTAAGAGCCTCTCGATGCTTTGAAGGAGATTTGCTCTTTGAGGACTTGCCCACAGAAGGTTTGGTTACCTGAGATCCATCCGGAGAAGAAGACCTGGATGACTGTGATGCTGTATTCTCTGAAGCAAACAGCACATGGAATTTGTTGGCCCGGTTCTGCAGCCCACGTTTAGACATGTGGGAGCAAGATGGGCAGTCCGGTATGGAATGGTCAGGCCCCAAACATTTCAGACACCAGTCATGGGTGTCTGTGACTGAAATAACAGCATTACATTTGGTACACTTCTTAAATCCAGGGGCTGGCTTCTCCATGAGGAGAAATTGAGTAGGCCGAGAGGCCTCTCTGAAGTGACCAAAAAGCTAAAAAATAAGAAAAAAGAATTATAATTTTTTAAAGAAAGAAAGAAAAGACCGGCGATACCGGTATCGGTATGGGGAAGGCAGGTACGCGGTCTAAAGAAACAAATAAAATAACAATTTCTTCAGCGGTGACAGGAACACGACCTGCTGGCTCCGCGGAAAAAGAGAAACTGAGGAGAGCTGTTCAGGAAGGCGGGAAGGCAGTGCGCATGTGCAGTGGGAGGTCCCAAAAGCTTCTATTCTAAGAAGCTGGGGAGCTTTCCCGCACGGGCTCCGTCGGTACCGACGTACCCATATGTGAGGACTTATTCCTGCTTGTTCCTGGAGATTTGAAACTTCTCACCATGGTATGGGGAGGAAGGTTGGAGAAATGTAGTTTGTAGCCCTCTCTGATGATAGAGAGGGTCCATTGTTCTGATGTGATTTGCTCCCATCTGGGAGCAAAATGAGTTAACCTTCCTGGAATGGTGAGAGGTTCTGGTTTTAGAGCCAGAAAGGTTAAGTTCTCTAGATTTAAGTCAAAAACCCTGAGGGGGTTGGGACTGTTGGGCTGTAGCAGCCCCTGCAGATTTTGCCCTGGCCTGTTTAGGCTGCTGACGCTTAGGAGCAAAGCGAGCTGCAGAAGATTGTTGGCCAGTATTTGTGGCAAATCTGGCCTTCTTGTAGAAAGGCTTTTTGAAAGAGGGGTAGAGGTAGACTTAGAAAGTCTATCTAATGCAGCATTTTCTGCATCCATTTGAGTGGCTTTGATTTGCTACTCCTTACCAAACAGATTCTCACCTGTACAGGGCAAATTTCCCAACCCATCTTGGACCCAGGGTTCTAGGTCAGAGGCCTGGAGCCAAGCAATTCTGCGAGCCGCAATAGCAATATCTGAAGCTCTGCTAGCACCCTCAAAGGAGTCAAAGGCTGCTCTGTTGGAGAACTTTGAAATATCTTGGGTATGCTTTAGCAAAAGAAGGAAATCCTCCTTTCTATCCTCTGGGATAAAGGGGAGAAAATGGCGTATCTTTAATGCAATCTCCTTCAGAAACATGCCCATATAGAGGCTGTATGAGTTGATTCTGCCAATAAGCATACTTGCTTGAAAGATTTTTCTTCCAAAAGCATCCAGAGTCCTACATTCTCTTCCTGGGGGAGTAGAAGAGTGTCTTTTAGTACTCTTTATCCTTTTCATAGCTGACTGCACCACGATGGAGTGGTGAGGGAGCTGAGTTTTTTGAAACCCAGGAGAAGGGGGGACACGATACATGGTGTCCAGACGACGAGAATGTGGAGATAGGGTGAGAGGAGTCTCCCATAAGTCCATCATGTGTTCTTGAAGAATTTCATGGATGGGCAAGGTGACTGCCTCTTTGGGAACCTTAGAGTATCCTAAAATGTCTAACTTTTTTGCTCTAGGTTCTTTTTCAGAGGATACAGAAATAGAAAGACCTTTAGCTACTTCAATGATGAAGTCTTGAAAGGATAAATCCTCTGGAGGAGACATTCTCCTCTTTGGAGAAGAGGGCTCCTCAGGTAGAGTAAGGGATACTTCAGCAGAGTCATCTGATGAATCAGAATCATCAGAAGACTCAAAGTATCGTCTGTTTGCTTCCAGGGATCGATAAGCGTATCGACCGGTATCGACATCGGGGGTACCCGGAACCGGATCGGTATCGGGAAAAACCCTGGAACCGGGAACCGGAATCGGTATCCTGGTCGATGTGGATGGCTTGGGTACCGGTATCGGTTGTGGTTCCGGAACCGGAGTCGGTACCGAGGGCGTCGCAGCCTTAATGAAAGCGAAAATGGCCTGCTGCATGGATTGAACTGTTTGATCCATGGACGCCACGACTGTCTGGATGTCGGTACCGGATGAATGAGCCGGTACCCCAGAACAGTCTAACAGGTGATCGGTCGAGGCCGTGCCATCGATGTCAACCTGTAACCCCATAGGAGGAGCTTTGGAAGCTGGAGCTTCCCGCCGGGGTTGTTTGGCTGGGGCAGGGTCCTCAGGGTCAAGCCCAGGGGTATCTCGATACTTAGAGGGAGATTTGCCCTTTGAGGACCTGCCAGAGGAATGTTTGGTTACCTGAGATCCATCAGGAGAGGAAGACCTGGAAGATGTCGATGCTGGAGTATCTGTAGAAAACAGCATGTGAAACTTGGCTGCCCGGTTCTGTAAGCCACGTTTAGACATCAAAGAACAGGATGGGCAATCCGGAATGGAATGGTCAGGCCCCAAACATTTAAGACACCATTCATGTGTGTCTGTGACTGAAATAGTACCGCTGCACTTGGTGCATTTTTTAAACCCAGAGGCTTGTTTCTCCATGAGGGAGAATTTGTGAAGGCCTAAAGGCCTCACAGAACAAACACACCAAGTGAGGAAAAAAGAAGATTTTTTTTTTTTTTTTTAGAAATAATGGAAAAAAGACCGGCGGTACCGGTCTGGAATCGGGGAAGGCAGACACGCGGCCAAAGAAATAAATTAAAATAACAACTTCAGCAGTGACAGGAACACGACCTGCTGGCTCCGCAGAAAAAGAAGAACTGAGGAGAGTTGGTCAGGAAGGCGGGAAGGCAGCGCGCATGCGCAGTGGGAGGACCCAAAAGCTTTCCTTCTGGGAAGCTGGGGAGCTTTCCCGCGCAGGCTCCGTCGGTACCGACGTACCCATTTGTGAGGACTTATTCCTGCTTGTTCCTGGAGATAACATGTCAGCGGCAACACGAATGCACTTAACACACCCACTCAGGGTAGTATGAAGTACATCCATGCTAACTACAACATTGATGGTGAGCACGTCGTCAACACCAGTGCTAACCATGATCCGCAGACATGACTGAACTCTGCCTTTACCCTGCCCATTTCCCTCCCTTTCGCATGCTAAGCAGATAGCGCAGAATTACCATATGGTGTCTGTTTAGCACACAAACTGTTATTACAGGCCATTATTGCACACTCAAGCTGCCCTTAACAGCTAGCACTGCTTAGTACACATATCCCAAAGCGCTAACACATTATTTACTGCATTAGTATGCGCTAACACGATAGTGCACTTTAGTAAATCTAGCTGCAATCTAGCTGCCATTGTGTCTGCAGACCAACCAGTCAGCGTAGTTACTCACCTGTAACAGGTGTTCTCCAGGAGCAGCAGGAATCAGTCCTCACATATGGGTGACGTCGGCGCCGACGGAGCCCTCGCGGAGCAATTTTCCCCAGCTTTCAAAGAAAGCCTTTGGGAATTGCAGCGCGCATGCGCGGTCCCCTTCCCACCCAAAGGTGCCATCTTGGCCAGTCTGATGACATAGCAAAAAGACAGCAAAAAAAGTGCAAAAACTAAATCATAGGATTGCAACTCCAAGGGGAGGAGGGAGGGTTGTGAGGACTGATTCCTGCTGCTCCTGGAGAACACCTGTTACAGGTGAGTAACTACGCTTTCTCCAGGACCAAGCAGGAAGTCAGTCCTCACATATGGGACTCCCCAGCTTAAGGCTACCGGAGACCCTAAGCACAAAAATGAGCTCCCTCTAGCTCAGCAGCACAGAAGGAAGGAATCTTCTCTGAATAATCTCCAACCGCTAGCCCAACATCCGGGATGGAGGGTAGGAGTTGCTTAAACCTCGAAGAGATTACGGAGGACTGCCTGTCCGAAAGCACTGTCCCTGCGGGACTCCCTCTCGAGGCAGTAATGGGCCGCAAAAGTCTGGCCCGAAGACCAAGTAGCGGCCCGGCAGATGTCTGCCAACGGAACAGAGCGGAGGTAAGCCACTGACGCAGCCTTCGCCCGAACCCGATGAGCGGTGACTCGACTCTCCAGCGAGAGGCCTGCTGCCGCATAAGTCCAAGCGATACAGTCAGCTACCCAGATGGACAGAGTACGCTTAGAGACAGGGAGCCCTAATTTATTAGGGTCGTAAGACAGGAAGAGCTGGACAGTCTTACGGTGCTCCCGCGTACGATCAAGGTAGAAGTTCAGCGCCCTTCTACAGTCCAGGGTATGCAAGACCATCTCAGCTCGGCTGGAGTGTGGCCTGGGAAAGAAGGTCAGAAGAACCACCTCCTGATTGATGTGAAAAGGGGAGACCACCTTTGGAAGAAACTTAGGGTGAGTCCGCAGGACTACCCTGTTCTTGTAGAACCGAGTGTAGGGAGGATCAGACACCAGGGCCTGCAGTTCACTAACGCGTCTAGCGGAAGTGAGGGCCACCAAGAATAAGGTTTTCCAAGAGAGAAAACGAAGAGGACAGGTAGCCATGGGTTCAAAAGGTGGGCAGGTGATCCGCTGTAAAACCACGTTCAGGTCCTAGTCAGGGGCTGGAGGGCGCAACGGTGGTTTGAGGAGAAGAAGGCCCCGGGAGAACCGAGCCACGAGGGGGTGGCCGGAAAGAGGCCTGCCTTCCACTGACACATGATGTGCCGAAATAGCACTGAGGTGAACCTTGACCGAGTTGGACTTGAGCCCAAGATTGGAGAGGGAAAGCAAGTACTGCAAGACCACCGACACCGAGCAGGAGAAGGGATCTTGAGATCGTTGAGTACACCAGTTGGAAAAGCGACGCCATTTAAGGGCGTAGGATTTCCGGGTAGAGGGTCGCCTGGAAGCCAGTACGACTTCCTCCACCTCCGGAGGTAACAGGAGGGGAGCAAGGACTACCCTTTCAGCAGCCAGGCCATCAGATGAAGAGCTCTGAGGTTGGGGTGTAGGAGAGACCCCTGATCCTGAGTCAGGAGATCGGGTTGAAACCCCAGAGGCAACGGGGTATCCACCGCCAGCTGCATCAGAAGCGGGAACCACGGTTGCCGGGGCCACCGGGGAGCGATTAGGATCACGGAGGCCTTGTCCTGGAGAACCTTGAAAAGAGTTCGAGACACCAGCGGCATGGGAGGAAAGGCATACAGAAGGCCCGTGGACCATGAGAGCAGAAAAGCATCCGCCGCTACTCGGAGGGGGTGCGGTTCCCGACAGCAGAATCGAGGAAGTTGCCTGTTCAGAGGACTGGCGAAGAGATCCAGCGTGGGGAGGCCCCACCGCAGGAAGATCCGTTGGACCACCAACGGGTCCAATCTCCACTCGTGCGGTTGGAGGATTCTGCTCAGTTTGTCTGCCAGGTGATTTTCTTGACCTGGGAGATAGACAGCTTTGAGGAGGATTCCCCGGCTGACGGCCCAAGCGCAGAGCTTTTGTGCTTCCCGGCAGAGAAGGAAGGAGCCCGTGCCCCCCTGCTTGTTCACGTAGAACATAGCAACTTGATTGTCCGTCTGGACCAGCACAGACTGGTGAGACGTGAGGTGGGAGAAGGCCTTCAGAGCCAGGCGAATGGCCCTGAGCTCCAGGAAGTTGATCTGCTGGGCAGATTCCCACGGGGACCAGAGACCCTGAGTACATGTCCCTTGGCAATGTGCTCCCCAACCCAGGAGAGAAGCGTCGGTCGTCAGTACCTGGACCGGCGGAGGAGACTGGAAAAGCATTCCGAGCACTAGGTTGGGTAGGTGAAGCCACCATCGTAGGGGAGAGACTAGCGGGCCGGAGATGCGTACCGAGTCCGCCAGTCTCCCCGAGGCCTGACGCCATTGAGAGCGAAGACACCACTGAGTTGGCCGCATGTTCAGGCGAGCATTGGGGGTCACATGGACCGTGGACGCCATATGGCCGAGCAGTTTCAGGAAGAGCCGGGCCGAGACCCGGAGATGGCTGCGAAAATGGCTGGCGAGAGCCATGAGCCGGTGAGCCCTGTCGAGCGGCAGAAACGCCCGCGCCTGAAGCGTGTCCAGTCTGGCGCCGATGAACTCGAGGTCCTGAGAGGGGAGCAAAGCGGACTTTTCGAAGTTTATGACAAAGCCCAAGTACTGGAGCAGAGTTACAGTACGTTTTGTGGCGTGAGTGGCCTCCGTGGCGGACGGGGCCCTGATAAGCCAGTCGTCCAGGTAAGGAAAGACGAAGAGGCCTTGAAGCCGGAGATAAGCCGCAACCACTGCGAGACATTTTGTGAAGACTCGTGGTGCGGAGGATAGGCCAAAGGGCAGTACTCTGTATTGGTAATGATTGCCCGCCACCACAAACCTTAGGTATTGGCGGTGGCTTGGGTGAATGAGGATGTGAGTGTAGGCATCCTTTAGATCCAAGGAGCATAGCCAATCTCCCTGCCGGAGGTAGGGCAGCAGGATTCCAAGGGTAAGCATCTTGAACTTTTCCCTCTCCAGGAACTTGTCCCCGAGCCCTTCTTCTTTTGGGAAGGGGCAGAGGTTTTCCTGGAGAGCCGAGTCCTGGTGAGAGTCTCTGTCTCGAGCTGAGCAGCCTTCTCGTCCATAGGTTTACCAAAGAGGTTTTCACCTCTGCAGGGGACATCGACCAACTTGTCCTGCACCCAGGGCTCGAGGTCGGATGACTGGAGCCAAGCCTGGCGGCGGGCTCCGATGCCGGCTGCGGCCACTCGAGCCGATGCCTCGAAGCCATCATAGGCTGCTCGAGAAATGAACTTGGAGCACTCACGAATACCAGTGGACAAGGCCAGGAACCTCCGCAAAGGTTCCTCGGAGAGACCAGCAGAGAATCCGGCTAGTTCTTTAGCCAGGTCCCGGAGATACATGCCCATGTAGAGCTGGTAAGTCTGGACCCGACAAGCAAGCATAGAGCCCTGAAAACACTTCTTACCGATGCCATCCAGGCTGCGGGCTTCCCTGCCGGGAGGCACCGAGGAGTGCATCTTCTGGCTCTTGAGCCGATGCATGGCCGATTCCACCACCATGGAATGTTGCGGCAGCAGTGCTTTCTGGAAGCCAGGGCTCTTGCGGACTCGATATATGGCATCGACCCGCTTGCTTAAGACCGGCGACGCCGCCGGACTCTCCCACATGTGGAAGAGAAGTCGTTCCAGCATCAGAGGAACCGGTACAGTAAAGTGCTCCTTCGCAGGAGAGTCATACTGGAGGGCATCGAGCTCCTCGGCTCGAGGCTCCTCCTCGGGATCCGCAGGGAAGGCCAAGGCCTTGGCCATATCCCTTACGAAGTCCGAGAACCGGGCATCCTCCGGGGGGGACTGTCTCCGAGGCTCGGACTCGGGGGAGTCAGAAGGGACACACCGAGTCCGGAAAGAACCAGGTGACTCATCCACCTCGGATTCCCAGGCCGACTCCTCGGAGGAGGAGTCGAGCGGCTCCGGTCGGGCGGGCACAGACGCCGTCCGCCCCGACGCCGAGGGACTCGGCGCCGACGACCTCGGCCCCGAACGGGAGGCCGAAGGTGACCTCGACCGAGGATTGACTCGAGCCCGCATGGACTCGAGGATCGGCTCGGTCTCCGGGGTCGACTTAGACGTCGGCGTCCCGGCGGTCAGGGCAGACGCGCCAGCGAGGCCAGCGATCAATGCCCGCTGCTGGTCCATGAAGGCAGTCAAGCTGCGCTCCAAGGCCGTCAACCTGAGTCCGAACTCAGGAGACCCAGCAGCCCCGACTCGGGCCCTGACGGCGTCGGGCCCGACGTCGGACCACTCGGAGGCGAGTCTACGAAGACAACAGCACTTATGTGAGCAGAGGAGTCCATCTCCACACGAGGCTGTTTGGACGGCCGCTCCAGCTCCAAAGACCCGGGACGGCTGTCGGGGCTATGCGACCTGGCCCTCGAGGAGCCAGGAGCGTCCACCGACGCCACCCTCGCAGGTTTCTTCTTCCGCTGATGTTCCCAGTTAGGGGACCCCCTCTCAGAAGAGCTCCGGCGGTGTTCAGAGCCAGATTCTCTGGACACTGAAGCTTCTGACGAGGTCCGGGTACGGCTGGGGTCAGAGAAGATTCTCTCCCGCTGATGCTGCCGACTCCGCAAAGACTTCGCGGACATCTTGCTACAGGGCCCACAGATCATTTCTTCATGATCGGGGCCCAGGCAACGGAGGCAGCAATCATGTGTGTCGGTAAGAGACATAAGTTTCTTACACTTAACACACTTTTTAAAGCCACTGGCGGCCATCGGGGGAAAAAGGGCCCCTGCGAGGTCGAACGAACGGGCCGCCAGGGAAAAATGAAAAAAGGCGCGAAGTAGTCGCAAAGGACAGAAAAAACCGAAAAAGAAGGGGAGGCCTCGCAACCGGCGTCGCGAGGCCGGGCGGAAAAAGGACCGGCGTCGAACCGAAGAAATACTGAAAATAATAAGGAAAAAATCAACTTTTCGGCGGTGACTATTAGACAACGTCTGTAGGGCTCCGCGGAAAAAAGAAGACTGGCCAAGATGGCACCTTTGGGCGGGAAGGGGACCGCGCATGCGCGCTGCAATTCCCAAAGGCTTTCTTTGAAAGCTGGGGAAAATTGCTCCGCGAGGGCTCCATCGGCGCCGACGTCACCCATATGTGAGGACTGACTTCCTGCTTGGTCCTGGAGAAACTTACATTGCTAAATCCTATCCTGCTGCACTAAATGTTGCACTAATACTATACAACTGCTGAACTATAGCACAATACTATACTATCTGGTGGCCTTTTCTCCATGAGGATTAGGCTTGAACTCTTGGAGGCAGTGTTGACTGCATGACCAAGTCTCAAACAATGTTATCAACCCCCACAAGTTGAAGCGCAGACCTGTATACATTGTACCCTGACTCTACAAAACACGTCTCTGGAACAAGACCAGAAGCAGTCCATTAACAGCTCTTAACAGTGAATTATTCATCAAGGAATGAAGGGGAGGAAGGAAGGCTTGGAAGCTAAGGCCAAATTAGTAACAGCACATCACGTCAATTCATTCCAGCATTGGAACCCGGCTTCTTTTAGAATCCCGGCTTTTGTGTCTGCTTAGAGAGTTTCCTGAAAGGGCTGTGCTCAGAAGCATAGCATGAAGGACATTAAATGGTGCTCACTAGACTTACATGCTTCAGATGGGAAAATTCAAGAGTGTTATCCAAGATATTTATTTTAAAGCACAAAAGACTGTTTTAAAAGACTGAATGCTGTGGAATTTGTATTATCTAGGCCTTGTAATGAAAAATGTCTCTTTAGCAAAGGCACAGCTGCTGGTCCTTGCAATCTGATGGCTTTGTTTCCTATGTACAGTTACCCCATATTAATGTGCAATCAGAACAAAAACCGGAGGGCAGAGGTCTGTACTTTTATGGTAAAATGAACAATTGACTGAGAAAAACAGGACCTTGAAAAACCTCTTGATTATCTTTAATTTGATTCTGTTTGTAAAATGATACATGTAATTTTATTATGTAACTTAACAATGAATTCCTAATCTATTTCTCCAAGGATGATACCTCTGTATAAAGAAGACCAGGGGCCTGAATTTAAGAGCTAATGCTGGGTCGATCCCCCAGTGGAGTCTTGTCTTAACAGTGAATTTTTAAAGCACCTTTCTTATACTGCCTGTTCTGAAGTTGTCCTACCAAGCCTACCTTGAAATGCAATACCAAAGTACAAGCCCGCAGAAAAACCAGGGCATAAAAAGTACAGATCAGGAGGTAGAAACTTGGGTACCTTGCATGCAGATGTCCTGTGCAGGATGCATAAACTCCATCCTGAAATAATTTGAAGGCAACGGAATAAGCATGAAAAATGTCCTTTAATGTCCCGGCCCAGTTCCAGCACTCTGAAATCTGCAGTGCCTGCACTCCCCCTTTGCCTCAGGAGGATGCATTTAGAGCAATTATCTGCCTTCGAATAATTAAAACAGCAAAATATCACCACAGCTAGAGAAAGAAAAAAGGGGAATTACTGTTGAGACAGTCTGGTCTTTTTCTCAGCTGTTCTATAAAAGCAGGAAAATTGCGAGAACATTTGTTTTTCATGATAGCAAAGTAATTGCAAAATATTCCTGCACCAAAAGGTGTAAACATTTGTTGTCAGGCATTCAGACTAAAACAGTAAGCCATTTCTTCGTCGAACCCACAAAACATAAGCTAGTTAACCAAGAGCTGTGTTGGGATGGAAATGGAGTGGATTTCTCCCCTGATTACACTGGAAAGCGCTGGATGATCAGCATCGGCTGCAGGTCGTTCAGTGCTCTTGTCTGCAAATCAGCTGCATGTGAACGGATAAGTGTTGGCTGTATATGTTGGGGGACCAATATTCAAAAGGTACTTCTGCAGTTAACAGCATGATCTGGATAGTGCCACTATTTCCTCTGGATGGTACCAGGGTGATCACCGAATAGCGGTGATCTTCTGCACCCCATCCAAATGGCAAACCACATATAGTTAGGACGGCAGCAAGGCAAAGAGCAGAGCATTGAACTGTATTTATTTATTTTTGTGTGTTTATATACTGCCTTATCAAAATATCAAAGCAATATACAGGTTAAACAAACATTAATGTTTACATGGAACATACTGTAAGAACATATGGATATAAGCACAAGCTTAGAAAGTAACATGTGAACATATGAGCATAAACACAGGAAAACGATGCGGGAGAGCGGTATACATGGTGTAAGTAAAGAATGGAACAAATAACAAATTTAAAGTAGCGCTTTGGACAGGTATCAAGTGGAGAGAGTCCAGTGATCACTGTGGAGTGTAAAGGATTGGTCTTCTCTACCAACTAGTGCTAAGATCGTTAGCCTTGATTTCCACATTGTTCAATGAACAGGTACGTTTTTAGCTTCTTGCAGAATGCGGCAAAGTCATGTGTGGATTGTACGTTATCGGGAAGCGCATGCCATATAGTAGATGCATAGAGGGAGAATGCTCAATTGGAGGCAGTCTGGTTACCTTTCGTCTTTGACATAGGCATGAATGATGAGAGCATTTTGCGCATTGGTTCTTCTCAGTCTGGTGTCTTATGTAGTAGAGATTAATACAATAATCCAAGTAAGGGAAGACTACAGCTCGAAAGACTGTTCGGAAGTCATGGGTGCTTAGTAAGGGTCGTAGCCACTGTACTGTTTTTATTCTGTAGTATATGAGTCTAATAGTGTTGTTAATATGTTATTAAAGTGTTAAATACTGGTCAAGGGCTATTCCTAAGTAATGCACATCAGATTTCACGTCTAGTTGTAACATAGTAAATGACGGCAGATAAAGACCAGCATGGTCCATCCAGTCTGCCCAGCAAATATACGGCAAGAGTAGGTGCACCTGTCGCTCTGTGCAGGCCACCCCTCCCCACGTCTTTGTTTAGGGGTGGACCCACCACTCCATGTAGGATAACTCTATTTGTTGAGAAGTTAGATGGTTCAGTTTATTTTGTTTTTATCCTGTTGCTATAAAGGGATCCACTGTGCTTGTCCCATGCTGTTTTGAATCCCATCACCGTGTTCACCCCCACCACTTCCATTGGGAGAGCATTCCAAGCATCCACCACCCTTTCAGTGAAAAAATATTTCCCGACATTGCCTTTCAATTTTCCACCTTGCAGCTTCATGTTATGCCCTCTAGTTTTGCAGCTTCCCCGTCTTTGGAAGAGGTTTGTTTGTTCATCGTTCCTCTTTAAGTATTTAAAGGTCTGAATCATATCTCCCCTATCCCTCCTCTCCTCCAAAGTGTACATATTTAGGTCTTCCAAGTCTCTTCTCATAGGGTTTCTTACGCAGGCTCCAAATCATTTTGGTCGCCTTCCTCTGAACAGGTTCCAGTCTTTTTACATCTTTTGCAAGATATGGTCTCCAAAACTGAACACAGTATTCCAAGTGAGGCCTCACCAGCGACCTGTACAGTGGCATAAGTACCTCTTCCTTTCTGCTGGTAATCTGTCTTTGTATGCAGCCCAACATCCTCCTGGCTTTTGCCACTGCCTTGTTGCACTGCTTTGCCACCTTGAGATCATCAGAGATAATCACACCAAGGTCTTTCTCCTGAACAGTGCACACCAACCTCTCGCCCCCTATTGCGTACATTTCCCTTGGATTTCTGCTACCTAAGTGCATGACACTGCACGTTTTTGCATTAAATCATAATTGCCAAGCAGTGGACCATTCTTCCAGCTTTTGTAAATCTTTCCTCATGTTATCCACTCCCTCGGGGGAGTTGACTCTGTTGCAAATTTTTGTGTCATCTGCAAAAAGACAGACTTTTCCATTCAGTCCTTCAGCAATATCCCTCACAAATACATTGAACAGTGCCGGGCCCAGGACCGAACCCTGGGCCACCCCACTAATCACCTTCCTTTCATCCGAGTGAGCTCCATGTACCATCACCTTCTGTCGTCTATCAGTCAACCAATTTCTAATCCAGTTCACCATCTTGGGACCCATCCCCAAGCTACTGAGCTTGTTGACAAGCCTCCTATGAGGAACAGTATCAAAGGCTTTGCTGAAATCCAGTTAGATGACATCCATTGCATGCCCCTGATCCAGTTCCTTGGTCACCCAGTCAAAGAACTCAATCAGATTTGTTTGGCAAGACTGTCCTTCAGTAAAACCATGTTGCCTCGGATCTTGCAACCTGTTGGTTTTGAGAAAGTTCACTATTCGCTCTTTCAGGAGCACCCCCATTACTTTTCCCGCCACCGAGGTAAGGCTCACGGGTCTGTAGTTTGACACTTCTTCCCTGTCACCACGTTTGTATAGAGGTATGACATCAGCCATTCTCCAGTCCTGAGGAACCTCTCCTGTTTCCAAGGATCTGTTGAATACATCCTTTAACAGCCCTGCAAAAACCTCTCTGAGCTCTTTCAGTATCCTGGGATGTATCCCATCCGGTCCCATGGCTTTGTCCACTTTCAGTTTAGCAAGTTGTTCCAACACCTCATCTTCTGTGAATGGTGTGGTATCTACTTCATTCCCATTTTTATATTTGGGAGTCACAGCTGGTCCATCTCCAGGATTTCCTTTAGTAAAAACAGAGCAGAAGTATTTGTTTAGCAATTTTGCTTTTTCTATGTCACTTTCCACGAGTCCTTTCCCACCACTTCTGAGTCCTGCAATTCCAACTTTGATCTTCTTCCTTTCCCGAATATACCTGAAGAAAGTTTTGTCGCCACCCTTAACATCTTTAGCCATCTTTTCCTCTGCCTTTGATTTTGCTATCCTTATTTCTCTTTTTCATTCTTTGAGACTGATCCTGTATTCATTTCTGTGTTCTTCTGTTTGCAAGCTTTTGAATTTTGCGAAAGCTGTGTTTTTTGCCTTTATTTGAGCAGCCACTTCTTTGGAAAACCAAATAGGTTTCCTTCTCCTCTTGTTTTTATTTACTTTTTTTACATATTTATCTGTTGCCCCTTTTATTGCCACCTTTAGTTTAGCCCATTGCAGTTCCACTTCCCTTATCTCCTTCCACCCTGTCATCTCCTCCTTTAGGTACTCGGCCATTTTTTGAAGTCAGTGTTTTTGAAGTTTAGGACTTTGAGCTTGCTATGTTTGGCCTGTAACTTGGCTTTTATCTCAAACCACACTGTGTGATGATCGCTGTTGCTCACAGGGGAACTCACGCATACATTCAACACTCGTTGGTGAGCACTAAATCCAGTGTTGAGCTTTCCCTGGTTGGTTCCATGACCATTTGTCTAAGTGATGCATCTTGGAGAGCATCTACAATTTTTTTGCTTCTTTCCAGATGTGCAGGAGTAATCCAATCCACATCAGGTAGATTAAAGTCACCCAAAATGATCGCTTTCCCCTTTATGGCTATCTTGGCAATATCTATAATCAATTCATTATCTCTCTCTTCAATTTGAGTCGGAGGTCTGTAGACTGCAGCAGTATGGATGACAGTGCCATCTCCTCTTTCCAACGCAATCCAGAGCGCTTCATCTTTTCCCCATGTCCCCTGCATTTCAGTAGCTATAATATTGCTTTGGTCTAGTTAAAAACCCTCTGTAAACAGACCTACAGATATAGTGTAACCACACAACCATGGAAGGTTAATATTGCTTTTGACATACAAGGCTACTCCTCCTCCTTTTCCATTTTCTCTGTCTCTTCTGAATATACTCTAGCCAGCTATGGCTATATCCCAATCATGTGATTCATTAAACCATGTTTCTGTAATTGCCACAATATCCAAATCCATTTCCACCATTAGGGCTTCCAGGTCTGTAACTTTGTTGGCTAAGCTTCGAGCATTTGTGCTCATTGCTTTCCAGCATTTACCTGGCTTATGTGTATTTTGCATTGATTTTGTTCTGCCCACATCTTCCCACTTGTTTTTGATGTGTGGTTTAAAGGTGTGGCTGTTTCTGATGTTATTCTGCTTTTGCAGGGGGTGGGGTGCAGGTCTTGACCTTCCACATCCGTCACCCCCTTTTCCTAGTTTAAATGCATATCCACATATTGCCTGAATTTTTCACTTAAGATTCTTTTCCCTGCGACAGAGAGATGTAGTCCATCAGCACAGTATAGTCTCTTGTTGGTCCAGCTGTTTCCCCAGTCGCCAATAAATCTGAATCTTTCTTGTTTGCACCAGGTCTGGAGCCATGTATTAAAGCTGTTAATGTGATGCAGCCTTTTTGTCCCCTTACCAAGAACAGGCAGAACCTCTGAGAATGCAACAGTATTAACAATGGGCTTGAGTTTCTCTCCCAGAGATTGGAAGTCCTTTTGGACTATAGAGGCACTGTTTCTAGCCAGGTGATTTTTGTCCAAGTGGACAACATCATCAAATTTGGAGTGTTCACTTTTTGTGCTAAGTACTTCAACAACTTGGTTTGTATTCCTGCTGGCTGTCGAGCCTGCTAGGCACATGACTATCTTCTCTCCTTTGAACTGTGTTCCCAAGTTGGTGCCTCTGATGATGGAGTCTCCAAGCAGTAGTAGTTTTCTGTTTGGTGAGGTTTTCTTCATATTTGATGCTTTAGCATGAGATTGGGCATTGTCTGACTCATTTAAGGGCCCTTCAGTTTCTTTGGATTGAGAATCCTCATTAGCCAAGGCAGAGAAGGCATTATGCAGGGATATCTCTTGATGTATAGGATGTCTCTGTGTTACAGGTCGCAATCTTCCAGAACTCACTGTGATCCATTTGTTCCTGGGGTGTTTGATTCTTTGTGGGAGCAGTGGTGGACTTTGTTCAGTTTGTATCCTAGAAGAGGTGCGTTTCATTGCAGCCATTTCCTCCCTCAGTAGAGTCACTTCTTTATGCATGGCAGCTAGGTCTTTCCTTAGTAGAGTTAATTCATCATGCATGGCAGCTGACCTGAGGCACATAGGACAAGCTCTTAGGCTCCAAATGATTCATCTTGGAATGAAAGTACCGCAGTTATTGCACTGAATACATGACATGTTTATGCAGTCCCAGAAGAGGAAGAAGAAGAAGAAAGGATGAAGAAGATGTGGACTTTAACCCAAGTAAGAAAGGATAGATGGCACATATGTGACCACTATAAAGGCAAAATAGCCTCAGGGGTGGGTGGGAACCTAAGTGTCTCTGATGGGTAGGCTGTTCCTGAACCGTGGGCACACACAGATATCTGATGTAAGTCTATACAAGGAAAGCAGTCTAAATGCCCCCAAGTTTGGTCTAAAACCACAGTTAAATGCTATAATAGCAATTCCCCCAAAAATCAACAGTTAGAATTTATAGTTTTAAGCCAGCAGAGAAGATACAAAGGTTTGTCCTTAGCTGAATGGGTGCTTCTCAGCTTCTGTAAAACTGGCTCAGACCAGTGTCAGGCCAGGTGTACAATGCTCCAAATCAGCTCTTCCCTGGGAATAGGGTTTCACCAACCAGTGCAGCAGGGGTAAAAACCCTGTATGTTATAACTCTCTATCTGCCACACACACAGATATCTGATGTAAGTCTATACAAGGAAAGCAGTCTAAATGCCCCCAAGCTTAGTCTAAAACCACAGTTAAGAGCTATAATAGTAATCCCCCCAAAAATCAATAGTTAGAATTTATAGTTTTAAGCCAGCAGAGAAGATAGAAAGGTTTGTCCTTAGCTGAATAGAGGCTTCTCAGCTTCTGCAAAACTGAAAGCTCCTGGTACTTTTACTGTATATATGTTAGTGGTTTGAAGTTCGTGTCTCTGGTGATATGAAGGACTTCAGTTTTCTTGTAGTTCACGAACAGGCTATGTTCTGATAGCCAGTGAGTGCTTGATGTATTTAATTAGTGAAGTATTTGTAGGTTGTAAGGTGGAGAAGGGTGCATATATTATATCTATGCAGATGATATAATGCTGTAGCACGTTATATGTTTGAGTAATTAAGCAGATGGGTTGTTGATAGATGTTGAAAAGGAGAGAGGAGAGTGCAGAGCCTTGAGGAACCCCTTGTTGAAGGATGTATGGGGCAGATTTGATTCCTGCTCTTTTCTTACATGCTGTTGGCGCCCTGTTAAGTAGGAACTAAACCATTTTAAAGTCGTGTTGCATAGTTCTATGGATTGTAGGTGTAATAGTAGTGCATCATGAGAGACTGAATCAAAGGCAGACATGATGTCCAGGAAAAGAAGAATACATCCTTGATTGGGTTTCTGGATGCCTTGTGTTAGTTTATGAGAATGGTTAGAAGGGTTTCTACTCTGTGATTGGGCCTGAATCCATGCTCTTGTGGGACTAGGAGTGCATGTGAATTGACATGGTCTTGAAGCTGCAAAGCTAAACAATATATTCTGACAGCCAGGGGGGTATAAGGCTTAAGGTTTGTCTAAGGCGCCAACACCTTGAACAAACTCTGGAGCCAGCCCTGGGCAGCTTAACTTGATGTGGTTTGCTATCCAAATAGTAGGCTGAATAACACTGCCATCCAGATAGCTGCACCAGTTTTTTGTTGTTTTGTTTTGTTTTTTTACAGTATCCAGAGATTCAGTACCAGCCACTATCCAGATACCGGTGTCTGTGCTAAATTTCTAGATTTTATTTAACTGTGGCAGCCAATGTTTCAACAAAATGCTGACCAGTCGCCTAATGTATCTGCAGGGTTTGTTGTGTTTTGGAGAAATTGTTGTCCTATGTGCTTCCCTTCCTTTGGATTGTGTGTGTACTGTCTGCATCCTTTTAGGTCTTGTTCCATTATTCTCTACTGGATTTTGTAAACCACTTTGATGGTGTTCCTTCTAACAGTTTAACAAATCTTTGTTAATTTAATTGATTGGTTAATGCTCCCGTTAACGTATAGCCAAAATATACCCATATAACCTCTGGAGGAGCTAGGGCAGGGCTTTCCAAATCTATATGGGGGACCTCACAGCCAATCAGGTTTTCAGGATGTTCACAACCAATGTGTGCAAACTTCTCTCATGCACATTTACATGTGGACATCCTAAAAATTCAACTGACTTTAGGGTCTCCAGGAGAGGTTTGGGAAGCCCTGGGCCAAAAATTATTAAATGTATCCATTTAAAACTGGAATTGCTATTTATCTGCATAAAGTTATACAGATAATTTATCTGCATACACCTATATTGCTAAAGTTATAGAGGTAACTTATCCATGTAAAGTTAGCAGTCTGACTTATATGGATAGGCTGGTTGAAAAGCCACATAAAGCTATATAGACTTAACTATAATACAATGCAATGTGTGCTCTTGAGTCAATGCTGACTCCTGGAGACCCAGTGACCGCCCTGCTGAACGTTAACCTCAAGAGCTCTTGCATTATTTTCAAAAGTAAGAGGCAATTTTCAAAACGTTCAACTTAAAATTTCTGGTTAAGTTGGAGAGGGGCCCAACTGAGTGTCTCTAACTTCTCCAAAAGGCTTATGGAGAAGATGCAATGTCAAGGCTGCGACTCTTCGAGTGGCACAAACACTTCAAGACTGGTCACGAGGAGGTGGAGGATGACCCTAAGTCAGCACGGCCTACCACGACAGAGATGGCTGAGAACATTGATAGAGTGAACCAGCTGGTGCGGAGTGATCACAGATTGATGGTGCAGATGATAGCTGAGGAGCTCAGCCTGAACAGGGAGTCAGTGCAGACCATCTTGGTGCAGGAGCTGGGGATGCAGAAGGTGTGCAGCAAGATCGTGCCGAATCTTTTATCGGATGACCAGAAAGAGCACTGGGTAAATGTTTGTTGAGACTTGCTAGAGAAGATCGGAGAAGATCCAAAGTTTGTTGGCCTAGTCATCACAGGAGACGAGACTTGGGTCTTCCAGTATAATCCTGAAAACAAGAGACAGAGCCTGCAATGGAAAACTCGACTCTCACCCAGAC
This sequence comes from Ichthyophis bannanicus, assembly GCA_033557465.1. Lineage (NCBI taxonomy): Eukaryota > Metazoa > Chordata > Amphibia > Gymnophiona > Ichthyophiidae > Ichthyophis > Ichthyophis bannanicus. Next base: position 50,095,385 of record CM066047.1, on the reverse strand, counting down.
CCAAGAAGGCACGCATGTCCAAATCAAGGATCAAGATCATGCTGATCGCATTCTTCGACCAGAAGGGAGTGTTCCATCATGAGTTTGTGCCTGAGGGTCAGAGAGTCAACCAGCACTTCTACCAGCAGGTCTTCAATCGCCTCCATGACCGGGTTTGACGCAGCAGGCGGGCTCTATGGAGAGACAAGTCGTGGCTGCTCCACCATGACAATGCACCTGCACACACCACGCTCAGTGTGAGGCAGTTCTTGGCCAACAAACAGATCACAGCTCTCGACCACCCTCCTTATTCCCCAGATCTCACACCGTGCGACTTCTGGCTCTTCCGCAGGCTGAAGACTGTGCTCAAAGGAACTCATTTCGCCTCTGTAGAAGAGATCAAGGCCACTGTAACGAGGGAGCCGAGGGATCTCAAGGAAGAGGACTTTACCAAGTGCTTCCGTACGTGGCAGAAGTGAATGCAGAACTGCATTAAATCTGGGGGGGGGATTACTTTGAAAGGACAATGCATAATTCCTCTGTAGATTTTGTAATAAAACATTTATGGGACAGTCTTGTTTCTTTTTTGTCATACCTCATATGCAATTTAGAATTACATACCCATGGGAGGAGGGGTAGATGGACATGGGGAATGGAGAGCTAAGTGGAATGTTGGGGTGATGTCAAGAGGTTTGGGGAGATAATGATAACAACATTCTACCACCAGCCTCTTTAAGACATAAGCCCGATATTGGACCCACTATCTGTGTTGCTGGAGCCAGGAATCTGCAATGTTCCTTATTGCAATGACCAAGCATGGGATGCTCTTTTTTTAAACCTTTAATTAAATTGCTGCTCCCACTGAACATACCAACAAATATCCATTTAGTTGCTGGTATCCTCCTAGCGTTCTACAAAAGACACCGAGGCCCATTCTGTTCTGGGTGTCCCCCGCCTATCCAGCTGGTTGGATTAGGGATGTGCACCGGTAGCACCTGAATCTGATCCTGCGGGGGCTAGACTTGCCTACGGGATCAGAATCTGGTCTATCGGTCTGAACATGCAGGCCATGCCCCGATTCTGGCTGGCCAGACATCCAGCATCTTCCTGGCTAGCCCAGCCTGGCTCCTGCATGGAGCAGTGGTGGCAAACCCCGTCAATGACGGCAAAGATCCTTTCCCCACAGCCCGACCCTGATTGGGTCAGCCTTGGCCAGGGTTCGGCCATGAGAATCCCCGTGCACCCCCTCAACTTTTCATCCCGGTCAAGCTGCATCATCTGGCCCCGTTTGGGGGGTCTTATTCCACCTCTGAGGTGGAATAGGCCCCCCCTCCAATCTGGAGACCCCGGACATACAGGGGCTGACCTTGGAATTGGCCCTGTATGTCTGGGGTCACTGTCCCGCCCACCTCCCACCCTCGCCCCTCCTCCAGCCTGCTCCCTCCCGCCCAGGAACAGAGCTCCCTGCACAACTCTGATCTGTGTGCAGGGAACTCTGTTTTCACCAGCGCATATCAGGCGTTTAGTGGGGCTGGACATCAGGATCAGACGTCCAGCCCCGCTAAACACTAAAAAAAAAAAGGACCCCCACTGTGTTTAGCAGAGCATTTGTAAGATACAGGGGGAATTGTGCATGCCCTGATCTCAATGTCTCAATTGTCATCTCAGTGATCTAGCTACAATGGTCCTTCACATGATCTCAAAAGTTCATGTACTGCATCTTTAACATGTTCTTACACTGATCTAGCAAAAGTAATCACTGCCAGGATTTTATCTAATAATGTAACACTGTTCTGCCTTCCAGCATTCAGTAAAGTTGTACATTAGAAGATGGTCTAGCTTTGAGACAGCCTAAAAGGCCACTATAGGATTAGCTTTTTTTTTTTTTTTTTTTTTTTTTTAAAGATTTCCAGATGATTCTGTTCTTTAGAATTCTATCTAGTATTTCCTACAGTTTATAGCACAGAATTGCTGATATATTGCCTATGACCTTCCTTATTTTTGCTTTTCTCACATTTAGAAGTTTACATAAAGTTGCTCTTTTCCCATTTCAGTTTCTTCAGCTCTAAAGGGCGGTCACTGAAGGGCGGTCAAGCAAATAAATAAAGATAAAGATAAAGATAAAGATAAAACACATTTTTCAGCTCATTGCCCTACTGATTTCATTCTTTTCAATTTCTGGGCGATGGGAATTTCTGCTGCACACTCACAAATTACAGAAAATGTTCAGTGCTAATCACTTTACAAAAACAGATTTTAAAAACTTTGCAGTTCACATTTTTACCAGACCTGTTGTGCCATCTCCACAAAATGCTATTCACTTTCCGTCATTCTAGCTGTGTCTTATACTTGAGAAAGTGAACACTTTCGTGTCTTGCTGTAATAAGCAGTCATCACTTTAAGAACATAAGAAAAGCCATACTAGCTCAGATCAAGGTCCATCAAGCCCAGTATCCTGTCTCCAACAATGGCCAAGCCAGGTCACAAGTACCTGGCAGGTTCCCAAAAAGGTATACAGATTCCACAATGGTTACCCTGGGGCAAGCAGTGGATTTCCTTGGGCCCTCCTTAATAATGGTTTATGGACTTTTCCTACAGAAACTTGTCCAAACCTTTTTTAAACCCAGCTACACTAACAGCTTTTACCACATCCTCTGGTAACAAATTCCAGAGTTTGATTACGTGTTAAGTGAAAAAATATTCTCTTATTAGTCTTAAATGGATTACATTGTAGCTTCATTGTGGGTCCTCTAGTCTTCCTACTTTTTGATGGAGAAGACAACTAATCTACGTTTACCTGTTTCACTCCATTCATAGGCCTCTATCATATCTCCCCCTCAGCCATCTTTTTCCAAGTTGAAGAACCCTAACCTTTTAAGCCTATCCTTCTACCCCCTTCATCTCCAACATATTGTTCAACTCAACCTTATTAAAAATTGCCCAGAAGTAGCTATTAGAAGTCTTTAGCACTTACTAAATGGTGCAAATGGTACACTCACTAGAAGTGTTTTGTTAATCCCAGTACAACCTGATGGAAAATAAACCATATACAAATAACAGATTACAAATAACACAATTATTGGGTATTGTTATTTAATAACAAAGAATGCTTAATTGAGGTGCCCAAGTAAATTCAAGTTCTCCAGAAATCTAGTGCAAGCAACTCCATTTGAGAAGGAGCTCTCTCTATGCTATCCATCTTCAACCAGTCAAAGATATAGTAGAAAGCCAATGAGAAGATATAATTACGGAAATAAGAAATAAAATAAGGAACAGATATATTAATTATAGATTTTTTCAGAGGTTTATGGAGAGTAGATGACTATAATTACTTAAGGCAATTTGTTCCTTGACAAAAAACTTTTCTTTATTACAATTATCTAGTTAACGTAATTATACATGTCTCCCAAGAGACTGTACCTAGGCATTCTATCAAGCAAACCTCATGCAGTACAGTATTGTGTGCAATATTTATTATATATATGCCGTTACATGTGGAAATGAATCAGGTCTCCAAAGTCTGTTCACTGGATATAAACATGCAAGAAACCTGCTACTTAACTTCAAATTTCTTCAGTCAGCCAGAAGTAACATCACTGTTTCATCCTGACACACTTCCAAGGACATCCAAATCCTTCAGTGGGAATGCTGCACCACTGACAGAGATTGCTTAATGGAGTTTTCTTCCATCAGTGTATTTTTTTTAATTGACAATTTTGTTTCTTGGAGTTGGAAAAGGGAACACATTTGTATCCCAAATCCATGATTTAGAAGCTCTATTTGTGATTTGGACATCTGAAAATGGGCATTCGGATGAGCAAACCAGAAAGATGACCCCGCAGCCATTTTAGAAAGCCCGAGGATACATGTGACTGGCGCAATCATGTCCAAGTTGGCCGGGAGCGTGTCTGGGGGGAGGTGGCATAGCCAGAGCAGGTCCATAAAGATAGGCTTGCAGACATGATTTCAGACCAGTCTCTGGGGACGTCCATGGCTATATCTACTCCAGTGTACAAAAAGGATTATTAAAAGGTGCTTGTTTCTGCAACTCATAACAAGCAAGATGAAGCGAGAAATGCCCATCACTCCTTCAATACTTAACTCCTTCAAAGATACCTGCAAGTAAGAACAAAAAAGCATTTCTCCAATCTCCCACACCACTGCACATCCTTGTTTGCAAAACGGCAAGCCTGGACATGAAAGGGAGACAGATCCATGGTCACATTCTGTATTAGGGCCATGTGAATATCTATGTTGCCTCTTCTGCAGATGAGCACATAAGATACATGCAAGTTTCTGAAATCCAGAGACATTCTGCATGTGTCTAACCCATACTTTGCTGTGTCCCCATTTTCGCTTTTATGTGGCAAATGTGTATCTTGCAGAGTGGAGAAAGGCCGATTTTATAAGGCACTTACATGTAACCACCTTCTCGGCTTCCCCTCCTGCTGTATGTCGGGCATTTTTTTTGTATAAATTTTATTAATCAAATAAGATGTTTTACAACTCCCACAAGGAAGATCATCAACAAATCTGGAGCATACAACATCTTAAGTAATAGCACAGTAAGTCCATATAACCTCAGATAGAGATAGGTACATGAGAGATACCCAGCTCCCAGAGGAGTATAAACAATCCCTACTTCGGGAAACAGGCCTCCTGTGGGTACCCCAGTAAACAAAACAAACCCCTCCCCATCCATCTCTCCTCCCCACATACCCCCCCCCCCCAACACCTCTCAGAAGACTTAACTAGGGGGATGATCGTTAAATTAGAGGAGACAGTCTCAGTGAAGTAAATCATGAAGGTTACATCCTTCCAGAGCCTATCCCCATTGGAATGCAACAAGAACACAAAATGGCGCAACAGCCTCCAGAGGTAATGAAGAACTCCAGATCCTATTCCCCATTGTGAATGTGTCCACTCTTCCCTGTATCAGGCATTTTGACTTGGATGTCCCGTTTTGCAGCCAGACGTCCTTTTTAAAATATGCCTTAAAATCATCAGGGTATGCTAAGTCACTACTTATGGCTGCTTGCCCAAATAAGATGGAGAAAACAAATTGCAGTGTTCATGGCTTTTTCTGTGGCCAATAATGACAATTACCCTTTTTTAAATGCCATCAGTTGTAAAGAGTCTGGGAAGAGTGCCTCAAGCTATATTACTGCTACAGTAATGGAATCATATATTTTTTTCTTCGAGAGTGAATCCTTCACTGCTTTGGCGATGGTTCTTTCATCATGTCACAAATTGGGTCAGGTAGCAAGGTATGAATCTCCCCCACTCCCTCATGTTATATATGTTCTCTCTCCCAGTGGGAAAAAGTTTAACTCCTCAGCTCACCACTGGATCTTAGCCAAAATAAGGCTAAGAGAGGCTTCCAAGCAAAGTGTTATGCTAGAAACTATGGTTATAAACAAAATATCAGTAAAGCTTATATTATGGAAGATGTGTCATACTGAGTCAGACCGAAGGGCCACTGAGCCCAGCAGCCTGTCTCTAACAGTGGCAAATCCAGGTCATGAGTACCTGGCAAGAGCCCGAAGAGTAGATCCCATTTCTTTGTACTTACATCTCGAGATAAGTGGTGACTTTCCCAAATATACATGGTTAATAGTGGTTATGGATGTCGGGCCTGATTTTCAGCTGGGTGGTGCTATGTGCCGCGCCGGCGCATAGCCCGCCCCCCCCCCCCCCTTCTGCCCAACCTGGATTTTCAATGCTGGGGTCATCTGCGACCCCGGCACTAAAAATCCGGATCTTGCCACACAACCTGGAAGCCACAGAGCTAGCTGGGTATCACAGATTTCCAATGCTACCCACTTAGCCTCGTGCCTGAAAGATAAGCAAAGAAAAATGTCACCTTTCTTTAAGGTGCAGAGGGCTAAGCAGGTAGCATCGAAACACTGTTCTACAAATTTTCAAAAATTGTTTGCTTCAGAAATTAAATGTGCTATTTCTTAATGAATTTGATAAGCTGAATTTTCAAATATGATAGTGAAATTGGTCAATTAGCTCCTGTTTCTATGATATGTTGAAGAATTTACATTTTACTACTATGTATGGTGAAAATCGAGCCTAAATCTTTAGATGTAAATCAAAATCTTATTACAAATGAAACTTTGCACAACAAGCATGTTTTTATAAAATATAGTTCATAAACATACTTAGAAGAAAGAGAGGAGCAATTATGTCTGCAATTTAACTTTCATTAAGAACATTTGTAAGTACATTCTAGCAAGTTTTGTTCTCATTCAGTGGCTTCACAACTCTTCCTGATCTGCTTCTTGTACTGAAGCAATGGAATATCCCTTATCACTGTCCAGCAGTAGTCTGCAAGCATTGATGGACTCCATTTACACTGATACCTATTTTCCATGGCTGCAAAGTCTTGGTGAAATCATTCTCCATGTTCATCAGTTACTGCTCCACAATTTTGTGGGAAAAAAATCTAGATGAGAGTGTAGAAAATTAATCTTTAAGGACATGTTGCAACCAAGGTTTTTGTATGCCTTGAGAAGATCTTGAACAATCTCTTGGTAATTATTTGCTTTGTTGTTTCCAAGAAAATTTTGAGTCACTGATTCAAATGCTATCCATGCAGCCTTTTCCTTTCCACGCAATAAACAAAGAAATTTGTCATCTTGAAGAAGTGCACGAATCTGAGGACCAACAAAAACTCCTTCCTTAACTTTGGCATCACTCAGTCTAGAAAATTTACCAATAAGATACCTGAAAGCAGGTTTAGTTTTATCCATCGCCTTGACAAAGCTTTTCATTAGTCCCAACTTGATGTGCAAGGAAGGCATCAAAATCTTGTTGCTGTCTACAAGTGCTGGAAACAGAACATTTTTGCTTCCAGGATCCAGTGACTGACGGAGTGGCCAGTCCCTTTTGAGAAAATGACAATCTCTAGCACAACTATCCCATTCACACAGGAAGCAGCAGTACTTGGTGTATCCACCCTGAAGTCCAAGCAAGAAGGCGACCACTTTGAAGTCACCACAGATTGACCATAGATGTTGATCATAGTTTATACATTTCAAAAGTTGTTTCATATTGTCATAAGTCTCTTTCATAAAAGCTGCATGGCCAATAGGAATTGATGGTAGCAAGTTGCCATTATGCAGCAATACAAGTTGCCGTTATGCAGCAAGACTTGCTTTGGATGAATCAATGAAGAGCCTCCAATCATCTGCATTGTAATTGATATTGAGAGCTGCCATTAAACCTTTTATGTTGTTGCATGCAGCAAGATCACCTTCTTTGAAAAAGAATGACACCTAGGGGCTTGTTTACAGGCTTCTGCCCGATACAGGAGCCGCGGCCCCATTGAATTCAATGGGGCCGCGGCTCCGATATCGGGTGGAAGCCGCTACCGTGGCTTTGTAAACAAGCCCCCAAGTCTTTCTGACGGTCCCAGAAAAAAGAAAATCGAACGTCACCAGCCAGAAGATTGCACTGCTGTAATCTAGAACCCAAAAGCTCAGCTTTATTCTTCGGGAGATCCAAATCCCTGACAAGGTCATTCAATTCACCTTGCGTTATGAGGTGTGGCTCATTAGCAGTGGCCAGAAGAAACTCTGGGTCACGTGAGGTTGACGGTTCATGACTACAAACTTCTTCCTCTTCCTCACTTGATTCTAATAATAATGATTCTGACATTTTGGGAAATCGGCAACCCTTCTCCATGAGGCACTGGGCGTATTGCAGATGGAATGTTTGGATATTGCACGGTCCACTTACTCTTTCTGGATATGCCTTTCTGGATTGGAGGAACCATGCAGAAGTAGCAATTGCTGACGTGATCCGTGGGCTTCCTCCAGATCATTGGAACTGCAAAAGGCATTGATTGCCTTTTCCCATTCATCCATTGCCTGAGATTTGTTGCACATGTATTGCAGCATATGTGTGGCGCCCAGCTCTTATCCTGATCTCCTATTGTGCAGCCAAAATATAAATTGTAGGCTTTCTTGATCGCCACAGTCGTATTCCGTTTTTGTGATGTAAAAGTCACTTCACCACAAATATAGAAGAAATTATCTGCATTATTAACACAAGTACGATGCATCGCCGAATACGCTGTGAATGAAGTATCGGCATAAAATGATGCAAAATAATTAATTTTTAATTTTTCTGTTACTAATACACCTTCAGATTTATACTGTCAAGTGATGCAAATTTAAATACCAATTGCATCATCTGGTTTTGGACAGATATTTCTATTGGTTGCAAGTAGAGATTATGCAATCTCACGCAAATGTCACATAATACACAGTTAATGGCCCCTAATGACTAATTAAATAGCATATATCTTAGCAACTAGACCTAATCAGCCATTTTCATTATGATTTCTGGGTTCAGCAGCCTTAAATTAGTTTAGAACAGCTGCTTTCGTGGCCGAAGCATTTTGGCTGTTGAACAGTAAATCAGTGCTATCTAGTTAGCCCTTTCCTCCCCAGAATGCTCCTAACATGCCCCAATGCTAACCACATAGCATCTGGGTGCGTTAGGGACTTATCCGGCATTTTCGAAGGGCATTACCCATGTAGGTGCCCTTCAAAAATCCCGGATATGACATTTACATGGGTAAGTAGGGCAGTTACCCTTGTAAATGCCTTCGAAAATCGGGCCCTTGGCTTCCAGGAACCTGTCTAAACCCCTTTTAAATCCAGTTATACTCACTGCCCTGACCCCATTTACCAAAATATATTTCACAACTTAATTGTGCATTGGGTAAAAAAATATTTTCTCCAGTTGGTTTTAAATCTGCTACCCATCAGCTTCATAGACAGTTCCTAAATCTTTGTTTTGCTTGAAAGGGATTCTATGAAAGGGGATAGACTCAGGAATAATATGCAGAACTATTTCTTTACGGAAAGAGTGGTAGATGCATGGAATAGTCTCCCAGTGGAGGTGGTGGATACAAGGACAGTATCTTAATTCAAAAAAAGCATGGGACAAACACAGAGGATCTCTAAAAGGTAAAAAGGGGACTGTTGTAGTTGACATGGAAGGGCAGACTAGATAGAAACATGACAGCAGAAATAGACCACATGGCCTATGTTTCTAAGCAGCCACTGCTTATTAACTCACTCCATCCAACTCCAGATTTTATAGATCTCTATCATATCTCAACTTCTCTTCTCCAGACTGAAGAACCCAACCTATTTAGCCTTTCTTCATAGGGAAGCCATTCCATCCCCTTCCTTGTACCTTTTCTAGTCCTGCTAATTGTTTTTGAGATGGGGTGACCAGAACTACAGTACACATATTAGTCAAGATGCAGTTGCAATATGGATCCATACATAGTAACATAGCAAATAACAGATAAAGACCAGTCTGCCCAATATACTGGCTAGAATGGTACCCGACACTCCATGCAGGTTAACCCCCTCAATATCTTTGTTTAGGGTTGTACTCGTCACTTCGTGCATGTTACCCCCTCTATGCCTTTGGTTATGGTTGTATGTGGCACTCCATGCAGGTTAATCCTCTCTATTTTTGAAGTATAAGAGTTACTTAAGTTTGCTTTGATTCCATCCTCTTGCTATAAAGGTATCCACTGTGTCTGTCCCATGCCTTTTTGAATTCTGTCACCATTTTTGCCCTTATCACCTCCATCAGGGGGGCATTCCAGGCATCCACCACCTTTTCTGTAAAAACGTATTTCCTGATGTTGCTTTGAAATGTTTACCGCCTTGCAGCTTCATTTCATGCCCTCTAGTTCTACAGCTTCCCCTTCTTTGAAAAAGGTTTTTTGTTCATTAATGCCCCTTTAAGTGTTTAAAGGTCTATATCATATTGTACCTCCCCTGTCCCTCTTCTCCTCTTCAAAAGTCTCTTCTCATACTCTTCTGGTGCAGTCTGAATCATTTTAATTGCCTTCCTCTGAAATGTTTCAAGTCTATTAATATCCTTTGTGAGACACAGTCTCCAAAATTGAACACAATACCAAGTGAGGCCTCACTAACAACTTGTTGAGGGGCATTAATATTGCCTCCTTTCTACTAGTTATTCCTCTGTGTATGCAATCTAGCATCCTGCTGGCTTTGGCTATTGCCTTGTCACATTATTTCGCCACCTTAAGATGCTCAGACATTATCACCCCAAGGCACCTCTCCTGGTCCATGCACATCAACCTCTCACCCACTATTGCATACAGTTCCTTTGAATTTCTGCAACCCCAAGTGCATCATTCTACATTTCTTCACATAAGGGGGGTATTCTGGAAGCCTGGAAGCTCTTTTCCTGAGCTGGATATCTACAAGTGGGCATTTAGATGTGCAAATCATGGAGACATCCCATTTTAGAAATCCAGGTATATAGATATCCCCAGCACAACAATCTCCATATCGTGTGGAGGTGTGGTGGAGGCATGTCCTGGGTGGAGCATGAGAATTGAATATTTTGGTGCAATTTCAGAATGGAACAAGCATGTCTGGCCCTGATTGTTGAGGCATCCTTGCCTGTATCTGATCCTGACCACAGGTAAGGTGCAAAAAGGAGTTCATTTCATGGTTGCAAACATTTCCAGGGGAAAGAGCAAACTGCACTTACATCACTGTGCTTAATATTTCCTGGCCAAAGAAACTTGCCCATAAATATGTACTCCAAACATATTACAGCCCACCACTGAACATTCAAGTATCTCAAATGCAGAGCAAGACGTGATAGTCTCATAACATAGATGCTGCTCCCCCTCACATACCCAGGCTGGGGCATCCAAGTAACTTGTTCTATGGACATGCACTTTGGGCATGTCCACATTTGTAAAAGGGCCTACACCTGTGTACATACCCAGCTTTGCCAGCTGTATGGGGACCATCTCCATAGCCGGTTACTGGGACTTCCATTTCTTGTGGTAAAAATTAAGCAATTCTAGAAGGCACTGCTGCCAATCCTCTGGTTTATGTTCTGCTCTGGACATCCAAGATTCTTCCTAGACATCCCTTCTAAAATGTTACTTCACATCTTAACCTTCCAGGCATTAGACCATTCTTCTAATTTTTGTATATCTTTCCTCATGTTGTCTACTCCTTCTGAAGAGTCCAATCTATTGAAAATCTTTGTGTCATCTGCTAAAAGGCAAACTTTCCCTTTCAATCTTCCAACAATTTCATTCTCAAAAACATTGAACAGCATCAGTCCCAGAATAGATTCCTGAGGCACTCCACTACTCACCTTCCTTTCTTCTTAGCGAATTCCATTTACCACCACCTTCAGTTGTCCATCAGTCAACCAATTTCTGATCCAGTTCACCACTTTGGGATCCATCCAGAGGCTGGTCAGTTTATTCACGACTCCTATGAGGAACAATATCAAAGGCTTGGCTGAAATCTATGTAGATCATATCTATTACATCCCCTTGATGTAGTTCTCTGATCACCTAGTCAAAGAAATCAATGAAATTTGTTTAGCATGATTGCCCTTTTGGTAAAACCATGTTGCCTTGGATAATACAACCCATTGAATTCTAGAAAATCCACTATTCTTTCTTTCAGCACTATCTCCATTACTTTTCCCACCATCAAGGTAAGGCTTAGAGGCCTATTTTCTGCCACATCTTCCCTATCACCACTTTTGTGAAGAGGTACCACATCAGCCCTTCTCCAATCCCGCGGATCCTCCCCCATCTCTAAGGATCTATTAAAAACATCCTCTAAAGGTGCTCACAAAACCTCTTTGAGCTCTCTCAGTATCTTTTGATCTATCCCATCCAGTCCCTTGGCCTTGCCCACTTTGATTTGCAAGCTGTTCAAAAACATCTTCCTCCATGGATGGTGTGGTATTTACTCCATTCCCTTAGTCAGTGTATGGTCCTTTCTCCAGGATTTTCTTTGTGAATATGGAAGAGATGTATTTGTTTAACATTTTTGTTTTTATTTATTTAAAAATTTGTATTCCACTCTATAACCTAGGTAGATCGCAAACAACATACACAAGTTGTAAAACCAAAACAGAATGAAACGTATAATCAAGAGTACAACAGCTGCTGAATTAGATTAACAATAAATCGCCTCATAAAGCTGCCATGAAAAGACCTGTAAAAACAAGTGTGTTTTTAATTTGACAGAAAATCAGATTTTCAGACACGCAATGCAGGTCACGTGGTAAAGAGTTCCAAGTGCTAGGAGCAATCAGAGAAATCCTATTCCGAAGCCTTTGTAAGTGTGTTTTCCAGAATGAAGGTACATCAAAGTAGCAATGCATCCTGGGAGTGAAGTGACCACAGTGGACAATACATTTGTAATAGAGCCGAAAGGTTCAAGGGGGCCCAATGGTGAAGGCATTTAATAGTCTTATATAATACACAAAAGTTAATAGAAAGCCAATGTAAGGTATACCATCAAAACATTTACTGCCCGTCAACAAACAGCCAGCCGCATTTTGAACAGATTGTAGAGGTCGAAGAGCACAAAATGGCAAAGCCAACAAAAAACAAACAATAAACCCAACAAAAGACTATTACAGTAATCTAATGGGGCTAATACCAAAGTGTGGACAACAGTCTTCAAAGATGATGCAACTTAGAGAAAGCAGTTTTAGCCAATTTTTGAATGTGAGACTGCATATTTAGCAGAGTGTCAAGAAAAACGCCCAAATCTCGAACAACAGAACTAACATTTGGAAACGAACTATCTGCCTGCACTGATAAAGGTACAGGATCCGGAAGAGCCCAAGATAGATATAATACCTCAGTCTTCTTGACATTTAAAGCCAGTTTATTCAAGATCATCCAAGATTTTATTGAGGAAAGACTGAAATTCATATATTTCATTGAATCCTCTAAGGAGGAAGAAATTGGGATGATAAACTGCACATCGTCAGCATAGACTTGAAATTTAACATCTAGAACAGTGGTTCTCAACCCAGTCCTATGGGACCCCCAGGCCAGTCAGGTTTTCAGGGTATCGACAATGAATATGCATGAGATAGATCTGCATACAATGGAAGCAACATGCAGATCTCTCATATGCATATTCATTGTGGATATCCTAAAAACCTGACTGGTCTGGGGGGTCCCAGAGGACTGGGTTGAGAACCACTGATCTAGAATATTAAAAATCGTATAAATTGGAGCAATGTATATGTTGAAAAGAATAGTGGATAAGGCAGAGCCTTGAGGAACACTGGCAGTTATTGACTGCCAGGAAAAATATTTACCAGCTGACTGCACTTGAAATTAGACAAAAAAAAAAAAAAAAAAAAAAGAAGTAAACCATGAAAAAAACAGTTTGACAAAGGCCAATATCAGAGAGTTTGGATAGTAAAAGAGAGTGATCTATAGTATTGAATCCAGCCGAAATGTACAACAAAACAAAAATGTTTTACCCTAATCAAATCCGATAAGAAATTCATCCATTAAGGATAAAAGGAATGATTCAGTCCCATGGTGGGGACGAAATCCAAATTGAAAATTACATAATACATTCTGATGATCAATATATATTTGAAGATATTTCAGAACAATTTTTACCATTTTTTCCTATATCACTTTCCACAAATCTGTCCTCAGCACTTTTGAGTCTTGCAATTCCACCTCTGACCTTTCTCCTCTCTCCAATATACCTGAAAAAAAGTTTTGCTCCCTCGCTTCACATCTTTATCCATCCTGATTTTTCGCTTTGCCTCTTTCAGCTTTATCTGGTATTCTTTTCTATGTTCCTCTTTTTGTGATCTTCTGAATTTTGTGAATGTTTTGTTTTTTGCCTTTATTTGTGCAGCCACTTCTTTGGAGAACCATATAGGTGTCCTTTTCCTCTTATTTGTATTTACTTTCCTTACATATACATCCATTCCTTTTTTATAGCCTCTTTCAGTTTAGCCCATTGATCTCCACATCCCTTATCTCTTCTTACCCTGCCAGTAACTCCTTCAGGTACTTCCTCATTTTATTGAAATCAGTATTTTTGACATTTAGGCCTTTGAGTTTGCTGTGATTGGTCTCTGCCTTGGATTTTACCTCAAACCACACAGCGTGGTGATCTCTGCTGCTCAAGTGGGTCCCCACCTGGACATTAGACACAGTATCTCCATTGGTGAATATAAATCCAACGTTAACCTTTCTCTGGTGATTTCCAATGCTTCCTGAAAGGCATCCACAGTCCTTTTACTTGAAAGAATACTCTAATCCACATCTGGTAGATAAAAGTCATCCAGTATTACCACTTTTCCCTTCATTGCCTTCTTTATAATAGAACAAGTCTCTATCCATTTCTTCTATTTGAGTTGAAGGTCTGTAGACTACACTAGTATGGATAGTAGTGCCATCTCCTCTTTCCAAAACAATCCACAACACTTCTTCCTCTTTTCTGCATGTCACTTGCATTTCAGCTGCATCAATATTTTATTTATTTATTTTTTAAAAATCAAGGGCTACTCCACTTCCTTTTCTGCCCTCTTTATCTATCCTATGGTCACATTTTACTTACCAGATAAATGTCCTTTCCTTGAGTCCTGCTAGACTAGCCAAGACAAGTGGGTTGTGTTCTCCTACCAGCAGATTAATGGAAACAAAGAACCAATGAAAAGCCCAGGTTTCAATGACATTACTCCCATGCCTCTATACATCTCAGCCACCAGAGATCTCTTCAGTATCCATCCCAAAGCATATGGGATAACCCCATGGCAGGCCTCACACATGTGGGCAACAATGAACAATCAAACAGCAGACAACTATGTACAGGAAAGCATAAAGAGAAGGCTGTTCATAGAAGATGAACCTGCAGAGCCAAATATAGGAATCGTAGTGGAACTAAAGATATCGCTTCAGAAGAACAGAAGAAACAGTTTCAAGGGAGGGCCATGGACTGGTCTAGCAGGGCTCAAGGAAAGGACATTTTCTGGTAAGTAAAATGTCATCTTTCATATCATCCTGCTAGACCAGTCCAGACAAGTGGGATGTACCAAAGCTATGCCTCCGCTGGATAGGAAGACAACACAGCAGCTTGCAAAACAGAGTCAACGGCTGTGTCCGCCTAAGCATGGACATCCAAGCAGAAATACTTGACAAAAGTCGAGATGATGCCCATGTTACTGCCCAAAAAATATCTGCAGGGGTTACAGAGCTCAGCTCCACCAATGAGGATGCTTATGCTTGGGTAAAATGGGCGCACAAACCCTTCAGAGGTTCCACAACAGATCCACCAAGACAGTGGCCTCCTTAACCCAGCGCCTCAATTCAGATTGAGCCACCACGTTACCTTGTGTGGGCCAGCAAACAGCACAAAAAGATGGTCTGATGAAAAGAACTTGTAACCTCTAAGAACTAGAGAAGGAGGGCAGGCAAACTACCTGATTCGCATGAAGGGAGAAACCACGTCAGGGAAGAAGGAAGGCACAGGCCAAATGGAAACAGTCTTCTCAGAAAAAGATAGGTAAGGATCTCGGCAAGACAGAGCCTGCAGCTCAGAAAACCGCCTTGAAGAACAATCGCAACCAAGAAGCCTTAAGAGTAGCATGCTTCAGCGGCTCAAAGGGCTCCGACATCAGGGCCCCAAGCACCAGATACAGATACCAGGAAGGGACCACAGACTATAAGGGAGGACGCAGGTGCCGAACCCCCCTGAAAGTGGCGCAAAACATCCAGATGTATGGTTAGAGACTTACTAGCCAATGGCCCTCTGAAAAAGGCCAAAGTTGCCACCTGAACCTTCAGGTAGCTAAGAGGTCACAGAGGCAGCATCTTGGCTGTCTCAGGAGCGATCATGTGCCGCACCAGCACCCAAGGCACCAAACCCGTACTTATGCCAGGTTGGTAGACCTCCTCTAAGTTCTGAGCAGAGTGGAAAACCACTGCTGGAGAGTCGCCCATATGCACTAACCGTCTCCTTACAGGAGCCAAGCCATACACAAGAAGAGAGCCAAGCCCTCCAGGACAAGCGGCCCCTGACACAATATGCCCCGAGATGGAGGCAAGTGAAGAGGTGGTGCTCGCAGGAGCAGTATCAGATCTGCACATCATGCTCTCCTTGGTTAACCTGGCACCGCCAGAATAATCCTTCTGGGCTGGCGCTCCATACACCAAATCACACACGCCACACCAGGGGCCATAGAAGAAACACCTACAGCAGATACTAACCTGGTCAAGGTTGAGCCAAGGCACCAAGGCTTTCAGACCCCCATTTCTGTGCAGCGACTGAAGAAGCAGCACAATTTGCATTGGAATAGTTTGCCATCAGATCCCTCTTGGAGCAACCCCAGCAGCACTGAAACAACTGAAAACATCTCCTGACAACTCCCACTCTCCTGGGACCAGAGTGCTGGCTGAGAAAATCCATTTCCACAGCATTCACCCCTGGCAATGTGCAGAGCAAACAACTAGGATGCTCATCGCCATCCAGGCAAACAGGAGCACCATCTGCAGGACTACCCCAGCACTCCTCACACCGCATTGCCGATTGACATCAGCCACCACCGTGGCATTGTCCGAGAACACGGGAACTGCCCAGCCCTCAAATGGCGGCCGGAGATGCAGAAAAGCCACTCTGATAGCCCTTGCTTTGGGACAGTTGATGGACCACACTGCCTCCTTGTGGTTCCAATGGTCCCAGACCATTCGGCCTTAGCAATGGGCTCCTCAGCCTGAGAGACTGACATTTGTCACCAGAAGGATCCATGAGCAATCATCCAGTGGCATGCCCTTCCTCAGAAGATGGGACTGTTGCCGCCACCACCACAGGTTGGTTTTCACCATCATTGGGAGCGGAAGCCTGAACTTAACTTGCTGATGAAGATCAACCCAGACTATGGGAGCCTTCTGCAAACAGAATGGCACTAGGCAATCCAACAGCCTTGACTTGCTTCACTGGCAGCAAGACTCCACACACTCTAGTATCAAAAACGTGTTCCCAGGAAATTCAGGGAACAGGAATGCAACAACTGGCTCTTCCCCAAATGATCACCAAGCCAAGGCTCATCAGAAAAGACACCACTCAGGAAGCTACCCGAGATGCCTCTGAAGGAGAATAGGCTCAGATGAGCCAGTAGCCAAGATAGGGGTGCACACAAATCCCTTGGCTCAGTAGCATCACCGACACCACCACCATCATGACTTTGGAGAATATCCTTCAGGCAGTGAAGAGTTCAAATGGAAGGGTGGTGAACTGAAGGTGAGAGCTAAGGATGGCAAAACACAGATACTTGCTGATCCTCTGGATCGGGATAAGAAAATACGCCTCGGCCAAAAGCAGAGATGCCAGGAACCCCCTCTGCGCTCCACTTGAATCCTGGATCACAAAGTTTCCATCCAGAAACGTATGCCGCGCAAGCCCTTGACAAACTTGAGGTCCAGAATGGGCCAGAATGTTCCTACTGTTTCAGCCACCACAAAATAGATGGAATACCTGGCCCTGCCCTGATCATCTGGGGGAAATGGGTACCAGTGCCTTCAGAAGAGGCAATTTGTCCAAGGTGATCCGCACAGCAGCCCTGTTGTTTACAGACCTACAAGGGGAAAAGAAACAAGTGGCTGGAATTGGCTCTTTTCATTCCAGGCCATAGCCATACTGAATGGGGACTAGCACCCAGTGATCCTTGCTGACCCAGGCCCATTCCTGAAGAGGTGAAGCCTCCCCCCAACCGGAGGAACCAGGAAATGGACTCCCAAACCTTCATTGCACAGCCCAGGGGAACAAAGGATTGCCAAGATAGTAGTGATGGGAGTCCTGAGACTCCCAAAAGTCTGACCAGTGCGCCCACGAGGAGCAGGCAGAGGCTGACTGAAAAGAGGCTTCTGCCCACTTCACAAGCCCCTTGGACCTGTCCTCCAGAAAGCAGTAAAATTTCATCTTGCCCAGGTTCTTCATCAGCTTCTCCAAATCGGACCCAACAGAAGCATCCCTCTAAGGTCAGATGCGCAACCAGATCTTGGAAGATGAGTCTTAAGTTCTTATGTTATTTTCTTATGAGTCCATTGCCTGTGTCCAAGGCAAGCCAATGCCATGTCACCATTGACAGGGCACAATCTCTGGCTGCTAGACATACCAGGCCATACACGGCATCAGAAAGGAAGGCTGTAACCAACTCCAAAGAGGAGTAGAATTATTTGACGGAAGAGACTGAATCAACTGGAGCAGGGCTGGAGATGTCAGGCCTACACATGCCACCAGCTGAATAATAGCAGCCACTGCAGCGAACTGGATCTTCAACACAAATCCACCTTTTGGTCCAGAGTATCCTTTTAAGGCCAATCTGCCTTCCACAGGGATGGTGGTATGTCTGGTAACTGCTGTGACCTGTACATCCGCCTGGAAACGTCAAACTACACAACACACTCTTTCTCCGGGAGAGTACACATCCTCTTATACACCCTTAGCCCCTTAGGCAAGGAGGTAGGGGAATTCCATGCCGACCAGAACAGGACCTTCAGCACCTCTGGGAATGGGAAGACCATAGTGAATTTCTGTACATCTTGCAGGAGTGGATGCAATCCAGACTCTGGAAGCTCTCCTCACAGAAATGACCCAACTACACCAGGGGACCCAGTTGCCATCAATCCCTTAGAAGATGGGGAGCAGCACACATCAAGGATGCAGGAAACTCTGGCTGGCTGGTGATCCTTACATACTGCACCATCCGCTACCTTCTGCCCTTAGTAAGGCTGCACTAACTGCATCCCCTGGTGTAGAGGGGGAACAATCCCTCCAGGGACAACTCAGGAGCTGGCATGCTAGAAGAGCAGTGTCCAGAAACTGGAAATGAGGCACCTTTCTTGCCACAGTCCAAATAATGATTCCTGGAAGAAGACATTGAGAGTTAAGGCAAGTATCACGACAGTGCACACTAAGGCCGCAGTGGCCCGAAGGAACGCATTAATTGCACTTTTATTGCAATGCATATTAAAGGCGCTAGCATAGGAACGCACATTGAGATACTTGAGCAGAATGCACATACAGACCATATGACTATCAGGTGCACAATAGGAGAAAATGCAACTAACGCATGCAGAAAAACAGCAGGAAACCCCCATACCACACCAACAGTTGTCAGCAGTTTACCCCGAATTGTGTCCCATACAGATGGAATCATGAGCCTCCAGACAAGGACAATGAGAGCCCCAGGCAGAGAATCCGTGCCGGGCTCAGCTCTACTGCTCTGATACTGTTTCATTGACTTTTTCAGCACTGCGTTTAAAGGTGGCTGACAGGCAGATTCCTCTGAGAGTCTTCTGCAATCTTCGAAAGAGAGCTGGATGAGGAACAGGGGATGAGGGAGGGAGCATCAAGATTGAATGAGGCTGCTGCATTCTTCCAGATCCTTCCAAATCCTTCCCATTTCTGGCTGCTCAACAAGCTCTTATGATAAAGGGCATGGAGCTGAAACAATTTTTCCTCCTCCTATGGCTACCGAAAAGACTACAATCTAGTGGGGCCTCCCACATCACGTTCAAGAGTTTAATCAATCTTTTCTTCCCAGAATTTTCTTCAGAGATAAGAAAACCCATCCATAATCTGCTGGAGACAAAGAAATTCTGAAGAGACCTCTGGTGGCTGAGGTGTTTAGAGGCATGGGAGTGATGTCATTGAAACCTGGGCTTTTCATTGGTTCTTTGACTTCACCAATCTGCTGGTAGGGGAACACCACCGATTTGTCTGGACTGGTGTGGCAGGATGATATGGAAAAATATTCTACCCAGTTACGGTCATATTATATTTATGAGACTCATTAACCCAAATTTCTGTAGAAGCCACAATGTTCAAGTCTATTTCCACCATCAGGGCTTCCAGATCAGGAACTTTGTTGCCTAGACTGTGAGCATTTGTTCTCGTTGCCTTCCAAAAACCTTTGGCTGACTTGCTTGTAATTTGCATGAATTTTATTCCCGACTCCTCTTTCTCTCTGTTACTGATGTGTGCGTTAAGATGAAGACTCTTTCTGTTATCAAGTTTTTTTGTCATGTTTTTTGCTGGGGGTGATGTCTTGAACTTGTATTCTTCATTTATCACCTCCTTTCCCTAATTTAAACGCTTCGTCCATATATTGCCTGAATTTTTCATTTAGGATCCTTCTTCCAGCCACAGAGAGATGTAGTCCATCAATACAGTATAGCCTTTTCTTATTCCATCTCTTACCCCAGCCGCCTCTATATTTAAAATCTTTCTATTTTAGCATTTACATGCAATTCTCCATTCCTTCTGAATATTTCCTAACATTCCATTTGCTTTTTTGACTGCCACAATACACTAAGCTGAGGATTTCAATATATTGTCTACAATGACTTTTACATCTTTTTCCGGGGTGGCGACTTCTAATATTGGACAGCAAAGACATTTCTATTTGGGCTGAGGAAACATGAAACTACTAGATGAGCCGCTGTTCTTAGCTCAGCCTGCAGCATCTACAAGGTGCTTTCTGGTACATTTATATTCTATGCAAGGATGGTTTTACTGCTCTCAGGTTGAATGGACTGGATAAATACCATTTCTTACTTGACTACAATGTCAAACAAACCAAGTGTGAATGAAAAAAACGTAATGTAGCCGTAGATCACTTTCGACAGTTTCAATTAAAGTTTTGTTTCATTAGGTACTAACACATTTTAATGAACCATCTTAAAGAATTATTAATTGATTTGGGGATTTTAAAGATTCTTCGGTTCTTGTGAGGGGTTTTTTACCTTCCCTTCCCATATGCGTTATCTGTTTGCATTTAATATATAATCTGCAAGGCAAATAGCCTGATAGAACCACGGCAGAATACATTTCTGTTCTGAGTACTGCTGCTATGTTTTTGTGGAATTCAAGTCGTCATAAACTTGGGATACTGCCATATCTGACAGTTTTGAGGAAATGCTAAGTGCAACTGTCCAGCACTATCAGAAAATACCATGAGCCAGATTTTCTTTTTGGGCAAAAACGGCTTGCAAGCAATATTTCCTCTAAGGTATGTGGCAAACTGCCGATGCTTTCCTCTCCCTTAAGGATACCCCAGCTGTTTTGCAGTTTGAAACCCAAGGGGTCCCATGGCCTGTGAAAGCTGTCAACCCCACAACGTTCAAAGAGCTGCCAAACATTTTTAAAAACATTCTTCATTTTATCACTCTTCCAAGGTTCTGCCTGTTTTCCAATGTCAGTTTTTACAACCACAGAGTTTCCTAGAAGTCTGATATCACACTCAGCCCAAGGACTGACCCAAGCCACCCCCCCCAACTATTTCTGTGTGCATCGCTATTTTGCATGGGCATATCTTAGCCAAATGATCAATTGGGGGGAATTTTTTTTACCATTTAAATTTATGCAATTAAAAGCCAATTTTAACTCCAAAAATCTTTTGCAAATTGACTTCAAAAACTTTCTCAGACATGGAATGGGAGAAGTGTTTTAATGAATCAGG
The DNA here is from genome assembly GCA_033557465.1 of Ichthyophis bannanicus. Classification (NCBI taxonomy): domain Eukaryota; kingdom Metazoa; phylum Chordata; class Amphibia; order Gymnophiona; family Ichthyophiidae; genus Ichthyophis; species Ichthyophis bannanicus. The sequence goes on along the minus strand of CM066047.1, from coordinate 50,074,070 downwards.
CCCTTTGGATAGCAAGATTGGATTCATGCCTTTGGGGCATACCTTGCACATTAAGGGTGATTTGGGGTTATATATCTGCATATGTTAAGCATATTGGAGCATTTAAAATGTTGATAAAGCGAAGCATCTCTTTCAGGCTACTGACTCCCTGCAACAAGTTTATCACAGCCCGAAGTAAAGATATTGATAGACCTACACTATCTCCTTTTTGCATTTGAACAAAGAAATCAACTATGATCTTTTATTCTAAGTCATTGATGTTTTTAACGGAGCAAGAGTAGTCCAAATCTAACATCATACTTGTCAAAAAGAAATAGTTGGGTTTATTTCCTTTTGAAAGGACAGCCAAAAAACTTAAAGATTCTGATAAAGAATAAACTATTTAATTTTCAGGTTTTCAGCAATAGAGATAAAAGCCAGGCTCTGCATTTATTCATCTGATAAAACACCTTGTATGTAACACAACAAACTTAACTCACATCATACATCAAACTCATCATGGGTTTTAAAGATAAAATGCCAAAACATTAATTTTGTTTTAACTCCACAGCCATAAATCCTGTTCGTTAGATAGGAAAAATTGTCTTTGCAGAGGAGGGAAATCAGCGACGATTAGCGTGTTTTTAAATGAATGGGATACGGACCACTTTAAATCAGCTTTAAATGACCAAAGGTTCTAGTTAATCAGACTTACTCTGCTCTGTGAAGCAGCATATTCGTGGATTTAGTAGCTTCCCTCGAGTATGAAGGAAGCAGGAGATAACACCCCAATATATTTGCAGATACCCATTAAAAGATTCTTCCAAACATCTAGTAAATAATTATAAAAATGCTGCAAGAGGCAAATTTTCAAAGACGTTTATGAAGTAATCTAGCCTGGCTGAAGTGTGCCCTCTTCTTCAAAGGATGTTCGCGCTTCCATAGTGCGCATACTTCAGCTACGTTACAAACACGCTTTCTGTGGACATGTTTAGGTTACAGGAGGAAAAACTGTGTGTGTTCCCTACAGCGGCGTTTCTCAAGCCGGTCTTGGTATACCTCCTAGCCAGTCTAGTTTTCAGGATACCCACACAATGAATACCTATGGGATAGATCTGCATGCACTGCCTCAGTCGATGCAAATCAGTTTCATGCATATTCATGGTGGATAACCTAAAAAATAGAAATTACACTTACCTGGTAATTGTAGTTCCTTTAGTGACGACAGTTTAGTCCTCCTGCAGCTTGGAGACTGGGCATGTCAAACTTGTGACATCACTGGATATAGCACGCTGGAATCTCCCATCAGCCCCAGTGAACTACTGACAAAGCAGACTCAAAAGAGCAACAAACACGTAGCTAACTTATTAATAATAACTTAATACTGTAAAGGTATAACCGATAATTACTCGGCCAAACAACTCCCCTTTCGACCCTAGGGGCCTTGTGACCACGCTTGCCCCCAGCCCTCGGCCACACCAGAGATGCGGAAAAGAGCACAGAACAGTAAAGACATCCACCGAACACTCACCTGTAATCTTGCAGTGAATCCCACAGAATGCGCTCCGCTAATAAGCCATCCCTGGGCGGGAATGAGGACTAAACTGTCGTCACTAAAGGAACTACAATTACCAAGTAAGTGTAATTTCTATTTCCTTAGCGTTCCTCCAGTTTAGTCCTCCACCTGTGGGACGTAACAGAGCAGTACTAATGGGAGGGACCTGTCCAGACGGAGCGCAAAACCGCCGACCCGAAACAGGCATCATTTGCCGCCAGCACATCAAGGCGGTAGTGTTTACTGAAACTATGAAGAGAGGACCAAGTAGCCGCCCTACAAATTTCCACCGGCAGAACCAAGCTGTGTTCCGCCCAGGAAGCCGCTTGCGCTCTAGTGGAATGCGACCTTAAGTCCACAGGCGCTGGGCGACCCTGTAAATTATATGCAGACACAATTGCCTCCTTAATCCATCTGGCAATGGATGCTTTCGCCGCCGCCTCTCCTTTTCGTGGTCCCCCGAACAACACGAAAAGACGATCTAATCTGCGAAAAGATTAGTAAATCTTCAAATAATGCCGCAGCACTCTCTTGATGTCCAAACGGCGCAACCCACGGTCTGAAACCTTTTCCCCCGCAGACCCTAGGACCGGCAAGGAAAGAGTCTGATTTAAATGAAACGAGGAAACGTTACCACCCTGTCTGTGGCCCTCTTGCTCTCGGCTGTGGACTTCGCCCAAATTAACCAATTATCGAGGTAAGGATGAACCAGGACTCCTCCTTTCCGTAGAGCCGTCGTCACTACCACCATGATCTTGGTGAAAGTGTGTGGAGCTGTAGCAAGACCGAAGGGTAGCGTTTGGAACTGGTAATGTCCCCAAGGCAGAGCGAAGCACAAGTACTTTTGATGAGATGCTCTGATTGGGACGTGCAGATACGCCTCCGTGAGATCTAGGGAAGTCAGAAACTCTCCTTGCCTCACCGCCACGATGACCGACCTTAGCGTTTCCATTCTGAAATGTGGTACCCGGAGCGAATGATTTACTCCCTTTAGGTCTAGGATAGGCTGGAGGGCACCGTCTTTCTTTGGCACCATGAAATAAATGGAGTACCGTCCCACTCCATACTCCTCCACCGGTACCGGTACTACAGCTCCCAACTGCACGAGCCGGTCCAGCGTCTGACGGACCGCAAGTGTCTTTGCGTGCCCTCTGCAAGGAGACATCACAAACGAGTCCCGAAAAGGCCTTACCAAATCTAGCGCATAACCTTTGTGTATGATCTCCAACACCCACTGATTGGTCGTTATATGGGTTCAGGCAGGAAGAAACCCCCAAAGCCGCCCTCCTATCGGCTGGTTACCTGCCTGAACCCGCCTCGTTTCATTGTGGTTTTCACGCAGACCCTGCGGACGACGCAGCAAATCCTCTACTTGCTCCCCGAAAGCCACGAAACCCCTGCGCTCGAGAAGCAAGTCTTCCCCTTTGGAAACCACCCAAACGAGAAGTGCGAAATCTCCTGAAATCTTTAAACTGACCTCTAAAGGCTGGAGAGAATTTCCCTTGCTTAGGTTTGTCCTCCGGTAGCCTCCCACCCTTGGACTCCCCTAAATCCTTTACCAGCTTGTCAAGATTCTCTCCAAACAGTAACTTCCCTTTAAAAGGGAGTTTACTAAGTCTAGACTTGGAAGATCCATCAGCCACCCAATTTCTAAGCCACAGAGATCTACGGGCAGCCACCAGCAAAACCATACTATTTGCCAAGGCCCTGACCAGATCATAGTGTACATCCGCCAAAGAAGCTCCAGTTCCCTAACACTGTCCTGGTCCAAAGTGGCCGACTGACGTAAGTGTTGTGACCATCTGAGGCATGCTCTTGCCACCCAAGCTCCACAAATGGAAGCCTGTAATGACAACGCATCGGCCTTGAAGGATTGTTTCAACAAACCATATACCTTTCTATCCTGTACATCCTTCAAGGCCGCACTGCCTTCCACTGGAATGGTGGTCTTCTTAGTGATTGCGGACACCGTTGCATCAACTCGCAGAGAGCGGAATTTCTCTTTGTCTTTTTCTGCCAAGGGATAGAGCTTATTCATAGTCCGAACCCCCCGGAGTCCCGCTTCTGGCTGATCCCACTCATCCTGGATCATCCAATCTACCACCTTATGGACGGGAAACACTATCTGAGCCTGCCGCACTGCTTGAATGATAGGGTCCTCTCCATTGTCTTCTTCAACCAGTTCGTAGTGGCGAGCTTCAGCGTCTGAAGTGATTCCGTGATTAGTGCCATTAGCTCGTCCCTTCGGAATACCCGAATGATTTTCGCCTGATCCTCAGGTTCAGGAATTTCCCCTTCTTCCAACTCTTCCATATCTGCATCAAGCTCCAGGTTTGTGTCTTCCACTTCCTGCCACCCCAGCTTGGAAGAGGGTTGATCCAATGGGTGAGACCTCTTCGGCGGTCTCGGGGAAGGAGCCCCACTTCCGCCCTCCTGGACTGCGGAGTAGCCGAGGGAAGCAACATGGGATCAGGCAACTTACCCTGACGCCTTAAACAAAATGCCTGATGCATCAATAGGACAAAGTCAGGACAAAAATCTTCCAGCTGCGAACCCGTCCCTGTACCCGAGGACGCAGTAGGGCCCGCCGCTGAAGCTTCCGGGTCAGATCCCGACAGAGTAGGCCCCCACGGTTCACCCTCCACTGCCGCCATGGACCCCTGGGAGGCTGGGACTGTTGTGCTCTCCATCTGCTGCTCCACACTGGCCGAAACAGCAGCACAGCCCCTACAGATGCTGGTGTCTGCCACCATGCCTCTGTGGGTTCCACACCATGCACTGCGGGCGCACTGACATGTGCCGACGTGCCAAATAGGCCTGGCTAGGAATGTAGAATGTCCCTCAGTATAAACAAGTTGTATTTATCTCCTTATTTACCAACCCATCAAATTATCAACTTATTTATTTTAAAAAGTTTCTTTTTTGCTTTTTTTTTAATCAAACGAAACCCACAGAGCAAACAAATACTGGGCCTTTTTTATTCTACTTCCATCTGCAAACACCCGGGAGAAAGGACCCCCTGAAAGTAAACCCCAGTTTCTTTTCATTCTATATGTTACCTAAATAAAAAACCCTTTGGACATATATTTAAACCCCGGAGTAAAATAAACCAATTAACCAAACAAAAACAAGGGAAAACTGAGCTAATGATCCCTCGCAGCGGCCTGCACCCCCCGCGGCCGCTGCAATCAGCCACGCAGTGAAAACTGCTACTTTAAAATGGCCATGGCTTCAAAGAGAACGGGTTTTGGCACATAAGCTTGACAAAAAAGCCTCCGACTCGAAAACCACCCCCCAACTTCGGCATCGCTGCCGAGAACGGAAACATTACCGCCAGAGACCAGGGCCCTGCAAGCTGCGACGTCGCTCTGCTCTAGGAGTAACGTTTGCAGCAAGAGCTTGCTCTGCAAGTGCTGCTGCAGCTGACCACGCTCCTGCCAGGACTCAGCGCGTCGGGCCGTCGCATCTCAGGAAAGTGAAGGGGCAGGTGAGCCGCTTCAGGAGCTCTTTCCCACACAGTCCAGGGGGAGAACTCCTGCAAATGAAATAGACGTCTTGGTGCGGCAGGGAGACTTTAAATAAAAAACAAAAACAAAAAAAAGAAACAGAGATACCCCCTAAAATAAAGAAATTTAAAGGGACAAACCAAAATTGACTGAAACCCAGAAATTTAAGGACCTAAAAATCTAGAACTCTGACTAAGTTGCTCCTTATCCGTTTCTCTAGTGAGCCCAGCACCTAGGCTCACTACGTCCTCGTGCTGCTTGGAGACTGGACACACTGGAGCTGATGGGAGATTCCAGCGTGCTATATCCAGTGATGTCACAAGTTTGATATGCCCAGTCTCCAAGTTGCAGGAGGAAGTTCACAACCCAGAGGTGGAGGACTAAACTGGAGGAACGCTAAGGAACAGGCTGGCTAGCGAATACAGTGGGATCGGCTTGAGAAACACTGCTCTAGATTATGCATTCCATTTTGTCCCCCCCCCCCCACCGTACTTTGTCTGCCTGTGCTAATGGCAGGTTTAAACAACATGGCTTCTTCGAGTGATGGATTTTGTGGCTACTCATTCTCAAAGGGAAATCGCACAAGGTTTACCTTTCAAAATGAACTGCAATGTTCATGATTATGAAGTTCTCACATACACTGCAAACAATAGAGGCTATTCAACATTGCTTTCCAACAGCACCCCACCCCCACCCCAATAACTCATCTCACCTGTGAGAAGCGAGTCCCTCTCATCTGACTGCTTCTAGATTGAATACCTGCAAACATAGTGGCCAGAGCAGAATCACTATGCAATGGGCACTATACTCAGAATAGAATTATTCTCTTTATAGGAAGCTGCCTTTGTAACATTTCTGCCTTCCAGAGACATTATCCACAGCTGCAGCAAACTCATGATCTCGGCTGCAGCCTTGTAACAGGTACAATTTAATCCAAGGGTGGCCAACTCCGATCCTAGTGCACCATGATCCAGCCTGGTTTTCAGGAAATCCCTAATTAATATCCATAAGATATATTTGCATACAATGGGAGGCAGTGGATGTGAATATACCTCATGAATATTCATTAGGGACATCCTGAAAACCAGGCTGGATCATGGTGCACTAGGACCAGAGTAGGCCACCCCTGAGTTAACCCATTCTCCAGCTGAATGTTTCTCAACTCAGTCTTTAGGAAAGACACAGAGTTGGGTTTATGTTTACTCAATCGCTTGATATATTGCACCTTTGTTACATCAGGGCAGTGTACAATCAACAACAAAATTAATCAGGAGAGTGGCTAATGACAGAAAAAGAAAGGTAGGAAAGGCAGATAGAGGCAAAGGGCATAAAACAGCAGGCAAGGGGGTTGTTAGAGGGAGGGATCCTCATGGGGAGGCAGGGGAGGTGAGAAAATGAACAGAAGAGATGAATTTTTAGTTGGGATTTGAATTTATGAAAAACTGGTTCCAAACGGAGGCTGGTGGGGAGGGAATTCCAAAGGGAGAGGCCCAAAAATAAAAAAGCAGAGCGTAAATGAGTACGTGCTGGGGGAGGGGGGGTGTAACCGGTTCACATGGGCAGAGCACAGGCTGTGGGTTGGTGTGTGGAATTGCAATAAGTCAGCTAAATACTGAGGAGTTTGGGTATAGACGGACAAGAGGAAGTGCCTTATAACATATACGGTAATCTGTGGGAAGACAGTGAAGCTGAATGAGAACTGGAGTGATGCGATTGCGGCGAGTGGCATCTGAGAGGAATCTGGCTGCAGTATTTTGTATTAATTGTAAGCGATGAAGTTGGGACTGAAGAAGGCCAGTGAGGGGAAGGTTAAAGAAATCAAGACGGGAGATATCTAGGGACAGCAGGAGAGTAGTCAGAGTAAGAATGGAAAGAAATGTATGAATGGCACGGATTTGTCTCAGGTAGGAGGAGGACTGACGTGCAAGCAAGGAAATGTTTTCATGGAAGGATAGTTCAAAGTCAAGAGTCACACCAAGATAACAGAAAGAGAAGAACAAAGGAATGGGAGAGTCTGAAAGAACCGGGGCCGCTGTAGGACAGGGGGTGCCAAACAAGAACCATATAGCCGATGTTTTGGATACACTGAGGTGCAGACAGTTCTGGGTGAGCCAGGTGGAGACCTTGAACAGACACACATTTACCGGATAAAGATCTGGGTGAAATGAGCTGGTGTGATATAGGAGAATAATGTCATCAGTGTAATAATACTCTGACAACCCTACCTGTTGGATGAGTAAGGTGAGCGGTGCCAGAAAGATATTAAAGAGAAGGGGAGCGAGGACTGATCCTTGTGGACCACCACAAGGAAGAGAGACGGGGTCAGAGGATGCAGTGCCTGAGAGAACAGAGAATGAATGTGAGAACAGGAAAGAGTGAAAATCAGTGAAGTACCAAGCCCCTGAGGCCCGCATCCCAAAGGCGAGAGAGAATAGGGTGGTCAACAAGGTCGAAGGCTGCAGAGAGGTCTAAGGATATTGCCAGAGAGAGGTCACCTCAGTTGTGTGCAGTGTGAATTTCATTCAAGAAGGAGAGCATGATCGTTTCTACACTATGACCTGGAGGAACCTGGACTGATGAGGGTGGAGGAAAAGAATGAAGTCAAGATAATGGACAAGCTTTTTTGAGAATCTTGGAAAGAAAAGGGAGATTAGAAACTGGACAATAATGGGTTGGGTCATGAGGATCGAGAGATGATTTTTTCAACAGTGGACGGACAAACGCATGTTTCCAGGGGGTGGGGAAAGAGCCAGAGAGAAGGCTTGTGTTTAACATGTCAAGAAGAAACAGAAGAAATGAGAGAGAGGGCTCTAGTAACCAGGAAGAGGGCACTGGGTCCAAAGAACAGTTTGTTTTCCATGACATGAAATGGACTTTGTTAGCTCTGCAAAAGTAAGTGGGTGAAAAGTAGCCCAAACATGTGAGAGAGGAGAGGACGGAGGTGGAAAGGCAGGTGGAGGGGAATCCAAAGGAGGGGGACAGGAAGGGAGAGCAGCACGTAGATCCTGAACCTTTGAAGAAAAGAACTAAGCAAGCTGAGAGGGGGAAGGAGCAGAAAGAGGGGCACCAATGGATGTGGACGGGGAGGACTGGATGTTAGACTCCTGAGAACAGAGTATAGCTGTCTCATGGCATTGAGAGCTGTGGAGATAAGCTCGGAGAAGTAGGAGCGCTTAACCTGATGAATGAGAGGGCGGTAGTGTTTGTGACAAGACCTGAAATGTTGTAAAGAGGTAGGGGTGCAAGACTTTCTCCATAGATACTCAGAGTGTCGAAATTGAGAGCGAACCAGATTTATTTATTTATTTTATTTACATTCTCTTATATACCGCGCTATTCTGCATCAGTGCGGTTTACATTGAACAAACTGAAATTACACTGAACAGGGCATTATAACTTGGAGATAACTATTTTACAGGGAACATGGGCTATGGAGGGTTAAGTGGCTTGCCCAAGACTACAAAGAGCACCTGTGGGACTAGAAACCCCAGTCCTTCCGGCCCAAGGTTGCTGTCCTCTAATGGGATTTGAACCCCCGACCTTCCGGCCTGAAGTACCTTGCCCCAACCACTAGGCCACTCCTCCACTCTGAACCCTGAACAGATGGAGTCCAGGGTTGGTACCAAGGTTGATGAGAAGAGCCCTTCAGAGGGCATGATTGAAGGGGCACTAGTTGATCCAGAGTGGAAGAGAGACAGGAGTTCCAGCAGGAAATTTGCGAGTCTGAGGGAAGCAATAAGAAATCAGAAGGGAGGAGCTGATCAGCAGATGGAAATTGTTGGAGAGTGGACGGCGTGATGTGATGGTACCAGCGAAAATGGTGTAAGTAAATGGAAGCAGGATGGGAAGATGAACAGAGACCCATGGAATATGAAGTGCAAACCCGATACAAAAGTGGTCGGTCCAGGGCAAAGGACGGCTAGCAATGCCAGAGGGCATATTCCGTACTACTGAGCTACCAGTCAAGCAGGAAGTAAAGTACCTTGGTATCATTATCGACAGAGCCCTCCACATGTCTGCTCAGGTCAAACAAACTGCTAGGATAATATTCTTTAAATTAAGGACTGTACAGCACCTTAGGCCAATTTTCGAAACATACGACTTCAGATCAGTAGTCCAAGCTTTAATTACCCCCCACTTGGACTATTGTAACAGTATTTTACAAGGCCTTCCTAAAAAGGCCCTCCACACACTTCAACTTGTGCAAAATGTGACTGCTAGGATAATCTCCAAAGCTAACCTTACTGATTACATCACCCCAACACTTTATAACCTCCATTGGCTCCCCATTGCTTCCAGGATAAAATACAAGATGATAGTCACAACATTCAAATTATACCACAGCATCTCACCCTCCCACCTTTCCACCCTTATCCATGCACAAGCTGATATCAGAATCAGAAGAGACAGTACAAAATACCTCCTATCCATACCCTCATCAATACGAAAAACCAGACAAACCACCAGCAATAAGGCCTTCAGGTATTCAGCTTGCACCCTCTGGAACTCCCTCCCCAACTCTATTAAATCAATAAAAGACCTAAAGTCCTTTTGCAAAGAATTAAAAACCCTCCTTTTTTCAGATTATTACAATTCTTCCACTTCCCCTACTCCTATAGCCCCCACCTGCCACCATCGCCCTCCCCCTCCTGGCAGAAACACCACCCGATAACCTGTTTCTCTGACAACAGATGTGTAAATAGTTCAGATTCAGCAAACCTATGCATATGTGCCCGACATGTAAATAGTTTATTGCACTGTTATTATTGTATTATAGTTTGACATGTCTCCGCCCCTGATCAATGGAAACGGCGGTATATAAAAATGTTTAAATAAATAAATAAAAATAAATAAAAGGAGGCAGAGTGAGTAATGACCAGACTGAGGGTGTGGTCTGCCATGTGGGTGGGCAGGTTCACATGTTGTGGGAGACCAAGGTCATGAAAAAAAGTCAAAAAGCAGAGATCCCGAGAGGAGGACGGAGACTGTGCATGAACTGTGCATGAACATTGAAGTCTCTCAAGAGCAGAAGATGAGGAAACTGGAGGGAGACCTCAGAGCAAATAGAATGCTAGGTATGATAAGGAAAGGAATGGAAAATAAAACAAAAGATATTATAATGCCTCTATATCATTCCATGGTGAGACCGCACCTTGAATATTGTGTGCAATTCTGGTTGCCGTATCTTAAAAAGGATATAGCGATTTTAGAAAAGGTTCAGAGAAGAGCCACCAAAATGGTAAAGGGGATGGAAGGATACTCCTATGAGGAAAGGCTAAAAAGGTTAGGGCTCTTTAACCTGGAAAAGAGACGGCTGAGGGGAGATATGATAGAAGTCTATAAATTAATGAACGGAGTGGAACGGGTAAACGTAGATCGATTGTTTACATTATCAGAATATAGAAAGACTAGGGGACATGCAATGAAGCTACAGGGTAAACTATTTAAGACTAATAAAAGAAAATATTTTTTCACTCAATGTGTAATCAAACTCTGGAATTTGTTACCGGAGGATGTAGTAAAGGCTGTTAGTGTAGCTGGGTTTAAAAAAGGTTTGGACAAGTTCCTGGAGGAAAGGTCCATAAACCATTATTAAGAAGTGACCGAAGATATCAATGCTTGACCCAGTACAAGCATTGTGGAACTTGTGTCTCTTGGGGAAACTGCTAGGTACATATGACCTAGATTGGCCACTGTTGGAAACAGAATACTGGGCTTGATGGACCTTGGTCTGACCCAGTATGGCATATCTTATGTTCTTATGATATTGTAAGAAGTAAGGCATCCCAAAAGTGGGGACAAAGGGATGGTGGAGAATAGAGCAGAAAAAAAATTAACTGAGGGAGTTAGTATGAAGACATAAAAGGAGGGGATTCAGGGTAGTAAAGAGAAGAGAAGTTAACCTTAGTGAGCGAGAAGGAGGAGGGGTATAATACTGCGATGCCTCCCCCCCACCCCCCACCCCCCACAGTACAGCCCAAACGAGGGACAGATATAGCTGCAAAACCTGGTGGGAGGCATCGGCAAAGAAAGGGTCTTCACCTTCCTTCAACCAAGTCTCTGATAGAAATAAGAGATCAAAGGATTCATGGAGAAGATGATCATATAGCAGTAGTGTTTTAGCATGCAGGGATCTGCAGTGAAGCAAGCCTAAGTGAAAGTGCAACAGAGGCAGAGGAGGAGAGGAAAGGACAGGTGATATTAAAGGGGAGGTGTTAAGATACTGGACGAGATTGTGCTGAGGTCTGAACTCTGATCTAGGAAGTGGAAGAGAGGGGGGAGAGGGACGCCAGCCCCAGTGGACTGGGATCAGACTCATCAGCAAAAGAGAATAGAAGAGACATAGGAGGTTAAAGCCCGAAGAACACTCACCGTTAGAAATAGAAATGTGTGTTGGAGGGGACAGTTTGGATTTGCAAGGGCCCAGGGCCCCTCCGCCACCAGAGCTGCCCCAAGGAGTGCATACAAAGAGCAATTGCTCCTTTGGTGCGCACATGCGGCGTGCCGCTGATGACCTCTTTAAGTAGAGAATCTTGCTAGTGCTGGTACCTTGTGATTCGTGGCCGCGGGATAGCGGTCACATCACTTCCTGGGACAGGACAACTGTTGATTGACAGTGTAGGGTTTTCAGGATATCCATAATTAATATGCAAGAGATTGATTTGAATGCAAAATCTCTCATGCTTGGCCAGTCGGGTTTTCGAGATATCCGCAATGAGGGAGGATTTTCATATGCTGCTGCATGGTATGTGATCTATTTCATGCATATTCACAATGGATATCCTGAAAACCCAAGTGGTCCCTAAAAGCTGGTGCCCTAGAGAATTATCACGTTATGGAAAAGTTCCTTTCATCTTAAATGAGAATTCAAGAACAGCTACATTTTGCTGCATAACATGATCTCCAGCTATGTTTTTCTTGAAATTTGTTTTCATTCTAAGTGGTTTTGTTTGTTAGTTTCTAGAAAGGAGGGAGTTTTCAGCAGCGGTGGCCATCACAATTAAAGCGGCTGGCAGTCGCCGCTTGAACTCTGTCCCGGATATTTTGAATATCCGGGTTGCCCAGAATGCGATCTTCCATTCCGGTCAGCAGCGATATTCAGCCGGTTAGGATAACTGAGCAGCGGCTGAATATCGCCAATGCCCAGTTATCACTCGCTAGCACCCACAGATTGCCTCAATGCTTGCTGGCTAGCATCGGGGCAGGCAGCAGCGGCACCCAGGGATATTCACCTCTGAAAAGCCTGATGACCGCAGCTAACCGCATTAATCATGTTGAATATCGCCGCCCCCTGCAGTGTTCAGCACAGGGTTGCTAGTGGCTAAGGTTGCACAGAAGCACTGCTCCTGGTAAAAGATAAACATGCTTCCCATATTCTAATGGTAAGGAGGTCAGCATTTCAGTTTCTGGAAGCAGACCAGCCAGAAAAGCACGGCTTCTCAAATATGCCTGGCAATTCCACGCCACTGGGTTCTCAAAATACTCAGAATGAATATGCAGAAGAAACCTAGTACATGCAAATTTCTCTCCTGCATGTTTATTCTGGATCTCCATGGGGTCACTAGAATAATTTTGGGAAGCCCTGCTGTAAGGATCTTGATGCATTGTTGAAATGGGAAAAACACAGGAGATCACTTAAAGGCTGGTGCTGCTGGAAATGAATCCATATATTCAGGGCCTGCTAACTAGATAAAACTCCACTGAGAAGGTTATTCAGCAGCCCTGAACAGCCCCTCTAATTGCCCCGACACTGCTAGGGGAGTGCTAGGTTGGTCCGTGGGTGGGGTGAGGGATGTCCCAGCACTTAGTGGCAATTTTCAGTCCACTATCTGCATAAGTGGCTGCATAAAGTTGGGTCACGACAACAGCTGTCCTAATTTTATGTGGTTCAGCTATCCAGGAAGCCATGCCAGCCAGAGTTGACTCCAGATTTTCAGAGTCAATCCAGATTCTGATGCTGAATATCCAGTTTCAATTTTGCCCGCTGCAGCCAGGCGCAATATAAACGCAAATCGACACAGACTGAATATCGGGTCCATGGATTATCCGATAGCAGCTGAACGTTGTTGCTTTCTGGATAATATTTCTGTTCTGCCCTCACTCTGCCCTCCTTCCACCCCTCCACCATAGGGGTAATGCCAGACTGGTCCAAGGGATTTTCCACCTGGCACTCTGCCTATAGTCTTTGAAAATAAATGGATGGAGGACTTACACCTCCATCAGCTGCTGACAAAAAGATAAATCCATTTGAAAACTGACCCCATTATTTATACATACAAATAATTGTTTAATTTTCTGTAAAGGTCTACTAGGGATCTAAAGAATTTTCTTGGCATTCTCTCCTAATATCTGAATTACTTATTTTGAAAGATTGGACGTTGAGTAGGCGTCTCCTTATAAAAGTCCCCTTTTTATGACATACAAGATTGCTAATTCTGGTGCTGAAGAACTACGAACAAGTCTGGTTTACAGGATATTTACCATGGATATGCACGAGATCTATATGCACGGCCACTATTGTACCTCCTGAGGATTGGAGCTGGTCTCTTTATTTCTCAATTAATTCTCATACCAATGAAGCCCACAAGGATGTATACAAGATTATCCCTGGTGGTAAATGTTTCTGCTCAGTAAACTGTAAGATGCCCATATTGGCCCTGTTGTACACACTGATTGCCAAGTGTTGTTCTTTATACTACAGTGACTTGGCAAGTGGGAGGGTCACAGATGTTGACCATCAGAAGTGCCAAGGTTTGAGAACCGAGAGGGAAAACAGGAACCACAGTGGATCAGAGCTTGGAGCCAGGGACAACAGAGACTAATGAACTGGAAACACTGAAGAACAGCTGAGAGAGAGAGAGAGCGAGCAGGGGTGAGTAAGATAGACAGCAAATTCCCTCATTTGTACTAAATATAAGGATTAGGGACATGCACAGGAAAATAAATTTCAGTTCATTTTTAGATTTTTTGGACTTTTACCTGACTTTGAGGTGCTATTTGCAGTTCATTTCAGACATTTTGTTTAATACAATTTTTAATAGGCATTAGAACTATTTAGGGGCTGATTTTACAAGGGTTGTGCAGAAAGCTACGTGCTATTTATATGAATGGGCACTTGCGCGGGTGCTGTGGGTGGTCACTATTGACTTTATAAAATAGGTCTTCACATACACATGCAGAAACGTGCATAGCCTGCACGGATGTTATAAAATTACCCTCCTGTGTGCAAATCAATCGTACATGCATTAATGTGTAAGTTAATGTGTATTTTAAACAATTCAGTGCCTGCAAAATTGATTTAAGTACACTAAGAACTCAAATGAATTGCCCTAATAATAGTGATTATAACGATGTCAAACGGGCTCTTCAAATCAACTACCTTTTAATGGACTGCAGTGAAAAGCTTCTCTGTAATCACATGAATTCTTCTAAGTATGCTATGATATTTACGTATATTTTATACATATTTATGCATAATACATTCATGCATATTTATGAATAATAATTTCTTCTAGATAAAGAAGTACAGGATTATAAACATGGAGATCAATTTTCAAAGATGCATAGACATCTAACATAGGGAGTTAGTTTTCAGGGGGGCTGATTCAAGCACCTAATAAAGGTTGAATGCCTAAATTTAGGGCCTTAATTTTCACTAGCCTAAATGAGCAACTGGCTATGGTGGCAGGTTAGGACCAGAAAATAAAAGAGTTAGGAACCTAGCACTGATTTTCAAACACTAGATAGCTAGCATACAATTAGAGTTCCTAAAAATGCACTACTGTGTTTAACAACGTCTCATTTAATGCAGTGGAACTAGTTACTAATAACATGTGTTAAGAGCATTAGCACACACTAACACAGTAGGACCCATTAGTACGCCAGCTCTCAAGCTCCTAAAACTAGGCAAAAGGATTGTAAGCCCATATTTAGTTGAATTTCACTGGCCAACAAATTTTTACAAAAGTCATGTTACTGAAATAAAAATAGTCATTTCTTATCAATTTTTATATGCTGAACACGAATATGACAGTGAAATTGCAAAGTTGGCTCTAGTTTTTTTGTAATCTACAATTATTAATGTTTACATCACAAAATGCATGTCAACAGTAAATATAATAGGCCTTCGGTTAATACCTGTAAAAAACCAAGTCATAGACTACGTCTTAGATTTTTTCGCCTATCTCTTGTATAGCTGTTCGGGAGCTTCTCTGGGGGAGTGTCCAGCAGTAGTCAGCCAGCATTGTAGTGGACCATTTTCCCTGGTATCTTTGCTCCATTGTTGTGATATCCTGGTGAAAACATTTGCCCTATTCATCACTAACTGTACCACAGTTGTCAGGAAAGAAATCGAGATGGGAATCAAGGAAATGGATCTTTAGAGACATATTGCAGCCAAGTTTCTGATACAGCATGTCTTCTACGGGTTCCTTGTAGTTTTCTGCCATAACTTTCCTAAGAAAGTTTGTCGACACTAGGCGAAAAGCATTCCATGCTTGTTTCACATCACTCTGCAGCAAGTTGTTGAACCGGTCATCTTTGAAGAGCTCTCGAATCTGAGGACCCACAAAACTCCCTCTTTAATCTTTGCTTCGCTGAGTCAAAGGAATTTTTCTGCAGGTATCGGAAAGCTGGCGAACTGCAGTCCATGGCTTTCACAAAGTTTTTCATCAAACCTAGTTTGATGTGAAGGGGTGGTAGCAGGAGTCTGTGAGCCTCAACCAGAGCTGGGTGCTGGATAGTCTTCTCTCCAACTGTTACATTTTGTCTGCGATTCCATTCCTTCCGCAAGTAGTGCCAATCCCTTGCTCGGCTATCCCAATCACATAAGAAACACATGTATTTTATATATCCCTGCTGCAGTCCCATTAAAAGGGCAACTACCTTCAAGTCACCACAGAGGTGCCAGCTGTACTTGTTATAGTTAATGGAAGTCAGTAGATTCTTTAAGTTATCATATGCCTCTTTCATGTGGATGGCATGCGCTACTGGAATAGATGGAAGACTGTTTCCATTGTTCAAAAGCACAGCCTTCAGACTCAGTTTCGAAGAGTCTATAAATAGTCTCCAGTCTTGTGGGTCATGAGTGATTTTTAAGACATTCATGAGGCTTTCAATATCGGAACAGAATACCAGATTACTTTCCTTTCCGACTGCGTATAGTACACTGCTGACGTCAGATGGCTTCAGCAGCCGTCTGGCAGTAGTATTGCATTGCATCAGAAAATGATGCAATCAACTCTGGATGATGGGTGGATGATGGGTGCATGCTGGTATTATGCAATGTGATGCAATATTACATCATTCAAGGCTTATTTGGGATGTTATTGATGTCCTACTGGATAAATGAACTACATGCAATATCTTCAAAACGAGAGCCAATAAATTTTTTTTAATGTTATATTCGTGTTCAGCTCACCAAGATACTACAGATTAGGGCCTTTTAAAGTCAGTAACGATTTCAATGTTGACCAGTGTTTTCAGCAGAATCTTTATGAATCTAAAGGGGCGTATTTACTAAACCGTACTAACAGTTAGCATGGGGCTTACCCGCATTGACAGCATGAGGTAATGCGGTGAAAGTCCCATGCTAACTGCTTAACACACGATGGGTGGGTTAGAGGTGATGGCATGTCGTGGTTGGAGTTGGAATGGGCATCATTGGCATTTGCAGACTGTGAATGTTGCTATCAGCGAGGCTGCTTGTAGCAGCTCCTTAACAGATGGTGGCAAGAGTACCCACATGCCATTTAGCACAGCTCCAAGGTGCTAATGGCAGAGGACACACAGACACATCCCCAAAAGTTAGCACCAACCTCTGCGTTAATGTTTGGGGGTTGAATGCATGCTAAACATCCCATGCTTTAGTAAACATGTTCCTCAATGAAGTACCGAGTACGTTTTGAAAACTGATCCCTTGGTCTCATATAGCCACCTAAAACTGCCAAAGAGACAGCCACTCCCTATACTTAAAAGCAAATAAGCGTCCAGGAAAAAAAAAATCACCATTCATCAATTAAAATTAAAACTAAAACAGCTAACTAGCATGCTTTGGAGGAGGGGGGCAGAGGAATGTGTAGATTCATTTCAAGGAGAAACCCAGGGGAGAGAAGTTAACAACCTGATTACTCTATGTATATATTTCTACTTACCCCAATTCATCTTCTCCTCTGAACAGAAATCTCCAATTTAATCTCACCTTTTCTTTTTCCCCCCATCTCCCACCAATACAACTTGACCTCTGGAAGCAAGATGCATAATTAAAATCCAAACACCCTGAATGCAAGGCTGCACACTGGGAATATGTGTCTCACTACCACCACACTGGCACCATTCAAGGAAAACCCACACGCTTCATCTTTCTGTTATCATTGCTGAATCCTGAAAAGATTTGTGGCCACAGGGGCTGAAATGCAAATCATGCTCGGTTACAGCGTAGGAAGCAGCGTGGGCGCCCACATTCTGGAATAAGTATCACAAGTGCCGGAGGAAATTCACTGTAATAAAAAGATGTGCAAAGTGTTAGGGCAAATTCAAATTAAACTGTAGGCTTTGCGAAACTGCATCAAAATGTGGAAATGGATTTTTCAAGAACAGCAACTGACCAAGGAAAAACTGTGCTCTGTTTGTTTTCTTCCTCCCTCAACCTAATTTAGAGGTAAGGGCAGGACAAATTGACCTAACAGTACTTGCAAAAGATTAAAATATGTAAAGCCAAGAGAAAGCACCATGGACGTGAGTGCCTCAGTGGGCCCAGGCCTAGGCCTAGGCCAAGGCTGTTCTTCACGTTTGTGAAGCTGCTGGTTGAGATCAGTCACTCACAGAAGCAATTCCTCAGAAAACAGCTTAAATGGAAACAAGATCTAGTCCGCATGAAAGTCCCTTTTCCCAGGGCTTGCTCTGTAACAATTGCCTTTCTGAGCTGCTGCCAGGGTAGCAGGACTGATCTGGTGTATCCAAACACAACGGTCCATTGCATAAACACAGAAACAAGCAGGGATTCAGATCAAGGGCGGCATCCCGTTTTGCAGTTAATGCTCTATGCTTTATGTTCTCTAAATGTTTTAAATAAATAAATAAATAAACCAATTACCTATGTGCAGAGGATAGGCAATTTATTTATTTTATTTATTTAGACAGTTTTGTATACCACCTTATCCTTCAATCAAAGTGGTCACAACAAAATTGGGTGATACTTTTTTTTTTTTTTCCCATGTTTCATCCAAGTTCTCTGACCTTGTTCTCTGTAAAACCAAACAGTTTGTTGTTCTGGTATGTTGTTATATTGTGAACCGCGCTGATGCTGAATAGAGCGGTATATAAGAGCCTGTAATAAATAAATACGAGGGGATATGAGACACATACACTAATATTTACAGGGAACATGGGCAATGGAGGGTTAAGTGGCTTGTCCAAGACCACAAGGAGCACCTGTGGGACTAGAAACCCCAGTCCTTCCAGCCCAAGATTGCTATCCTCTAGTGGGATTTGAACCCCCGACCTTCCGGCCTGAGGTAGCTTGCCAATATAGTAACATAGTAAATGACGGCAGATAAAGACCAGTATGGTCCATCTAGTCTGCCCAGTAAGATGGCAAGAGTAGGTGCACCTGCCGCTCTGGGCAGGCCACCCCTCCCCATGTCTTTGTTTAGGGGTGAACCCACCGTTCCGTGTAGGACACCCCTGTTTGTTGAGAAATTAGATAGTTAAGTTTATTTTGATTTTATCCTGTTGCTGTAAATGGATCCACTGTCAGTCCCATGCCATTTTGAATTCTAATCACTGTATTTGCCCCCACCACTTCCATCGGGAGGGCATTCCAAGCATCCACCACCCTTTCAGTGAAAAAGTATTTCCTGACATTGCCTTTCAATTTACCCCCTTGCAGCTTCATGTTATGCCCTCTAGTTTTACAGCTTCCCTGTCTTTGGAAGAGGTTTGTTTGTTCATTATTTCTCTTTAAGTATTTAAAGGTCTGAATCATATCTCCCCTATCCCTCCTCTCCTCCAGAGTGTACATATTAGGTCTTCAAGTCTCTTCTCAAGGCTTCTGACGCAGGCTCCAAATCATTTTGGTCGCCTTCCTCTGAACAGATTCCAGTCTTTTTACATAGTTGTTCATGTAATAATCATCCTTTAAGTTTTCTTGGTAAAGGGCAGCCAGGAATAGATTGACAGGCCTTTCTTCCACACAGTAAGCCTACAGTACCTGGTATTCCGAGGCGGTCTCCCATCCAAGTACAAACAGGCATGACCCTATTTAGCTTCCAAGTTCAGAGGAAATTGGGCTCACTCAAGAATGGCAGTAGGAATGTACAGTATGAATGGCTAAATGGAGCCTTACAGAGATAGAAGACAGCAGAGAGGTGATGTGTGTTAGAGGTACTATAAATATGTCCATAAGAGTGAGTGTGTGTGGAGTTTTAAACTGTTTTATTTGAATACTATGGGCCTGATTCCATCCTGGATGTCCTGACCCTCTGTGTGCCTGGTCGGACTGGACACAGAGTTAGATGGGATTCTGATCCCGCAGGGCACGTCTAGCCCCACAGGATCAGAATCGCGTCCAGGCCTGTAGATGCAGGCCGGGGCCCCGATCCCGGTCGGCCTGCACGTACAGGTCTAGCCCAGCTAATTCAGTCAAGGCTCCTAAATGGAGCCGAGTGCCATGGCATCGGGTTGCCATGGCACCACAGCTTCATTCAGGAGCCTTGATCCCCAGCCGCTGACCAGATTTTTCATTCCCCACAGCCCAATCCCCAATCTGGCCTCCCAAGGCCAGGGTCGGGCTGTGGGTAATCTCCTCCACCCCTCCTACCTCTTCTGCTGCCCGGGCCTGCCGTCCCCCGCCAACTAGGGGAACCTATTCCATCTCAAAGGTGGAATAAGTTCCCTGTTCAGTCTGCCGGCCCCAGACATACAGGGACGACATTGGAATCGGCCCTGTATGTCTGGGGCCACGGACCACCCACTGCCTGCTCTAACTCTGCCCCACACTGTCCCTTTCCCACCCTCGTCAAACCTCCCTGTACAGCATACGAGGAAATTAGTCAGGGTCGGCAGAGGGGCCAAATAGCAGGGATGGACGTCTCAACGGGATGTCCATCACCGCTATTCGCGGCTTGGAATGACCCCATATGTGGATTGAATGTGAAGTTGCCTGCAATTTGTAGATCCTGGACATTATTATTGAAGTGTGTGTGCGTTGGAGTGACCGACTGCAATGCGCGTGTGTTGTTAGAGATGGGTGGAGCCTGGAAGGCTCTTTCATTGCATATGTTTTGTACCTCATAGTGAAATGCAGATGGATGGACTTGAGAGTAGGGTGAGAAGGGGAAAGGGAGGAAGAAAGGGAAATATAGAAGCCTCTCGTTTTCTCCATCATCTGGAGTATTGCTTCCATACATTTACAAAAGAGCTAAAGTGGAGCTGGCTGCCTCAGCTCTTACTACTGGTAAGCCATTGGTTAATTGCATCCCATCATTGAAGTTAATTTAGTAAATCTTTATTATGATTTGTCACTTGGAATGTGTTGGGAATTACATCTTTGGTGAAGCAATACAGATTTCTTCAAACTTTGAGGAGGCACAAGTTTAATGTTGTGCATCTCCAAGAAAGAAAATTGACAGAGGTGGATCATGGTAAACTTAGAAGAGATTGGATAGCAGAAGTACTGAACTCCTCCTCAGGTGCGAGCAAAGCAGGAGTGGTAATTCTCTTGGGGAAATCACTCTCCGCTTAAGTGATACCCAATAGGGAGGGAAGATATATACTTGTATATTTGAGAATTTAGGCTCATTAGTCATTCAAAATGCATATGCACCCAATGTTCATAATATGTTTTTAGGAGACTGCATATCTTTGTGCTCAGTTCTTGGAACTTTCACTGTTAGTTATGGGTGCTTTTTAAAAACTCCATGATCCCATGCGGAATTTTGCAGGTACTGCTCAGTATAGTCATTCCGCTAAGGCTATGCTTTTTTGCAGTTTTTCCAAAACTCTTGAGTTTATGCAGGGCTTGGTGTGGACTGCATCAATGATCATGACTACACGTATTTATCCAGAGCCCAAGGAACAATGTCCTGAATCAAGTAGATTTTGGTGTCACACTGACCTTTTTCTTGTTTGGCAACCACCACCATTTGTCTAATAATAGTCTATGATCCTAGTGCAATTTAGGTGGATCTGGAGGGGGTCGCCAAAGTTTTTGAGGTTGGTGCTTCCCCAGCTATTTTTATGCTGATCTTCAATTTAGTGAATATTTGCTGATGTGCTTGGTTGAATATTGTACTTTTTTAAATCAACAGCATATAGACAATCCTTTATTTGGTGTTTCTCCAGCTACTTTGATTTGGTTTCTGATAGTAAGGAACAGAAATTTCCCCCCAGGCATGCAGGGTGGTAGGTTTTGAGATTGTGGCTTTCCGAGTATTCAGTTACTGGTAGAGGTGGTCACTGCACAGGGAGTTATCAAGATTTACCAAAAGCTTGTTGAATATTCACTACCTAAGCACTCCTTTTATGCCTATTTGCAACTGCACTATTATTGTTGAAAGCTTTAACCAAAGATAGAGCTGCATTTAGATGGTACTCGCGTGCCCAGATATTGATTTTACATTGTATGCTGCTTTCCTCTTTGCCCACCGGCAACTCTGAATGAGTGTTTTCCAAGTGGATAACAGAATTGCACGCGTATATAAAACGGAGATGGTTTTGGCCATCTTGTTAGAACCTAAGCAGCAATAGGGTAACATGCCTCTTTGGGAGAAGCACTATTTGTTTCTATCGTGGGCTTGTATGTCCTCATGCCGTGCTGTGGCAAATTAACAGACATCTGACCACTGTGTTAAATGCGAAGCAGCTGGTGCCACTTTGGGACATCTATCATGATCTGCTCAATTATCCAACATTTTTGGCAAACACTTTAAATAACTCAGTAGTTTACTGCATCAATATTTTGCTGTTACGACGCTTCTATTTGATGACTTCCCAGATTATGCTTTTTTTGCAGCAAGTAGAGAAGCTTTTTTCTCTCCATAGGGCTTTTTTTTTTTACTAGGACACATGTGCATCCTTCTCTGTTAAAGAAAACCTGAAGCACCCAGATTGGGATTGTGGCAGATCCAATTATTTCAGATGCTTTTTGAAAAAAAAAAAGGCTACAAATGCAGCCGTTCCAGGGAGTTGGCAGAAGTTTCAAGGGATTTGGGAACTTTTTTTGGAATGTTTTTCCACACATGGCTATGAGTATATGTTTAAGTATTCAATATATATGCCTATATCAGAAGTGTACCATATGCCTTTTAGTCTAAGAATACTCTATTAAAAAGATGGATTGAGAGAGCCTAGACTGGGACAGCGCAGGGTGGGCATGGGGGGGATGGAGATCCTGGATACTAATAATAGAAAATGTTGTTTTCTCTAAATTTTGTATAGAATGATTGTGTCGTTATTGTTGGGCTAGTGTATAGCAGAGTCAATTCATACCAGTCTATAATCTGTATATTTAATATTGGCAAATAAAGAGATTTAAAAAATAAAGTCAGCAGCAACCAGTCCAGAATAAATACAAATAAAAATAACGTCCTCCATCAAGCTTGATGCACCTCTTTTTCCAGCTGTCCAATCTCACCTGGGTTTTCTCAAACCTCCCCACCCATGTGTAATTCCATCCATTCTGTTTTTCTATAACCTTGTACTGAATGACGTTGTTTCTTTATTCAACACCAATTCATGTTACAGTAGAATATAGGAAAACTCATTTTGCAAAGGGCATCTAGGTCAGAAATGGAATGTCTCGACTTGAATGTCTACAATTTCCAGGCTATTTTACTAAAGGCCAACTGAACACTGATCCTTTTGTAAAATATGTATAGGGTCACCAGAAATATATCTGTATTTCCCCAAATGTGTAGTGAGAATAACCATTTTGTAAAGAAACATGCACAAAAAACAGCAGCATCGTTCAGTGGCTTGTACATGTAAGCAGAACTACTTACACTTGTAAGTGCCAACCTTTGCAATCTGTGCATATAAAGACTGGCACTTAAATTTAAAAGTGTCAGATCTCATAAAACTAAACGTTCAACAGTCAACAAGCTCCCTAAGTTCAATTTTAGCATTTGCCAGATCATTTGACTCACCACAGGGTTAAACCAAAATTGGTGCCCCAAAAGAAAACGGTAGCCTTCTATTGACACTTCACCAAAGAGTTAAGCATTTCACTCTAAAATGCTTCTCTGAATCCATGGTCGAAATGAGCAGGTCACTGACACTTACCCATGACTCAGAGGAGGTGCAAATGCTAACGGGAACTTTTTTGGAACTTTATGTATATCCCTTATAAAATGGGAAGTGCACATACATTTTAAGTCTGCCCATACCACACACAGATCATGTTGCGGAGATACACGCGTACATTACAGGTTTTTCTAAATACACTAAACTAGCTTTTTACTCAAGCAAATGCCACAAAGCTCTTCTAAAATGGCCTCCTTAATTTTTAAAATGTAATATGTCAACAAATATTTGCTTTTTATTCTAAAATCCTGGGTATGACTTGGGCAAACCTTAGAAGTATACATGTATTCCGTACTTTGCAACAAACACGTGTATTGTTCAAAACACTAACACGTTGGCATTTGACCTGTTCAGAGTCATCTGTCAGCTAACCGCTCTTTTGGACTGGGGAATTGAGGAGGGAATTGTGTTTTCACCTCTGATGTAAAAAAACCACTTGAATAAGCAGAAGAAATTGAGTTTGGAGGCTTGGCTCCATAATTGCCGCCCTCTGGGACATGCAATTGAATGGGCAAAACCCATCACTTACATTTCTAAGTAGTCAAATCCATGGCTTCCATGTGTTAGTGCCATTATATAAAAATATAAATTACAAGTGTTGCCAT
Organism: Ichthyophis bannanicus; assembly: GCA_033557465.1. NCBI lineage: Eukaryota > Metazoa > Chordata > Amphibia > Gymnophiona > Ichthyophiidae > Ichthyophis > Ichthyophis bannanicus. The sequence goes on along the minus strand of CM066047.1, from coordinate 50,050,125 downwards.
TCTTACTGAGCATGTTTTTGTAAAATGGCTATTCCTGCTGGACATGCTGCCAAATACACGTATATTTTCCTATGATGTTATGCATATTACACAAAAGGCTGTGCATTCAATCAGCCATTTGTAAAATACCTTACAGAATTTTAACATCCCAACTTGGGTGTCTTTTTTCTGACCTAAATACCCTCTACAACATTGGGTTTTATATTCTCTTAAAAATACAGGGAGAGTCATCGGGCTGCCATAGTTGGAGCGCTGGAGAAAGCAGACTGAAGGCAGAACAGCCCTGACGTCATCAGGGGCCTTAAAAGTTGACTGGAGCTGTGCATTCCCTGGGAGAGTTATCAGACATCCGTAGTTGGAACGCCAGAGGAAGCAGGCTGTGGGCAGGATGGTCCCGACATCGGGGGTCTTTTCTGCATTTTAAATTCTAGCTGCTGCTAGGCGCATGGCTGTGGTGTTACGTAAGGGGTATGACACAATGGGCATTGTATGCCCCTTGGGAGCCCCTTAGAGCACCAAGGGAACATCTCATCAGATGAATGGCCATTGATTGATGTTCATGGGGAAAAAGAAGAATGTAATCCCTGTTGAAGTAGCTACTGGAGCTATGGACAAGCACTTAGTGACTAAGGGAAGTGGGCCCTTCCCCTCCTGCAAGTATTGATTTCCCCGCTCTGTGTTTAGTGAGGGCATTATCGAGCTCTCCGGATCACACTCTGCACGCTTGTGAGTCAACCGTTACAACGGAGCACACCATCCTTATCTATAGGAACCTTTAAGGCTGTTTCTTGGTTACCACCTCCATTAGATATCAGGGAAGTTCCTGATCCTCAGATCTCACTGGTTGACATTTGGAGGGTGGTTACCCAACTGGAACAGAAACTGATTAGGTTGGGGAGGGGTGAGGAGCAGGTAGAGTCCTGATCTTCTCAAATCCTTAAATGTGAGACCCAATGCTCTTCTCTACTGGCTGTCAGTGCTTCTACTCTGAAAGACAGTCTGATTATCCATCGTAAGTTAGAAATGTTTGAAAATGTTGCTAGGGTTAAGAACATTCGATATTTGAACTTTCCTGTTTGTAGACTACTTTCTCCAGAGATCTTGTTACATAAGTATCTCAAAGAAGTTTTAGTACTACCTAACTCTGATTTGATTGTTTTTTCTTAACTGGCAAGAGAGTTTCTGAGGAGTCCTCTGATGGCTTTAATATTTTGCACCCACAAGTGGAAGTAGATTTAACTCAATTTCTAGAGGACTCACAGGATAATATCCCAACCAGGGCTACTTTGAAAGTCACTTTTCTTTCTGAGCAGGACAAGATCTCTGTATTTAAGTTATTTTAAGAACAAAGCTGTATTATTTTGTGGTGCTACGATTCATAGCTCTAGATACATCCAGAAATAATTATAACTTCGCAGACGGGCCTTTCTGACCCTGAAGACTAGAGTGTTGGCCCTGGGTGCCTCCTTTTGTGTAAGATACCCTGTTAAGTGTTTAATCCCATTTCAAGGGTCTAGAGAGCCTTTACAGACTCTCTACAGTTAGAAACATTTTTGACTGATAGGGAGAAGCAAGGGGTTGTTGGGTGAGGTTGTTGGTGGGATTAAGGTATTTTGGCTGCTATAGTGGAGTTTAATGCTCTTTGTATTTCTTTGGCATTTGTTTCTTTTTTCTTGAAAGTACTTCTCCTTGAGATGTGGGCTTTAATGATTTGACCTTTTTTTCTTTTGTTTATTTTCTTGTTTTGTAATCCATTTTTGGTCATGTTTCTTGTAAATACTTCCTTGTAAGTATTTTTTGAAAATGCATATATAAATTTTAAAAAAAAAGCAATTACTCACAGGAGGCAAACAAAATAACTAAAAATATATAGAAATGTTTGAGGCTATCACAGTTAATGCACCTTGCAATCCAATTTATATTTATGTACTGGAAAGAAATTCGATTGACTTTTGCTTGAGATTTTTAAGCGCTGCGTCTTTCATCCATGATGGAGAATGGTCAAGAACTGGAAAAGATTAAAATAAAGCAAATCTCAGCAACATAGCATACAGGTCACTCGCTCAGAGGAAATGGAAAATGAAAACATTTCCCCTGTGCTCGGTCAGTTATCTGGGCTTGCTTTCTATAACATTTCACATGTAGCTTTGGTTCCATTACTTGCCGAACATATCTGGAGAGGTCTGCTCAGCATTTCAGTAAAATTTAATCGAGATATTTTCCTTCTGAAAACCAAGGCAGCACAAGTCCTAGACTCCTAAAACACTATTAGTTTACCTTCAAAATTCATTGAAATGTTATTATTAATGTGTGTTCCAAAGAGATTAGGTTGCTTGTGGCTTTCGGAACATTGGTAGGACGTATACGGTAGTGGCAACTAGTCACTGCTGCTTTAATGAAAGCTACATATCCAGCAGTAGAACACAGCTGGTTTCCACCGCCGAATAGCCGGCTCAGCAGACTTCAGCGCACCATCTAGTTATCAGAGATATTCAGCCACTAACCGGATAGCACTAACCAGTTAAGCTATCTAGTTAGTGGCTGAATACTACCACTAACTAGATAGCGGCCATCACTGCCCCCCAATCTACCCACATTCCGTCCTGGTTTTAACTGGGTGTTTTTACCATGGTCTGTGGGGACATTCAGTGGCATTAACGGCTGAATATAGGGCTGAACACATTTTAGCTGGTTAGCAGGTCTGCTGATCAGCTAAAACATCTTGAATATGACCTCCATGGAATTTATCTATTTAGAGAGAAAGAGCATGAACTGATCAAAACAATTGCTAAAAAGAACATAAGAAAACAAGAAAATTAAAGCCCCTTATGCTTCAGTGCTCTCAGCGTCCATAACCTTTCTCCATCTCTTTCCTCCATTGTGTCCTCTAAATCCGTCGACGAGGCAGTAACCTCCTATAATGCTGTACTTTCCTCAGCTTGGGACACTCTTGCCCCACCCACCCCATGTCCTATCCGATGTTCTGTACCCCAGCCCTGGCTTTCATCCACAACTCGCTATTTACGCACCTATGCCCGTTCTGCTGAACATGCTTGGATCAAATCCTGCTCCCCAGAAGACCTTCTACACTTCAAATTCATGCTTGGCACCTTCCAGTCAGCCATAGCACTTGCCAAACAAGACTACTACATCCATCTGACTAACTCTCTTGCCTCTGATCCTCGCCGCCTCTTTAATACCCTCAGTTCTCTCCTCAAGATGCCCTGCCTCTGGTCCCGCCCTCCCTTTCTGCCCAAACCCTGGCCGACTACGTCCATGACAAAATTCACAAGATTACCCACCAATTCCCCACCTCCTCATCTACCTCCCCTCTCCCCAATTCTCCCCCCCCCCCCATCCATACTTCCTCTGCTACCTTCTCCTCCTTCCCTACGATCTCTGAAGAGGAAACCGTACTCCTTCTTTCGTCCTCCAAACCCACCAACTGTTCCTCTGATCCTATCCCCACTCACCTCCTAAACCTCATCTCCCCCACCATTGTCCCTTCCATCTCTCTTATTCTCAACCTTTCACTCTCCACTGCAACTGTCCCCGTAGACTTCAAACATGCCATGGTCACACCTCTCCTCAAGAAACCCTCACTCAATCCCACCTGTCCTTCTAACCATCGACCCATCTCCCTCCTTCCCTTCATATCTAAACTACTAGAATGAGCAGTCCACCGCCGCTGCCTCGACTTCCTCACCTCTGAGGCCCTCCTGGACCCTCTACAATCTGGCTTCCGTCCCTTACACTTCACTGAAACGGCTCTTACAAAAGTCTCCAGTGATTTGTTCCTGACTAAATCTAAGGGCCTCTACTCTGTCCTCATCCTTCTCGACCTCTCTGCCGCCTTTGACACTGTTGACCACAAACCTCTCCTCGCCACCCTCTCCTCGCTTGGTTTCAAGGGCTCCGTACTTTCCTGATTCTCCTCCTACCTCTCCCACCGCTCCTTTAGTGTATGCTCTGGTGGCTCCTCCTCCTCTCCCACCCCGCTCCATGTTGGTGTACCCCAGGGATCGTCCTGGGTCCGCTCTTTTTCTCTCTCTATACCCAATCCCTTGGTACGCTTATCTCTTCCCATGGCTTTCAGTACCATCTCTATGCCGATGACTCCCAAATTTACCTCTCTACGCCTAATATCTCTCCAGCAATCCAGACCAAGATCTCTGCCTGCCTTTCTGACATCACTGCCTGGATGTCTCATCGCCGCTTGAAACTGAACATGGCCAAGACTGAACTCCTTATCTTTCTCCCCAACTCCTCCCCTCCCCTCCTTCTCAGTCTCCGTGGATGGCTCTATGATCCTTCCTGTTTCCTCGGCCCACAACCTGGGCGTTATCTTTGTCTCCTCTCTCTCCTCCACACATATCCAGCTCGTAGCTAAGACCTGCCACATCTTTCTCTACAACATTAGCAAAATCTGCCCCTTCCTTTCTGAACACACTACTAAAACGCTTGTCCACGCCTTAATCTCCTCTCGCCTCGACTACTGCAACCTACTCCTTGCTGGTCTCCCTGTGAGCCATCTCTTCCCCCTTCAATCTATTCTAAACTATGCTGCTTGACTAATCTTCTGCCAGCCTCGCCATGCCCACATTACTCCTCTTCTCAAGTCGCTTCACTGGCTCCCTATCCAATTCCACATCCAATTCAAACTTCTCCTCCTGACCTATAAATGCACGCACTCTATGGCCCCTTAATACCTTTGATCTCTTATCGCTCTTTATCTTTATTAACACATTTTATATACCACTCACGCTCAAGGCACCAGAGCGGTTTACATCCTCTCTCGGGAACTTCGCTCTTCTAATAAATTACTTCTATCTAGGCCCTTCACTCGCACCGCTAACTCCCGACTTCGCTCCTTTCACCTTGCTGCACCCTACACCTGGAACAACCTACCTGTGTCTATACGCCAGGCACCCTCCCTGGCCCTCTTCAAGTCCAGGTTGAAAACCCACCTTTTCACTGTCGCTTTCAGATCCTGACGTTTAGCCTTTGTCTTGACCTGACTCCCGTCCTTTGTCATGATTAAATTGTAAATGCCATATTTTATTTTGCCCCGAATTGTAAATGCCATGTCTTTTTTTCTCCCCCGAATTGACTATTGCTCTGTGTTGTCTTGACTAGATTGTGAGTTCTGACGAGCAGGGACTGTCTTGGCTTGTATTCTGTACAGCGTTATGTGCGTAGTGCTATATAAGTGCTAAATAGTAGTAGTAGTAGTAACCTTAAGGGGAGATCCAACCTCTAAAAGAGGAAAGACAGAATATAAATCTCATAAACCGTGAGCAAACTGCCAACCCAACCCAAACTAAATGCTTCCCAAAACAAGAAGATAATAACCGCTTTGATTGTATGAAATCCTGTTAAATAAATAAAATAAAGACTGCCATCAACCCTAATGCCAATATACTAGACAGAAACGAATCTGCAAATGGAAAATCGGACCATATGCCCTCTCTCTCAAAAACTCCTAACTAATGATAGATCAAGAAAAATATAATGGTCAGTCTCGGAGGTGCCAAGTCTCAGTCATTAGAAGTGTGTCAATCCCAATTGCAGGTTCTCTGTCTCACGCACGCTGAACCTTTTATCTCACTCATCAAACCTTGGTGCATGTGCACTGACTCCAATCACTGCCTTCCTCAGAGATAAGCTTAACATGAAAAAGCCAAGTGGCCCTATCAATAGGAAGAAATCTGACCACATTGTCCTGCTTTCAGTGTCTGGTTAGTTCTCAGAGTCAATCAGTCCAGAGAGACATGAATTAAGTAGCTGAGAATATGAGAGAGCTGAGCAGGTGAAGAGCGAGCCTTGTGTGTCCTCCACCTTGTGTGTGAACCTCCCTCTCCATCTATATCCGTGACCTGTGTGCGTCCCGGTATGCCTGAGTCCTGCCATTTGTGTGACTGTGTGTCTCTCTCTCTCCCACCCCCTCATCCTCATCTCTCTGTATATGCGTCCGTGACTCTGTCTCCATGTTTGTCTTACACTCCATCTAGCTCTGTGTCTGCCTGTGTCTCTTTCCTGCATTGCTACAGATGCAAAGTGCACCAACAAACTACAAGATGGAAGTTCATAATCAGCTCCCCTAACTACTTTTCCTCCCCCTATCCTGTCTCTTTTCCCTGCAGCTAAAGCTCCACATATTGTGAGATCTATGAGCATAATTTTAGCCACTGAGGACTGTTTTCAAAACTATCACATATTGTGCCACTCTGTCTATATCCTTTTAGAGGCACCAAAGGAAAGGAAATATAATTGTGTTGCTTCTCTTATTTGCACAGCAAATACAACAGACACTCGCATCTTTCTAGATTTATACATTGGATAGAACATCTGAAAAGTCTCACTCTTTGGCCTCATTTACCCTTGGTGTCTCTGAATTCTAAAATTTAATAAGACATTTACAAGGAAAATGCAAAAGGAAAATGTTTTCCAAGGCTATAACCTCTTGCCACATAACCCAAAACAATGTACTCAATATTCAAAGCCCTTAGCAGCCGGCCAAGAGTGCCCACAGCGATATTCAGTGACACTATCTGGTTAATGCAAGGTTGGTCCATGGGAGCGGCGAGGATGGTGTTAACGCTAACCAGTTAAATGGCGACTTTCTGTTAAGTGGGATTTTCAGTCACCATCTATCCAACCAACTGAGGCCGCTTCTGTCCTTAGTTGAAAGTCAGATAAGTGACGACCAAAAATCTCTGCTAACCAGATAAGGTTGCCATTTAACTGGTTAATGTCGCTCAGCCTGGATATTCAATGGCAGCTATCTGGATACTGCTGCTGATTACCCCACCACTATTTAAGTGTCACAACTGACAGCTGTAGAATGGCTGAATATCAGCCATTTTTAAAATCGGTCCCCCATCATCTTTTCCGCTGGGCAATTTTACTGATCTCTGGGAAAAAGTGAATCCTTTGACCAAAAAGTAAAGCATCTTCACTTCAGAACAATATCTTGTACGTCTAATTATGATACAATGTAATGTGAATGATGTTAGTCACTTGGAACATCATTTTTTCTTTTGATCTTTCCAATATTGCGGCACCATTAAGATTTTCAGAAGTCTAATTTTTTTTTTTAATACCTCCAGTCACATCATCCATTCCAGCTCTTGACAGATAATATCCTTCAGCTACGGGAAGAAGGCTTGTAGTGACATTTTCAAAATACCAGACATGCATTTCTGTAACCAAGTGGGGACACATTGAAGGATTGTATTTTCTAGAAACTTTGCTTTAGTATAGAAAACCAGATTACCTCTTATGACTGCCTCCTTATGTTGCTGGATTGAGACAAACATGACTCTTAATTTCAGTTTTCTACACCCATTTAGAAATAATACCAGAGATGGTAGAACACAAATCAAACTTGTGCAGTTAGAAACATAGAAACATGACAGCAGAAAAAGACCACATGGCCTATCTAGTCTGCCTTTCCATATCAACTATTACAATAGTCCCCTTTTTTCCTTTAGAGATCCTCTGTGTTTGTCCCATGCTTTTTTGAATTCAGATACTGTCCTTATGTCCACCATCTCCACTGGGAGATTATTCCACACATCTACCACTTTTTCAATAAAGAAATATTTCCGCATATTATTCCTGAGTCTATCCCCTTTCATTCTCATCCTATGTCCCCTCGTAACAGAGCTTGCCTTGAATTGAAAGAGACCCTCCTGTGTATTTATGCCATGGAGGTATTTAAATGTCTCTATCATATCGCTCCTATTCTGCCTTTCCTCTAAAGTATACATATTAAGATCTTTAAGTCTGTCCTCATATGCTACATAATGAAGACCATTAACCATTTTAGCAGCCATCCTCTGCACAGACTCCAATCTGCTTATATCCTTTTGATGGTGCGGTCTCCAGAGTTGCACACAATATTTCAAATGAGGTTGCACCAGAGACTTATGCAGAGGCATTAACACTTCCTTTTTAATGCTGGCCATTACTCTCCCTATACACCCAAGTGTCCTTCTGGCTTTTGCAGTTGCCTTTTCCACCTGTTTAGCTACTTTAAGATCGTCAGACACAATTATGCCCAGGTTCTGCTCTTCTTTTGTGGACAGAAGTACCTCACCTCCTACCCTGTACCACTCCTTTGGATTTTTTGCAGCCCAGTGCATGACCCTGCATTTTTTAGCATTAAATTTCAGCTGCCAAATTCTAGACCATTCTTCAAGATTAGCCAGATCCCTCCTCATGTTATTTACTCCTTCCTGAGTGTCTACTCCATTGCAGATTTTGGTATCATTTGCAAACAAGCAAACCTTACCCGACAGCCCTTCCACAATATCATTAACAAAGATGTTAAAAAGAATAGGACCAAAGACAGATCCCTGTGGCACACCACTGATAGCCTCCTTCTCCTCAGAGTGAGTTGGGGAGAGATCCAAAACAGCATCAGGACAGTGAAATGCTGTAGTTGGAGCTCCCACGATCTGTTGACTTTACTTCATTATTTTCATTGTAGTGATGGTTAAGTGGAAAGGAAAACATGAGTTTTTCCTTCGAATATAGTCTATCCTCCAGCGACTGCTCCGTTTGACTTATTCATGGTTTTGACTACACAGATGAAGCCATCCATGTACTCCAGAAGATTCACTGCTGGCTGTGCCACCAGGAGAGACATTAACCTTGGTGCTATCAGGACCTCTCTTTTCTTAGAGGTTCATTTCTAGCTACCAATCTCTGCACTGCGCTCCTTCGAGTCATTCAGTGCTTGGTGATATTGCAAACTGCTTAATCCTGAGGGATGGGGGGATGAGGAGAAGAGAGTCTGTGCTTGGAGGAAAGCAACGTGGCCCAGCATAGTTGGAACAGGACTCTTAGGAAGAGAAAGAGCAGAAAAGAAACAGGGAAATGAATAAGAAGTTAAATCCCAAGGCAAGTTTCCCTTTGCCATTGAGCATGCTGCAACTGGAATAAAGGGAAGCTCAGAGGTTTGGGGGCAGTCTCTCCATATGGGCTAGTTTTGTGTATACCATGACAGTCATGAACCTCACTTCTAAGCCAGGGTTGTGGAGTATGATCTCATTCTCTCAAATTTACTGCTAATGCACGCATCATGCCAAAGAGAACTTCTTCTGCAGTTCGTAAGATGTAACATGTATACGTAGTTTGTTAACATGTGCTTGGAAAGTCTTCTTTATCAAGCCTGTGGCTCCCAATACAATGGGAAAACATTCTGTATCATTCTGCCACAGTACTCATATGCTAGGTTCTTGTGATCTAGATTGGCCACTGTTGGAAACAAGATACTGGGCTTCATGGACCTTGCTCTGACCCAGTATGGCATATCTTATGTTCTTACCTATTCCGAGGCACTATCACTTCCTTTTTTTCTGCTTGCCATTCCTCTCCCTATGCATCCAAGCATCCTTCTAGCTTTTGCTGTCACCTTTTCTACCCGTTTAGCTACTTTAAGATTGTCAGACACAATCATGCCCTGGTCCCACTCTTCTTTTGTAGACAGAAGTACTCCCCCCCCCCCCCCCCCCCCGCTACACTGTACCACTCCTTTGGATTTTTGCTGCCCAAATAAATGGCTCTGCATTTTTTAGCATTAAATCTCAGCTGCCAAAATCTAGACCATTCTTCAAGCTTAGCTAGATCCCTCCTCATGTTCTCTCCTTCCTGGGTGTCTACTCTATTGCAGATTTTGGTATCATCCACAAAGAGACAAACCTTACCCAACAGCCCTTCCGCAATATCACTAACAAAGATGTTAAAAAGAATTGGACCAAGGATAGATCCCTGTGGCATACCACTGGTAACCTCCCTCTCCTCAAAGTGAGCTTTAGTTACCTGTACCCTTTGGGTTAGAAATTGGTTGAGGGGGAGGCGACAATCAGTATCTTTAGGGTCCATCCCTAGGGTGCTCAGTCTGTTGATAAGTCGCTTGTGTGGAATGGTGTCAAAGGCTTTACTGAAATTCAAGTACACCACATCTAGGGCTTTCCCTCTGTACAACTCCCTGGTCACCCAGTCAAACAAATCAATCAGATTTGTCTGACAAGACCTGCCTCTGATGAATCCATGCTGCCTCCATTGAACTCCAGAATCCTTATTGTTTTCTCTTTGAGCAGCATTTCCAATTTTTTACTCACTACAGAGGTTAGACCAACTGGCCTGTAATTTTCAACCATATCCTTGCTTCCACCTTTGTGTAAAGGGACCACATGTGCCTCTCTCCAGCCCTCTGGTACCACTCGAGACTCCAAAGAGGCATTGAAAAGGTCAGTCAGTAGAGCCGCTAGAACATCCCCAAGTTTCTTCAGTGTTCTCAGATGTGTCACATCTGATCCCATTGCTTTGGCTACTTTTAATTTAGCTAGTTCCTCCTGGACACAGTCTTGTGAAAATCGTTCGAGATCCCTGTCACTTCTGTTCCTATTTGTGGGTGTTTTCCAAGATCCTGCTACTGGCCCTTCATCTGTGAACACAGAACAGAAATATTTGTTAAACAATTCTGCTTTATCTTCATCAGCTTCTACATATTCCTCCCCTTCACCCTTGAGTCTGACAATACCACTTTTGCCCTTCCTCCTCTCACTAACATACCTGAAAAATGTCTTATCCCCCCATTTTATTGCATTGGCTATTTCTTCTTCTTTCAGTATCTTTGCTTTCCTGACTATTTTGCTAGGTTCTCTAAGTTTTTTCCAAATATAGATGCCTGTCTTCCTCTATCTGTGATCTCTACTATTTCATGAAGGCCACCCTCTTCTTCTTCACCTTTTCAGCTACTTCGTTTGAGAACCATAGTAGCCTCCTTTGCCTTTTACCTTTATTTACCTTTCTAACAAAAAGGTTGGTTGTCCTTAAAATATCCCCTTTGAGTTTTGGCCATTGTTTTTCTATATCGCCCAGCTGTTCCCTTCTCACTAATGACGCCTTGAGGCCCATCTTGGCAAAGTTAGTTTTCCTAAAGTCTAAGGCCTTGGCTTTTAAATAGATTTTATCAGCTCTAGTCCTAATACAGAACCACACTATTTGGCAAACACTGGATGCGAGTTGTTCTCCCACTATAACATCAGAGGTGTCAGCGCTTGTGACCTCCTCATGCCCCGCCCCCCATTGTCTCTCACACTGGTCTCATGTTCTCAAGTGCCAGTGTTCCTATACTATAGGCATTGACTATCCGGATCAGCTGCACAGCCCAGAAGCTAACCGGGCAGTGGCAATATTGAGCCGCTGACCGGTTAGCATCGGGTAATGCCTCCAGAATGCGCCGATGCTATTGGGGCATATGGCAGCAATATTCTGAGATATTCAGCAGCATACTAGTACCGCTGAATATCCCACTTAGAAGTACTTGCACAGTTTACAGGCCTATAAACCATGTAAATGCCTTTGAATAATTGGGCCCTTTATTTCTTAGCATTCTTGACAAATGTTCACCATTTTTTCAATCATACTCTTCTTTGGACCTGACAGCTTCCAACGGCTCCTTTGGGCTCTGTATGTAACATAGAAACATGATGACAGAAAAAGACCACAAGGCCCATCTAGTCTGTCCTTCCATAACAACTACAACAGTCCACTTTTTACCTTTAGAGATCCTCTGTGTTGGTCCCATGCTTTTTTTAATTCAGTTACTGTCCTCATCTCTACCACCTCCACTGGGAGACTATTCCACGGATCCACTGCTCTTTCCGTAAAGAAATATTTCCGCATATCACTCCTGACTCTATCTCCCTTCACCATAGAAACATAGAAACATGACAGAAAAAGACCACAAGGCCCATGTAGTATTAGCAGCAAAGCAAAATAAGATATGCTCTGTTATGTCTACGGGAGTCTACTGCCTCCCTGCCCAGGGTAGCAAGATGTAGTAGCAATAAGTTTACTTAGTGGCAATAACTGACTCATTAGCAACCAGAAGCCACAAGCACACTCTGCGCTTGGGAAAAGTACAGAAAACAGCTGACTGACTAATAACCACCCTCCAGGTGAAGACATAAAACTGGTACCTTAGCTTTGCCAGGTGGACGATTGCCGTTTGGATCAGAGGCAGGCTCTGGAACAGCATGAAGTCCAAAAGAGGCAGCTAGGCTAGATAACGCTGGCTCCAGTCATTCAGAGGTGAGCTGCATGAGGGCACAGAACCTAAGTATCTGAGGGAGTCTTTTTCTGTCGCGAGGTTAGTGGAATAGCCTGGGGAAAACACAGTGTATTTGTATTTGCAGAGGCAGCAGGGAAGGCAAAAAAGGCACAAATGCCACTCAAGTTCTTCTGTGCATATTCTTTGTGATCAGTCCTTGTCACATTTTGGTGATTCGTTGGCATGAGATATTGCGAGGCACCTCAGCAAATCAGGAGGTAGTCATCTTACAGATAAAGGGTCCATGGTGAGCATGTAGGAGATGATGGTTTGCAGTTTCATGTACTGTTCCAAATGTCCGTGGCCAGTAGAATGGTCTGTGGATGAGAAAGGCCTGAGAAGCAGGTTCTCTTGCACATAGTCATGGCTGGGAACAGTAGTCTTCTGTATGTACACATACAAACATTTGGCAGGAAGCTGGTCAGCAGGTATGAAGCTTTGGACACAGCAGAAACTTCTTGTAGCAGGAGTCCATTTTGTTTAGTGCAGGCTTTTGGTTCAGAGCACGCGATAGGGTACCAGTCCTACAGCTCCCAGCTCAATCGGAACCAGGACTGGGATCTTCATACCATCGGCTTCATTCACAGCTACCCAAGGAGATCACCGCCCCCCCCCCCCATCATCTATCCCCTTCCAACTTATTTTATTCCAGCTATTTCCGTGTTGGTCCATGGCCTGGGGCCGAACACCAGGGCTCCTGTGAAATCATGAGTCCTAAATCCAGCTGAGTATCATCATTGTGCATGGACTAGGATTTCCTCCCTTTGTCCAAGACAGAGGCATCCCCAGCCATAGCCATAGTTGATAGAGAAGGAAAGAACAGAGTTGGGAATCAAACCAAGATCCCTCAGCACAACCCTGCACAGTATTGCTCCTGAGCTCCGTAAACAACCCTTCAATCACACTCTTGATAGGAAAAAAAAAATTCAAATGACCTCAGCACTTAACCCCCTCTGTACCTGCACTTCATAAATAGATAGGGTCATTCATGCCTTGGAAAGCAATTTATTCTTTTATGGGTTCAAGATACACAGAATTTATTCATAGAACTATAAAATTGTTCCTTGTTAGATATGCATCATACAGGCCCAAGCATCTTGAAAAATAACACAGCAATACAATCCAAGGAGGCAGTATTTACTTTGAAGATGTCACTGGCAAAAGTTAATCCATCATTTGGTAGAAGCAATGCTAAGCACACAGTATAATTTTTACAAACACAGCATTGGTAGTGTCCTCTATCGACAGATAAACGAAGCTTGCTTTCTTTCCTTCCTTCCACTGGTATCAGTAATCTGCTCTCACTCTCCCTTTGGTTTCCTGCCCTGTATGTACAATAATTCTAGTCTTAACACATTCCTGATGCTGAGTAACCAGTTCTTTGGGGCATGTTTACTAAGGTATGGTAAGAATTTGCACCTACCGGGCAGCATACTCAAAAATGGCCATGTGGTAGGTGCAAATTCTGTGTGGAAAATGCAGGGGGTGCATCCTGCATCTGCCCTGCATTTAACTCACAGGACAGACACATATCTCCTGGGCCTGTATTCCCAGCCTCGGCAGATAGCATGTGAGCATCCACTCTATCTACCAAGGCAAGGAACGAGAGCCTGAAGTTACACCTCTCTCTGCCACCAGCACTCTGGCCCGCCAGCAGCTCTCCCAGCCGGGATCGAGCAGGCCGGAGCACCGAGAAGCAAGACCGCCCCCACCTGGAACTCTGCCCAATCGGGGCAGCCGGCAGCCACCTTTAAAAAGAAATGCCGATCAGGCAGAAGATTGCAATAGAGACCTCCTCTAATAGGATTTCACAGAAGTATGGAGGTTCATGGATCCACTGGGAACCCAGTAGAGGAACCTTGAAGAGGACCTCACTGTAAAGTGGCAGTAATAACCCTATAGGAAAAATAGTGGAGGTCAGAATCCTGAAAGGAATAGGTAACCCCAGTAGGAAAAACTGGGGTAGTACAAAAAACGGTGGGCCTTCAGAGGAAGGGTTTATGACAAAAACCTAACTCTTTTGGCGGGAGTGTGGCTCACTCTTAGGAGCAAAAAGAGAAAGGCTAACCGATTTGGACAAACAGGCATAGTCCTTGTGGGGAGAAAGGGTATGGGGACCCCTTGTATCCCAAGAAGAGAGGACAAATGCCGGAGGCGTTAAAGCCTGTGATTAACTGAAGATCCACAATGTCTCTCCCAACTGGGATAAGCTAGGAGAGATATTGAGTATGGAGAGCTTCAGAGGTACATAAACCATTAGGTTATGGTATAAAAATTGTTGACTACCTTAGAAGTGTGTGTGTGTGTAAAAACCCAAACCTGCTAGATAGCATAGGTATGGGTAAAAACCCCTGTCAGAATCATATAGGTATATGAGAATAGACAGGGAGATAGATAAGTATGTGGATACATATCTATCTATAAGAAAATATCTCAACAGATATATAGATAGATATATAGATAGATAGATAGATAGATAGACAGACATACAAGAATATATCTATAGTGAGATATGGCAGGGCATAAAATACACACAAAAAATAAATATGGATATGTAGGCTTACATATCGGGGTCTGCAGGTAAACAGACAGAGATATGCCTACAGTACAGTGATCACATAGGTATGTGGAGAGGAAAGATTCATCTAATAACAAGGAGGTGGAACCTACTTGAGAAGACATATTGAGAATCTATTCCTCCTGGTTATAATCTGCAAGAATGCTAGTTAGTGCAAAAGAACCAGGATTGTTACATGAAAGACCAAGGACAATGTCAATGTGCAGCCAGGAAGTCCCGAGTCTTCCAGGACTCTGGCATGGTAAGTAGACAGAAGACGACTAGAGATGAGATACCATGTTGATCTGCTTAAGGGCAAAGGTATCATGCGTTCTTACCATGAGGACGAGCATATCCCCGATTGGGAATACTATGGACCAAAGCAGGGAACTGGCAACTCCTTGAGTCTTCACGTAAGAGAAGGCCTATTTCCTTTATATCAAATAAAGAGATAGAAAAGAAGGGGGACCCCTTCTAGTCATGGGAGACATGACTGAAAAGCCTTTTCTTTTTTTTTTTGGAGAAAAAAATCCCCTATGCTCTCTAGCAAGGGCCCATAGTGGAAAGCTTCTCTGTAGATTGCAGAGAGCATGGAACTGGCTGGTAGAGAGCCAGTATCTCAGTCAACTATGCTGCCAACTCAGGAAATGAAGATGGCAGAATAGAAAACAATCTAGAAAGCTTGTAGTGAGAGGATCTTCAAAAGCCACTACAAAGACTAGACACAATGTTAGTGGAGGACAATCTGGTATTTGTGGATAAGAACCAGTGGTCCAAACATTAAAGCTCCTGGATGGGCAGCTGTTGGCAAGACAGGCAAGAAGAATCTTACTGTTCCAAAACAGAAAGAACAGACAGAACAGGAGTAGGAACTCTGGACATGTCTGATAAGCTGCCCCAAGGAAGATTAAAACAGAGGAGGTGACTCAGAGAGGAAAACTCCGCACTGGAAAGTGAGAAAACTAGAGAGGCTGAAGAGAAAGCCTCCCAGTAAGTAATTCCGCTCTTACAGAGGAAAAACTTGGTAAGAGGGTGAAGAGAATGGAGTGAAGAAGACTTACGAAGTAGTAAGTCTATAGAAAGGAAAAAATACATGCTGGCACAGGAACTATCATTTGATAGTGGTTAGACCTCTTTCCCTAGCAGGGAAAAGAGGAGAACCTGTGACTTATAGGCATGAACAACCTGACAGCTCATAGAAATATAGAAAAAAGGATATCTTTTGGAAAAAGATCCCTGTGTAGGGGTTAGAATAAAGTGGTAGATTGCCTCTATTGAGGAGAAGCAACTGTAGATTCTAACCCCAAGGGTCACAAGCATCTGATGATGAGTGATCAGAAACCCTGCAGGTGCTGGGTTTGCTGAGCCTGGTGAGAGGTTGGATTCTTTAGACCAGGACGATGCTTTACCTGTTGGGGAACATCTGTATGATGGGCAAGTGATGAATAAAACCTTCTCCTGTGGGAAGAAAGTTTGGTAGGACATTTCCTACGTACTGGGACAGAGGAAGGGGTAGAACAACCCCTAGGAACAGGTAAATCAGTGGACAACTGAGTAACCTGATGTAAAGACTCCTTGTTGAAAAGATTTTCTCCAGTGCAAGGAGTATGTCCCAGCCTTTGTTGTGCCCATTTGTCCAAGTCTGAAGCTTGGAGCCAGGCTCTACGTCGTGCCCCTATAGCTATAACAGAGGTCCTGCTAACAGACTCAAAAGAGTCTAGGGAAGCACGAGAAAGAAACCAAGAGATATTCTGGATATGCTTAAGCAGTGAGGAATAGTCTGTTCTCCTGGAATCTGAAAGAAAAGGCGACAAAAGATGTAATTGCTTTGTGACCTCCTCAAGAGAAAGACTCATATAAAATATACATGAGAGAATTCTTGCAGAAAGCATAGATGTCTGGAAGGTTTGACGTCCAAAGTCATCTAGTGTTTTAGACTCATGACCTGGCGGATAGGAAGAGTGCTTTTTCTTACTCTTTACCCGCCTCATTGCTGATTCCACTACTAGGGAATGATGAGGAAGTTGAGTCTTTTGAAACCCTGGAGAGGGGGGTACCTGATATAACAGATCAGTTGCCCTGGGAGGTGGGGGCACCCGGAAAGGTGTTTCCCACATTCCTAGAAGGAGATCCTGCAAGGAATGATGCAAAGGAAGCATTATGTTCCCCTTTGCTTTGGTAGAAAGAGAACCTTGTGCAAGATCATGTCCTGGAATAGGAATGGCAAGAGATCTTGCTATATCCCAGAGGAAACTCTGAAAAGAGGGATCCCTAACAGGAATCTCTCTTGGACAGGTTAGATTTACAGAACTAGCCTGAGCATCCACAGAGGTATCCAAATATATAGGAATAGAAGATCCTGCACAGTGCAGTGTGGAATGCTTAAGAGATGGTTGCTGGTACTGGGTATCATGAGCAGCAACCGTCCTAACCACATTGTCCATGCCAGGTATCGACTCCAAGCTTGGTATAGAATGGAGCGATCCTGTTGAATAAAGCATGGTAGGAGTTGGCCACGAAGCTACTGTGGATACCGGTACCGATGTCAATACCGGTACCGATGTCAGAGTCGAGCCCGACAAAGACATCGGCATAGTCATCTGTGACAGTTCAATTGGTACCGAGGTGACCGAACCCATCCGGCCAGTATCCTCGGTACCGAAGCACCGGTATCGATCGATGTCGGTACCAAAAGCTATTGGTACTGAGTCTTGTAGACTAGAGATCGATTCCAAACTCGGCATTGAGGGCAGAGAGCCTGATAAGCGAAGCATGGAAGGCACTGACCGCAAAGGTAATGAGGTCGTCGGTACCGATTTCGGTACCGTGTCTGACACCGGTGAAGGAAGGTCAACCAGTGGCAACTCAATCGGCGTCAAAGGAACCGAGAGTTGTGGATCGGAATCATCGGAACCAAGCCTTTGGTACCACCCAGACCCGGTACCAAGGCGAGTCGGTACCCAGTCCTCCAGACTGGAGATCGATTCCAGACTCGGCATCGAAGGAAGCGAGTCTATCGATGCACGTCTGGAGGGTACCGACGGCTGTGGTAGTATCGGTGCTGGTACCGATAATGGAACGTCAGTCTGGGGTGTATCTACCGGTCCCAAAGGTACCGAGGACGCCAGATGACGATCCCTGGTGAGGAGTATTTCATCCAACACCAGTGCCGATGTCGGGGTATCGGTACCGCTCGAAGCGGATGCCACCACCGGACACGGCTGAGGTATGTTCTGTGAGGGGTGAACCCCAGGAACAACCTGAAACCCCTTATTTGCTTTGGAGACCGAAGACTCCCGCTGGGGTTTTGAAGCCAATGGGCCCTCGAGGGCAAGGCCGGAGCCATCTTCATGCTGCGCATGAGACCTACCACTCGAGGACTGGCTAGTCTTAACAGACTGTTTGTGGGTTACCTGATCTTGTGTGGAAGAAGGGGATGGTGCCCCAAAGTTGGAGGGCAACCGTGTATCGAGGGATCTCGATGTTGAAAACCTCTTCTCACCAAACTGTTGTCAGGACCCAAGCAGGTTAGACACTGACTTTGAGGGTCTAAAAATAAAGTTGTACCGCCACAGAATGAACATTTCTTAGAGAAAGTGCTTGGTGGTTCCATGAAGGAAAAAGAAGAGGCCTAAAAGGCCTAAGATCGTGGGACACAATGAGGAAAAAATATATCCCATGGAAAAGGAAAAATATTTCAAGAAAAGAAAAGACAACACCGGCGGTACCGGTGGCGTCGGGAAGACAGCCGCGACCACAAGAAAACTAAAAAAATAAAAACAAGAATTTTCTGCGGAGACAGGAGGACGTCCTGCCGGCTCCGCGGAAAAACAAAAACTGAGGAGAGGCAGTTGGGAAAGGCAGCAGGCAGGCGTGCTGGGATGCTTCCTAAAGCTCTTGATTGGACGCTGGGAAGCGTTCCTGCACAGACTCCGTCGTTACCGACGTACCCATATGTGAAGACTCATTCCTGCTTGTTCCTGGAGATAAGTCCTTACTGCGGATTACGTGCATTAGTACTTAACGTCTCCTCTTGAAGTGGCACTAACTACATCCACATTAACTGCAAAATTAACACTACGCGATAAGCACTGTGAACCAACTGTAATGTGCAGTCCACACCCACTCTGTGCTTGTAACCCGCCCAGTCCCAGTCCCTCCATGCGTAAAGCAGTTAACATGGGAATCTTACTGCGGGCTCATACTAGTGGGGTTTTTATTTTGTTTTTTGTTTTTTAGTGCCATCAAATCAGTATTGACTCATAGCGACCCAGTTACCTCTGGGTTTTCTTGGCAATGTATCACCGGAAGTAGATTGCCAGCCTTTTCTTCCGAGGCAATGGAGGGTAAAGTGACTTGCCCAAAGTCACAAGGAGTGCCAGTGGGTTAACTTGTGGTTATCACATGGTAAAACATGCACCGACTGCTTAGCGCACTGAGTTAGTGATGCACAAGACATGGTATCACATAACATTTTCTTTTTAAAATTCTTAGTGCCTACTTAAGACATCCAACTTGAAATCATACTTGCAGCTCCTTCAGAAAAGTGATAGTTTAATTCTTCCAATTTACAGCAAATCCTGCACGGTAACCTAAGTGCTGCAGATTACCTTCTCCTGTCACATTTTACTGCTCACAAATGCATTCATAAATATTAAAACACACAGAAAATAAAATGCAAACGTGTTATCTATTTTAAATAGGATTACCCCATCAGTGGGCACAGAATACACCTGCATACAAAGATCTCCGATGGAGATGATACTTGATATTAAGAGAGTCAGAAATGAAATGCAAATGAAAATAGCACAGGTATCAAAAGGACCACTGAATAAGTGCATATAATCTGACACTTTCTGCAGCTATACTGCTCCGAGAGAAAACAGGATTCTTTGCAACAGAGGTGCACAGTCCTGGTTCTCCAGAGCAGCATATAATTTAAAAAATCATTGCTATACTATTCCAAACTAGGGCTCGGTCAGATTGCTAGAAACCTAGAGGAATTTAGTAACTTGTACCTTTATATGAACAGTTGTCAGCTTCGAATTTTTGCAGTATAATCATGGATCCCAAGTTTAACATTCATAATTTTTTGCTTTTTCTGCATGCATATGAATTAAATGCTGAGATGCTGAAGTAAATGCAGGAATTTGTCTTTATATACAACCCGACACAGGCTTTGGGGTTTCAACTGCATCGTGGGTATTGTACTTTCACATTCCTTTGATCATGATGGTCTACCATCACCCAGAACCGCAAGCAACGAGTCTGGTTTTCTGGGTAACCAAGCAATAAAAATTACACTGATTCTAGACCAAACAGGCCTATTAAATATTCATCATGAATATCCTTGAAAGCAAACCAGTTTGTGACTATCAAGGCTCCAAAGTTGTGTCTCTCTCTGCTTTACGGGTTGTGATGCTTCTTGAGTTGATCTGATAAAATGTATCTGAAGACGAGCATGTGCATGAGCTTTGGAGACCTAGAGGTTCTCTTTTTTTTTTTTTTAATGGAGTAAAAGAGCAGCCTAATGGTTAGAGCAGCGGGCTAGAACTATGGATGCCAAGGTTCAAATCCCACTGCTGCTCATTGTGATCTTGGGCAAGTCACTTAACCCTCCATTACCTCAAGTACAAAATTTGATTGAATTCCGCTCCTCTACTGGCTTGCTTCTCTCTATGCCCTTTTCTTCCACAGCTAACTCCAATCCTTTCACCTTGCTGTTCCCTTATGCCTGAAACAAACTACATGAGTTTATACATTAGGCTTCATCTTTGGCCCTTTTCAAATCCATGCTAAAAGCTCCCTTCTTCGAAGCTGCTTTTAGATCCTGATCCTTGTTCTCCTTTGCGTCTTCTTACTTTTCCCTAGTTGTACCCTTGTTCTCAGCTATTCTATTGTCTGTCTTGATTAGACTGTAAGCTCAGATGAATAGGGACAGTCTTTTTTACATGTATCTGTGCACCGCTGTGTATGCCTTGTAGAGCTATATAAACGATTTATAGTAGTAGTAGGTTGTAAACCTTCTGGGGACAGGAAAATACAACTCACCTTTAACCTCTGAGAAAAAGCAAGAGCTAAATCCAATTCCAATGTGCTCAACTCAACTGGAGAAGGATCTAAATAGTCTACAAAACTCACGTAAAGCAACATCTGATAATTGTTATGTTAGTCTAATGGAAGATATTACAACTTAAAAAGCCTGAATTTTATGCATTAGTTGATGAAGACTAACTAAATTGTACTAATACGGTATTAATAGATGAATAAGGACAAAGACCAGTTGACACATCTAGTCTGCCCAGTTATTCTTGACAATAGAACAAGGATATATCCCAGTTGCCAGTCCTAGAAGTTTGGCCATTGTAGAATATTGCCTCTTGTCCAAGTCGGTCTTTGTTTTCCTCCTCTTTGCTATTATCCACTGGTGCAAAGAAGTGTAGCAAGTGGGGCAAACAGTTGTAAAATTACATGCATCGTATCTGTTCAACGTGAATAAAGCTGCAGCCCACACTACTACATTAGCAGCTCTGTACACGTAGCGCGGGACTGATGTACATTTCCTTCTGAACACTTTGTTTTAGCTTGTTAAGGCAGTTTTGTAGATTTATGATACCTTCTGCTTGATATATTTTCCATTGTCACTTTTCTCTCTGTAATTAGCTAATGATAACTAGCTTTTTTTGGGGGGGGGGGGGGCTGCTTGACATTTACAGATGTTAGAAGCTCATACAGATTAATCTTACCACCTGCTACTTAAAACACAAGGCTATCCATTAAGGAGATAGCATAGTTACTCACCTGTAAACAAGCGATCTCCAGGAACAGCAGGAATCAGTCTTCACATAAGGATATCGTTGGCACCAACGGAGCCCACACGAGAACACTCCCCAGGGTCCAATAAAAAAGCCTTTGGGAGCACTCCTCTGCACCTGCGCATCTGCCTTCCCAAGTCCTCTCCTCAGTTGACTTTGTAGCTGAGTGATAGAAGAAAAAAAAATACCCTACAACTCCTAGGAGAGAAGTGCGGGTTGTGAAGACTGATTCCTCCTGTTCCTGGAGATCGCGCCTGTTACAGGTGAGTAACTACGCTATCTCCAGGAACAAGCAGAAATGCAGTCTTCATATATGGGACTCACTATCTCCTAGGTACCAGACAGAAAGATGTCCTTGAGGCTAAAGAATGGAGCCAAGAAGGCGTGAACACAATTGGCTGTAGCGGATTTGAGCACAGTAAGCAAGAGCATGAAGCAAGGAGCAAGGAGTCTGGAGTCAGGTACCAACGAAATGTAATGGTAGGAATTGTGATTAAGTTGCAAAAAGATGCTGAAGAACAGCCTGGCCAAAGATAGCACCCCAGCGTAAGTCCCTGTCAAGTCAAAAGTGAGTAGCGAAGGTGTGAACAGAGGACCAGGTAGCTGCCCGACAGATCTCCTGTATGAAGACAGAATGGATGTTGGAGACTGAGGTTGCCATGGCCCTCATGTTGTGAGCAGTGATGTAACCCTCAAGAGAGTCCTGTTTGAGCATAGGCAAAGGAAATGCAATCTGCAATCCAATTGGATAGGGTGCATTTTGACACAGAAAGGCCTAAGTGATTTGGGTCAAAGGAGATAAATAACAGAGGATTTCCTGAAAGCCTTGGTCCTGTCCAAGTAGTAAGCAAGAGCACGCTTACAATCCAAGGTATGTAGGGCTGCCTCAGCTCTCAAGGCATGCGGCCAGGGAAAGAAGATCATTATAGACTGGTTGAGATGAAAAGTTGAAACTACTTTTAGAAGGAAATGCAGATGAGTACAGAAAACCACCTTGTCATGGTGGAATTGTGTGTGGGGGGGGAAGGGGGGATCCACCACCAAAGCTTGTAGTTAACTGATGCGACGAGCTGAGGTGAGGGCAATGAGGAAGACGACCTTCCAGGATAAGAGTTTCAGAGAAACGGTAGCCAGAGGCTCAAACGGCGCTTTTAGAAGCTGTGCTAGGACCACGTTGAGATCCCAAGCCACTGGCAGTGGTTTGATCAGTGGCTAGGGAAGCAAAAGACCCCGCATGAATCACTGCACCAAGGAGTGCGAGGAAATGGGATGGCTATCCAGGGGACTGTGATAGGCTGCAATGGCACCAAGGTGAACTCTAACAGAGTTAGTCTTAAGTCCCAAGGAAGACAAGTGGAGAAGATATTGTAGAAGATGCTCCACTGGGCAAGTAGAAGGGTTAATCTGCTGTGGGGTGCATCAGAGGGTGAACTGTCACCATTTGAAGGCATAAAAATGTTTGATAGATGGCTTGCAGGAAGCCAGCAAGATGTCCTTGACCGGTGGAGGAAGGTCGAGGTCAAAGATCACATCTTCAGCAGCCACACCGTGAGATGGAGGACTTATGGATTGGAGTGGAGGAGTTGCCCCTGATCCTGAGAGAGAGAATGTCAGGGGCATGACCCAAATTGAGGGGTGGAGTCTGTGCTAGACAAAGTAGTAGAGAAAAATCACGGCTGCCGGGGCCAGTAAGGGGCTATTAGGATCAAGGAGCCCCTGTCAGCTTGTAGCTTAAAGCAGGCCCGTGCCCCAGTGAAGGAGAAAGGAATCCATTGCCAGACTGAGTCTGGAAGGAATTCTCAAGCAAAAAGTGGAAGACGTGCATTTTCAGGAGTGGCGAAGACATCTATTCTGGGGATCCCCCCCACATATTGGAGATCCAAGATACTATGTCCTGATGCAGTGTCCACTAGTGTGGATGCAGGAAATGGCCGGACTGGTCTGCAAGGACATTGAGTTTGCCTGGGAGATACACTGTCTGAAGGTGGATGCACTGTTATGGCAAAGGACCAGAGACGAAGGGCTTCTTGGCAGAGGGGATAAGAACCCATTCCCCCCTGCTTGTTCACATAGAACATGGCTAGATGATTGTCTGAACTAAGAAGTGTTTGCCCAAAAGTTGGGGTTGAAAACCACGAAGGGCATTCTTGAAAGCATGAAGCTCTAGGAGATTCATCTGCATTTAAGATTACTACGCTGTCTACTGCCCCTATGTGGTGAGGCTGTCCAGATGTGCTCCCCAGCCTAGTCTGGAAGCAGCCATCATTAGGGTGCATTGAGGTGGAGGCATCTGAAAAGGTGACCCTCCTAGGAGATTTGCAGGGAGGACCACCAGCGAAGGGAGTTGACAGGAGGTGTGATGGAAATCTTGTCTGAGAGACGCCCAGTTGCTTGAGTCCATTGATCCAAAAGGGTCCATTGGGCTTGTTTCATGTGCAGCAGGGGATACGGGATGACGTGGACAGTGGAGGCCATGTGTCCCAGAAGATACAGCATGTCTCGAGTTGTCACAACACTTTGATCTTGTATGGTGAGGGCCAGCTCGAAGAGACGAGCAAAGCGATCCTGAGGAAGGAAAGCTCGGCCCTGACGAGTGTCTAGAAATGCTCCGATGAACTCGAGTTGCTGGGTTGGAACAAGTGAGACTGGAAAGTGTAGCACAAAGCCTAGACTTTGGAGCACTGTGATGGTATGAGAAAATGACTATTTTACGACTTCTGGGGATTTTTCCCTTATCAGTCAGTTATGTAAGTAGGGAAAGACAAAGACCCCCAAAGTATGTAGGTATGCTGCGACCACTGCCATGCATTTCGTGAATAATCCAGGTGTGAACGCTAGTCTAAAGGGGAGCACCCGATACTGGTAGTGGATGTGCTGAACTTGAAAGTGCAGATACTGTCTGTGGTGAGGGTGGATCAGCAAATGAGGGTAAGCCTCCTTGAGGTCTACAGAATATAGCCAGTCGTACCTCTAAAGGTATGGCAGAAGAGTGCCGAGGGAGATCATTTTGAATTTTTCCCGAACGAGGAATTTGTTGAGATCCTTCAGATTTAGAATTGGCCTTAACCCACCTGTTTTCTTGGGGATAAGAAAGTAATGGAGTAGAAGCCGTCGCCTTCTTGGGTGGGAGGGACTCTCTCGATTGCCCCTTGGGTTAAGAGGGTGGCCACCTCTGAGGACAGGAGATTATTCTGAAAATCCTTTGCAGGCCAATCTCTTGTGGAGATAGTTGGGGGTAAGCTGTGAAAGTGAAACAGATAGCCCCCCTTGGACAATGTTGAGAGTCCATTTTTCTGATCTAATGAAATGCCACCTGTGGGCATAAACACAAAGCCTGCCTGCTATGTGCAGGGGTGGGGCTCTCGTAGAGACAGAGTAGCCTTGCTCTCCCAGAAGGAGTCAAAAACCAGATGCTGGCTGGGAATGAGCAGTTGGATGGGGTTTGGTGCCCTTGGACTTTTAGGCCGACATGGACCCTTAGACCTTTGCTGCTGCTGCTGCTGAGGTTGATAAGTAGCAGAGGGATGGTAAGAAGAGTAATATCTCTTCTTCTTGGTATAGGAAGGCTACTGCCAAGAAGTCTTTCTTCTAGAGGGGTCTGAAGTCTTTCTTGAGAGATGCTTGAGGGTGAGATCATCTGCCTCAAGTTCTCCTGCCTTTTCTCTCCAACCCTTACCAAACAAGTTTTCTTCAGAACAAGGAATATTGGCCAATTTATCTTCAACCCATTGCTCGAGGTCCGAAGCCTGGAATCAGGCCATCTGATGGGCTCCTACACAGACTGCAGCGGCTCTGCTAGTGAATTCAACAGGTATCAAAGGCTGACCTGGTCAGGAACTTCGAAGTATTCTATGCTTTGACTAAACTCATGTAAGCATCGCATTTATCATCTGGGAGAATAGGGGCAAAATTACCTAGATCCCTCAATACATCCTTGAGGTACATACCCATATAGAAGCTGTAGGACGTAATCCTAGAAGCATGCATGCCTGGAAGCAGTGACGTCCAAAAGCATCTAGAGCTCTGGCATCTTTGCCAGGTGGTATCGATGAATGAGTTTTAGAACTCTCAATATAGGACATTTCCAATTCCACTACCATTCTACCATTGAGTGGTGCGGTAATTGAGGCTTTTGAAACCTCAGGCATGGTGGGACTTAGTACATGGTATCGAGGGGCTTACTAATAGGCGGAAATGTTAGCAGGGTCTCCCACATATGTAGCATTAGATCCTGTAGGATCTGATGCACCGGTAATGTTGCTGCCTCTTTAGGAGTCGAGGGGTACTGGAAGATTTCTAATTCCTCAGCCTTCTGTTCCATTTCCGATGCTGCAGTGATCTGGAGATCCACTGCCATGTCTCTAATGAAGTCCTGAAGGGATATGTCCTCTGGCAGGGATGGACACTTTGCATGAGGAGGAGAGAGATTGGAGGGGATATCCCAGGTGGCCATGGAATCCTCCGATGTCTCTTTAGAATCAGAAGAGTCCGATTCAGAAAGAAATTGAAGTATCAACGATCTTGAGCTGATGACGATGCTCAGTGTTGATGACGATGTTCAGGTTGTACGGCACTTGAACTGGGAACCGGCTGAGTACCGACGATGGCTACTGGTTCCAAGGGAGGAATCGGAGGTAGGGGTCCCACAGATATTGATTCCCGAGGAACTATCAATAACTCTTCCAGGGTTGGCATTGGAGGCAGAGACACCAGTACAGAGCTGGATGCCACTGCCTGACTGGCTGTAGCTGTCAATGCCTTCGGTAACACAGTAATCAGGAGTGCTGCCAAAGTCCTCTTGATAGCTAAGAATCACTGATCGATGGAGGACACTGATGCCTGGGTGGATTCAAGTACAGGGCTATGTGCCACGGTCCCAGAGCACTGTACCAGTAGTTCTCTGGAGGTTGATGCCTCGGGAGCATCCTGGAGCCCCTGTGTAGCTTTGGAGGATTGCTCCTCCCGCTGGGGCTGTTTGGCAGGCTGGTCAGCATTAGATTACCCTTTTGGGATATCCCATGAAGAGACTTACCTCTATGATCGGAAATGGACCACAATGCAGAGGATTTAGTCTTTAGTTTAGGTTTGGACTTTTTGGAGACCTTGTAACCAACTGAAGATGCCGACATCCTTGACAATGCCGAAGCCACTGAAAATCGAGTCCCTGGCAAACAATGAGTCATACTGTTTGGCCCTGTTCTGTAGGCCCCATTTGGTCATTTGTTTGCACAAAGGACAATTGACTGGTATATGGCCTTTGCCCAAACATTTCAGACACCAGTCATGAGAATCAGTGATTGACATAGTGGCCGAGCACTAGAACATTTTTTTTAAAACCACTGATATGTTTGTCCATGGTGACAAATGGAAAAAATTTAGGCTGAGGCCTAAGGTGGCGGTCAACCGCCTGACAGAAAAAAAGAAAAGAAAAAAATTAAGTAAATATCAGGACCGGTATCGGCAAAGATACCAGCGTCAACAGAAAGGCAGAGCACAGATGCCACAAAAGAAAATAAAAGTTTGTCGATGGTGACAGGAAAGGAGTTTCCTGCTGGCTCCATGGAAAATGAAGAACTGATGAGAGGACTTGGGAAGGCGGGAAGGCAGATGCGCAGGCACAGTGAGTGCTCCCAAAGGCTTTCCTATTGGACGCAGGGGAGCGTTCCCACGCAGGCTCCGTCGGTGTCGACGATACCCATATGTGAAGACGGCATTCCTGCTTGTTCCTGGAGATATGTAAAATTTACCTATGCTTTTTTCATGCTAAAGAACACATAGAGCTGATACTAAACCTTTGCAAATAATCCTGCATTCACCAGCTTATGGCCTCTTGTTGAAAATCCACAGGAACCCATGATTAAATTTACGAATCATGACCATTGCACACTATTACATTGTAAGCTCTTAAAAAAAAAAAAAAAAAAAAAAAACCTTCTGGACCGAGATGCCTCTTTCAACAGAGGAACACGTCACGAGGAGATCCAGATAACAGAATATGCTGGCATAAATCTCATTAAAGAACTACACAAAAAAGCGTTCACGCTATACCAGCAACAATTACAAAACAAACAATACTGCTTTTTACACAATAACTTATCAAATATTAGGCACTGAAATAATGGTGAGAATCCAGCCATTTGATACAGATCATTTATCCATCGCACAATTTCATCACGTGCCTGCTTTTCTTTTATTGTTTAAAATGTCAAGCTATTGGACAAGTTTCTTCACAAAAAGCTTTACAAAAAGGTATGAAGACACATTTTAGATAGGCTGTTTAAGTGACCCTGGGACGAACAAGTCAAAATGTCTGAAATTCCGCTGGAAATGTATTTAAAAGTGTTTCTATACTGCCTCTTCCAGAAAACAAGAGCAGTTTACAATTAACAAACAAGATACATTAAACTTAAAGGTCAATCAAAGATATTACAGTGAATGATTGGTGAGTTATGTACAGATAACAAGATGATAATATTGGAATATGTAGTAAAGATGGTGGACACATGTAAGTACATTCAAAAATCAACCTCTCCCCACTCTAAAAGATAAATGTCTCCTTTAATGCGCAAGAAAATGGGGGGGGGGGGAGGGATATGCAGAATACAGGCCCATGTATGTACGGTGAGAAGGGTGATTTCAGAAATATGCATGTGCAAAACATGGATGTGGGAGAAGTAGATGACATAAATGTGTCGGTGCCAGTATCCTAGAACCTGCATGTGGCTATGCCGTCACATCCATGTAAAAATGGAGACATGCAGCGGCTCAGTGGTAAACAAAGAGGCCTCAATATTTCCTGTTATCCTCCTTTCTGGGGGAGAAAATTATTGGGGGATTGAGAGGACATTCCCCTGGAAAGCTGGGAGAAATGAGTGCTTTTAAAATGCCTGTTCATGCTGGCGGGGCAAATTTAAATATGGACGTGTCCACAAGCAGAAAACGTGCTGCACCATTGCGAAATCCAAGATGTACATGGATCTTTCTAAGTCTTCCCTGGACATGCCTCCACCACGCTCCTGTGTAACATTAACATTACCGGGGCAGATACGTGTAAATCCAAAACAGTCTAAAATGGCTTTTTGAACATGGACATGATTTGTACCATGTACATGTGCATTTTCATGTGTGCAAATCTCGAACAGGGCTTCCTAAAAAAAAACCCATTTTGTATATTCTTAAATAAGGAGAGAGTCCACAATGAAAAATCTTCACTGTGTACTTTTAAATGATAAACCACCTTATGTATACTTAAGAGAATTTCTTTTAAAAATACTTTTCTTTAAAATCCACTTTGAGGTCTTTGAATAAATCTCAAAGCATCTCCTATTTGGTAGGAATAAATACATGAAAATAAGCACAGAACAGAAATATTTGGTACAGTCTATTCCACTACAATTAAGTGATGAATTGGTTTTAAAAAAAGAAACATATTTTTAATTTTTCTTTCTCTCTCTTATCCCTTTGTTTGATTGTAAACCGCCGCATACCTCTGGTTCTGGCGGTATATTAAGTGTTAAATAAAGATAAAGAAAGATAAAGATATAATTTGATATACCGCCTTTCACAAAAGACTCCCATCGATGCAGTTTACAAAACCATCACACGTTCAGAAGTAAAGCACAGTTACTTACCAGTAACAGGTGATCTCTGGGAACAGCAGGAATAAGTCTTCACATATGGGTACGTCGGTACCGACGGAGTCTGCGCGGGAACGCTTCCCAGCGTCCAATCAAGAGCTTTTGGAAGCATCCCAGCACGCCTGCGTGCTGCCTTCCCGCCTTTCCCAACTGCCTCTCCTCAGTTAAGTTTTAAAGCTGAGACAAAGAGAGAGAGAGGAAAGGAAAGATAGATAGAGATACAACTCCTGGGGAGGTGGGAGGGTTGTGAAAACTTATTCCTGCTGTTCCCAGAGATCACCTGTTACAGGTAAGTAACTGTGCTATCTCCAGGAACAAGCAGGAATGAGTCTTCACATATGGGGACTCCCAAGCTGAGATGCCTGGAGTCCCAGCATGTCATAGGCTGGAACATGCTATCTCCCAGAACACCAGGCATCCTGAGGATGGAGGGTAGGAGTTGAAGAAAGAAGGATGCTGTGGAACAGCTAACCTAGCATAGGACTGCAGAGATGGAGTCCATGTGTGGATGATGATGGTCATCAATAATATTGCAAAAGATATTGCAATATGGACCTCCCCTGACAGGATTTCACAGAAGTATGGAGGTTCATGGATCTACTGGGAAACCTAGTAGAGGAACCTTGAAGAGGACCTCACTGTAAGTGGAGGTAATAATCCTGTAGGAAAACTAGTGGAGGTCAGAATCTTGAAAGGTAACAGGTAACCCCAGTAGGGAAACGGTGGGCCTTCAGCGGAAGGCTTTATGAGAAAAACCCTAGCTCTTTTGGAGGCAGAGTGAGTCACTCTTAGGAGCAAAAAGAGAAGGCTAACCGATTTGGACAAACAGGCACAGTCCTTGTGGGGAGAAAGGGTGTGGGAACTCCTTGTATCCCAAAAAGAGAGGACAAATGCCTGAGGCGTTAAGCCTGTGATTAACTGAAGATCCACAATGTCTCTCCTAACTGGGGTAAGCTAGGAGAGATATTGGACACGGAGAGCTTCAGAGGTACCTAAACCGTTAGGTTATGGTATAAAAATTGTTGACTACCACAAGAGTGGTTGTGTGTGTAGAACCCCAAACCTGCTAGATAGCATAGGTATGGGTAAAGCCCCTCTGTCAGAATCATATAGCTATATGAGGATAGACAGTGAGATAGATAAGTATGTGGATACATATCTATCTATAATAAAATATCTCAACAGATATATAGATAGATATAGATAGATAGATAGATATATTCTTATATGTCTGTTTATCTATCTATAGTCTATAGTGAGATATGGCATGGCATAAAATACACACCAAAAAATAAATATGGATATGTAGGCCTACATATGGGCGTTTGCAATTAGACAGAGATATGCCTACAGCACAGTGAACACATAGGATATGTGGAGAGGAAAGATTCATCTAATAACAAGGAGGTGAAACCTACTTGAGAAGACATATAGAGAATCTATTCCTCCTGGTCATGATCTGCAAGAAGACTAGTTAGTGAAAAATAACCAGGACTGTTACGTGAAAAACAAAGGACAATGTCAATGTGCAGCCAGCGAGTCCCGAGTCTTCCAGGACTCTAGCATGGTAAGTAGACAGAAGACGCCTAGAGATGAGATACCATGTTGACCTGCTTAAGGGCAAAGGTATCATGCGTTCTTACCATGAGGACGAGCATATCCCCGATTGGGAATACTATGGACCAAAGCAGGGAACTGGCAACTCCTTGAGCTTTCACGTAAGAGAAGGCCTACGTCCTTTATATCAAAAAAGGAGATAGTAAAAGAAGGGAGAACATTCTAGTCATGGGAGACATGACTGAAAAGCCTTTTCTAACCAGCTAGGATAGCTGTTGGAGAAAAAAACCCCCATGCTCTCTAGCAAGGGCCCATAGTGGAAAGCTTCTCTGTAGATTGCAGAGAGCATGATGCAGGAGAATGAGGAGATAGAACTGGCTGTTAGAGAGCCAGTATCTCTGCCAACTATGCTGCCAAACTCAGGAAAATGAAGATGGCAGAATAGAAGACAATCTAGAAGCTTGTAGTGAGATGATCTCCAAGAGAGATGAAGCACTGACTTGGAGCCACTACTAAGACTAGACAGAATGTTAGTGGAGGACAATCTGGTTGTTTGTGGACAAGAACCAGTGGTCCAAACATTAAAGCTCCTGCAGAGGCAGCTGTTAGCAAGACAGCAGAAAGAATCTTACTGTTCAAAAACAGAAAGAACAGACAGAACAGGAGTCCCTACGGACAGCACCAGGTTCCTTGGGAGCTATACCAGGGCTGGGGCTACCTGGGACTGGGACATTCTCGTTTGGTCAGTTGGCCAAAGGGGATGACGTGGACGACTTCTTGGAAGCCTTCGAGAGAGTGGCTCTCCTAACGGGCTGGCCGAAAGACCAGTGGGCAGTGCACCTTGCCGCCTCCTTGACGGGAGAAGCGCTTGCAGCCTACAGGGCCATGCCCGCGGCCTTAGCCGCCAATTATGAAGAGCTTCAAAAGGCTATACGAGACCGTTTGGGCCTAAGCCCCATGGTCTACCGCCGCCTTTTGAGGAGCTGTAAGCTAAAAATAGGTGAAACACCGCGTGCCTTATGCCAGCGGATAAAAGGGTTGGCATTAAAGTGGTTGACGCCTGATGCAAGAACAAAAGATTCTTTGTTAGACTGTATTGTCTTAGAGCAGTTTATGGACGCAGTTCCAAAAGATCTGCAGTCCTTCCTGATCCTACAGGACTGCCAGACCACGGATGCAGCGACCTCACTGGCTGAGCGTTTTCTAGAAGCCAGTTTGGTAAACCAGGCTAAGGTTGGTGGTCTAACCTGGGCAATTGAAGTGGCTTCAGAAAGGAAGGGAAAAGCCATGTGGGGAGAAGGGACGAAGGTAATGCATGTGGATAGGACCCGTTATGTGCAAAGAAAATGCTTTTCTTGTGGGGAAGAAGGACATATGAGAAGGGATTGCAAAGCTAGGACAGCCCTAATCACCACCCATTCTAAAGAAAGGGGAGAAGGATTCCTCTTGGGCGTAGAAGTGGAGGGTGTCCAGGTAGAGGCCTTGCTGGACTCCGGAGCGGACCAATCGATGATCTCGCGAAAACTCTGGAGGGAGATAAAATCCCAGGTTGGTCCGGTCCCCGAGTCACAAGAAAGCAGCATAAAGATAAAGTGCATTCACGGGGCAGCCTCGTCCTACCCAGTATATACGGTTTCAGTAAAAAGTTTGGGTTTGAAATGGAAAATACCTGTAGCTGTAGTTCCAAGGCTCCCACAAGCTTTAGTCCTGGGAAGGGATTGGCCTCAGTTCAGGCGTGGGTTAGCAGAGGGTCTTCAGCATAAAACAGGCATGGTATCCACCCGGACCCGCACAAAAGCTAAGGAGGGGGAACAAGACCCACCAGAAGACCCGATGTGTGGGTTGCCCTCCCATGATGACTTAGTGACCCCTCCTACGGAGGGTGATAAAAAGACGAAGGCGGAAAAGCGCCGGGAAAGGCATAATAGATCACAAAATAGAGCTAAATTAGCCGCTGGCCAAGAGTTACCATGGGTCCCGGCAGAGCTAGTCGCGAGATTTCCCTCTTTCCCCAAGGAACAGCGGGCGGATCTCGCACTCAAACGGGCTTTTGAGTATGCTCGAAGAGGAACAGAAACCCTACCCCGATTCTTCTTAGATAGTGAGATATTATATCGGGAGAGTTTAGATCCTAGGACGGGGAATAGTAGGAAACAGTTAGTGGTTCCCACGGCTTTTAAAGCACTGGTTCTGCGGTTGGCCCATGATCACCCCGTAGGCATGTTGGACCAAATTGTGGCTCGCTTTTACTGGCCGGGAATTTTTAAGGAGACTGCCAGGTTCTGCGAGTCATGTTCTTCGTGTCAGCGCGTGGCATCAAATCTCCCATCAAAAGTACCATTGGTTCCCATACCTGTCGTATCGGAACCTATACACCGACTGGCTATGGACATAGTGGGACCTCTTACGAGAACACCCCGGGGGTTCCAATACATTTTAGTTATAGTGGACCAAGCCACCCGATTCCCGTGGGCGATCCCTCTTTGTAATATATCTGCCAGAAGTATAGCGTTGGAACTGGTGAAATTATTCTGTGAAGTGGGTTTCCCCCGAGAAGTTCTAACAGATAGGGGAAGTAATTTCATGTCGCAATACTTGGCACAAGTGTGGGACGCGTTTGGCATCCGACATGTCAGAACCGCTGCGTATCATCCCCAATCAAATGGTTTGGTTGAACGCCAGAATCAGACCTTAAAGAAGATGTTAAGGCGAAGTCTGGAGGGGGATATGAGAGATTGGGATGTGATGCTTCCCTTTGTATTATATGCATGTAGGGAGAGAAAGCAGACTTCTATGGGTATTGCCCCGTATGAGTTATTGTATGGACGGACTCCGCGAGGCATCCTAGATATACTAAGGGAGCAATGGGTGGAACCAGACATAGAAGAAATTGGTATACCCCAATTTTTAAAAGATTTAAAAGGACGTTTACATCGCACCTTTCAAGTGGCAGAAGCAAATATTGCAACTAGTCAGTTACGTCAGAAGACCTACTATGACCGGCGCGCAAAGCCCCATCACCTAGAGGTAGGAGAGAAGGTGATTGTCATGGTAGCCGGATCTAATTCTAAATTTGAGAGCAAGTGGAAGGGGCCATACCGGGTAATAAGACAGGTAAGTCTCATATCATATTCCGTCCAGAACAGAAGAGGGCGCCAGCAGATCTACCATATTAATGTATTGCGCCCCTGGCACGAGCGAATAGCCTTGGCTCGGTTTGCCGTGATAGATGAGAGGGCCGGTAGCAATCGGGTAGCACATGACACCCTAGCTCGAATTACGGGCTGTGCGGGGGTAGATACGCCAGCCCGTAATATCTTAAGGGGGGAAGGGGGGATGTGTGGTGACGAATCTGCTCCAGAGGCCCGGGGAAATAGAAAAAACACAGACCTTTACCTCCAGGCAGAAAGAAAGTGCAGGGAGCCGTGACTTTAAAAGTTCAGCTGGAGAGAAAAAAAACATATCTAAAGCTTCTGTCCTAAGGCCACGCCCCAACACCATAGCAACTAAGGGAGGTAATGAGAGACAGCTGAGGGAGGAGTGGAAAGGTGCTGGGCATCCCCACTCATTTAAACCCCAGAGAACAGGAAGTGAGAGAGACGGAAGGGGGAACGGAAGAGAAATCAGGAGCAAGCACAACCAAGAGAACAGCAGAAAAACAGAAGTGGAAGAAATCCTGAAGGAAACAGAAAGAAAGGATTCTAGCAGAGAGCCCAGAGAAAGGTACTCTAATGACAGCTTAAGGGAAGAATCTCCTCATAGCCAGCAACAGAGTCTTGAGCAGAGCCAGTGTGGTAGAAAGGCTACAGCTGGTCCAGAAAGCAGGAGGTTTAATCCTGAAGAGACTGCTGTCTATAACCCAGGTACGGGGACTTTCCAGGAGGAGCTGGGGCAAAGAAGTTTACCTCGGGGAAGGCTGTTAAAGAGAGCTGTTAAAAGAAAGGAGCTGAATTCTTTAGAAGTTCTAAATAGCTTGCTATGGGATAAGGATTTCCTGTGCCCTGATAACACCCCTGAGCCAAGAGGGAGGTCTCATTGGGAACGGGTTGTTAAGCTGCTGGAAGAAATTAAACCCACACTGTCCCAAGCTGTTTCCAGTCCGGAGACTGCAGAGTCTGACTGAGTGTATGCAAATAGATGAGGCTGATATTGAATCTGATTTCTCAGAATGTGAGATGGACTGTGCTTTATCTTGGAGGGTAAAGTGAAAACCTATAGATTGTAAACCTGAAGAAATTCCCAGACTTATTATGCTTGAATGTCTGTGGTTAAAACAAGCCTAAGAAGATTTGATATGAAGTTGCTGCTGTGGTTTTAAAATGCATGAGACCGTCAGGACTGCATTCTGAACGTGTCTGGAGCAATTAACAAAACCTGTGATAATCCAAGTAAAAAGGAAAACTTAAAGTATAAGTGCTGCAGTTTAAAGACCATTGTTTTGGCTTAAAGTATAAGTTTTGCAGTTTAAAGAACGCTGTTTGGAAGCTAAAGCTAGCCAAAGACTGTAACGTGATAATTTGTGGCGTGAAGAGATATTTACCTTGCTGAGGGAAGCAAAGGTAATTAGAGACTCTGGAAAAAGTTTTCTACAGAGGTTATCTTTCTTTTGAGCAAAAGCATCTTACCTTATATGATGTGCCAAGCTTCTATGGAAGTTCCTTGAACCAAGGAGGCAAATAAATTTCCTGTGTTGCTTTCAAACACTCGGCTTAATCATTTATTCACAACTACAACTCAGTGCAAGCAACTACAACTCCCAGAAACCCTAGCTCTGGGAGCTCACATAAAGGGGACACTGAAAGGGCCCCCTTTCCCTTCTATAGGCAACCGCCTAGGCGGGGCAAGGAGGCCACAGTATCCACCGGTCCCGAAGGTACCGAGGATGCCAGATGATGATCCCTGGTGAGGAGTGCTTCATCCAACACCAGTGCCGATGCCGGGGTATCGGTACCGCTCTAAGCGGATGCCACCACCGTACACGGTTTAGGTATGTTCTGTGGGGGGTGAACCCCAGGAACAACCTGAAACCCCTTATAGGCTTTGGAGACCGAAGACTCCCGCCGGGATTTTGAAGCCAGTGGGCCCTCGAGGGCAAGGCCGGAGCCGTCTACATGCTGCGCATGAGACCTACCACTCGAGGACTGACTAGTCTTAACAGACTGTTTGTGGGTTACCTGATCCTGTGTGGACGAAGAAGGGGACGGTGCCCCGAAGTTGGAGGGCAACCGTGTATCGAGGGAGCCTCGATGTTGAAAACCTCTTCTTACCAAACTGTTGTCAGGACCCAAGCAGGTTAGACACCGACTTCGAGGGTCTAAAAATAAAGTTGTACCGCCACAGTCTGAACATTTCTTGGAGAAAGTGTCTGGTGGTTCCATGAAGGAAAAAGAAGAGGCCTAAAAGGCCTAAGAGACCGTGGGACACTATGAAGAAAAAATATCCCGTGGAAAAGGAAAATTTTTCAAGAAAAGAAAAGAAAACACCAGCGGTACCGGTGGCGTCGGGAAGACAGCCGCAACCACAAGAAAACTAAAAAATAAAAACAAGAATTTTCTGCG
Source organism: Ichthyophis bannanicus (assembly GCA_033557465.1). NCBI lineage: Eukaryota > Metazoa > Chordata > Amphibia > Gymnophiona > Ichthyophiidae > Ichthyophis > Ichthyophis bannanicus. The sequence goes on along the minus strand of CM066047.1, from coordinate 50,013,874 downwards.
GTGACAGGACGATGTCCTGCCGGCTCCGCGGAAAAACGAAAACTGAGGAGAGGCAGTTGGGAAAGGCGGGAAGGCAACACGTAGGCGTGCTGGGATGCTTCCAAAAGCTCTCGATTGGACGCTGGGAAGCGTTCCCGCGCAGACTCCGTCGGTACCGACGTACCCATATGTGAAGACTCATTCCTGCTTGTTCCTGGAGATAAATAAATATATTATAAAATTAAAAAATTAAAAACAAACAACAAAGACAAGAGCAGCAATAAAAGTATCACAATTACGTGGCCTCACTAGAAGGTGGAATGGAGCAGAACAATATCATCCTTAAGACTTTCATAAGATCATAAGAAATGCCATACTGGGTCAGACCAAGGTCCATCAACCCAGGATCATGTTTCCAACAGTGGCCAATCTAAGTCATAAGTACCTGTCAGGTTCCCAAAAAGATACACAGATTCCACAATGTTTATACTGGGGTAAACAGGGATTTTCCTGGTCCTCTTTAATAGTGGTTTACAGACTTTTCCTCCAAGAACTTCTTCAAACCTCTTTTAAACCTAGCTACACTAACAGCTTTTACTACATCCTCCAATAACGAATTCTAGAGTTTGATTACTCGTTGAATGAAAAAATATTTTCTCTTATTAGTCCTAAATAGACTACATTGTAGCTTCATTGAGCGTCCCCTAGTCTTTCTACTTTTTAAAGGAGTAGACAACTGATCTACATTTACCTGTTCCACTCCATTCATTAATTTATAGACCTCTATCATATCTCTCCTCTTTTCAAAGTTGAAGAGCCCTAACCTTTTAAGCCTCTCCTCATAGGGGTAGCCTTCCATCCCCTTTACCATTTTGGTGGCTCTTCTCTGCACCTTTTCTAATAACGCTATATCCTTTTTAAGATATGGTGACCAGAATTGCACACAATATTCAAGGTGCAGTCACCCCATGGAACAATAAAGGCATTATAATATCCTTTGTTTTATTCTCCATTTCTTTCCTTATGATTCCTAGCATTCTATTTGCTTTCTTGGCGGCTGCTGCACACTGGGCTGACGGTTTCAACATATCCATAATGCTGTCTAAATCCTTTTCCTGCGTGGTGGCTCCTAATGTGGAACCTTGCATCATGTAACCATAGTTTACCATAGTCCCTCCCGCCACCCCAAGACTGTATATAAGAATGTATAATAGCTCATGATGTATAATAGTGCACTATGTAGATAAACCAACGCTAATCATTTCCCCACCTACACCCACACACCACACTCTCCACTGCATGAAGACACTTGCCCTCCCCTTGATTGTTTGCCATGGAAACCGCCTTGATTAAATAAGGCGGTATATAAATACTATTAAATAAATAAATAGTTTGGGTGCTCAACTTTGCACTTGTCCACATTAAATTTCATCTGCTATTTGAATGTCCAGTCTTCTAATTTATCAAGGTTCTCTTGCAATTTTTCACAATCCTCTTGTGTTTTAATAACGTTGAATAATTTTGTGTCATCTGCAAATCTGATCACCTTACTCGTTATTCCCATTTTCAGGTCATTTATGAAGATGTTAAAAAGCAGCAGGCCCAGCACAGATCCCTGGGGTACTCCACTATTCACCTTTCTCCATTGAGAAAATTGGTCATGTAGTCCTACTCTCTGCTTTCTATCTTTTAACCAATTCCTGACACACAAGATAGTATACTGCCTCCTATCCCATGACTTTTTCATTTCGCCAAGAGACTGAGGGACCTTGTCAAACACGTTCTGAAAATCCAGATGCACTATATCAACTGGCCCACCTTTGTCTGTTATTCACACCTTCAAAAAAATAACAGATTAGTAAGGCAAAACTTTCCTTGGCTAAATCCATGTTGGCTTTCTCCCATTAAACTATGACATGTTTAGTAATTTTATTCTTTATAATGGTTTCTACCATTTTGTCTGGTACCAATGTCAGGGTCAATAGTCTGTAGTTTCCCAGATCACCCCTGGAAACCCTTTTAAAAATCGGCATTACATTGTACTACTTGAAGATTAGAGAGTGGCCAGATGATTTTAATGATAGTAATCTGTGAACCAATAGTAGGTCTGCAGTCTCATATTTCAGTTCTTTCAATACCCTTGGATGTATACCATCTGGTCCAGGTGATTTGCTACTCTTCAGTTTATCAAATAGTTGCAATTCATCTTTATTTATTTATTTAGACAGATTTGTATGCCACCTTATCCTTCAATCAAGGTGGTCACGTCACGTCACATTACAATTGGAGGGTTACATTTAACATTAGGGTATGTGTAAACATTTAGAAAGTAGAGTTACATAACAGCATTTAGATAGTACAATTAAAGGTAACATTTAATATTAGGGTATTTAATAACGTGGTATGATAAACTTGTGTGTGTGGATAGGATGGTGAGTACTTAGTTGGCAGCGTAAGTAGTATTTCCCAGTTTATTGATATTTCTTCCAATTCTTCCGATACATCACCTTAAATACCATTTCAGGTATGGGTAACTTTCCTATATCTTCTTCAGTAAAGACCGAAGAAAAGAATTTATTCAGTCTCTTCACTATGGCCTTGTCCTCCCTTAGCACCCCTTTTACCTCTCAATCAATCATCGAATGGTCCAACTGATTCTCTCAAAGTTTTTTTTGCTACAAATGTACTTGAAAATGTTTATTATGCATTTTTGCTTCCACAGCAAGCTTTCTTTCAAATTCTCTCTTTGTCTGCCTTATCAATGCCTTGCATCTAACTTGCCAGTGCTTATGTTTCCCATTTTCATCATAATGCCCGATATACAATAGGAAGAAAAGGGAGGAGGACAATTATAAATACAGCCTGTTGCAAATGCATGTTGAAGTAACCATTTTGCAAATCCCGATTTAAACTCTGGCAGAGTGTTCTAAGCATAGGTTACTCTGGAGCAGAATTCCAGAGAGATAGAGCAAGACAAGCAAAACGAGACCCATGCGACAATTCGAACCACAGAATCCTATACAAGGGTAAGGAAACAGATTTACATAGCAACATTGTATATGATGGCAGATAAAGACTAGCATGGTCCATCTAGCCTGCCAAGCAAAGTGGCAAGAGTAGGTGCGCACCCGCCGCTCCATGCAGGTCACCCCTGCCCATGCCTTTGTTTAAGGGTGTACCCACCGCTCCGTGTAGGTCACCCCTATTTGTTGAAATAGCAGAGACAGTTAAGGTTATTTTGATTTTATCCTGTTGCTATGAAGGGATCCACTGTGTCTGTCCCATGCCATTTTGAATTCTGTAGCTGTATTTGCTCCCATCACTTCCATTGGCAGGACATTCCAAGCATCTACCACCCTTTCAGTGAAAAAGTATTCCCTGACATTGCCTTTCAGTTTACCCCCTTGCAGTTTCAGGTTATGATCTCTAGTTTTACAGCTTCCTCGTCTTAGAGTATTAATAAACAAACAAACCTTTTTCAAAGTATTTAAAGGTCTATATATCATCTCCCCCTGGCATATACATATTTAGGTCTTCAAGTCTCTTCTCGTATGTCTTCTGGCGCAGGCTCCAAATCATTTTGGTCGCCTTCCTCTGAACCGTTTCCAGTCTTTTTATATCCTTTGTGAGATATGGTCTCCAAAACTCAACACAATATTCTAAGTGAGTCCTCACAAGCATCTTGTATAGTGGCATTAGTACCTTCTCTTTTCTGCTGGTAACTCCTTTCTGTATGCAACCTAGCATCTTTCTGGCTTTGGCCACCACTTTGTCACACTGTTTCACCACCTTGAAATCCTCAATCACTCAAAGGTCTCCTGGTCTGTGCACACCAACTTCTCGCCCCCTATCATATACATTTCCCTTGGATTTCTGCTTCCCAAGTGCATGACACTGCACTTCTTCACATTAAATCTTAACTGACAAGCATTAGACCATTCTTCCAGCTTTTGCAGATCTTCCTCATGTTATCCACTCCCTCAGGGGAGTCCACTCCGTTGCAAATGTTTGTGTCATCTGCAAAAAGACGGACTTTTCCAATCAATCCTTCAGCAAGACCTCAAGGTGCATGATGGTATGTATGGAATCAGAAGGGAGTCAAAACACAATGAGACTCCTGAATGCAATATCCAATTCATCAGAAAATAATTTTGAATCTAATTCTGAAATTCATGGGAAGTCAGTGTTGTTCTTTAAATAATGGTGTTACAAGGTTGAATTGTCTATACCATTTCACCGCAGTATTCTTCAGCAGTTGAATTCTTTTTACATAATCCCATGGTATTCCAGCTAAGAAAGAATTACAATAGTTGATCCTATTTAAAAATGAGGGCATGTAAAAAGTGTCTTGAGTGCCCCAACATCCCAAGCAGGGTCTCAAAAAACAAGTTTTCCTAGGAGCACAGAAAGACGTCTTCGCTAGTGCTGAGATGTGTGGAAGGAATATTGGTTCACTATCAAATAAAACCAAAGACATAATTTATTCTTTAACTGGAATGCAGACACCCAACAAACGTGATTGAAAAAAAGGGAGATATTTATTCTCTAAGCTAGACTGCAGCTGATTTTGATGCATTCAATTTGAGCCTATGAGAGACCAACTAGCCTGAAATAACTGCAAATCATGAATTTATACTGGTTTGGAAAGTCGAGTCCCAGTTCTTATCAGCAATAAGAATGTAAATATTATTAGCACACGCATACACGCTCCTGTCTAGGCTCTGAATTAGGATAGCCAATAGATCCAAAAAGGTACTAAATAATACTGCAGCCAAAATAGATACCATAATAAAGAACAAAATTACTGAACATGTAGATAGTCATGGCTTAATGGGAGACAACCAACATGGCTTTAGACAAAGAAGATCTTGTCTTACTAATCTGTTATGTTTTTTTTTGAAGGTGTGAATAAACAGGTAGACAAAGGTGAGTCGGCTGATATAGTGTATCTGGACTTTCAGAAAGCCTTTGACAAGGTCCCTCAGAGACTTTTGGCAAAATTAAGAAGTCATGGGATAGGAGACAGTGTACTATTCTGGATCAGGAACTGGTTAAAAGATAGAAAGCAGAGGGTAGGGCTAAATGGCCAATTTTCCCAATGGAGAAAGGTGAATAGTGGAGTACCCAAGGGATCTGTGCTGGGTCCGCTGTTTTTTGACATATTCATAAATGACCTGGAAAAGGGAATAACGAGTGAGGTTATCAAATTTCCAGGTGACACAAAACTATTTAAAGTTGTTAAAACCCATGAGGATTGTGGAAAATTGCAAGAGGATCTTGATAAACTGGAAGACTGGGCATCCAAATGGCAGATGAAATTTAATGTTGACAAGTGCAAAGTTATGCACCTAGGAAAGAACAACCCAAACTATGGTTACATGATGCAATTAGAAACCACCCCCCAGGAAAAAGATTTAGGCGTCATCGTGGATAACATGTTAAAATCCTCCGTCCAGTGTGCAGCGGCAGCCAAGAGAGCAAACAGAATGCTAGGTATCATAAGGAAGGTTATGGAAAATAAAACAAAGGATATTATAATGCCTCTGTATCATTCCATGGTGCGATTGCACCTTGAATATTGTGTGTAATTCTGGTCGCCGTATCTTATCAAGGATATAGCGTTATTAGAAAAGGTACAGAGAAGAGCCACCAAACTGGTAAAGGGGATGGAAGGATATTCCTATGAAGAGAGGCAAAAAAGGTTAGGGCTCTTCAACCTGGAAGAGAGATGGCTGAGGGGAGACATGATAGAGGTCTATAAATTAATGAATGGAGTGGAACCGGTAAACGTTACTCGATTGTTTACATCAGAATATAGAAAGGCTCAAAGACATGCAATGAAGCTACAGGGTAAACTATTTAAGACTAATAAGAGAAAGTATTTTTTCACTCAATGTATCGAACTCTGGAATTTGTTACCGGAGGATGTAATAAAAGCAGTTAGTGTAGCTGGGTTTAAAAAAGGTTTGGACAAGTTCCTGGAGGAAAGGTCCATAAACCATTATTAAAAGGGACCCAGGATATCACTGCTTGCCCCAATACAAGCATTGTGGAACCTGTGTCTTTTGGGGTAACTGCTAACTACTTAGGACCTAGTTGGCCACTGTTGGAAACAGGATACTGGGCTTGATGGACCTTGGTCTGACCCAGTAACGGCATATCTTGTGTTCTTTTGTAAAACATTGTTAAAAAGGAAAAAAATGGATCGTTTTAAACTGGCCAGCAATGAGTTCTGATCCCAATCCAATCAAGAACCTTTGGAAAGAGCTGACATATTGGTAAAAGGAATCCTGGAAACATTCATGAGCTGTAACAAATCAGTTGAAGAGTAGGAGAAACTACCAGCAGACAGAAATACGAAACTTATAGATGGCTACAAGAAACCTTTGGAGGATGTCGTCATGTTGTGCAACCAAATATTAGTGAAGAGTGTCATTAATCCTGTCCAAGTCATATTTTGGATTTTTGTTTCTCAGAAATTACTACATCTAAGTTGCACAGACATCTTATTTTTGTTGTATACCTTTGAACATACTATTAAAATATTATGATTACATACAGTTGGAATATTTCCAATTATTTCTCAAGATATTGTACACATCATACCTAAAATGCAAGGGTGCCAATAATGTTGACCACAACTGTAATTTGCTCGATTAGTGCTGCAGTATCTTCTACTGCTTTCAACTTCATGACTACATCTAAGATTTATCAGCAGCTCCTAAGTGTAAATCAAGTCAAGATTGGGAGCATCTTCGTCGTCCTTTGCTGCTTACATTATAATCACATTTCAGCTGCCTTTCCGGAAACAGAAATCCTTACAATACTTGGTAATTAGATTTGAAAAGATGATTACAAGGAACTGTTCTGATAACCTACCAACAAGAAATCTGTGCATGTGCAACCTTTGCAAAAGACACAGATGCTTAAAGTTCAACGTAATAACAACTCAAGAGCAGAGCATCACCTTGTCATTTTTAGTTAACCTGATGGAGCTGAAGAACTGTACAAGCTTAAATCTTCTGTGAGTGTTGTGGGGAGAAATAAGGTACATCTGCATTTTATACCAGTAAAAGCCTGCCCTAGTGGCTTTTAAGCTCAAGCTAGTCATAAGGTAGACACATACATGCATTACCAAACAGCGGTTAAATCATTAGCGGCGGAATATAGTGGACCACCAGAGCCATGGCATGACCAATGTTTTGCCCCATCCAGCATTAGCAATTAGGTGGGAGTGGGGGGATGGAAGTGGGTTTGTTTACACCCACAACCTAAAGGATGCGTTATTGCCCTGATATTTAAGAAATAGTTTTTATGTGTTGTGGATCATTGAGTCAATGCCGACTCCTGGCAACCCAGCCCCTGGGTTTTTGTGGCAAGGAGTGACTGGCAGTAGATTGCCAGTACGTCCACAGTACGTGGTATTCCAAAGTGGTCTCCTATCCAAGTACTAACCAGGTCTGTCCTTGCTTAGCTTCTGAAAGCAGAGGAGATTGGGCTCATTGAGGGTGACAAAAGTGTTTCTATACAGCATGCTAAATAAATGACCAATTAAAATAGCCAAATAATTTAATATTAACAACTCCTTTGAGACAGAGTGTAGAGTTCATCTTCTGAAAGCTGGCAGTCCTTCTATTTCAAGTTTATCTCAACACAGTCAATGTGCTAATCAAATGGCCCATATTCTCTGCTCCATCTCTGTGTTATAACAGCTTCTAACAAATGGGACTTCAACAAGTAACTCCAACCAGAAAACAGCTCATTGTCTCACACTTAGAAGCATATCCATGTACATTAGTGGCATTTACACATGTAGACTGGAATACACGTGTAAATGCAATTTTAGAAAATCACTATTTACATGTGAAAATCCATTCCTTTTTCACTGGGGGCATGTTTTGGGCAGGGCATGGGTGGGCCAAAAAAAAAAAAAAATCGAACCAGGGTAGAGCAAAACATACCCATAGGCACAGTACAAAACAGGTGCACCAAGGATGATGTAGAAACAACTTTATGGTAAGATCCCAACACGTTTCGGCTTGGCGCCTTCTTCAGAGGGTATTTGCTAACAAGCCCAAATAGAGAGCAAGAAAATTTCTCCTTATGCTTCAAGGAGCAGCACTTGCCTGAAAATGCCGTTCTGGGCCAAAACATCTACATGCTCCTTCCCTATTTTACAAAGGGAATCCATGTATATGGCAAAATAAACATCCATGTTAAGTTTTACAGCAGCACAGAGGCACATATAGGGGTTTAAGAAGTGTTTGCACAAGAGATTAAGGGGCCCTGTTACTAAAGGGCACGTTGGTGTTGCCCAAAATGTGCTGTTAATGAGAAAATCCATGGCGCATTAGGGCAACACCACAGCGTTAACTGCCAAGAGCATGAGAACAGTGGAGGTGACGATGAGTACACCCGTGCTATCTACCTGCCGTGTGGGTAGTGCAAATGCACTGCATGTGCAGCGCTCACCTGGTCCACTCTCTGCCCCATCCCTCCCACTTGCAACCCTAACGTGCCATGGACAGTTAGTGCCAAAATCCGGTGGTGCTATCATGACTCCATGCTACCTGTTAATGCGTATCCAATACGCTCCTTCAGCGTGTGCCAGACCCACGCAGACAATTTTAGTAAGAGAGTCCCTTAATTCTCCTTAATCCCCAGTTTATTCCCTCCTTCAAAATGTAAAAGTTACAAAATTGCGAGCTCTTTACATAATTGATTGGACTTATATCTACACTTTTCTGAAATGGCCCAGATGCACTTCCATGTGGTAGCTGTTGGCTTGGTACCACACAGTTTTCCCACTTGTAGATTTTTCCCACTGTGCATGCAGACAAATTCACATGCACTCCTACACACCCTTATGTATTCTTACAAAAGGCTCTGTGTTTGGCACAGCCTTTTCAAAAGACAGTAAGAATTTTCCAGATCCCAAATGGGGCATCTTAATTTTCCTTTCCACAGCCTATTAAAATAAGAAAACAATTTAAGTGCAAAATAGAAAATGTGCAGCTAGCCTGCCCAGCACACTATAAGCATAAACCAAGTGTAACGGTTGCAGGTGGCTGGTTGCATACCAGCATAGGCTGGAAATCAACCTTCTTTTAAATACTCTAGTTATCTCTGTAATGTCATTTATCATGCTAAAATTCAGAGTCATGGGAGCAGTGAGACTCCAGATCTTAGAAACAAGAACAGATGTTTGCAAGGAAAGCAGATATAGTCCAAGGTGTGATATATTCCAAACAACCTATGGTGCTGAAATATAACAATGCACCCATACTGTATAACAAGAGAAAAGCAGCAATAAAAGCATCACAATTAGGTGGCCTCGCTGGGAGGGGGGATGGAGTAGCACAACAATAATTTCCTTAAGACTTTCATAACAGGAAAGAAAGGGGCAAATATAAAAACTAGCCTGTTGCAAATGCCTGCTCAAATAACCATGTAACCTGTACTGAAATAGTCTGTGCTCTTCGACTTAAAGCATGTGAGGACTGAATTAAGATCTAAATATGAATACTTTGAAAGAAAGCCGGATGAGGGAGATATGATAGAGACATTTATATACCTCCATGATATAAATGCACAAGAGGCGTGCCATTCTCACCACCTCAACTGGGAGGTTATGATGTGCATTTACTATCCTTTCTGTATAGGAATATTTCTTTAAATTACTCCTGGGTCTACCCCCTTTCATTCACATTCCATGACCCCTTCAATTCAGAGCTTCCAGAGTGAAAGAGGCCTACCTCCTGTGCATTTATACCTTGGAGGTATTTAAAAGTCTCTATCATATCTCCTCTAGCCTGCCTTTCTTCCATAGTATGCATATTTAGATCTTTACGTCTGTCCTCATGTGCTTTATGAAAAAGACCACCAACCAATTTAGTAGCCTCACTCTGGACCAACTTCATCCAGGTTTATATCTTTTTGAAGATGAAGCCTCCAGAATTGCACACAGTATTCCAAATCAGGTCCCATCAGAGATACAGAGATACACAGGCACTATCACCTCCTTTTTATCTCCTGATCATTCTTCTCCCTATGCACCCAAAAGGGCAGTTACTCACCTGTAAAGCACAGTTACTTACCTGTAACAGGTGATCTCTGGGAACAGCAGGAATTAGTCCTCACATATGGGTACGTCGGTACCGACGGAGCCTGCGCGGGAAAGCTCCCCAGCTTCCTAGAATGGAAGCTTTTGGGACCTCCCACTGCACATGCGCACTGCCTTCCCGCCTTCCTGAACAGCTCTCCTCAGTTTCGAGTTTATAGCTGAGTCAATAGAGAGAGGACAGGAAGATAGATAGATAAAAGATACAACTCCTAGGGGAGGTGGGTGGGTTGTGAGGACTAATTCCTGCTGTTCCCAGAGATCACCTGTTACAGGTAAGTAACTGTGCTATCTCCAGGAACAAGCAGGAATAAGTCCTCACATATGGGGACTCCCTAGCTTAGATGCGTGGGATCCCCTGTCAAGGTTCGCCATCTTCGTATGGATCTCAGGCATCCATCCTGGGAAGGTGGGCAGGAGTTGTCTAAGAATGGAACAGGTGTTTGAGGACAGCCTGGCCAAACAAGGCATCCCGGCGGGAGTCCTTGTCCAAACAGTAATGGGCTGTGAAGGTATGAACCGAGGCCCAGGTAGCGGCTCGACAGATCTGATCAATGGAAACAGAGTGCAGATGAGCCATAGAAGTTGCCATGGCTCTCACATTGTGAGCTGTGACATGGCCTTCCAGAGAAATGTTTTTACTCTGGTAAGCAAAGGAAATACACTGAGCAATCCAATTGGAAAGTGTACGCTTGGAGACTGGAAGTCCCAAATGTGAAGGATCAAAAGCCACGAAAAGTTGAGAAGACTTTCGATGTGGCTGAGTCCTATTAAGGTAAAAGGCTAGAGCTCTTTTACAATCCAGAGTATGAAGGCTCCTCTCTGCACTGGAGGCATGAGGAGCCGGAAAAAATACAGGTAGATATACCTCTTGATTAAGATGAAAAGGCGAGACCACTTTAGGCATAAAGTGGGGATTCGTCCTAAGGACCACCTTATCATGATGAAATCTTGTATAAGGTGGATTAGCCACTAGAGCTTGCAGTTCGCTGATGCGACGAGCGGAAGTGACTGCAATTAGGAATAGTACCTTCCAGGAAAGAAATTTCAAGGAGGTAGAAAATAACGGCTCAAAAGGTGGCTTCATAAGCTGACCAAGCACTAGATTCAAATCCCATGCGACCGGGGGGGGTCTGATGGGAGGTTTAGTGAGGGTCAGGCCTCTCATGAATCTTGCAACAAGAGGGTGAGAGGAGATAGGTTGTCCATTTACAGGTTTCAGGGATGCTGAAATAGCACTTAAATGGACTCTTACAGAATTCGTCTTAAGGCCTGCAGTGGAAAGATGCAGGAGATAGTCTAAGAGGGAATTCAAAGGAAGTGCCAGAGGGTCAAGGCCCTGCTGAGCACACCAAATGGAAAAACGTTTCCATTTGAAAGCATAAGACCGCCTCGTGGAAGGTTTCCTAGAGGCATGAAGGATATCTTTCACAGGTTGAGAAAGATTAAAGTCTTGAAGACTTAAGCCTTCAGTAACCAAGCTCGGAGATGTAGGGATTTGGGGTTTGGGTGCCACAAAGTCCCGTCCTCCTGAGACAGAAGGTCTGGTGCAGCTCCTAAGTCCAGGGAGGATCCCTGGGAGAGCTGTAGAAGCAGAGGGAACCACACTTGGCGTGGCCAGCGTGGAGCTATGAGGATCATAGAGCCGTGATCTCTCTGGAGTTTGAACAGAGTCTTGGGAATCAGCGGAATGGGTGGAAAGGCATATAGGAACGCCTGACCCCAATGGAGGAGAAAGGCGTCCGTGGCCTGAGCTTCCTGACACGGAGTCCTGGAACAGAACCGGGGAAGTTTGGCATTCCACGGACTTGCAAAGAGGTCTATGTCCGGGGTCCCCCATTCCTGAAAGATTCTGGTTATCTGGTCCACGTGTAGGGACCACTCGTGTGGCAGCAGAACTCGACTGAGCCTGTCTGCTCGAGTGTTTTGAACTCCTGGAAGGTACACTGCTAGCAGATGAATTTGGTGCTCTCTGGCGAAGGCCCATAATCTGAGAGCTTCGTTGCAAAGCGACAGAGAGCCCGTCCCTCCTTGTTTGTTTATGTAAAACATGGCCACCTGATTGTCTGTTTGAACCAGGACAGTCAGGTTGGCAAGGAGGGTATGGAAGACCTTGAGGGCAAGGTAAATTGCTCGCAGTTCCAGGAGGTTGATATGAAGGGTGGCCTCCTGTGGAGACCAAGTGCCCTGAGTGGAGAGAGTTAGCAGATGGGCTCCCCACCCCAATTGGGAGGCATCTGTTGTGAGGGTTGCTTGGGGTAGCAAGGGCTGAAAGGGAGCCCCCAACAACAGATTCTTGGTGGATATCCACCAATGGAGGGACCAAGACAGACGGTTTGAGGTTTGTATTTGGTCTGAGAGTGCTCCCGACGCCTGAGTCCACTGGGTGGCCAGGGTCCATTGAGCTGCTCTCATATGAAGACGAGCGTAGGGCACCACATGTACTGTGGAGGCCATATGGCCCAGGAGGCGTAGCATTTCCCTGGCTGTCAAGTGAGTACTGGACTGGGCTTGGGAGGCCAAGCTCAGCAGACGCTGACCCCGAACCAGTGGAAGGTAGGCTCTTGCAGTGGTGGTGTCCAACTGGGCCCCTATGAATTCTAGAGACTGAGTAGGGCTGAGTTGAGACTTGGGAAGGTTTACCACCAGTCCCAGATACTGCAGAAGGCTCCTTGTGCGGTCTAGGGAAATCTGGGCCTGCGACTGAGCTGGAGCTCGAATGAGCCAGTCGTCCAGATATGGGAATACGAAAATTCCCATGCTTCTGAGAAATGCGGCTACGACTGCCATGCATTTGGTAAAGACTCTTGGGGCAGAGGCGAGACCGAAGGGAAGTACTCTGTATTGGTAATGACTTCCCTTGAACAGAAAGCGAAGATATTTTCTGTGGGATGGATGGATGAGTAGATGTGTATACGCATCCTGCAGGTCTAGAGAACAAAGCCAGTCCTGACTCTGAAGGTATGGAAGGAGAATGCCCAGAGAGAGCATTTTGAATTTCTCCTTGTACAGAAATTTGTTCAATTCTCTCAGATCTAGGATTGGTCTGAATCCCCCTGTCTTCTTTGGAATGAGAAAATAGGGGGAGTAGAAACCTGACCCTTGTTGATGAAGAGGAACCTCTTCTATGGCCCCTTGGGCAAGCAGAGAAGAGATCTCCTGATCCAACAGGGCTAGGAGAGGAGATGGAGAATTGAAGGGTCTCACCATGTGATGAGGAGGAAGGTTGGAGAAATGAAGTTTGTAACCCTCTCGGATGATAGAGAGGGTCCATTGCTCTGTTGTGATTTGTTCCCATCTGGGAGCAAAGTGAGCTAACCTTCCAGGTATGGTGAGAGGTTCTGGTTGGTCCAGAACCAGGAATGGCAAGTTCTCTAGGGGCAAGTCAAAACCCCTGAGGGGGTGGAGCCTGTTGAGCTGCAGTAGCTGCTGCAGGCTTTGCTCTTGCTTGTTTCGTTTGCTGACGTTTAGCCGCAAAACGAGGTTGAGAAGATTGCTGGCCAGTATTGGAAGCATATCTGGCCTTCTTATAATAAGGCCTCTTGAAAGACTTCTTCTTAGTGGGAGTAGAAGTGGACTTAGAAAGTCTCTCTAAGGTGGCATTTTCAGCGTCCATTTGAGTGGCCTTAACTTGCCACTCTGCACCGAATAAGTTCTCACCTGTACAGGGCAGATTCCGTAAGCCATCTAGAACCCAGGGTTCCAGATCAGAAGCCTGGAGCCAAGCCAGGCGTCTGGCTGCAATAGCAATGCCAGAAGCTCTGCTGGCTCCTTCAAAGGAATCAAAGGCAGCTCTGTTGGAGAACTTAGAAACATCTAAAAGTTGTTTCACAACAGAAAGGAAGTCCTCCTGTTTATCCTCAGGGATACAGGAGGCAAATGCCGTACTTTCTTGGCAAGTTCCCCTAGGAACATGCCCATATAGAGGCTGTAGGAATTAATCCTGGCTATAAGCATACTAGCCTGGAAGATTTTCCTACCAAAAGAGTCTAGTGTCTTACATTCCCTTCCTGGAGGTGTAGAAGAGTGCCTTTTAGTACTCTTGATCTTTTTCATTGCAGACTTTACCACAATGGAGTGGTGAGGCAATTGAGTTTTCTGAAAACCAGGAGAAGGAGGGACCCGATACATGGTGTCCAACCTACGGGAATAAGGAGACAGAGTTAAAGGGTTCTCCCAGAAATCCATCAATTGTTCTTGAAGGATTTCATGGATAGGCAGAGTAACTGCTTCTTTAGGAGACTTAGAGTATCCTAAAATATCCAATCTTTTTGACCTTGGTTCCGTTTCAGAGGAAGTAGTGATAGAAAGGCCTTTAGCCATTTCTAAAATAAAGTCCTGAAAGGACAAATCCTCTGGAGGAGACATTCTCCTTTTTGGAGAAGAAGGTTCCTCAGGAAGGTCAAGGGAGAGCTCTGCAGACTCATCAGAGGAGACAAAATCCTCAGAGGAATCGGTGTATTCTCTAGTTTCCTCCAACGCACGATACGCATACCGATCGGTATCGACATCGGGCGTACCGGGTATGGAAGCGGTATGGAGCGAAAGCCCATACGGTACCGATTTGCGTTTAGAAGAGGAAGGCCTGGGTTCCGGCATGGCGGACGATACCGGAACCGGGCCCGGAACCGCTGGAAGCGCGGTACCGAAGGCGTTGCAGCTTTAATGAAAGCCATGACGGCCTGCTGCATGGATTGGACAGTATTGCCCATAGACGCCACGGCTGCCTGGATGTCGGTACCGGTATGGGCCGGTACCCCAGAGCAGTCCAACAGGTGATCTGTCGAGGCCGTGCCATCGATGTCAACCTGTAGCCCCTGTATTGGCGTTTTGGAAGGTAGGACTTCCCGCCGGGGCTGTTTGGCTGGGGCAGGGTCCTCAAAACTAAGAGCCTCTCGATGCTTTGAAGGAGATTTGCTCTTTGAGGACTTGCCCACAGAAGGTTTGGTTACCTGAGATCCATCCGGGGATGATGACCTGGATGACTGTGATGTTGGATTCTCTGAAGCAAACAGCACATGGAATTTGTTGGCCCGGTTCTGCAGCCCACGCTTAGACATTTGGGAGCAGGAAGGGCAGTCCGGAATGGAGTGGTCAGGCCCCAAACATTTAAGACACCATTCATGGGTGTCTGTGACTGATATTACAGCAGTACACTTGGTACACTTCTTAAATCCAGGGGCTGGCTTCTCCATGTGGAGAATTCAAGTAGGCCTGAAGGCCTAACTGAAGTGACCAAGTGCTGAAAAATAATAAAAGAAAAGAAATAATTTTTCAAGAAAGAAAAAGGAAGACCGGCGATACCGGTATCGGTATGGGAAGGCAGGTACGCGGTCTAAAGAAACAAAACAAAAAACTACAATTTCTTCAGCGGTGACAGGATACACGACCTGCTGGCTCCGCGGAAAAAGAGAAACTGAGGAGAGCTGTTCAGGAAGGCGGGAAGGCAGTGCGCATGTGCAGTGGGAGGTCCCAAAAGCTTCCATTCTAGGAAGCTGGGGAGCTTTCCCGCGCAGGCTCCGTCGGTACCGACGTACCCATATGTGAGGACTTATTCCTGCTTGTTCCTGGAGATCAGGTGATCTCCGGGAACAGCAGGAATTTAGTCTTCACATATGGGTATCGTCGGTACCGACGGAGCCTGCACGGGAACGCTCCCCAGCGTCCAATAGGAACGCTTTTGGGAGCATCCCTCAGCACATGCCCGCTGCCTTCCCGCCTTTCCAACTGTCCCTCTTCAGTTACGTTTGTAGCTGAGTGAAAAGATAGAGGGAGAGAGGAAAGAGACAGAGAGATAGAGAGACAACTCCTAGGGGACGTGGGTGGGTTGTGAAGACTAAATCCCTGCTGTTCCCGTAGATCACCTGTTACAGGTGAGTAACTTACGCTATCTCCAGGAACAAGCAGGAATGTAGTCTTCACATATGGGGACTCCCTAACTTAAGATGCAAGGGAGATGACCCCAGGAAGCTGCCACCTAAGGTGAGGTGGGCCATGCTTCCTCCCATGGATCTCTGGCATCCCACCAGGGTTGGTGGGTAAGAGTTGTATTAGGTTTGAAAGAGATTTTGAAGAACAGCCTGGCCAAAGAAGGCATCCCGACGGGAGGCTTTACCTAGGCAGTAGTGGGCTGTAAAGGTATGTACCGAAGCCCAGGTGGCTGCTCGACAAATGTCATCAATAGACACAGAGTGAAGGTTAGCCATAGAGGCTGACATGGCTCTCACATTATGAGCTGTGACATGGCCTTGAAGAGGAAGACTCTTACTGTCATAAGCAAAGGATATGCACTGTGCAATCCATTTGGATAAAGTCCTCTTGGAGACTGGAAATCCCAAATGACTAGAATCAAAAGCAATAAAAAGTTGAGAAGACTTTCTATGTTCCTGTGTTCTTTGTAGGTAAAAGGCTAAGGCTCTTTAACAGTCCAAAGTGTGAAGGTTCTTCTCTGCATTAGAGGCATGAGGCCTCGGAAAGAATACAGGAAGATAAATCGCTTGATTTAAATGAAAAGGCGAAACCACCTTTGGCATAAAGTGTGGATGAGTTCTGAGGACAACCTTATCATGATGAAACCTAGTGTAAGGAGGATCAGCCACTAAGGCTTGCAATTCACTAATGCAACGTGCAGAGGTGATTGCAATTAGGAAGATGACCTTCCAGGTCAAAACCTTTAGGGTAGTAGTGGCTAAAGGTTCAAAAGAAGGTTTCATGAGCTGCCCAAGAACTAGTTTTAAATCCCATGCCACCGGTGGTGGTTTGATGGGAGGTTTTGTTAAAAGAAGACCTCTCATAAATCTGGATATGAGAGGATGAGAGGAAATTGGTTGTCCATTTAGAGGCTTATAGGAAGCTGTAATTGCGCTAAGATGGACTCTTATTGAATTGGTCTTTAGACCAGAATTTCATAAATGAAGTAGATACTCTAGTATCGACTCCAAAGGTATCACCAGGGGATTTAACCCCTTCTGGGAACATCATATAGTGAAACGTTTCCACTTAAAGGCGTAAGATCGTCTTGTGGAAAGTTTTCTAGAAGCCTGAAGGATATCCTTTACCTATTGGGAAAGGTTGAGATCCTGAAGATTTAAGCTCTCAGCAACCAGGCCGTGAGATGCAGGGACTGGGGATTCGGGTGTCATAGCGTCCCGCTCTCTTGGGAAAGGAGATCTGGAGCATGGTCTAACTCCAGAGGTGCAGCTGAGAGAGATGTAGAAGTAGGGGATACCACGTTTGGCGTGGCCACCATGGCGCTATGAGGATCATACGACCTCTGTCTCTCTGAAGCTTGAAAAGTGTTTTGGGGATGAGGGGAATGGGTGGGAAGGCATAGAGGAAGTCCTGACCCCAGTGAAGGAGGAAGGCATCCCCTGCCTGGAAATTGTGAGCCAGAATCCTGGAACAGAACCGGGGAAGTTTGGCATTCAATGGACTTGCAAAGAGGTCTATGTTTGGAGTCCCCCAGATGTGAAATATCTTTGTCACCTGGTCTGGGTGGAGAGACCATTCGTGAGGCAGCAGTACTCGGCTGAGTTTGTCTGCCCAAAGGTTTTGAATGCCTGGAAGATATACCACGAGAAGGTGGTTTTGATGCTCTCTGGCGAGGGCCCAAAGTCGTAAAGCTTCGTTGCATAACAACAGAGAGCCTGTTCTGTCCTGCTTGTTCACATAGAACATGGCTACTTGATTGTCCGTTTGGACTAGGACTGTCTTGTAGCTGAGCTGGGCATGGAATACTCGAAGAGCCAAATAGATTGCTCTTAATTCCAGGAGGTTTATGTGAAGACAAGCCTCCTGTGGAGTCCAGGTGCCCTGGGTAGAGAGATGATGCAGGTGTGCTCCCCAACCAACCTGTGATGCATCTGTTAGGGTGGCCTGGAATAGGGGTTGTTGGAAAGGAGACCCCACTAAAAGATTCTCCAGTGATTGCTGCCATTGAAAGGACAAGATCAGCCGATGAGAGTTTGCTATCTTGTCTGACAAACACCCTGTGGCCTGTGTCCACTGTGTGGATAGGGTCCACTGGGCTGCTCGCATGTGGAGGCGAGCATAGGGAACTACAAGGACTGTGGATGCCATGTGTCCCAGTAACTGTAGCAGTTCTCGAGCAGTTAGGGAGGATTTTCCCGCTGCTTGAGAAGCTAGTTGCACTATGCGAAGACACCGGGCCTGTGGAAGGAAAGCCCTTGACTGTCTGGTATCTAGACAGGCTCCTATGAACTCCAGAGACTGGGAAGGAACAAGTTGGGATTTTCGGAAGTTTATTACCAATTCCAAATATTGGAGGATTCGCATTGTGTGAGACAGTGCAGAGCTGGCCTCTGCAACCGTGGGGGCTCGAATGAGCCAGTCATCCAAGTAAGGGAAGACGAAAATCCCTAGGGTTTGCAGGAATGCAGCTACTACTGCCATGCATTTTGTGAATATTCTTGGTGCAGAAGCCAGACCAAAAGGGAAGAACCCTGTATTGGAAGTGTTTTCCCTTGAAAAGGAATCATAAGAATTTCCTGTGATCTGGATGGATCAGAATGTGAGTATATGCATCCTTTAAGTCTAGAGAGCAAAGCCAATCCTGACTTTGAAGGTATGGCAGAAGAGTTCCTAGAGAAATCATTTTGAACTTCTCTTGGAACAGGTATTTGTTCAATTCTCTGAGGTCTAGAATGGGTCTGTGTCCTCCTGTTTTCTTTGGAATAAGAAAATAGGGGGAGCAGAACCCTGTACCCTGCTGGAGAATGGGTACCTCCTCTATTGCCCCTTGGGCAAGAAGCATTGAGACCTCGTGATCCAACAGATTGTCTGCAGATATCTGGGAACTGAACTGCCTTAAGATTGTAGGAGGGGGCATACTGTGAAAATGAAGCCTGTACCCCTCTCCTACAATGGACAGAGTCCAATTTTTTGCTGTTACTTGGTGCCATCTGTTGCCAAAATGACACAGCCTGCCTGGAATATTTAGGGGTTCTGGACCCCTAAGAGGCAGGAAGGCTAAGCTCTCTAGGAAGGAGTCAAAGCCCTTGAGGGGGCTGAACCTGCGGAGCTGGTTGAGCTCTCGGGCCTTTTGGCTTCTTCTACTGTTTGAATTGCTGCTGTTGTCCCTTTTGGGCAACTTGACTGTGAGCTTGGCTTTGCTGGGTATAGGATGGATAAAACTTCCTCTTTTTGCTGAAAGAGGGTTTCTTATAGGGTTTCTTTTTGGCTGGAGTGGCTGTAGATTTTGACAATCTATCTAAGGTGATATTGTCAGCATCTATCTCATTAGCCTTTTCCTGCCAATTTTTGCCAAAGAGATTTTCTCCTGTGCAAGGGATGTTGCCTAATTTATCCTGTACCCAAATCTCCAAGTCTGATGACTGAAGCCAGGCAATCCGTCGTGCACTAATGGCAATAGCAGAGGTTCTGCTGATGCATTCAAAGCAGTCAAAGGCTGCACGATTGACAAACTTGGAGACATCTTGAGCAAGTCTGACAAGCATAAGGAAGTCTTGTCATCTGTCATCTGGGAGAAGTGGGCTCATAAGCGCCAAATCTCCTGTGACTTCCTTGAGGAACATATCCATATATAAGATATACGAGTTGATCCTAGCTGAAAGCATGGAAGCTTGGAAGGTTCGATGCCCAAAAGCATCAAGAGTCCTGCATTCACGACCTGGAGGATTGGATGCATGTCTCTTTGCACTGTTCATCCTCCGCATGGCTGACTCCACTACCACTGAATGGTGTGGCAGCTGAGTCTTTTGAAATCCAGGACCTGGTGAAACTCGATACATGGTATCGAGTCTCCTAGAATGAGGAGATGTGGTCAAAGGTGTCTCCCACATTCTGAGCATCAAATCATGAAGAATTTCATGAATGGGCAGAGTGGCTGCCTCCTTTGGAGCTTTAGGATATTGGAGAATTTCCAATTCCTTTGCTCTAGGTTCCTTTTCAGGAGCTACCGTGATTGAAAGGCCTTTGGCAACATCACGAATAAAATCCTGAAAGGACATGTCCTCTGGAGGCGACATTCTGCGTTGGGGAGAAGTCTTCCGGGAGAAAAACTCTGGTACCAGCAGAATTATCAGAGTCATCGGAATTGGAGGATTCATAGTATCTCTGATCACGATGTTCATGTAAGGCATGGTCCCGGTATCGATCGAAGTCGGTACCGAGTTGATCCGGTACTGATCTTTCGATGCCAGGCAAAGACGGCGCTGGTACCGGTATCTGTGCCGGTACTGGCATCGATACCGGTGTCGGTACCGGTGCCTGTTGAACCATCGGTGTCAATGGTACAGCAGCTGTAAGGAGAGTTGCAATACTGCGCTCGGTAGCGAGGAATCTCTGGTCTATCGACGCTGCCGATGCCTGTGTGTCGGTACCGGTGAAGGCGGCCGGGACCCCTGACCATGGCACCAGTAGTTCTGTCGAGGCCGAGGCCTCGAACATCCTGGAACCCCGTTGATGCTTTAGAGGCCAAAGCCTCCCACCGGGCCTGTTTTGCCGGTGTGGTTCCCACAAGGGCAATGCCAATGGCCTCTCCATGCTTTGCAGGAGAGCTACCCTTTGAGGACCGGCTTTTATGTTTAGTTACCTGAGATCCATGGGAGGAAGAAGAGGCTCTTGAAGACGTTGATGCAATGGACCTGGCATCCGAAGAAAAGAGGGTACCGAGCTTTGCAGCCCGATGCATACAAGAGAGATACTCAGGTGGAGAATGGTCAGGGCCTAAACATTTAAAGACACCAGTTATGGGTGTCGGTGACAGAAATGGTACCGCCACACATAGTGCTTTTTTTTTTTTTTTTAAAACCACTAGCTGGTTTTTCCATCTTTAAGGAAAAATGGGGCCTAGTGCCAAAATGGCACCTAGCACCGAAAAAGAAAGTTTCTGAAGAGAAACAATTCAGAATTTTTTTATTTTAAGAAGAAAAGAACCGGCAGTACCGGTAGGCGTCGTGCGGAGGCAAGCGCGACCACAAGAAAACAAGATTAAATGAAAAATTTTCTGCGGTGACAGGGTATGTATGAGTCCTGTCGGCTCCGCGGAAAACGAAAAACTGAAGAGGGACAGTTGGTAAGGCGGGAACGCAACGCGCATGTGCTGAGGGATGCTCCCAAAAGCATTCCTATTGGACGCTGGGGAGTGTACCCGCGCAGGCTCCGTCGGTACTGATGATACCCATATGTGAAGACTACATTCCTGCTTGTTCCTGGAGATCATTCTTCTGGCCTTTTTTTTACCTGTTTGTTCACCTTAGGATCATCAGATATGGTCAGTCCTAGATCCTGCCTTTTTTTTGTACACAGAGAAAAAAACTATACTGTAGGGCTTTCTTGGTTTTTTGCAGCTCCAATGCATGGGCATTGCGTTTTTTAGTATTAAATTTTATTTGCCAAATTCTAGACCATTGTTCAGGTTTTGTTAGATCCCGCCTCATGTTATCCACACCTTCCAGGGTGTCTACCATGTTGCAGATTTTGGCATTATTTGCAAAGATTTGTCACAGGTAGGGGGCACTCTAAGGTGCAACCAGGCAAGAAGCTAGGCTATTGGAAGGGTAATATTTCCAGTTCCAGGCTTTACTGTTTAAATCACGACAAAAAGAAAGAATTACAAGTAACTCAGGAGAACATTGGTTTCATGCATAGGGTCAGACACTAAACCCTAAAGCTCGAAATAGTTCATTCCAGCAGCACTGGAAAACACTGGGCTGTTTTAATATGGTGAAAACTTTACCAGTTCAATACTTTACAGTTCTGTTACAGTCCTTCCCAACCATACAATATCACAGTACATCTAACTCTGCTTCACAAATAGCCATAAGCAGATGGTTCTGGCCCAGAGATTGCAGTCAGATGGGCTAGGCAAAGGATTCAGCCCTGCCTTCAGGGGGAAGAGGGAAGAGGGAAGGGGGACAGCTCCCCTCCCCCTCCACACACACACACTGCTCCTGTTTATCTCTGCCACTGGTGCAAAGCAACATATCGGTGATTTCACAAATTCTTTCAGAACCTTCCTAAGCCCTCCAGCTGCTAAAAAGGAAAGGAAGGGAAGGGTACAGCTTTCCAGCAGTTTCCAGACCCATTGCTAACTACCCCACATTGCTCCCCAAATAAAAAGGGCAAAGAAAATCTTTTCTGCAGTTCAGTAGTAATAGTAACAAAGTTAAGGGCATTATGTATCTTGTTCATGATATTCTATTTGATCCTGCATCTCTTCTCAGGTGTTAACAGTATCAGTGCCCCTTTCCATAATCTCTGCCACTGGTTTGCATCAGCTAGGGACCTCCTCCCAAACCGGAGGAACTGTGTCACACAGTGGCATAAAAATTATTATTAGATAGGAGAGTCCTTTTTAAGAACCAAGGAAACTTGGTCTAGTGGTTTTAAACTCCAATCCTTTAAAGCAAACAATTAAAGCAGAGTGGTAGGGATGAAAAAGGCTTTTATTCCCTTTACGCATGGGGTCATAAATTGGTCACAACTGAAAATAATGTCCTTAACTTCAGGCACAAAAGAAAACACAAGGTTTAAGGAAAACTGTTAACTTCACAGTAGTAGCAGGGCACAAACATAGCTTCCAGTTTAAAGCCAAATTTGTACAATTCTTCTGCTCAGCACATAATAGACATTCTGCAGATACCACAAGCAGTTCATACATCCTCCAAAGACTCTGTGCTATGGGAAATGCAGAGAGAGCAATCCATCTCCTCTGGGTCTGGCAACTGTTCCACCAGTTCCACTTGCATCGGCTCAGGAATTGGTATGTCTAATTCTGAGTTAACAGTCTCTGGAATATTGTATTCTGGAGCTTTGTATATTTCCCTTAATACTTTCCAGTGCCTCGGGCCTAGCCTGGAGCACTGGCCACGTGTCCCCTTAGTATTAACTGGGCTTTCTCTTCTTAGAGATTCCACACTTCCTTTATAAGAACTTTTACAGGGCAACGGTTTCTTTGTAGGAATATAATTCTCATACCTCTTATTGCAGCAGCACGATGAGGAAAGGTTTTCTCCTTGGGCTTGCTTCTTCCCTTCAGAAGCTTCGTGCCAAGCTTTTCTCTGAAAGTTTGGTTCCTCTCTCACCCGTGGGAAAAGCTCTTCTGGTAAATGCCTGCTCTTGCAACCGCCCAAATCCTGGCTTCCTTGCTCAGCCTGGCTTTTCCTTCCCGGCTGATTCCTACTTGCTTCTTGCTTGCAATCAATATAAAAGTCTTCCTCCTCTGCCCCGGTCTTCGCTCTTTCTCCTTCTCTTCCTCTTTCTGTTTAGCTTGAGGCAGTTCTTCCTTATAAAGGACTCCTCTCTTTGAGGCTTGTGAAATGTTTGTCATGTGCTCCTGACCAGCTGGGCGTGGCCCTTCAGTCTCCCTGACTGCACTCCTGCTCCCCCTAGCTGGTCCCTGTGAATATTGCACTCTGTGCACATCTTTTCCTTGCTGACAAACAGGTTCATTTCTCTCATCAGGGCTCTCATCAGCCCCCGCTGCATCACAACTGAAACCCACTTCTCCTATAGCAGGGGTTTCTCAACCCTGTCCTCGGGACCCACCTAGCCAGTCGGGTTTTCAGGATAACCACAATGAATATGTATGAGAGAGAATTGCATACACTGCCTCCATTATATGCAAATCTCTCCCATGCATATTCATTGTGGTTATCCTGAAAACCCGACTGGCTAGGTGGGTCCCGAGGACAGGATTGAGAACCCCTGTCCTATAGCTTCCCATCACTATTTCTAAGACTGTGTCCTGGGGTTTCCTGCCACACCCAGACAGGTTTCTAAAAACACCTTTATTCCAATAACACTGCTACCAGGCATCCCTTCCTCCTTAACATACAGTTAGAAAATGTGAATGCTGACTTACCATCAACCTCCTGCTATATCAGCCAGCTTTCTCATTTGTTTGCAGAGATTCTTTCTCTCTCTGCAAAGCTGGTGGGGCTTAAAAGCATGCCTCTTCTGACTCAGTGGAACTGGAACCACCATCTTTCTTAGCTATGTGGGACTTGAAGCCACTGTTCTTGCTTCCCCTAGCCTAAAGCACAGAACTTCCTGCCACACCCAGGCAGGATCTTATGAGTTAGGGCTTCTCCCCAAGGCCCCACCTTTCCTCCAGGCTGCTCTCCACAGGTAAAGGGCTCTGCTGGACTCCCTTGCCCCACTTCTTAAAGAGAACTCTCTTAATCCTAGCAGGAAGCTTGTCTGGCTGCTTTACCTCTCTATCATGGTGCCTATCGGGGTCGGGAAGCCTTCCAAAGACTTGAAGGCAACCCTAGTTAGGAAGAAGCCTAACTGGCTCCAGATTGCGCCCGACAAGCAAGATCCAGTCCAGTGTTTACCCCATTGCATGTAGGGATATATAGTTCTAATTGCTCTATTGTACTCCATGAGAAAAGCAAGACTACAAGTCCCTGCATGCAAGGTGTTAAACCCAGGACTCGATCACGCCTGTTGGGCACATCTGGAGCCAGTTGGCAACTCTACCTAACTTCTTATTCACCATAGCATAATCCATTACAGACAGCCTTTCCACAATATGACTTACAAACATGTTGAAAAGAAACAGACCAAGGACTGATCACTGAAGCACACCACTGGGAAAACCCCTAATCTCAGCAGGAACTCCATTTACCACTATCCTTTGTTGTCTCCCATTCAACCAATGTCTAACCCAGTCAGTCACTTTAGAGCACCTACTAAGGGTACTCAGTTTACTATGTGGAACTTTGCCAAAAGCCTTGCTGAAATCTAAATATATCATATTTAGTTTTCTCCCCCGATTTAACTCTCCGGTAACTAGGTCAAAGAAATTGATCCGATTTGTCCAATAAGACCTACTTCTAGTAGGAAGAAGTGATGTCATCCTGTAAGATGGTAGCATTAGGCCTTTGGCTCCATGGCTCAGCAGTGAGATTTCATATTTTCCCCCAGCTCTTCCCCCTCAAAAACAGACTGTGCAAGGTGCCAAACACCACCAGAAACTCTGGGTGGATGATGGCCCAGAAGAAACAAGTAGTAGATCTGAAAGAATACTCCTATTAGGGTGCGGGCAAACACCACAAGGACAATAAGATAGTACCTAGTGAACTCATGGACGGGACCATGAGCGGTGACTGGCATGAGAAGGAGAGCGATGCAGATTCAGGTGGGGAGGAGCAGATCTCTCCCATTGAATTTAGAAAATGATCCCAAGATTTAAAGACTGAATTTAGCACAGTACGGAAGGATATTGCCTTGCTAGTTGGGGAATTGTGAGCAGAACTTGTGAAATTTGGACAGAAGGTTGAGGAATTTGAGGCGAAAGTTGATGTGCAAGGAGAGGGGCTTTCAGAAGTGGAACGACAATTGGCAAAAATGGTGCAGATGAATACTGATCTACAAGACAAATTAGAGGACCTCAAAAATCATTCTAAATGAAAGGGCTGCTGCAAAAACCCAGGACTTTTTAACTGGGAAGGCCATCGGGTGGAAATATTTGAGGACTTGACAGCCACAACATTGTGTCAGAGGCGAGAGCTTTGGGATATCATGAGAAAGTGAGAGAAGAGCAAGTGAAATATAAATGTTTTTTCCCCATTTGCTCTTGCCATCACCAAAGATGGGGTTAAGATGCAGACTCGAAATCGGGCAGAGGCGGTCAAGGCCTTAAAGGATCTGTGGCTTGCAGAGCTGTGTGAGGTGGGGCCAGCGGCAACCAGCAGCCCGGTGGCATTGAGTTGAGTAAGAAAGAGGACACCGACAGTGAGTTCAGTAAGGAAGACGGCACCGGCAGCATAGCTCAAGAGGAGAACAACTTCATCTACAGTTGGACTATGGACTGAACATGAGAGGCTGTTTTAGCCTGGACTTTATATTCACCTTTGGTGGTTTGTGAATGATGCCCGAGTGGGAATGGTTTTTGCGGAGGCTGACTTGATGTGACTTGATTAGGAGGGGTGTGTATGAGCGGAGTAGTAATGTTGGAGAGTGGGGGTTCATTTCATGTGACTGTAGGGGTGAGGGAAGGGATGTGTGTGTGGATGGATGTGTGGATGTGGTATGATTGAGGGCATGAGAGGCACAGGTAGGAGAGGTGGGGGGGTGTGAGCAGTGGAGGGGGGATAGGTGTATATGGGGGGGGGAGCTGGGGTCTTGAAGGAAAAGGTTTGGATCAGTTCCTCAAACTGGAGATGGTACCTTCTAGAGTGGGATGCCAGGTGATTTGGCCCGGGGGGAGGAGGAAGGAGGGGTGGGGGGGTGTGGGGAAAGGGAGGGGGGAGCTATTCTGAATGGCGATTGAACTCTTGGGAGTTGAGAAGTGTTACCTATCATGTTAATGAGTTAACATGCAAAAAGGTATGCCTGCGAAAGGAGTTAGAATGCCTACAGGTGGATATTGTACTTGTTGAAAAAAAGATGAAAACTTACTTGGTTGGGTGGCCTACTCTACTGTGGTAGCAACTTCTAATCTTAAGCAGAAAAAGAAAGCAGAGGTCGCAGTATTATTTTCTAAGCAGCTGGATTTGAAGATGGGTGAAAGGTTCGCTGATCCTGCAGGATGTTTTTGCTTTTGAGTTCGGAATTTGGAGGCACCGTTTGGAAAATTGTAATGTATATGCACCAAATAAAGAGTAAGGGGCTTTTTACTGGGATCTTATGGGGGGGGGGGAGTTGTTGGGCATGGCTGATTACCAGTGGTTGGAAGGGGGAGGATTTCAACATAACATGGGATCCTGTGAAGGATAACTCTGGGCACGTATAGTATGGGGAGGGGGAAGGGATAAGAAAATCCTTAGGGATACAATGAAGGACTTAGGGCTAGTGGATATTTGGCGTCTGTTCCACCCAAATGGGAAGTCGTACTCCTATCGCTGCCAGATACATAACACCTACTCTAGGATTGATATGCTGATTTTGGATCAGGGGTTAGTTCAGGAGGTGACAAAAAATGGATATCTAGCCTATAGCTTCGTTGGATCATACCTCGGTGTGGGTAGAGATTAGCAGGGGGAGAGTACCACAGAGCTTATGGTTCTGGAGACTAAATGACTCAATACTAGGGAATGGTGAGGTGGTAGATGCGGTTGAGAGACACATTCAGGAATATTTCTCATTATATGGGGAAGAGCAGGTGGGATGGGCATCCGTATGATGCATTAAAGCCAAAGATTAGGGGCCGGTTGCTGATGCAGGCAAGCAGACAAAAAGAGGCAGAGTAATGAGGTAGCACAGCACTTACTGCATGAAACTGAAGCCAAGGATGCAGAAAATAGATAAACCCCAGGAAAGCAGGTGGCCTTGGAGTTGGATAGGCTCCATTTGGAGCTGCGGGACTACTTGATGACTAGCATATAGCGGGATCTGGAGGCGGCTAGACAGCGCTTTTTCAAATTCAGAGGTAGGGTTGTGCAATCTGACTTGATCTGAGAATGCTTTGTGGAGCTCTATTTGCAACTCTATGCTTCGAAGGGGGTGAGGCTAGAGGCTCAGAGGGCAGAGTACTTGAGGACATGCAGTCTTCTATGGCTGTCAGAAGACCATCGTAATAAGCTGGAGGGGGATATTTCAGTTGAAAAGATACGAGGGGCAATCAAGGGTTTGAAGCCCGGGAAGGTGCCAGGTCTGCATGGCGTATCCCCATCATTTTATAAAAACCTTCCACACCCAGGTAGAGACCCATTTGATGGGGGTTTTCAATTTGGTGTTGCGGAGTGAGGCCCTTTCTAGGTCTATAGCCTCTGCTGGGATTACAGTTATCCATAAGGATGGGAAGGATCCACCCAGTGTGGATGGTACTAGCTTATATTTTGGCTGGGAGGCTTAATGGGCTCCTACCGGGGCTAATTGGAGAGGACCAAGTGGTTTTTGTGCAGGGGTGTCTGGCAGGAGATAATATCTAGAAAATGGTGTGGTTGGTGTGAGCTGTCTGGTGGTAATAGAGAAGGGGGACACACTTATGATGTTGACAGGAGAGGATCAGCATGTGCATGGATGTTGGGAGCAGTGATTTTAAAAAGCTGCTTACATGCACATGTGGGGTAAAGCTGCAAGTTCCCCCCCCCCCCCCCGCCATGTGCGTCTTCATAAAATTGCTGCTCCCACTGGACATGGGGAGACATTACAAAAGGCACAGCCTTTTGTAAAATACAGTAGGAATTTTCCAAGTTCCAACCTGGACACCTTAATTCCTACATAAGTGGATACTGCCAGTATACGTGTAAAACCAACAAAAGAACCCCGCAACACAAAAAGAAGGGAAACCCATACAGTGGAACCTAATGAAATCAAAAAACGGGAACCCAAAATGGAACTATATAATTTTTTTGTTGATGACTTGTATTGAGGGAGGGTTAGTCCCCTTGCCACAAGTTCTCCATTTTAATCTTAACGGCAAAGGTTTAAGAGTGTGTTGACCATTGGTTAAGTGATCTCCTGAGGCAGAACCCAAATAACTGGAGAGGTTTGCCTGAGGATAAGTGAGGGTTTTGGACTGTGACCAGTTGAAAAAGAATATCTGATCCAATCCTTATTCAGATCTACCATATGTATCTTCTGAAAGCGTTGCCTTCCTACAAGTTCAAAAATCAGATAAGTCACTATTGAAGGCTATGATGTATATTTGCACCTGCTTCAGAGCAAGCGTAAATGCACACTTGTATGTCTGCTGGGCTAGGCTTGCGTATTTTGCAATTAGCAGAACATGCGTGCAAACCCCAAACTCTACCCAACTCCTCCCCCAGGAGCTCCTACTTTACACATAAATAGAAATACATAATGGATCGTTCCCCGGGTATACATTTTTATGTGTATAGGGTGATAAATTTTGCATAGCCGGCTTTCTACGTGTAAAGAACTGCAGTTTACACACAGAAAGCCTTTCTAAAATTTGCCTCATAATTTCTATTGGCTGAATATCCCCATTTAAACAGAAGTTACATGGCTAAGTAGCACCATCTTCACAATGCTCCAAATCCTCCTCCCCTTTTTTGGCCACAGCACTTTAGGTGTATAAGAATTTATAAGCACAAAACATATTTGTTCAAGTGTTGCATATTTTTAAATATCGACCCTATTGTTAATTAAAAGAAAAAGGTGTTCATGAAATATTTTAGAAAAAACTAACAAACTGACTTGCCTGCAATTATCATTGTCCTAGTTTTTGTAGCCTAGCCATAGTGCTGAATTCCTCAAACACAGAGGCACATGGAAACACTCAAATAATGTGCCTTTTCCAGGCAAAGGATCCCGGTCCAACAGTTATTTTATGAATGCAGGGAAAACGTTGCAGAACTCCTACCTGGCATAGAGTCCAGAGTGGGAATGCATAAAGCAAAATTATGATTTATGGCTGGAAACCCGAGAACATATGGAAAGACTGCTGTGTCAGGCAGGCCTCAGGCACTGCTGAAACAAATAGCTGCTACTTAAAATTGCTAGAATTTTCTCTGCAAATCTGGTATCCCTCTAAATATCCCTCTCCATCCCATGATCTTTTCTCAGAACTGCAGCACATTAAGATGTTGAATTTCCCCTCTCCATTTCCCTCGGACAGCTACATTTATTGCAATATATATCGGGTTAAACTCATAGTGCCCACTGCCAATTGAGTGCTTTGTGTTATATCCAAAGCCCTGACAGAGTGAAAGTAATTTGCCCCAGGGCTGTGCCCCTTCTTACAGCAACTGGCAAGTTATTAGTAAGACCCTTCATCAGCTGTCCCATCCCTTGTGAGATGTAACAGGATCACTCTCCTTTCTATGGTGGATTTACAATGTTTGACAGTTCCCATTACCTGCATGTTACCAGTGGCAAGACAATAGCTATCCTCCTGGCTGTAATGAATTCCTAGTTAAATTATCTCTGATTGTGCATTGATGTGAGCTATTTATAAACCATGCAGAGTCGGTTGAAGGGTATCTGATGCCCTGGGCGAACGATTAACCATGCATCCCCACCCTGCTCATAGTCCAGTATCTCTCCTTCCCTTCTCAAGCTACCCGCCCTCCCCCCCCCAAACATCTACAGCATCTCTCTCCTTCCCCCTATCAAAGTGTATAGTATCTCTCCCTCCTCCCTTTCCTTCACCCAACCACTGTGGCTGTCACCCCCTCTACCCTATCTCTTCAGGAAGCCAGAAAAAAATTTGGGTTTTGGAGGGGGGACAGCACAGTACTGGCAAAGATAGAAGGAAGCCCAGGGCATCTTGCTCTTGTCTTGGTAGATGCTGTGCTACCATCCATGAGGCCTGCTGCCCTAAGCAGACACCCAGTCCGCCTAGTGGTATGGCCAGTCCTGAAACCATGATATATATCAGGATGGGACGCTTATGCTACAAGAGCGCCACGTATTCATCATAGCCCATTCTAATTGCACCGAAGAGGAGCAACACACCCAAGAGAGTAAATATAGAACCACTAACACTGGCACTCCAACTTCCTAATTATATTTTTTCATGGCAAGTAAACTCGAAAATAGCACAGAGGTGGTGACATTGCATAGACTAACAAATTTATTGAGGCATAAGTTTTCAAAGACATGAGTCTACCACATTACATACAAATCTAAGGTGCCAGACTCTATTCTTTTTGCTACAACAGACTCACACTTTTAGAAGGCTGAATTCAAAAGGCTCTCATCACCAAATATCATATAAACATAGGGGCCTCTGCACTAAAGATTAGGGTCCATCTGGAACAATGTGCTATGTACTATAAGGCCCTAGTGCACATTCCCGTTTTCAGAAGATCCACAATGAACATGCATGAGATAAATTTACAGAGGCAGGGTCTTCAATGCATACCGATTTCTTTATGTATGTGTGTTGTGGAAATCTTTAGAACTTATTTTATTTATTTATTTAGCAGCTCTTTAATACCACTGTATCTACAGGTCACAGCGGTTTACATGGAACAAGTTTAACAAATATAACTTTTACACAGAACATAGTTAACAATATAACGATTAAACAATATAACAACTTGACTGAGAACTTAGTTAAAGAAGTCAGCACTCACATCGGAGTTAATGAGCAGCCCATGAACGGTATAGCTAAGGTGGCTAACTGACAATATGTAACAATGAGGGAAGGTGTTATTGTTTATACAAGCAAGTGAGGAGGGGTGGGAGCTGAAGTTGCTTGGGGAGGGTAGGTGAGTCAAGCAAGTTGTTAGGTTCCTGATCCAAAGTGCTTTAAGAAGAGGAAGGTCTTCAGCTTACACCGAAAATCCCCAACGTTTGTTAAGGAGCGAATCTCTGAAGGGAGGGAGTTCCAAGTTGTGGATGCATAGAAGAAATCAGCTCTGTTGGAGGTGGCAAGATTAGTGTGGGAGAAAGAGGCAGGGAATGATAGGAGGCTGTGGTTGGCTGTTCATCTTGATCTGTTGTCTAGGGGTTTAGTTATGAGAGTCCGGAAGACATTCACTGAGAGATCATGAAGGATCTTGAAAGTGGAAGACTTTATACTTCACTCACATGTAGATGGGGAACCAATGGAGCTATTTTAGTATAGGGGTGATGCGTTTGTCAGACAGCTTCTGTGATTATTCTAGCAGCTGTATTTTGTGCTAGCTGTAGAGGGAGTAGAATGGTTTTTGGTAGACCCTGATAGAGAGTGTTAGCATAGTCCAGTATTGGAATGATGAGACATTTCTGAAGTTGGATTGGTCTAATAGTGGCTGAAGGTTCTGAACAGCTTTCATTCTGAGGTATGCAGACTCAGTAGTTTGCTTGATGTGGACTTGGAAGTTAAGTTTTTGGTCTAGTGTAATACCAATGTATTTTACTTGATCCTTGACCTGTAGTGTTACATTGGCCAAGCTGATTGAGGATGGTGGGGAGAATATGGGGTTCTCAGTTATGTGAAAGACCTCTGTCTTGTTAGGGTTGATGTGCAAGTTGTGTTTGCTTAGCCAGCTGATGACCGCTTCCAGGTATTGTCGTTGAAGCGGTCATCTTGACTGTCTGTGGGGTTCCTAAGACATACTTTGGAAGTTCTGTCCTGGTGTGTATGCTAAAGCAAACTCTGAAGACATTAGCATGCATGCAGCAACATTAAAGGGGTCAATTCTCAGCTGGCATGGTGACTGGCATCAACATTTAACTTAATCCATATATTCAGCACCACCGTATATGATCAGCAACACTGAATATCTGGACAGTGCAGTCACCACACCAACACTAGTTTAGGCCTGACATTTAGCAGGCCTGAATTAAAATGTATAACTTAGCCAAAAGTGACTAAATCTCTCCATTATCTGAATAAAGTCAGAGCCCGCACTTGCTCTGCTCCAAACTTGGCTTATAATATGGATATTATCAGGCCATTCAATCAAATGTTTTGCATGTAAGGGCTGAAAATTCACAGATAAGCCAGTTATCCTTTCACAAGATGCCAGTGCACATATAACTAACTTTGAATAGTGGCCTAAACCCATCACAGCATGTGAATGAGGGAACATCAGATGTAAACGAGGATTTACCAGGTGCACGAGAAATAGCATGGCATGCTCTCCCTTCACCTGCTATTTTGCATATGTTCACTAACTGCCACCTGCATGCTATTTAAATTGTTCAGCTGCCAGTAAGCATTGTGGCTGAAAGAAGATGGCTATCTGTAAGAGATGACACTGTAAACATTTGCCCACATATCTTCCCACTCTATACTAATGATAAACACAAAACTATGCCGACACACTCGAGACCTTCCTACATAAATCTACCTATAAATGATACAATCAAAAAGTCTTTTCAAACAAAATGGTAATATCTTATAAGTGTTTGAAAATTACAAGTGCTTTACAATTCACCTGGCTGTCTACTATCAAGGGAGAGGCACCATTTGGCTGGACAGGAGGTATTGTAAGTATATATGCATTTTTTTTAGGCTCTAAGCCATCTTTATCAATCCATGGGAAACCAAATTTGACATTTACATAAGCAAATATTAGAGCCAAAGAGGACAAGGATCTTCATATTTCCTATAGTCAGCAGTAGGAAACCGTCAGCCCTACCATTTCCTTGTAGAAATCAACGAACTCGTATATATGCATTTTGTTACGCAGTTCTCCCTGCTTGAGAAGACAGTTGGGCTTCAAGGCACCTTTGAAGGTAAGATGGATTTTACTACACCTACAAGCTTGGTAGAAAATGTATGGCTTTGCCTTGATTTAAATGTTTACCTCAGTATACATGGGGAGGGGAATCCTTTTACTAAAGTGCAGTAAGGCTTTGCACCTACCGTGGGCTTATCACTGGAAAAATCGCACGATGGATGTAAAACCTGTGTGGTAAAGTCAGGGGCATGCCCTGCATTTAGCACACATGTCTGCCAAATACCACAAGGGCCCACGAACCCATGACCCTAGTGGTGGTGCCGCGAGACTAGCACAGGGCGATACCGGCTCATTTCTAAGACTACCGGAGCCAGGGCAGGAACAGAGAGGGATCACTCCAGCCTCAATCACTCCTTGACCACCAGGGATGATCCAGTTGGACACTCAGTAAGTTCCAGAAGGGAGGGATGTGGGTATGTTATTGGGAGGGGGGGCTTGTAGACCCTGGCGTT
Organism: Ichthyophis bannanicus; assembly: GCA_033557465.1. Classification (NCBI taxonomy): domain Eukaryota; kingdom Metazoa; phylum Chordata; class Amphibia; order Gymnophiona; family Ichthyophiidae; genus Ichthyophis; species Ichthyophis bannanicus. The sequence goes on along the minus strand of CM066047.1, from coordinate 49,980,251 downwards.
GGTGGGTCCCTTTGTAGGGCTTCCATGGCCAGAAAGTTTTCTGGCCATGGTGTTCCTGAAAAGTGGTACTGATGGGGAGGGGGCATTGGCTGTGGTCACATTACTGCATGGCTGGTGGCATGGCTGCACTTGACACCACCTCTTTGTGTGGCGACAATTGCAGCTGTGCTAATCAGTCATCATGACAGCTAACACACGGCATTGTGGAGCCACTGCTTATACTTCTGCAGTACTGTACTTTGAAAAGCATCTAAAAGCAGAAGGAAACAGATAAAAAGGCATTCCTTCTGGGTCTGGGGGCAATTTTCAGAGTCATTTGCTTGGAGAAATGGTGATATACCCATGTGAATTAGCTTTCTGAAACTCGCCCTTCCTCGATGCAGCGAAAGGTCTGTCAGTTGTCTCACAATGTGCATATTCTTAGCCGTATTTGGAAAAGGCATTCCATGAGTTCCATTCCATGAGTTTCAGGGGAAGAGGCATTCCATGAGTTCCAGGGGAAGAGGCATTCCATTCCATGAGTTCCAGGGGAAGAGGCATTCCATGAGTTGCAGAGGATAATATAACTCCATTTCAGGGGGGGGGGGGGTGGCATACTCAGCAGAGGCACTAGGCTAAATGAAATGCCTGGCCACTGCTACTTGAACTAAGACCGGATAGTCAACGATGGAAATTATCTTGTTTCCGCCACTGAATATCCAGGTTGGCTGGCCACCAATGCCACTACCCAGTTAGAAGTGGTATTCAGCCACTAACTGCATAGCACAAACGGTTATAGTAAGGACAGCCATTCAGCTGCCCTAATGTAAACCACTTAAGCTATCTGGTTATGGACTGAATATCACCAGTAACCAGAGTGTGGCCATTACCACCCCTGCTCTACCCAGACCACCCTAGTTTCAACCAGGCATTTTTTGGCGGTCTGTGGGGATGTTCAGTGCATTAATTGGTGGCACCTATTCCTGAGCAGGTGTACACAAATTCAGATTCATTTTAGCCATGATTTCTACAGGTTTGCTGCACACACCTATGTGCCTTTATAAAATGCTTCAAAAGAGGCATCTACTTGGCCCCTCAACCTAGGCGACCTTTAATAAAAATTACTCTCTATATACAAGCTGTGCATATTTTCAGTGACACTTATACATATACATACTATGCTGGATAGCAACATACAAACTATGTACACATCAGTTCTGCATGTGGAGAATAATTGCCCAGACTGTGCCCCCAGCTACACCCACCAGCAAAGTATGCACCTTCATGCCACAGCACGCACTTTTATGATGGCTGGTATTTTAAAAGAGGTCATTTGCGCATGTACATGGCCAAATTCTCATGGGAATGACTTTATAAAAATGGCCTCCATAAAGCTGTACCTGCTATATATATCATATATTTTATATTATATATATATATATATTGTGATGTCCTCGCCCCCTAATGGCCACCCTAGGCGGTCGCCTAATAGGGCGCGTCACCTCTTTATTGTGTAGTTGTGGGTTTTCATGTAAACAAATGAAAGTCCGAGAGGCTGTAAGGCTAACACAGGAAATTTATTGATTTTCACTGCTTCTCCAAAATAGAGCTTGTATAGAGCTCAACGCAAAAACAAGAAAGTAAAAGGATTTTCTTCTCCTGATACAATTAGCTTCAAATGCTTCCAGACTTCATGAACAAAAGCTTCATTACTTCTCCTAGACTCTTTAACACCAGGGCTAGTTTGCCTTGCTAAAACTTCTTCACATGCAAGCACTTTCTGGTTTTACTCCAGGGACATTTCTAAAAGGAAACAAGGCTTTTAAAACACAGTCCAGCCTGTTTACACCTTTTAACTCTCCAAGGCAGCTGTTTGAGTTTTTCCCTTTCCAAGGCTCAAACGCTTGTCTTGTAACATATAGCACATTCCATCGGGCATTCACTTTCACTGTCAGAAGGATAACTTCCTATTTCCATATCTTCAGTGTCTGGCTCTGGTACATCAAGATTAAAACTCCTCCTGGTAATACCTGGCTCTACGCTTTCTAAAAGCTTAAGAATTTCCTTCCACCTAGAACAGGGGTCTCAAACTCAAATTGCTTTGAGGGCCAAATGAGGACTTGTAAAATAACCCAGGGGCCGCATGAGACGTGGGACCTCATTTGCATAAGGGACCTCATTTGCATAAATATTTGCATAATGTTACCATACCCTAACTTTTAGTAAACATGCCTCTTAATGAGTGCATGAATAAAGAAAGACTAAAAGATTTCTACATTACTATAATCCAGTGGCAACCGCCAGGCACATTAGGAACTACTACAAACAAACACTGCCCATTTAGAACCCATAGCAAACCCACCATATCCTAACAGCACTACCAGGACTCACAAAGCACCATACCCTACCTATCAAAAGGCAACACTGCAAATATTAAATCAATACATTTCAGAGAATAACAATACATGACCTACTGGGGACAGAGAACAAGTAGCAATGTCAAATAGGAATTACATAAACAGAATACCTCAGCTCAGTTACACATGCAGAATACACCATCACCAAACAAGGAATCAAAATTTAGAAACAAGACAATTAAACTGGGACCCCCCAAAAGCCAAACTTGGAATGTACAGCAACACTGTAGAAATAAAACTATAAATTAATTTCCTCTTGTACTAAACAAAGCGCAGACGTTATTGATGCACATTTCCCAGAACTGACATATTCCAGTTAATAAATTCAAAATAAAGATATTTTTCTACCTTTTGTGCATTTTTTTTAGTTCCAGCCACTTTCTTCTGGTTTCTTCGTGCCTTCTGCTAACTCTGCATCGTCTGCTGTCCATTTGTCCTTCTCTCTTCTAGCTTTTTCCATTCTCCCTCTACATCTGCTTTAACATATTAATCTTTCTCCTTTTGCTCTTTCCTCATTCCTATTTTCATCCACTCAAATTTTACCCCTCCATCCTCAATCCCCACTTACCTGGCCAATTGTAGATTTGTCTTCCCTCCACACAAAATATTTTCCCCTCTCCATTTCACTCTCCCAGCTCCATCCCATTCTAATCCTCCCCCAACATCAGCTCCCTTCTAGTTCCAGTCCCACATAGCACCCCCTCCCTTCTAGTCACTGCATCAGCCCATTTTCAGTCCTAGCCCCCCATCAGTCCATTTCCAATCGTAGCTCCCCATCAGCCCATTTCCAGTGCTAGCTCCCTCCCCTCACAGCCCATTTCCATTCCAAGCCCCCCTCCCCATCAGCCATTTGCAGTTCAAGCCCCCCTTCCACTCAGCCCATTTCCAGTCCTAGCAGACCCCCCAGCCTATTATCAGTCCTAGCCCCCCCCTAGCCGATTACCAGTCCTAACCCCCCATAGCCCACTTCCAGTCTTACCCCTCATAGCCCATTACCAGTCCTAACCCCCCCCCATCACCTCATTTTCAGTGTTACCCCCATCACCCCATTTTCAGTTACCCCCTCATAGGCCATTACCGGTACTACCCCCCCATCACCCCATTTTCAGTGATACCCCCATAACCCCATTTTCAGTTACCCCCTCATAGGCCATTACCAGTACTAACCCCCCCTATCACCTCATTTTCAGTGTTACCCCCAACACCCCATTTTCAGTTACCCCCTCATAGGCCATTACCAGTACTAACCCCCCATCTCCCCATTTTCAGTGGTAGCCGCGCATAGGCCATTACCAGTCCTAAACCCCCCCATCACCCCATTTTCAGTTACCCCCTCATAGGCCATTACCAGTCCTAGCCCCCCCCCCATAGCCCATTACCAGTCCTAACCCCCCTCCCACCATTAGCCAAATTAGATTTTAAAAAAATGTATATTTGCTGCTGCTGCAGTATTAGGCGTCCCGCGGGCCCCTCTGCCTGGTCCTCTCCTCCCTGCAGCATTCAGCTCCAAAAGCGGCGGCTTTCAGAGCCACGAAGAGAGAGAGAGTTTCTCTCGCGCGGTTCTGAAGACTTCAGAACCGCGCGAGAGAAACTCTCTCTCTTCGCGGCTCTGAAAGCCGCCACTTTTGGAGCTGAATGCTGCAGGGAGGAGAGGACCAGGCAGAGGGGCCCGCGGGACGCTTAATGCTGCGGCGGCAAGTTTGGAATTTTTTTTTTTTTTTACTCGCCGGTACTTCACGGGCCGCACAAGATGCTCTTGCGGGCGGCATGCGGCCCGCGGGCCGCGTGTTTGAGACCCCTGACCTAGAGGTTTTTCTGTCTCTAGGCTGCTTAGCACATACTGGCAATTCTTCCTCTCTCCATGAATGGCTTAATGCTTTCAGCTTGTTTAACTGTCTGTTAGACAGAGGGTTACTCACGGTTCTCCTGTTATCAGATGGGCTTTTACCAAGCCTTTGGCTTGTAGTAAAACTGTCCTCATTCAAATCTCTCCCCAAAGGAAATCTCCTGCCTCCAGGTTCCAAAGCAAACCTCCCTGCTTTGTGGCTTGTTCCTTTGAATACTCTAGCAGTTTCCTCTAAGGCTGGGCTGTCCTGGGAAATACCTCTCTCTTCAAACACCAGAGAGCTTTTTCCTCCCTCCAGCACATTAGGCTTCCTGCTCCGTTCTGAGTCTCCAGTAGCTCCTCCCCTAGGAACTCCCTTCTTCCTGTAATGCTGCTTCTCAACCTCAGCATTAGCATAGGCATCAGAATATGCCTCAGGAAGCAGGCTGCTCTTCAGACTTTCTTCACCACTGTCTGAACTGTCTGACTCAGCTCTCTCCACTCTGTGTCTGTGTTCCAAGTGCTGCAATCCCATCTGCTCTAACCCTGACTGTTCTCTGTTACTTTCCTTTTGTAATCCCCTGGGAACTCCCTTTGCACGTGTCTGAGCAGTGATCACGTGCTGCTTCCCCAGCTGGTCTTCATTACCCTTACAGCTTGTTCCTAAGCTGGGGCGTGGCCTGCAGCTATTCACTAGGTGAGTTTTTTCCTGTTTCAAAACATTTTGTGTTTCACATCCCGGCCTGCTGCTTCTCTCCCTTAAGGTAAAAGTGTGCTCTTTTCCCTTTCCTAAGGGCTTGGGGACATTTTGGCCATCACTATATATATATATATATATATATATATATATATATATATATATATTGAAATATATATATTTCAATATCATCACTTATAAATATAGCTTATGCATACTGAAGGTAATTCTTTAAGTAGGGGCTAGATGTACATGCATACAGTAGTTATGCCCATTAATTTGACTTTATAGAATATAAACAAAAGCGGCTGTGAACATTCAAAAATGAAGCCACGGTCACTTACACACATGCATATCTGATGCATATTAGGCATATTCTAAGAGGGATGTCCGATATTAAAGGTACAGATGGTAATCATACCGGCTTCGCATGCCCAATAGTGCCGTCATATGCAGGACTACTTGTACTCTTCGTAGGAGAGTCTGTAGCGTTGTTTTTTTTAAACACTGTGGTACTGCAGACCCTCTGCAGACAGGAGAAAATGCTTTAAGCTTAGAAAAAAGAGGCAAACACCGGCTGCAGCATTACAAGGAGCCATATAGGGGGAGCAAGTGGGACCTCTGGAGGACTGAGGAGCCACGCCCCAGAGCCAGTGATGTAATACCGGCCTGCACCCAATCCAAAGGGGGAAGAGTTTCTCTTAAAAAAAGCCCAGATGACTGGAGAAGGGGTGCTTTCCAAGAGGGAGAGAAGGACCAGGAAATAGGAATCCTGGGGAAAGGAACAGGCCCAGCAGACTCGGCAGAGCCAGGTGGAGGAGTTCACCCCGAGTATCCCAAGAATGGAGAGGACACGCCTTCCAAGAGGGAGAGATACAGAAAGGGAGCTACCCCTGAAAGGAGAAGGACTGTGCTAGAAAGTCCTGGACCTGAGTCTGGCAGAGGCCAGCAACCATTGAAGGATATAACACGGAGTAACCAAGAAGAAGATGAAAGAACTTCTTTAAAAGGTAACATTCTTGGCTCAGACAGAGGGAAGCTTTGGTGTGAATGTGGTTTAACACCAGCAGAAGGCCTCCGGGAGAACTGAAAGCCTACCCTTGTGCAAGTAAGGCCAAACCCCAGCAGGAACTGGCCTCAATCCTCACCTTGCCGGGATAAGCCAAGAAAGAAAGGTAATCACTGTTTTTCTGATTATAATTTCCTGAACGCTGTGGCGCAGGAGGAACAGGGAATAGAGGAATGTTGTCCTACTAGAACTGTTTATACTTCAGGATACAAACCTATATCAAGTAAGAGACTCTCCAGTAAAAAAGAGCCGTGTGCAAGAGAGACTGTTCTCAGTCTAGAGGTACACAAAACCAGGGCTTACCTTTGAACACAGAACATTGGGACATCGTGCAAACGTTGTATAAAAAGCCTGAATGCAAGCTACCAGATATCGCTGACCTTGAACCAATGCAGGTGGACGTCGCTGACGACCTTTCGGACCCTGAAATGGATTGCAGCTACTGCCAGGCGGAAGGCTTTGAGCCTTTAGACAAGGAATAGAGCTGTAGCCGGGGGGGGGGAATGTGTGAATCTTTGTTTTCTCATGTTATTACTGTGAAGTTAACAGGTTAAATACAGTTCTTGTTTGTTTTCTTTCAACCTGAAATAAGGACAATTTCTGTTGCTGTAAAGATCTGAGTTTTTGAAGCTTTTTTGCAATAGGGGAAATAAAAGCCTTTATTCTCCCTTCACTCGGACTATTATATTCCTTTGAGCTTTTGGTTACCAGAAGGCTACTAGGACTACAAAGAAAACCTGGGCCCTGTCTTTGAGCCAAACTCAATTACAAATATTTTTGTGTCCACCCTCTCTACCATGACGCTTCTCTGCCACTAGGGCGGCGTTGGGACAACACTCAAATTACGAGTAGTTTTCGGGAGGCAAACACACATAGCATGTGTAATCGCAGAGTATTCAAAGTTTGAGGTGCGTGGAGTTATCAGATTTTTGCAAGCCGAAAGAGTTAAGCAGAGCAAAATTCATCGCAGATTAGAGGGCGTGTATGGCCCGAAAGTTTTAAGCCTAAAAGAAGTCAACGTCTGGTGTAACAAGTTTAAGATGGCTGAATGGAGTTGAATGATGATCCGGAAAAGAAAAGAGGCAGACCAAGGATCTCACACACGGATGACAACTGTGCAATTGCCAAACGTCTGATTAGGGAGGATAGTCGCATTAAAGTTCGTGAAATTGCTGAAATGACTGGCATTCCTAAGAGTTCTGTTCATGAAATCATATGCGATCTCAACTTCCGCAAGATCAGGAGGAATTGCAAGACACCGTTATCGACTACTTCAAGCAACTTGACACGCAACTGTACCGTGAAGGGATGTTCAAACTAGTGTCATGCTGGGATAAATGTCTCAATGTTTACGGCGATTATGTGGAGAAGTAAACAAAAGTATGTAGTTTTTGGTGGAATGTATTGAATAATTTCTTTAAATACAAATGTTAGTGTAATTTTGGCCTGTACCTTTAATATCAGACAGCCCTTGTATAAAGTACACATGCAAAATTTGCACTACACTCACATTTCGCCGAAAGCCCACTTGTGTGCATGCCCACAGTGAAAACTCATGCCATCAGTCCATGGTGCATACGTTCGGAATAGCAACAGACTAAGCTCTGCACATAATTTGTGAATTACGCACATATAATACTAAAATACCACAATGTATGTGCAAAATGATGCACAGAAATCTAGCCACGCCTTACAGAATATCACCGATGCACCTATAACACTGGTGCCCTGGCCCCAAATCCCGGCCCAGTTTTATATGTATAACTTTGGGTATATAAATCGCTGTACACCCAAAATTAGAATTGTCATGGATTCTTTTTAAAGCAGTTATCCAGTCAGTGTTTGTGAATCTCAGTCTCGATATTTTTAAGAGAGCAGTTTCTGTACAACTGAAATGAATGAGAGAAGATTTATGTTATCAGTCCCTTTCCATGGATTTCTAGCCATTCAGAGATTGGCTGCCTAGGCTGAATTCTCTTTACGTATACAGTATAACATGTGTCTATTATTTTCCGAGTTAAAGCCTACAGTGGAGAAGAAAAGTAATTCAAAGTCTCAAGCGCTTTCCGAGGTTATAAATGCAAATGGTGAAATTAGATTACCTGCTAATTTTTGTTCCTTGAGGAACTCCAGTCCAGTCCCAGAACCTCTGGGGTTTAGCACCTCCTCCAGCAGCTTTGGAGACTGAGCATGTCATCTTTTTGATGACCCTGGTATAAATAGCCGAGGACCGCATCTCCTCACCAGTACCTATTGACAAAGCAGACTACACCGGAGCTACAAACAAGCAGTTAACCCACATACAAATATATATATATATACAAATATATATATATACATATATATATATATATTTATTTATATATATTTAATAGCTCTTCAACTGACTATGCTACATTAACTATTAAAAGAACATGAAATGAACATTACATGAAATGAACATTACATGAATATTCAATGAACATTCAATGAACTCCCCCCTTTTAGAGGGGCCACTCACCGTCTGCTGCACAGGTCTGTCCCTCTGTCTCCTCCCTAAAGAGGACAATGGACCAACCTGAGTTCTCTTATCTGTAAGAAGAGACACCTACCAGCGGAATCCACCTCTGTACTCTGATCGCCCCTCCACTTCAGGCTCCAGTCACACCGGGTGGGATCCGGGACTGGGACTGGAATTCCTCAAGGAACAACAATTAGCACGTAAGTCTAATTTCACCTTCCTTATCATCCCTCCAGTCCCGTCCCAGAACCTCTGGGGGTGTAACAGAGCAGTAAAACTAACGGGAGGGACCTGCCAAACCAGCCTGAAGCACAGATAATCCAAAGCAAGCATCCCTAGTCGCTTGAACATCCAGAAGGTAATGCTTGACAAAAGAATGCAATGTTGACCAGGTCGCTGCTTTACAAATCTCACTGGCCAGCTCCAAACTATACTCCGCCCAAGAAGCAGCCTGTGCACTTGTCGAATGCGCCCTCAGCCCTTCCAGCACTGACTTTCCTTTCAAAATGTATGCTGAAGCAATTGCTTTCTTGAGCCATCTGGAAATGGAAGATTTTGCTGCTGCTTCTCCTTTCCTAGGCCCTCCAAATAGCACAAATAAACAATCTATCCGATTTGTGGAAAGAAACTTTAACCTTTAGATACCTTCTAAGAACGCGCCGCACATCCAAGAGCCGCAACTGACCCTTAAGAGTCGCCACCACCCTTGAAGACCAGTAACGAAACTACCTGATTTACATGAAACACCAATACCACCTTGGGGAGAAACGATGGTACCGGCCTCAAGACAACCTTCTGTTCCGAGAAAGACAGGAAAGGTTCCCTACATGACAAAGCCTGTAATTCCAAAATCCTACACACAGAACAAATGGCTACCAGAAATACCGCTTTAAGCATAAGATCTTTAAGAGACGCCTTCCCCAATGGCTCAAAGGGCTCCAAGACCAAAGCTTTTAATACCAAATTAAGGTCCCACGACGGCACCGTTACTCTACACGGTGGCCTCAAAAGTGACACACTGCCCTTAAAAACCTCTTTACATCAGTACCGTTCCACCAGAGGCAGGGCGTTCCTCAAGGATCCTCCCTCTCCGCCCTGATGTTCAACATATACATCATCCGATCTTTCAATGTTGACTGCTTGATATATGCTGATGATGTACTGCTCTACATGTCGTTCTCAGTGGAACAACTGGACCTCTCCCCACTGACAGACTGTTTCAACGCAGTATCCAAATGGCTCCAAACCCAAAACCTCCGGATTCAACACAAGAAAACTGAGGTCCTCTTCATTACGAGGAACCAAAGCTTCACCCTGCCTCCTCATTTAAAAGTTAAGAAAGCAGAGCTACAAACCAAATCCTCTATCCGATACCTTGGTGTCACTTTAGACCATCGCCTGGATATGAAGGAGCACATAAGTAACACGGTAAGAGCAGTCTACCACAAGATTCGAACACTCAGACATCTACGCTCCCTGCTAGAGCCGGATGACTTCCGGACAATCTATCAAGCATTGATTATACCGCACTTCGATTATGCAAATGCAATCCTACAAGGGCTCCCACAATCCACCCTGAACCCACTCCAGCTTGCGATGAATGCCGTGGCGAGAGTTCTACACGGGGCCTCAAGGAGCGACCATGTGACGCCCATCCTCAAACACCTCCACTGGCTCCCTATACAAGTCAGGCTATCTTTCAAAACCCTACTACTGACATTAAAGGCCATCAATGGGCTCTCCTCCGCCTCACTCACGCTTATCCACACCATCTCCCCAAATAGATCCAGAAGATCTGCAGCAGTCAATACCCTAGTAATCCCAAAGGCTTTAACCCAAATGTACCCAGGCAACAGCAAACAGGCCTTCAGATTCTGCGCACCGAGATGCTGGAATGCCCTCCCACCTGATATCTGGGCTATCCCTGAGCTAATCCAGTTTAGGAAGGCACTTAAGCACCACCTCTTCCTCAAATACTACCCAGATGACAGTATGTCAAGCAGCCACCCCCCAGCGAGTACAGCCACAGCGACACTCCCAGCAAGCTACCCATGACAAAGGATTACCGATTAACATGTCTTGACGTGATGCCTGTATGTAAATAGTTACCCCAACGTTATCCAAGTTTCTAGTACCTGTTCTGTGTAAACGCAGTACAGCTTGCTGCACTGTGTACTTCTCTGTTTCATGTAAACTGCACTGATGTTGAATAGCGCGGTATAAAAGAATGTAAATAAATAAATAAATGTGCACCTAACACCTCGCCTTGCATCTTCCCCCTATAACAGGAAAGTGCTGCCAACTGTACCCGTAGAGAACTAGCCGCCAACCCTTTCTCAAAACCGTCCTGCAGAAAGGATAGAATCTGCGATATCGAAGCCTTTGTAGGCTGCAAGCTTCTGTCCGCACACCATGCTTCGAATATACACCATACTCTGATATACGCCAATGAAGTAGACATCCACCTGGCTTTCAACAAGGTGGACACCAGGGCATTTTGTGAACACCCTTGGTGCAGACGCCAGGCCAAAAGGAAGAACCCTGTATTGGTAGTGCTTCCCTTGAAACAGGAAGCGAATGAACTTTCAGCGAGTTGGATGGATGAGAACATGAGTATACGCATCCTTGAGATCTAGAGAACAAAGCCAATCCTGACTCTGAAGGTCTGGCAGCAGAGTTTCTAGAGAAATCATTTTGAACTTCTCTCTGAACAGGAATTTGTTCAATTCTCTGAGGTCTAGAATGGGTCTGTGTCCTCCTGTTTTCTTTGGAATAAGGAAATAGGGGGAGTAAAACCCTGTAACCTGTTGGGGAATGGGTACCTCTTCTATTGCCCCTTGAGCAAGGAGCACAGTGACCTCTTCACCTAACAGGTTGTTGAGAGAGGTCTGAGAATTGAACTGTCTTACTATTGTAGGAGGGGGCATGCTGAAGAAATGAAGCTTGTACCCCTCTCTTACAATAGACAGAGTCCAATTTTCTGCTGTTATCTGACCCCATCTGGGGGCAAAATGACATAACCTTCCTGGGATGGAGGGTTCTGGGCCGTTCAGGGCCAGGAAGGCAAAGTTCTTTAGACAGGAGTCAAAGACCCTGTGGAGGCTGAGTCTGTTGAACCGGTTGAGGTTTAGCTGCTTTTGGTTTCCTCTGTTGCCTAGGTTGTTGCTGCTGTCCCTTTTGGGCAGACTGACCTAAACAATGTCCCTGCTGGGTATAGGAGGGATACAACATTTTCTTCTTGCTGAAGAATGGTTTCTTAGAGGATCTTTTCATCGCAGGATCAGCTGTAAATTTAGACAATCTATCCAAAGTGATATTGTCAGTATCTATCTCATTAGCTTTTTCCTGCCAATTCTTGCCAAAGAGATTCTCTCCTGTGCAAGGTATATTCCCCAGTTTGTCCTGTGCCCAGATTTCCAAGTCAGATGCCTGGAGCCAAGGAATTCTACGTGCACCTATGGCAATAGCAGAGGTTCTGCTTATGCATTCAAAGCAGTCAAAGGCTGCACGATTCACAAACTTGGAAACATCCTGAACATGTTTAACAAGAGCAAGATAATCTTACCAGGAAGGAGAGGGCTCATAAGCTCTAAATCTCCTGTGACCTCCTTAAGGAACATTCCCATATACAAGATATAGGAACTGATCCTAGCAGAAAGCATGGAAGCCTGGAAGGTTCAACGTCCAAAGGCGTCAAGAGTCCTACATTCACGTCCTGGAGGATTAGATGCATGCCTTTTTGCACTCTTTATCCGTCTCATGGCTGATTCTACCACCATGGAATGGTGTAATTGAGTCTTCTGAAACCCAGGACAAGGAGGAACTCGATACATGGTGTTGAGTCTTCGAGAATGAGGAGATGTGGTCAGAGGTGTTTCCCACATCCTTAACATAAGATCATGCAAGATCTCATGAACAGGTAAGGTAGCTGCCTCCTTGGAAGCTTTAGGGTATTGTAGGATTTCTAATTCCTTTGCCCTAGGCTCTTTTTCAGGAGCCAGTGTGATGGAAAGACCTCGGGCCACATCTCGGATAAAATCCTGAAAAGGACATATCCTCTGGTGGAGACATCCTACGCTGAGGAGAAGAGGAATCCTCAGGAAGAAGTACTCTGGCATCGGCAGAGCTTTCAGAGTCTTCAGACTCATCCGAGGATTCAAAGTATCTCCGATCCGGGTGATCGTGCAAGGCACGGTACCGGTACCGATCGAAATCGGCATTGGAGTGGTCCGGTACCGACTTGTCGATGCCGGATAGAGACGCATGACTCGGTCCCGGTAGAATACCTGCCGATGTCGATGCAGTTGGTGCCGGTACCGGTTGAATTGTCTGCAATGGTTTCAGGGGCATCGAGGCCGTGAGAAGAGCCTCCAGACTGCATTCAATAGCCAAGAATCTCTGGTCTATCGATGCTGCCGATGCTTGGGTATCAGTGCCGGATGAAGCAGCCGAAACCCCAGAGCATGGCACCAGTAGTTCTGCTGAGGTTGAGGCCTCGAGAACATCCTGGAGCCCCGTTAGTGCTTTGGAAGCCGAAGGCTCCCGTGGGGGTAATTTTGCTGGTGAAAGTCCCTCAAGGGCAATGCCAGAGGCATCTTGATGCTTAGGAGGAGATCTACCCTTTCAGGACCAGCTAGATTTATGTTTAGTTACCTGAGATCCATGGGAGGAAGATGAAGCACTGGAAGGCGTCGATGCCACGGAGGAAAAAGGGTGCTAAGTTTAGCAGCTCGGTTTTGCCGGCCCCTTTTCGATATCATCCCACAGGCAACCATTGTTCCCTCTAAGCTGTGCGCGTGTGCGCGCGCACACACCTCGCCGAGCGAGCGCACATACTTTACAACAGAGCGCACAAAAATTAGGGTTCTGATTCTGATAGAAAACAACACAGACGTCTTAAAATTTAAAAGTTGTTATGTGTTTACGGTTTTCACAAGTTCTACAATGTTTTCTAGTGCAATCAATGTGGTGTACATACTGTATTCTGATGTGTAGTCAAATTTTAAAGTATATAACTCAGAGTGTCGTTATGTGGCGCACAAAAATTTAACCTTCCAAAAGCTGAACAGCTGATATTTTATGCGCACACAGCCTACAGAAAATTAGAGGGAACATTGCAGGCAACACACTCTGAAATAGAGTGGTCAGGAACTAAACATTTGAGGCACCACTCATGGGTGTCAGTGACGGAGATGGTACCGCCACACTTAGAACACTTTTTAAAACTAGAAAGCACAGTTACTTACCTGTAACAGGCGATCTCTGGGAACAGCACATATAGGGTTTCGTCGGTACCGACAGAGCCTGAGCGGGAACACTCCCCAGCGTCCAATCAGAAAGCCTTTGGGAGCATCCCACAGTGCCTGCGTGCTGCCTTCCCGCCTTTCCCAACTGTCTCTCCTCAGTTGAGTTTTAGAGCTGAGACAGAGAGAGGGAATTGAAAGAGAGAAGAGAGAGAGACAACTCCTAGGGGAGGTGGGTGGGTTGTGAAGACTTATTCCTGCTGTTCCCAGAGATCACCTGTTACGGGTAAGTAACTGTGCTATCTCCAGGAACAAGCAGGAATGAGTCTTCACATATGGGGACTCCCTAGCTTTGGATGCCAGGGAGAGATCCCAGAAGTTGTGTGTCCCTGGGACAGGGCTGCACTTCCCCACATGGATCTCTGGTATCCCATGAGGGATGGTGGATAGGAGTTGATTTAGTATGGAACAGGTGTTTGAGAACAGCCTGACCAAACAAGGCATCCCGGCGGGAGTCCTTGTCCAAGCAGTAATGGGCTGTGAAGGTACGAACTGAGGCCCAAGTGGCTGCTCGACAGATGTCGTCAATAGACACAGAGTTGAGATGAGCCACTGAGGCTGCCATGGCTCTCACATTGTGAGCTGTGACATGGCCCTCCAGAGAAAGGTTCTTGCTCTGATAGGCGAAAGAAATACACTGGGCAATCCAGTTAGATAGTGTTCTCTTGGAGACTGGTAGTCCCAAATGAGAAGGATCAAAAGCAACAAAGAGTTGAGAGGACTTTCTATGTTGCTGTGTCCTCTAAGTAAAAAGCCAGAGCTCTTTTACAGTCCAGGGTATGAAGATTCCTCTCTGCACTTGATGCATGAGGTCCTGGAAAAAAAACAGGTAGGTAGACCTCTTGGTTGAGGTGAAAAGGCGAGACCACCTTAGGCATAAAGTGTGGAATAGTCCTAAGGACCACCTTGTCATGATGGAACCTTGTATAAGGTGGATTAGCTACGAGTGCTTGCAATTCACTAATACGACGTGCTGATGTGATTGCAATGAGAAAGATAACCTTCCAAGAAAGGTATTTCAGGGAGGTGGTAGCCAAAGGTTCAAAAGGCGGCTTCATAAGCTGACCAAGAACCAAGTTTAAGTCCCATGCCACTGGGGGGTAGTCTAATGGGAGGCTTTGTTAAAAGGAGGCCTCTGATGAATCTGGCTACAAGAGGATGAGAGGAAATAGGTTGTCCATTTAGAGGCTTAAGGGAAGCTGCAATAACACTCAAATGGACCCTTACTGAATTTGTCTTAAGGCCTGCATTAGACAGATGGAGGAGATACTCCAGTAAAGATTCCAGAGGTATGGCAAGGGGGTTAAGACCAATGTTCCCTCTAATTTTCTGTAGGCTGTGTGTGCATACAATATCAGCTGTGTGCAGCTTTTGAAGGAAGGTTAAATTTTTGTGCGCCACATAACGACACTCGGAGTTATATACTTAAAAATTTGACTACACATCAGAATACAGTATGTACACCACACTGATTTTAATAAAATTAAATGAAAATAGACGATTACTAAATGAAGCAGGAAATTTCTAGTAATTACAATCATAACTTTTAAATTTTAAGACGTCTGTGTTGTTTTCTATCAGAATCAGAGCCATAAGTTTTGTGCGCTCTGTTGTAAAGTATGTGCGCTCGCTCGGCGAGGTGTGTGCGCGCACACAGGCGCACAGCTTAGAGGGAACAGTGGTTAAGACCCTTCCCAGAACACCAGATAGTAAACCTCTTCCACTTGAAAGCATAAGAACGTCTAGTGGACAGTTTTCTGGAAGCATAAAGAACATCTTTCACTTGTTGAGAAAGATGAAGATCCTGGAGATCTAGGCCTTCAGCAACCAAGCCCTGAGATGCAGAGACTGGGGATTGGGATGCCACAACTTTCCGTCCTCTTGAGAGAGGAGGTCTGGAGCAGACCCTAACTCCAGGGAGGGAGCTTGAGAGAGATGTAGAAGCAGAGGGTACCACACTTGCCGTGGCCAATGTGGAGCTATGAGAATCATGTGGCCTCTGTCTCTCTGAAGCTTGAACAGGGGTTTGGGAATTAAGGGAATGGGTGGAAAGGCATAGAGGAAGTCTTGACCCCAGTGAAGGAGGAAAGCATCCCTTGCCTGAGCTCCCGGAGCCAGAGTTCCGGAACAGAACCGGGGAAGTTTGGCATTCCACAGACTTGCAAAGAGGTCTATGTCCAGGGTTCCCCAAATTTGAAAAATCTTGGACACCTGGTCCATATGTAGGGACCACTCGTGTGGAAGCAGAACTCGACTGAGCCTGTCTGCCCAAGAGTTTTGAATGCCTGGAAGATAAACTGCCAGAAGATGAATGTGATGCTCTCTGGTGAGGGCCCAGAGTCGTTAAGCTTCGTTGCAAAGCGACAGAGAGCCAGTTCCTCCCTGCTTGTTCATATAGAACATGGCTACCTGATTGTCCGTGTGGATAAGGACTGTCTTGTGGCTGAGCAGGGTGTGGAAAACCCGCAGAGTAAGGAAGATTGCTCTGAGTTCCAAGAGATTGATGTGTAGACAAGTCTCCTGTGGAGACCAGATGCCCTGGATGGAGAGGTCTTGCAGATGAGCTTCCCACCCCATTGGAGAAGCATCTGTTGTAAGAGTTGCTTGGGGTAGAGACTGCTGAAAGGGGGACCCCAGCAACAGGTTTTGAGGGGACTTCCATCACTGAAGGGACAAAATGAGGTGACTTGTGTTTGCTATTTTGTCTGACAGGCAGCCTAATGCCTGGGTCCACTGGGTGGATAAAGTCCACTGAGCTGCTTTCATGTGAAGGCGAGCATATGGTACCACATGTAGCCTAGCAACTGTAACATCTCTTGAACAGTTAAGAGGGGCTTCAACTCTGCTTGAGAAGCTAACTGCACAAAGCGAAGGCAACGGGCCTGGGGAAGATAGGCCCTTGCCCTTGTGGTATCCAACAATGCCCCTATAAACTCCAGGGACTGAGTAGGGATCAAATTGGATTTTGGGATGTTATTACCAGCCCTAAATACTGAAGGATACGCATTGTGCAGGTTAGTGAAGTCTTGGCCTCTGATTGAGTGGGAGCTCGAATGAGCCAGTCGTCCAGGTAAGGGAAGACGAATATCCCCAGGGTGCGCAGAAAAGCAGCTACCACTGCCATGCATTTCGTGAACACCCTTGGTGCAAAGGCCAGACCAAAAGGGAGCACTCTGTATTGATAGTGCTTCTCTTGGAAAAGGAACCGAAGGAACCTTCTGTGAGTTGGATGGATGAGAACATGACTGTACGCATCCTTGAGATCTAGAAAACAAAGCCAATCCTGACTCTGAAGGTATGGCAGCAGAGTTCCCAGAGAAACCATCTTGAATTTTTCCTTGACTAGGAATCTGTTCAACTCTCTGAGATCTAAGATGGGTCTGAAGCCCCCTGTTTTCTTGGGAAGAAGAAAATAGGGGGAGTAGAACCCTGTGCCCTGTTGTTGAAGAGGCACTTCCTCTATTGCCCCCTGGGCGAGAAGAGTGGCAACCTCCTGCCCCAACAAGTTGAGGAGGGAGGTTGGAGAATTGAACTGCTGCACTCTTGTGAGAGGGGGCAAGCTTGAAAAATGAAGTTTGTACCCCTCTCTTATGATGGAGTGTCCAATGCTCTGCTGTAATTTGCCCCCACCTGGGAGCAAAGTGACATAGCCTTCCTGGCTGTGGAAGGACCAGAGCCCTCCACCATTCCAGGAAGGTTAAGTTCTCTAGCGGAAAGTCAAAGGCCCTGAGGGAGCTGAGTTTGCTGGGCTGGAGCAGGCCTAGCAGCCTTTGCTTTGCTCTGTTTCGATGATTGCTGACGTTTGGTAGGGAACTGAGCTGCAGAAGATGCCCGCTGACCATAAGCAGGATAGAAACTTCCCTTTTTAGAAAAAGGTGTTTTCTTGAATAACCTTTTCTTAGCAGGAGCAGTTGTGGATTTGGATAGTCTATCCAAAGCAGAATTTTCAGCATCCATCTGATTGGCCTTTGCTTGCCAATCCTTACCAAACAGGTTCTCACCTGTACAAGGGATATTTCCCAATTCATCTTGAACCCAGATCTCCAAATCAGATGCTTGAAGCCAAGCAATCCTACGTGCACCTATGGCAATAGACGAGGCTCTGCTTACGCATTCAAAGGAGTCGAAAGCTGCACGGTTGGAGAATTTGGAGATATCTTGGGCATGTTTGAGCCCAGTGAGAAAGTCTTGCCTTTTATCTTCAGACATAAAAGGACTTAAAGTCTGCAAATGGTCAGTGACTTCTGTAATCTTCTGAATATGTAATCTTCTGGTCTAGTCTCCGCTTGGTCCTGGGTTCATTTCACTTCACAGACGCAGGAGGGCTTGTAATAAGACAACCAAACAGGTGTGGCTTGGAGAAAGCACAGTTACTTACCTGTAACAGGTGATCTCTGGGAACAGCAGGAATTAGTCCTCACATATGGGTACGTCGGTACCGACGGAGCCTGCGCGGGAAAGCTCCCCAGCTTCCCAGAAGGAAGCTTTTGGGGCCTCCCACTGCACATGTGCGCTGCCTTCCCGCCTTCCTGACCAGCTCTCCTCAGTTCGAGTTTATAGCTGAGACAATAGAGAGAGGAAAGGAAGATAGATAGAGGATACAACTCCTAGGGGAGGTGGGTGGGTTGTGAGGACTAATTCCTGCTGTTCCCAGAGATCACCTGTTACAGGTAAGTAACTGTGCTATCTCCAAGAACAAGCAGGAATAAGTCCTCACATATGGGGACTCCCTAGCTAAGATGCCTGGGAGATCCCGTTCCAAGGGTTCGCCATCTTCGTATGGATCTCAGGCATCCATTCTGGGAAGGTGGGCAGGAGTTGTTCAAGTATGGAACAGGTGTTTGAGGACAGCCTGACCAAACAAGGCATCCCGGCGGGAGTCCTTGTCCAAACAGTAATGGGCTGTGAAGGTATGAACCGAGGCCCAGGTGGCGGCTCGACAGATCTGATCAATGGATACAGAGTGAAGATGAGCCATAGAAGTGGCCATGGCTCTCACATTGTGAGCTGTGACATGGCCTTCCAGAGGAATATTTTTACTCTGGTAAGCAAAGGAAATACACTGAGCAATCCAATTGGAAAGTGTACGTTTGGAGACTGGAAGTCCCAAATGAGAAGGATCAAAAGCCACGAAAAGCTGGGAAGACTTTCGATGTGGCTGAGTCCTGTTGAGGTAAAAGGCAAGAGCTCTTTTACAATCTAAAGTATGAAGGTTCCTCTCTGCACTGGATGCATGAGGAGCTGGAAAAAAGACAGGTAGATATACCTCCTGATTAAGATGAAAAGGCGAGACCACTTTGGGCATAAAGTGGGGATTCGTCCTAAGGACCACCTTATCATGATGAAACCTGGTATAAGGTGGATGAGCCACCAAGGCTTGTAGTTCACTGATGCGGCGAGCCGAAGTGACTGCAATAAGGAAAAGGACCTTCCAGGAAAGAAATTTCAAGGAGGTAGAAACCAACGGTTCAAAAGGTGGCTTCATAAGCTGACCCAGAACTAGGTTCAAGTCCCATGCTACCGGAGGAGGTCGGATGGGAGGCTTAGTTAGAGTCAGGCCTCTCATGAACCTTGCAATAAGAGGACGAGAGGAGACAGGTTGTCCATTTATAGGTTTTAAAGATGCTGCAATAGCACTCAAATGGACTCTTACTGAATTCGTCTTAAGGCCTGCATTAGAAAGATGCAGGAGATAGTCTAGTAGAGAATTCAAAGGAAGTGCTAGAGGGTCAAGACCCTGTTGAGCACACCAAATGGAAAAGCGTTTCCATTTGAAAGCATAGGAATGCCTCGTGGAGGGTTTCCTAGAGGCATGAAGGATATCTTTCACTGGTTGAGAAAGATTGAAGTCATGAAGGCTTAGGCCTTCAGTAACCAAGCTCTGAGGTGTAGGGACTTGGGGTTTGGGTGCCACAAAGTCCCCCCCTCCTGAGACAGAAGGTCTGGCGCAGCTCCCAGGTCCAGAGGGGGTCCCTGGGAGAGATGCAGAAGTAGAGGGAACCACACAAGGCGTGGCCAGCGTGGAGCTATGAGGATCATCGATCCGTGATCCCTCTGGAGTTTGAACAGAGTCTTGGGAATCAAAGGAATGGGTGGAAAGGCATATAGGAATTCCTGACCCCAATGCAGGAGAAAGGCGTCGTTGGCCTGAGCTCCCTGACACGGAGTCCTGGAACAGAACCGGGGAAGTATGGCATTCCACGGACTTGCAAAGAGGTCTATGTCCGGGGTCCCCCATTCCTGAAAGATTCTGCCTATCTGGTCCATATGTAGGGACCATTCGTGTGGAAACAGAACTCGACTGAGTCTGTCTGCCCGAGAGTTTTGAACCCCTGGAAGATAGACTGCCAGAAGATGAATTTGATGCTCTCTGGCGAAGGCCCATAATCTGAGAGCTTCGTTGCAAAGCGACAGAGAGCCTGTCCCTCCTTGTTTGTTTACGTAGAACATGGCCACCTGATTGTCTGTCTGAACTAGGACGGTCAGGTTGACAAGGAGGGTATGGAAGACTTTGAGAGCAAAGAAGATTGCTCGCAGTTCCAGGAGGTTGATGTGAAGGGTGGTCTCCTGTGGAGACCAAGTACCCTGAGTGGAGAGGTGTTGAAGATGGGCTCCCCACCCTGTTTGGGAGGCATCTGTTGTGAGGGTTGCTTGGGGCAACAAAGGTTGGAAGGGGGCCCCCACCAACAGATTCTTGGTGGACATCCACCATTGGAGGGACCAAAACAGACGCTTTGAGGTGAGTATTTGGTCTGAGAGCACTCCTGATGCTTGAGTCCACTGGGTGGCCAAGGTCCATTGAGCTGCTCTCATATGAAGACGAGCGTAGGGCACCACGTGTACCGTGGAGGCCATGTGGCCCAGAAGTCGCAGCATTTCTCTGGCTGTCAAGTGACTGCTGGACTGAGCTTGGGAGGCCAAGCACACCAGACATTGGCCCCGGACTTGAGGTAGGTAGGCCCTTGCAGTGGTGGTGTCCAACTGGGCCCCTATGAATTCCAGAGACTGAGTAGGGGTAAGTTGAGACTTGGGAAGGTTTACCACCAGTCCCAGATACTGCAGAAGGTGCCTTGTGCGGTCCAGGGAAATCTGGGCCTCTGACTGAGATGGAGCTCGGATGAGCCAGTCGTCCAGATATGGGAATACAAAAAGTCCCAGACCTCTTAGAAATGCGGCAACAACTGCCATGGATTTGGTGAACACTCTTGGAGCAGAGGCTAGACCGAAGGGAAGTACTCTGTACTGGAAATGTTTTCCCTGAAACAGAAATCTTAGATATTTTCTGTGGGATGGGTGGATGAGTATATGTGTGTACGCATCCTTGAGATCTAGAGAACAAAGCCAATCCTGACTCTGAAGGTATGGAAGGAGAATGCCTAGAGAAAGCATTTTGAATTTCTCCTTGTACAGAAATTTGTTCAATTCTCTCAGATCTAGGATAGGTCTGATTCCCCCTGTCTTCTTTGTTATGAGAAAATAAGGGGTGTAGAATCCTGTCCCTTGTTGAAGAAGAGGAACCTCTTCTATTGCCCCTTGGGCAAGGAGAGAAGAGATTTCCTGACCCAACAGGTCCAGGAGAGATGGGGGAGAATTGAAGTGCCTCACCATGGTATGTGGAGGAAGGTTGGAAAAATGAAGTTTGTAGCCCTCTCTGATGATAGAGAGGGTCCAGTGCTCTGATGTAATTTGCCCCCATCTGGGAGCAAAGTGAGCTAACCTTCCGGGAATGGTGAGGGGCTCTGGTTGTTCTAGAGCCAGAAATGTTAAGTTCTCTAGGGGCAAGTCAAAACCCCTGAGGGGGTTGAGCCTGCTGAGGAGTGGCAGACGCTGCAGGCTTTGACCTTGCCTGTTTAGGTTGCTGACGTTTAGCAGCAAAGCGAGGCTGAGAAGATTGTTGGCCAGTATTTGTGGAAAATCTGGCCTTCTTGTAGTAAGGCCTCTTGAAAGACTTTTTCTTGGCAGGAGTAGAGGTAGACTTAGAAAGTCTATCCAATGTAGCATTTTCTGCGTCCATTTGAGTGGCTTTAATTTGCCAGTCTTTACCAAATAAGTTCTCACCTGTACAGGGCAGATTCCGTAAGCCATCCAGGACCCAGGGTTCTAGGTCAGAGGCCTGGAGCCAAGCAAGTCGTCGGGCTGCAATGGCAATGCCCGAAGCTCTACCGGCACCTTCAAAGGAATCAAAGGCTGCTCTGTTGGAGAACTTAGAAACATCTAGAAGCTGTTTCACCAGAGAAATGAACTCCTCCTTTCTATCCTCAGGGATAAAGGAGGCAAAATGCCGTATCTTTAGGGCAAGTTCCGTGAGAAACATGCCCATATACAGACTGTAAGAATTAATCCTGGCTATAAGCATACTAGCCTGGAAAAATTTCCTGCCAAAAGAGTCTAGGATCTTACATTCTCGCCCTGGAGGGGTAGAAGAGTGCCTTTTGGTGCTCTTAATCTTTTTCAGCGCAGACTTCACCACAATGGAATGGTGAGGCAGCTGAGTCTTTTGAAATCCAGGAGAAGGAGGGACACGGTACATGGTGTCCAACCTTCGAGAGTAAGGAGACAACGTTAGAGGAGCCTCCCATAAGTCCATCAAGTGTTCTTGAAGGATTTCATGGATAGGCAGGGTGACTGCCTCTTTAGGAACCCTAGGGTATCCTAAAATATCCAATTTCTTTGACCTAGGTTCTTTTTCAGAGGATGTGGTAAAGCACAGTTACTTACCTGTAACAGGTGATCTCTTGGAACAGCAGGAATTAGTCATCACATATGGGTACGTCGGTACCGACGGAGCCTGCGCGGGAAAGCTCCCCAGCTTTTCAGATGAAAAGCTTTTGGGGCCTCCCACTGCACATGCGCGCTGCCTTCCCGCCTTCCTGACCAGCTCTCCTCAGTTCGAGTTTAAAGCTGAGACAATAGAGAGAGAGGACAGGAAGATAGAGGAATAGAGAGACAACTCCTAGGGGAGGTGGGTGGGTTGTGATGACTAATTCCTGCTGTTCCCAGAGATCACCTGTTACAGGTAAGTAACTGTGCTATCTCCAGGAACAAGCAGGAATAAGTCATCACATATGGGGACTCCCTAGCTGAGATGCCTGGGAGATCCCCCTCCAAGGGTAACCATCTTCGTATGGATCTCAGGCATCCATTCTGGGAAGGTGGGCAGGAGTTGTTTAAGTATGGAACAGGTGTTTGAGGACAGCCTGACCAAACAAGGCATCCCGGCGGGAGTCCTTGTCCAAGCAGTAATGGGCTGTGAAGGTATGAACCGAGGCCCAAGTGGCTGCTCGACAGATCTGATCTATGGATACAGAGTGAAGATGAGCCATAGAAGTGGCCATGGCTCTCACATTGTGAGCTGTGACATGGCCTTCCAGAGAAATGTTCTTACTCTGGTAAGCAAAGGAAATACACTGAGCAATCCAGTTGGAAAGTGTGCGTTTGGTGACTGGACGTCCCAAATGAGAAGGATCAAAAGCCACGAAAAGCTGAGAAGACTTTCGATGTGGCTGAGTTCTATTGAGGTAAAAGGCGAGAGCCCTTTTACAGTCAAGAGTATGAAGGTTCCTCTCTGCACTGGATGCATGAGGAGCCGGAAAAAAGACAGGTAAATATACCTCTTGATTAAGATGAAAAGGCGAGACCACTTTAGGCATAAAGTGGGGATTCGTCCTAAGGACCACCTTATCATGATGAAATCTGGTATAAGGTGGATTTGCCACCAAAGCCTGCAGTTCACTGATGCGGCGGGCCGAAGTGACTGCAATAAGGAAAAGGACCTTCCAGGAAAGAAATTTCAGGGAGGTAGATACCAACGGTTCAAAAGGTGGCTTCATAAGTTGACCCAGAACTAAATTCAAGTCCCATGCTACCGGAGGAGGCCGGATGGGAGGTTTAGTGAGGGTTAGGCCTCTCATGAATCTTGCAATAAGAGGATGAGAGGAAACAGATTGTCCATTTATAGGTTTTAAGGATGCTGTAATAGCACTTAAATGGACTCGTACTGAATTCGTCTTGAGGCCTGCATTGGAAAGATGCAGGAGATAGTCTAGTAGAGAATTCAAAGGAAGTGCCAGAGGGTCAAGACCCTGTTGAGCACACCAAATGGAAAAACGTTTCCATTTGAAAGCATAGGAACGCCTGGTAGAGGGTTTCCTAGAGGCATAAAGGATATCTTTCACTGGTTGAGAAAGATTAAACTCTTGAAGGCTTAAGCCTTCAGTAACCAAGCTCGGAGATGTAGGGACTTGGGGTTTGGATGCCACAAAGTCCCCTGCTCCTGAGACAGAAGGTCTGGTGCAGCTCCCAGGTCCAGGGAGGAGCCCTGGGAGAGCTGTAGAAGGAGAGGGAACCACACTTGGCGTGGCCAGCGTGGAGCAATGAGGATCATGGATCCGTGATCCCTCTGAAGTTTGAACAGAGTCTTGGGAATCAAAGGAATGGGTGGAAAAGCGTACAGGAATTCCTGACCCCAATGCAGGAAAAAGGCATCGTTGGCCTGAGCTCCCTGACACGGAGTTCTGGAACAGAACCGGGGAAGTTTGGCATTCCACGGACTTGCAAAGAGGTCTATGTCCGGGGTCCCCCATTCCTGAAAGATTCTGCGTATCTGGTCCATATGTAGGGACCATTCGTGTGGGAGCAGAACTCGACTGAGTCTGTCTGCCCGAGAGTTTTGAACTCCTGGAAGATATACTGCCAGAAGATGAATTTGGTGCTCTCTGGCGAAGGCCCATAATCTGAGAGCTTCGTTGCAAAGCGACAGAGAGCCCGTCCCTCCTTGTTTGTTGACATAAAACATGGCCACCTGATTGTCTGTCTGAACTAGGACAGTCAGGTTGGCAAGGAGGGTATGGAAGACTAGGAGGGTATGGAAGATTGCTCGCAGTTCCAGAAGGTTGATATGAAGGGTGGTCTCTTGGGGAGACCAGATTCCCTGAGTGGAGAGATGTTGAAGATGAGCTCCCCACCCTGTTTGGGAGGCATCTGTTGTGAGGGTTGCTTGGGGCAACGAAGGTTGGAAGGGGGTCCCCAACAACAGATTTTTGGAGGATGTCCACCACTGGAGAGACCAAAACAGACGTTTTGAGGTGAGTACCTGGTCTGACAGCAGTCCCGATGCTTGAGACCACTGGGTGGCCAATGTCCATTGAGCTGCTCTCATATGGAGACGAGCATAGGGCACCACATGAACCGTGGAGGCCATGTGGCCCAGAAGTTGCAGCATTTCTCTGGCTGACAAGTGACTTCTGGACTGAGCCTGGGAGGCCAAGCTTATTAGCCTTTGGCCTCGGACCAGAGGGAGGTAGGCCCTTGCAGTGGTGGAGTCCAATTGGGCCCCTATGAATTCCAGGGACTGAGTAGGGATGAGTTGGGACTTGGGAATGTTTACCACAAGTCCCAGATATTGAAGAATACGCCTTGTGCGGTCCAGAGAAATCTGGGCTTCTGATTGAGATGGAGCTCGGATGAGCCAGTCGTCCAGATATGGGAAGACAAAGATTCCCATGCCTCTGAGAAATGCGGCTACGACTGCCATGCATTTTGTGAAGACTCTTGGAGCAGAGGCCAGACCGAAGGGTAGTACTCTGTACTGGAAATGTTTTCCCTGGAACAGAAATCTTAGATATTTTCTGTGGGATGGATGGATGAGTATATGAGTGTACGCATCCTTGAGATCTAGAGAACAAAGCCAATCCTGACTCTGAAGGTATGGAAGGAGAAGGCCCAGAGAGAGCATTTTGAATTTCTCCTTGAATAGAAACCTGTTCAATTCTCTCAGATCTAGGATAGGTCTGAAGCCCCCTGTCTTCTTTGTTATGAGAAAGTAAGGGGAGTAGAAACCTAACCCCTGTTGTGGAGGAGGAACCTCCTCTATTGCCCCTTGGGCAAGAAGAGAAGAGACTTCCTGACCCAACAGGGTCAGAAGAGATGTGGGAGAACTGAATTGCCTCACAATGGTATGGGGAGGAAGGCTGGAGAAATGAAGTTTGTAGCCCTCTCGGATAATAGAGAGGGTCCATTGCTCTGATGTGATTTGTTCCCATCTGGGAGCAAAATGAGCTAGCCTTCCAGGAATGGTGAGGGGCTCTGGTTGTTCTAGAGCCAGAAACGGCAAGTTCTCTAGAGGGAAGTCAAAACCCCTGAGGGGGTTGAGCCTGCTGGGGTGTAGCAGATACTGCAGGCTTTGACTTTACCTGCTTAGATTGTTGACGCTTAGCCGCAAGGCGAGGCTGAGCAGATTGCTGGCCAGTATTTGTGAGAAATCTGGTCTTTTTATAGTAAGGCCTTTTAAAAGGCTTCTTTTTGGTAGGGGTAGAAGTAGACTTGGAAAGTCTATCTAGAGTGGCATTTTCTGCATCCATTTGAGCAGCTTTAATCTGCCAGTCTTCCCCAAATAAGTTCTCACCGGTACAGGGCAGATTCCTGAGGCCATCTACAACCCAGGGTTCTAGGTTAGAAGCCTGGAGCCAAGCGAGACGTCGGGCTGCAATAGCAATTCCCGAAGCTCTGCCTGCAACTTCAAAGGAATCAAAGGCTGCCCTGTTGGAGAACTTGGAGACCTCTGAAAGTTGTGTCACCATAGAAAAGAAGTCCGCCCTTTGATCATCAGGGATAAAGGGGGCAAAATTCTGTATTTTTAGGGCAAGTTGCCCAAGATACATGCCCATATAAAGGCTATAAGAGTTGATCCTGGCTATAAGCATACTAGCCTGGAACATCTTTCTTCCAAAAGAGTCTAGGTTCTTACATTCTCGCCCTGGAGGGGTAGAAGAATGCCTTTTAGGACTCTTTATTTTCTTCATGGCAGACTTCACCACAATGGAGTGGTGAGGCAGCTGAGTTTTCTGGAACCCAGGCGAAGGAGGGACCCGATACATGGTGTCCAACCTGCGGGAATGGGGAGACAGTGTTAAAGGAGTCTCCCACAAATCCATCAAGTGTTCTTGAAGGATTTCATGGACAGGCAGAGTGACTGCCTCTTTAGGAGCTTTTGAGTATCCTAAAATGTCCAATTTTTTTGATCTGGGTTCTCTTTCAGAAGATGTAGCAATAGAAAGTGCTTTAGCTACATCAACAATGAAATCCTGAAAGGATAAATCCTCTGGAGGAGACATCCTCCTCTTGGGAGAAGAGGGCTCCTCAGGAAGAGTAAGCTCAGCAGAGTCATCAGAGGAATTGAATTCATCAGAAGTATCTGAGTCTTCCCTCTGTACTGCCAATGTACGATACGCATACCGATCGGTATCGACATCGGGCGTATCAGGCATGGGATCGGTACCGGGCGAAAGCCGGAATCCGGCATGCGGAATCGATCGACGTTTAGAAGTCGATGGTCTCGGTTCCGGTGTAGATACCGGAACCGGGGTCGGTACCGATGAAATCGGTACCGAGGGCGTCGCAGCCTTAATGAATGCCAGAACGGCTTGCTGCATGGTCTGGACAGTGCTGCCCATAGACGCCACTACTGCCTGGATGTCGGTACCGGTATGGGCCGGTACCCCAGAGCAGTCCAACAGGTGATCTGTCGAGGCCGTGCCATCGATGTCAACCTGTGACCCCATGATTGCTTTGGAGGCCGGAACCTCCCGCCGGGGTTTTTTGGCCTGGGCAGAATCCTCGAACTCAGAATTGAGAGCCTCTCGATCCTTAGAAAGAGATTTGCTTTTAGAGGATTTGCCCACAGAAGTTTTGGTTACCTGAGATCCATCCGGAGAGGAAGACCTGGATGACTGTGATGCTTCTGAAGGAAACAGCACATGGAGCTTGTTAGCCCGGTTCTGCAAACCGCGTTTAGACATCTGGGTGCAGGATGGGCAGTCCGGTATGGAGTGTTCAGGTCCCAAACATTTGAGACACCATTCATGGGTGTCTGTGACAGAAATGACAGCACTGCATTTGGTACATTTTTTAAAACCAGGGACTGGCTTCTCCATGAGGAGAATTTGTGTAGGCCTTAAGGCCTAACAACGGGTACCAAGCTGTGCTGAAGAAAATAAAAAAGTCTTTTTTTTTTTTTTTTATATAGAAAGAAAGACCGGCGATACCGGTTTCGGTATGGGGAAGGCAGGTACGCGGTCTAAAGAAACAAACAAAAGTAACAAATTCTTCAGCGGTGACAGGAACACGACCTGCTGGCTCCGCGGAAAAAGAAGAACTGAGGAGAGCTGGTCAGGAAGGCGGGAAGGCAGCGCGCATGTGCAGTGGGAGGCCCCAAAAGCTTTTCATCTGAAAAGCTGGGGAGCTTTCCCGCGCAGGCTCCGTCGGTACCGACGTACCCATATGTGATGACTTATTCCTGCTTGTTCCTGGAGATTAGAAAGTCCTTTAGCTAGCTCTATAATGAAGTCTTGAAAGGACAAATCCTCTGGTGGAGACATTCTCCTCTTTGGGGAAGAGGAGTCTTCCTGAAGAACTAGAGACAGCTCATCAGAGTCCTCAGAGGAGTCAAAATCCTCAGAAGAATCAGAGTATTCTCTATTTGCTTCCAACGCACGATACGCATACCGATCGGTATCGACATCGGGCGTACCGGGTATGGGATCGGTATCGGGTGAAAACCCGGATCCGGCATGCGGAACCGATCTGCGTTTGGAAGTGGATGGTCTCGGTTCCGGTATGGGAGACGATACCGGAACCGGACCCGGTACCGCTGAACGCGGTACCGAGGGCGTCGCAGCATTAATAAAAGCCAGCATGGCTTGCTGCATAGTCTGAACAGTATTGCTCATAGACGCCACTGCTGCCTGGAAGTCGGTACCGGTATGGGCCGGTACCCCAGAGCAGTCCAACAGGTGATCAGTCGAGGCCGTGCCATCGATGTCAACCTGTAACCCCATAGATGGTGCTTTGGAAGTTAGAGCTTCCCGCCGGGGTTGTTTGGCTGGGGCATGGTCCTCAGATTCAAAATTGAGAGCCTCTCGATGCTTTGAAGGAGATTTGCTCTTTGAGGACCTGCCTGAAGAAGGTTTGGTTACCTGAGATCCATCCGGAGAGGAAGACCTGGATGACTGTGATGCTGGATTATCTGAAGCAAACAGCACATGGAATTTGTTGGCCCGGTTCTGCAACCCACGTTTAGACATCTGGGAGCAGGATGGGCAGTCCGGAATGGAGTGATCAGGTCCCAAACATTTAAGACACCATTCATGGGTGTCTGTGACAGAAATAACAGCACTACACTTGGTACACTTCTTAAAACCAGGGGCTGGTTTCTCCATGAGGAGAATTTGTGTAGGCCTGAGGCCTAACCGAAGTCACCAAGTTGTGCAAGATAAAGATTTTTTTTTTTTTTTTTTTAAAGAAAAGAAAAGAGAGACCGGCGGTACCGGTTTCGGTATGGGGAAGGCAGGTACGCGGTCTAAAGAAACAAACTAAAACAATAATTTCTTCAGCGGTGACAGGAACACGACCTGCTGGCTCCGCGGAAAAAGAGAAACTGAGGAGAGCTGGTCAGGAAGGCGGGAAGGCAGCGCGCATGTGCAGTGGGAGGCCCCAAAAGCTTCCTTCTGGGAAGCTGGGGAGCTTTCCCGCGCAGGCTCCGTCGGTACCGACGTACCCATATGTGAGGACTTATTCCTGCTTGTTCCTGGAGATAGGTTTTTATGTAGAAATAGGCTTAATACATAGGTATTGAACAGAGGTATATAGTAACTGTTACAGAGCTGTTTCAGTGTGCATCAATGAATCTGTGTGTGCATGTGCATGTGGGAAGTGTGAAGTGTAAGAGAGAGAGATAGGCCCGAACATGTGGCTCAGAGCCTCATGGAGAGAGAGAGAGAGAGAGAGAGAGAGAGCGGGGGAGGGTTGAAGGGAATTGATCAGAGCCTCCTGTCCTTCTGGTCATCCTGAGTTTCTGTTTGGTACAGGACAAGCCAGTGTTCTATTCATTAAACATCACTCAAGTACAGTGGGAGCCACCAGTTTCCACTTCTCTAGAAAGGACACAAGAATTGAGGGCACGCCCAGAACGTTACTTTCTAGGTCCTCCTGCTTTGATTTTGTACAATATTTCCTGTCAGGACAGAGGTACCTGGAAAATCACTTATACATGGGTTGTGAGTGATCAACAGCACATCACTGAGACTTCATTCCTTTTGGATGTATCTTGTTTACCTACCACCCCTCATCCCACCCCTCCCACCACTTCTGCTCTTCCTGTACTCTACCTTTCTGATATCTACCCATTTCAGGAAGGACATCCATTTCAGCTAAATAAACCTGGATACAAAGTGTACAACTGCCCTCGCACCAATAGGAGGGGTGGGGGCGTCATCATAATAGCCAAAACCACCTTACAACTAACAACCACCTCCCTGAGCTCAAATGATGACATGGACATACTCAAAATAGAAAATACAGCTGTTTCCATCTGTCTTATCTACAGGTCCCCCTCGTCACTCCATGAAACACTTGCCTCAGCTCTTGAAACCATCTCTACCACCCAAATCCGAAAATTCCAAATCATTTTGGGAGATCTGAATCTAGCATCACTTCCACCTAGTCATGCAACCAATTTCATGGAAGCCATGGTGCAACTGGGGTATCAACAAATCATAAGTGACGCCACCCATGAAAAGGGAAATACCCTAGACTTGGTTTTCCTACCCGCAAATCAGCAAACGGGCAATGAGGAACCCATGATTAGAATAACTCCAGTACCATGGTCTGACCACCACCAAGTTGATCTCAAAGTAAAACTGCCCGCCCCGCCTAAAAATGCAAAAGCCAGGAGGTCAACATACACGCGGAGGAGTTTCAACAAATTCAACGAGGAAAATCTTATAGGCTCCATTGTTTCCCGCATTAATTTGGAATGCACGGACCTCGAGGATCTCACCAACAGATGGAACAGAGGTATACTGGAAGTATCCAACCCTACTTGGAAAACCCCAACAGACTCAGCCAAACTCCGATCTGAACCGTGGTACACCGCTACTCTGACCAGAATGAAAAGGACACTCCGCAAATCAGAGCGGAAATGGAGACAAACAAAGGACCATGAGCACAGGACAGAATACCTGTCTCTACTCGCTAAATACAAGGAGGAGATTAACTCAGCGAAAAGAACTCATCACACAAATCTGCTGAACAAGGCCATAAACAAACCCCGCGAATTATTTGAAATAGTCAAAACCTTAACAAAAACAACACTGGATGATCACACCAACAATGAAATCAAACCTCAAACTTTAGCAAACCACTATGCAAGCAAACTCACAGCATCAACGCCTATGCAATACATGGACCCAACCCCTTCAAGGTCTATTCCATCCATGACAATCTGCACCAGTCAGGATCAGCTCTGGTGCACTTTTCACAAAGTAAACAACCATCAGATTACTACCATAATCACAAACATCAACACCACCACCTCCCCACTAGATCCATGCCCAGCCGCCTGGATCAAAGCAGTAAAACAAGACATCGCCCATCACGTCACCCACATAGTCAACCTATCACTGCAACAAGGTGTCATGCCCACACAACTTAAGAAGTCTATCATAAGGCCTATCCTGAAAAACAAAACAGTCAATAAGGTCGACCCGGCATCTTATCGACCAATATCCAGCATATCCTTCCTGGCCAAGGTCATCGAAAAGGCCGTGCTACTCCAACTTCAAGACCACTTGGATGCGAATGAAACCCTGGACAACCAGCAATATGGATTCAGACGGCATCACGGCGTTGAAACACTGCTCCTAGCGCTGCTAGACAACCTCCTTAAGGGTCTAGAAGACAAAAAGAAAATGTTTCTACTTATATTCATCGACATATCAGCCGCATTCGATACTGTTCACCATGGAACCCTCATAAACAGACTAAAATCAATAGGAATAGCGGGAACCCCACTAAAATGGTTCACTTCGTACATATCGAATAGAATGCAACAGGTACAGTTCAATGGGGAAAAGGCAGAACCTTTCACACAAACTCAGGGCATACCACAGGGCTCGGCCCTCTCAGCGCTCCTGTTCAATGTGTATATGCAACCACTCTGCAAAATTTTCCAACGGCATAATATCAAATACCACGTCTACGCAGACGATATTATGTTGTACACGCAACTGGACACGGTCGACCCGAACTACACCCAACTAGAGGAGTGCCTAAGCGAGATGCAAGCCTGGCTGCACCAAAGTAACATGGCAATAAATCACAAGAAAACGGAGGTAATGTACATCTCCAGAAAGCCGAACCTCAACCCCCCCGCAACAATCACCCTATGTAACAATACATACCAAACAAAGGACGAAATAAAATACCTGGGGGTGACGCTCGAAAGCGACCTTAAGATGGAGAAACACCTCCGCAAAACCAACCGAGCCATCTTCCACAAGCTAAGAGTCCTGCAACCACTAAGGAGTATTATCGAACCCCAGGATTTCAGGACAGTGGCGCAGGCACTCATCATGCCACATTTTGATTACTGCAACGCCATTCTGCAGGGTCTCCCAAAGAAAACCCTAAACATTCTGCAAATGGCGCAAAATGTAGCCGCCAGGGTCATAATGAAAAAAGGATTTACGGATCACATCACCCCGGTATTGATTGAGCTACACTGGCTCCCCATTTCTGCCCGCATAAAATATAAGACCCTCACGACCACTTTCAAGCTCCTACGCAACACAGCCCCGTCATTCCTATCCACCTTGATCTGCTCTCAACCACTCAACAGAAGCAGGAGAACCATCAATACTAACACCCTGATAGTTCCATCAGATATTAGAGCTGTTAAAACTAGCACAGGTAACAGAGCATTCTCATACTCTGCACCAACACTCTGGAACCATCTGCCGCCAGAGTTACGAGCCTGCAAAGACCTAACTGACTTTAGGAAAAACCTCAAGACTTATTTGTTCCAGAGTCATTTCAATTTGATTTAAGCCCAAGGCTTAAGATTATTCACCGCAATAATCCATTGCATACCTATGTACACCTGATAGTTTATGTGAATGTATATTTGGTTTTGTGTATACTGGTTATTTGTATATATGTACATATTCCACATCAGTGTATTTATGTAGACAGTGCCCCTTATACCCAAAGGTATGAGTATACATGTATCCAGATATACATGTATACAGATATACTTATACTTATACAGATATACTTATTTACACCCACTTGTGTGATGTGCCCACCCTCCGAATCAACCTATGCGCGCCCCAAATTCTACTGTATTTATTACTCTTGAATTTGTTTTGTGTATACTGGTTATTTGTATATATGTACATACTCCACATCAGTGTATTTATGTAAACAGTGCCCCTTATACCCTTAAGGTATGAGTATACATGTATCCAGATATACATGTATACAGATATACTTATACTTATACAGATATACTTATTTACACCCACCTGTGTGATGTGCCTACCCTCCGAATCAACCTATGCGCGTCCCAAATTCTACTGTATTTACACCCACTTGTTGTGATGTGCCTTACCCTCCGAATCAACCTATGCGCGCCCAAATTCTACTGTACTGATTTGACAGTTCTCCTATTGTAATCGGACCGCTGCTGATCGCTGGAAGCAGAGGTATATAAATGTTTGCTAAATAAATAAATAAATAAATAAATAAAATAAATAAATAAATATGATGCACCACACAATGTTTTATATGATGTGGAATACCATTTTCTTACTTGGCATCTATTTCCCAAATTGTTTCTAGTTACTCACAAATATCCAAATTGCTCTCAGTTTGTTGCCAACCACATACAAATGCTCAATACTTGGTTAGATATACAGTCAGTAACACCCAGAGCTAAGCAATTTCGACACAAGCGTGAATTAATTGATACAATTTTAGGTGGCACAGGGACTGCACTGGGTGCCCTTAATATAATTGATATAGAGGTGCTCCGTAATAAAATGGGATCCACTGCTCAGCATGCTGCTGATGGTTTTAACTCACAACATATTATTAATGAAGCTTCCTCTAAACTGTCCAATGTAGTTGTAGATACCTTTGCTCTTATATCTCCCATTATAGAACAGAAAATTGTTACCTTAGCACATGCAGAATATAGATTGGGAAAGAATATTTCCTGGGCTCTTGCCTGTGATCAAGTACAGGTCGAGCTTATTACTATACTAAAGGAAATTCTGATCACTGCTAAGTTAGGACACTGGCCACCATCTCTCATTCATATGGCTAGTACCAAAATACCGGAATTTGCTATAGCTCACCTTGATTGGTGGACAGTTAATGTTCCCATTTGTTCACCACAAGGCTGCTCTATCTGTACTTTGATCCCATGGTCAGGACAACACACAGTTATTTATCCTATTGTTAATATTGGGGTGCAGTTTGATAATATGCTTATGTATCCTGTGGACCATCTCACATGGGTGCAGCCACTGGACGACACCTGGACTTCATTCAAGCCGATGGACCCCAGTTTGTGTGAGCAGACTACATTTCAGTTCAAGTGTC
Organism: Ichthyophis bannanicus; assembly: GCA_033557465.1. Lineage (NCBI taxonomy): Eukaryota > Metazoa > Chordata > Amphibia > Gymnophiona > Ichthyophiidae > Ichthyophis > Ichthyophis bannanicus. The sequence continues at coordinate 49,946,022 of CM066047.1, read as the reverse complement.
AACCTCACCAGTTTAAAGAGGCTGACACCTCCTGCTGGAACAATTCCTCCTCTTGCTCCCTGACTGTTAAGCTCTCATATTCCCTGACTACCTCACACAGTTTGTATTACCTTGGAGCTGGACACTTTTGTTTTCATCTGTTCTTTCCCCAGAATGTTTCTTTTTCGATTGCTCCCAGAATGCATGACATTCGCCTTCCCAAGAACACTTTGTTGTACAGTTCAAACTATTTACCAAACAATACCTGGTGCAGTCATACACCACTGGTCTCCATCACCATTAATGGGACAACTTATTCCACACCGCTGGTTACCAATGACTCTGTGGACATTCCAGACTTTATCTCATATGCTGTGCATCCCTTACCACTTGGCATGGGAGAAGAGACACTACATAAACTGCTCAACTTTACAGAACTCCATGCCTATATTGAGCACCTTAAAACATCCACTGAAGTGAATCATACCATCGCTTATGAGAATGGACGCATTCAACAAATTGTTGGACACTTGCTACAAGATGCTCATGTGTCTGTGTGGGAATTGTTATTTGGTTACTCACCTACTGCTGATCATGTCTTTAATGTTTTTATTCACCCTATTATTATTTTAACTGCTGTACAAATATTGCTATGCATTATCGTAATTTTCCTGTGCTGTAAGATGAAAAAAATGTACATTTCCTTGCAGCGCATGTCATACAGAACAACAACATTTTAAGGTAGTTACACTGAACTTCTCCAGCATCCACCCCTACATCCAGGCTAATTTGGCTAATTTGGCATTTCCTATTACACTGAATACCAGAGTCAGCTGCAGTCTAGTATTGCTTCCTATCCTCACTCATAGCATCCTGGTACCTTTTGGTTTTAGCCTCCTTAAAAATTCCTGCAGACCTTATGCACTGTTCACTCTCTCTAAGACGGGCACGGAAGTGGCATATTGGGTTCCCCCCACAGTAGTGGCTGCTCTACCTAAGACACGAGGTTTGGACTCATAAGGAGACTTGTTTGTTTATCTCTAGAACACTAGAGACAGTACTGTGCAGGACAGGGGACCTGCTAGACATAGCAAGGTATTTAATACAGGAGGTATTAGACAAGCTGCCTACTATCAGGTAATGGCAGCTGGGACAGGTACCACAGGCTTGCTTCCACCATTTCCAGGCACAAATAATAAAGAAAAATAAAAAAGGTGTGGGAGATGTCAGCATACATTTCATGCAGCTGTGGACTCTGGTGAATTCAGTCTCCAAAACTTAAACTCTGACCCCCTGGTGATGTCAGTCTCTAGGACCTGTCTGCAGCCCCTCCTTGCTAAATCAAGAAGGGCAGACCTCAAAGGGAGTGGCCAAAGACAATAGCAGACCTCAAGGGGAAGTGCTGGAGAGGCACTATAAAGGACAGACACACTTCCTGCTTCTCTCTCTCCCTCCTTCATCGGACAGGTTTGGACACTACCATGAGGCTCTGATCCACATGTTCTGGCCTACCATGAGGCCCTGACCCACATGTTCTCTCTCTCTCTCTCTCTCACACACACATGCGCACACAGATTTATTGATGCACATTGAAACAGCTCTGTAACAATCACTATATACCTCTGTTAAATACCTATGTAATAAGCCTATTTCTACATAAAAATCTTTCTCCAAGCCACACCTGTTTGGTTGTCTTATTACAAGCCCTCCTGCGTCTGTGAAGTGAAATGAACCCAGGATCAAGCGGAGACTAGACCAGAAGATTACATATTCAGATGATTACATATTCAGAAGATTACAACTTCTTTTAAGAACATTCCCATGTAGAGACTATAAGAATTAATTCTCACAGCAAGCATGGAAGCTTGGAAGACTCTTCTTCCAAAAGCATCCAGGGTTCTACATTCACGTTCTGGAGGATTAGATGCATGTCTTTTGGCACTTCTAATCTTTCTCATTGCAGACTCAACCACAATAGAGGGGTGAGGAAGTTGAGTTTTCTGGAAACCAGGACAAGGAGGGACACGATACATGGTATCCAACCTGCGAGAATGAGGCGAGGTGGTTAGAGGTGCTTCCCACATCCTCAACATGAGATCATACAAAATCTCATGAATAGGCAAGGTAGCTGCCTCCTTAGGAGTTTTAGGATATTGTAAAATATCTAACTCCTTGGCTCTGTCTCAGGGGCCACTGTGATGGAGAGGCCCCGAGCCACCTCCCTGATAAAGTCTTGAAAAGACAAGTCCTCTGGAGGACACATCCTTCGTTTAGGAGAGGACTCCTCCTGTGGAAGAAGCATCACTGCATCGACCGACTCTTCAGAATCCTCAGAGTCCTCAGAGGAATCGAAGTATCGTCTGTCCGGATGCTCTTGCAAAGCCCCATACCCATACCGACTGGGATCGGTATCGGGAATAACCGGTACCAGGGTATCGGGAATAACCGGTACCGGGGTATCGGTACCAGAGGGCTTCAGAGGACAGAGTACCGGCATAGCGGACACCGATGCCAATGTCGATGCCACCGGTACCGGGATCGGTACCGATGGCGATGCTAGAGCCGGTACCGGCGGAGTAGTCTGTTGCGGTACCACGGGCGTCGATGCCACAAGGAAAGCTGCCAGACTGTGTTCCATGGACAGAATCCTCTGATCCATCGACGCCGCCAATGCTTGGAAGTCGGTACCGGTGGAAGCCACCGGTACCCCAGAGCATGGCACCAGGAGATCTGTCGAGGCCACACCATCGAGATCATCCTGGAACCCCGATGATGATGCTTTAGAGGCCGAAGCCTCCCGCCAGGGTAATTTTGCCAGTGCAGAATCCTCGAGGGCAACGCCAGAGGCATCTCGATGCTTAGAAGGATTTCTACCCTTTGAGGACCGGCTGGATTTATGTTTAGTTACCTGAGATCCATGTGAGGAAGAAGCAGCCATGGAAGACGTCAATGCCACCGAAGCCGCATCAGAGGGAAACAGGGTACTGAGCTTGGCAGCTCGGTTCTGCCGACCTCTTTTAGACATCATAGAACAGGACACACAATCTGTTATGGAATGGTCAGGACCTAAACATTTTAGACACCAGTCATGGGTGTCGGTGACGGAAATGGTACCGCCACATTTTGTGCACTTTTTTAAATCCTGAGGCAGGCTTTTCCATATTAAGGCCTAAGGCCCAAAACGCAAGTGCACCTGAGGAAAAAGAACGGAAAAAAAGTTTTAGTTTTTTTTTTACAAGAAGAAAAGAAGAAAGACCGGCGGTACCGGTAGAGCGTCGAAGAAAGCAGACACGACACAAAAGAAATAAAGAAAAAATAAGGAAATTCTTCTGCGGTGACAGGAACACGACCTGCTGGCTCTGCGGAAAAAGAAGAACTGAGGAGAGACAGTTGGGAAAGGCGGGAAGGCAGCACATAGGCACTGTGGGATGCTCCCAAAAGCTTTCTGATTGGACGCTGGGGAGCATTCCCGCGCAGGCTCCGTCGGTACCGACGAAATCCTATATGTGAAGACTCATTCCTGCTTGTTCCTGGAGATGTGGGTTTTTCCATTTTGAGGGAAAACAATTGGGCCTAGTGCCCAAAATGGCGCGTGGCACCAGAAAAGAAAATTACTGGAGAAAGACTCCAGAAACAAAGGGGGGGGGGGGGTTTGTTGTTTTTTTGTTAGAAAAAATAAAAGAAGAACCGGCGGTACCGGTATAGCGTCGAAGGAAGGCAGACGCGACCACAAAAAAGAAGAAGAAGAGGAGAAATTTTCTGCGGTGACAGGATGTGCGACCTGTCGGCTCCGTGGAAAATGAAGAACTGGAGAGGGACAGTTGGGAAAGGTGGGAAGGCAGCATGTAGGCGCTGTGGGATGCTCCCAAAAGCTTTCCTATTGGATGCTGGGGAGCGTTCCAGCGCAGGCTCCGTCGGTACCGACAATACCCATATGTGAGGACTACATTCCTGCTTGTTCCTGGAGATTCCTCGTAATCGAGAGGTAAAAAAGAGCTGAAAACATACTACTTTACTAGTGTGTGTGGAGAAGTGTCAGAAGAAGTAATCTGACCACTCTCTCTCCCTGTCTTCCTCCAATTCTCTCACAGCATCCCTGACCTCCTCTCTCTCCTCTGATTTTGTTGTTTTGTCGTCTTAATGTGTTTCCTTGATATCCCTTGATTCGATTTTCTGATTATGGAATTTAAACCATCTTGCTCTAGCCTTAAGAAAAGTGGTATAGCAAAATCAGGAATAAATTAAAGTTAACTGGACTAGGCACATGCTCTCCGGCTGTAAGCGCACAGAGACAGAGGTTGACTCCTCAGCCTTCCACTGCATCCCATTAGTCCTCACATTAAACATTCACAGCAGCAAAGCCATCAAAGGAAAGAGCCTAGGCAAAGCCTAAAGCAAAGTAAAGGAGGACACTCAGCACTTTCATACAACAGCCACCGTTCAGACTCAATGCTGATTTAAAACTTAGCTGCAGTGGCGTCTATTGTCAAATTTAAATTCCTTGCACACGGAGGGTACGTTTATATAACAGGTCCCCTATTTTTAGCCCATTTTATAAAAGCAGACAAAGGCTTGTATGTCTTTAAAAAATGTTTGCACAAATCTGGCAGAAATTTTGCCCTGGATGGAAGGCACAGACATTTACTCCTGCCCAGGGGCAGGTGAAAACAGCGCATAAAGCACATGCATGCTTTATAAAATATGTACATAAATCGCAACTTTACTCATGCTATGCTCAAACGCCTCCCCTAAACACGCCCACTCTAAAATCATGAACAAGTGCACACCTAATTGCGCTGCACATACTTCTATACATAGTGTAATTTTCTATAGAGGCCTTTTTGTGCATTTCCTGCCATATACACACCAAAAATTCTTTACCTCCATAGCAGCCAGATTAATGAGCGAGGCGGTAGCCTTGACTTTTTAAAGAAGAATGTCAACAAAGCCAATCAGAAATGTGACTGTCAAAATCCTTTTATGCTATTCTCAAATACTAATATTCAGCATGAAAGGCCAGTAAGAAATACAAGAGGGAATCAGTGAATAAGAATTTAAGCAAAGCATCAAAACTGTAAAAATGTACCTTCTGGTCAATATTCAAAAGGGCCTACCTGGGTAGTCTCAGGAGTTACTCAGATGAGTCCTTACTGTTGAAAATTTGGCACTGGTCAATTAGATAATTTTTGAACAGACAAGTGGATGTTTGGCCAAAATGTCTAAGACTAACTATAGGAGGGATCAGGGACATTTTGAGAGCATTATCCAGCTAAGTTTATCCAGATCTCTCAGATAGAGAAATAGGAGGCCTAAAGATATTCAGGTTAAGATATAGGGGTATCACTGAGCCATGACATTTAGAAGCTTAGAGATCTACATATGTGTCTTTGAATATCTGTATAAACATATACAGATTATTTACACAAACAAGACCCCACTGTATATTCACTCCCTTATATTATCTGTTGTTTCAAGTCTAATGCAAGCCAGGAAGTCAAAGTTCTCTTCCTAGGTCCTAACTTTGCTTTACCATAGTGGTGGATCTACTGCTGGTGGTGGATCTACTGCTGGTGCACACAGCTACAAGAGGCTACACTGGCAGCAATGGCCCGATGTGAGAAGAGCTAGGGTACTTCCCTTGTCCGACTTGTTCTGCCACTTTACTGGTTGTCCATGCACTCGGCAGGAGACAGCTAAATGTGTTCAACCTAGAAACAGTCCTGAAATTACAGAAACCAAAGTTTAAAACAAAACAGAAGGTGCTATTCAAACCAAATAAATCCCGCTCTGCCCAATATTCAGTGGTGCTAACCAGTTAGACCTCCCTAGAAACGCGTCATCAGTTATGGGGCGGTTTTAGGTGGAGCTGGAGAGGACCCAGTGCCTATCCGGTTCGCAGCGATATTCAACCGCTAACCTGATTGGCAAACCGCATAAAGTCAGGACACATCAATGGCTCTCCCAACTTCATGTGGATCTTTCTGTCTTCTTAGCAGCTGAATATCGCCGCTGACTGGAGATAGCGTAGTTACTCACCTGTAACAGGTGTTCTCCAGGAGCAGCAGGAATCAGTCCTCACTTATGGGTGACGTCGGCGCCGACGGAGCCCTCGCGGAGCAATTTTCCCCAGCTTTCAAAGAAAGCCTTTGGGAATTGCAGCGCGCATGCGCGGTCGACTTCCCGCCCGAAGGTGCCATCTTAGCCAGTCAGATGACATAGCTAAAAAGACAGCATAAAAATTTGCAAAAAGAACATAAGCAGACGATTGCAACTCCAAGGGGAGGAGGGAGGGTAGTGAGGACTGATTCCTGCTGCTCCTGGAGAACACCTGTTACAGGTGAGTAACTACGCTTTCTCCAGGACCAAGCAGGAAGTCAGTCCTCACTTATGGGACTCCCAAGCTCAAGGCTACCGGAGACCCTAAGCATAAAAATGAGCTCCCTCTAGCTCAGCAGCACAGAAGGATAGAATCTTCGCTGAATTATCACCCACCGGTAGCCCACAACCGGGATGGAGGGCAGGAGTTGCTCAGACCTCAAAAAGATTACGGAGGACTGCCTGTCCGAAAGCACTGTCCCTACGGGACTCCCTCTCGAGACAGTAATGGACCGCAAAAGTCTGGCTCGAAGACCAAGTAGCGGCCCGGCAGATGTCTGCCAGCGGAACAGAGCGGAGGTAAGCCACTGACGTGGCTTTTGCCCGAACGCAATGAGCCGTGACTCGACTTTCTAAGGAGAGTCCGGCTGCCCCATAAGCCCAAGAGATACAGTCCGCAACCCAGATGGACAGAGTACGCTTGGAGACCGGGAGCCCCAATTTATTGGGGTCAAAAGACACAAAAAGCTGAGCAGCTTTACGGTGCTCCCGCGTACGGTCAAGGTAGAAGTTCAATGCCCTTCTACAGTCCAGGGTATGGAGGACCGTCTCAGCTCGGCTGGAGTGTGGTCTGGGAAAGAAGGTTGGAAGTACCACCTCCTGATTGATGTGAAAAGGGGAGACCACTTTAGGCAGAAATTTTGGGTGAGTCCGTAGGACTACCCTATTCTTGTAGAACCTAGTGTAAGGGGGATCAGACACGAGGGCCTGCAATTCACTTACGCGTCTAGCGGAAGTGAGGGCTACCAAGAACAGCGTTTTCCAAGACAGAAAACGGAGAGAACAGGTAGCCATAGGTTCAAAAGGCGGACAGGTGATCCGCTGCAAAACCACATTCAGGTCCCAGTCAGGCGCTGGCGGGCGCAGAGGTGGTTTAAGTAGAAGAAGACCTCTGAGAAACCTCGCTACAAGAGGGTCGCTGGAAAGAGGTCTGCCGTCCACCGGCACATGATGTGCTGAAAGAGCACTGAGGTGAACTTTGACGGAGTTGGACTTAAGTCCCAGATTAGAGAGGTGTAGCAAGTACTGCAAGATCACCGACACCGGGCAGGAGAAGGGATCCTGAGACTGTTGGGTACACCAGACTGCAAAGCGACGCCATTTAAGGGCGTAGCATTTGCGGGTAGAAGGCCGTCGCGAAGCCAAGACGACCTCCTCCACCTCCGCCGGCAGGAGAAGGGGAGCAAGGACTACCCTCTCAGCAGCCAGGCCATGAGGTTGAGAGACCTGAGGTTGGGGTGCAGTAGGGACCCCTGATCCTGAGTGAGGAGATCCGGTTGCACCCCCAGAGGGAATGGATCCTCCACCGCCAGTTGCAGCAGGAGCGGAAACCACGGTTGCCTGGGCCAGCGAGGGGCCACCAGGATCATGAAGGCTTTGTCTCGGAGAACCTTGAAGAGAGTTCGAGAGACTAGCGGGATGGGAGGGAAAGCGTACAGGAGGTTCCCCGACCATGAGATCAGAAAAGCGTCCGCCGCAACCCGGAGGGGGTGTGGCTGACGAGAGCAGAAGCGAGGAAGTTGCCGGTTGTGAGGACTGGCAAAGAGATCCACCGTGGGGAGGCCCCACTTGAGGAAGAGCTTCTGAACTACCAAGGGATCCAGGCGCCACTCGTGCGGCTGGAGGACCCTGCTGAGTTTGTCCGCCAGGCAATTTTCTTGGCCTGGGAGGTAAACTGCCTTGAGGAGAATGCCGTGACTGACGGCCCAAGAGCAGAGCTTCTGTGCCTCCCGGCAGAGGAGGAAGGAGCCCGTGCCCCCCTGCTTGTTCACGTAGAACATGGCAACTTGATTGTCCGTCTGGACAAGGACGGACTGGTGAGAAGTCAGGTGGGAGAAGGCCTTGAGAGCCAGGCGGATCGCCCTGAGCTCCAGGAAGTTGATCTGCTGAGCAGACTCCCACGTGGTCCAGAGGCCCTGAGTACGAGCCTCCTGGCAATGTGCTCCCCAGCCCAGGAGGGATGCATCGGTGGTCAGCACCCGGGTCGGCTGAGGTGACTGGAAAGGCATTCCGAATAGGAGGTTCGGCTGCCGGAGCCACCACCGGAGAGACGAGATCAGCGGCTCGGAGACGCGCACTAGGTCTGCTAGGCCGCCTGAGGCTTGACGCCACTGCTGGCGGAGACACCATTGAGCAGACCGCATATTCAGGCGGGCATTGGGGGTCACATGGACGGTGGAAGCCATATGGCCGAGTAGTCGCAGGAAGCGCCTGGCGGAGACCAGGGGCTGGCTGCGAAAGCGGTCGGCTAGGTCCATGAGCCGCTGAGCCCTGTCGAGCGGGAGGTATGCTCGCGCCCGAGGAGTGTGCAGCCTTGCGCCGATGAACTCGAGATCCTGTGAGGGGAGCAAAGTGGACTTTGCGAAGTTTATAACAAAGCCCAAGTGCTGCAGAAGAGTCACCGTGCGGCGCGTGGCGCTGGTGACCTCCCGAGCAGACGCTGCTCTGATGAGCCAGTCGTCGAGGTACGGGAAGACATAGAGGCCGTGAAGCCTGAGATGGGCCGCCACGACCGCGAGACATTTTGTGAAGACTCGCGGTGCGGAGGACAGGCCAAAGGGCAGTACTCGGTACTGGTAATGATTTCCTGCCACCACAAACCTTAGGTATTGGCGGTGGCTTGGGTGGATGAGGATGTGCGTGTAGGCATCCTTTAGATCCAAGGAGCATAGCCAATCTCCCTGCTGGAGGTAGGGCAGAAGGATTCCAAGGGTAAGCATTTTGAACTTCTCCCGCACAAGGAACTTGTTGAGGTTAAGCAAGTCCAGGATGGGTCTGAGGCCCCCTGTTCTCTTTGGTATCAGAAAATACCTTGAATAGAAGCCCTGACCTCTCAGGTGGTGTGGCACCGGTTCCACCGCCTGATCCTGCAGAAGACCTGCTAACTCCCGAAGGAGCAACTCCCTGTGCAGAGGGGGGCGCAGAGGCTCTCCCGGAAAATAGGAGGGAGGGACCTGATGGAAGTGGAGAAGGTAGCCCTCTCGCACGACCTGAAGCACCCAGGCATCTGTGGTGATGCTGGACCACGTGTCGGCGAAGTGAACCAGCCGGCCTCCGGTGCTGGGGTGAACCAGCGGGGGGGGAGAGGCTATGCTGAGCGAGTCAAAAACCCCCACCCTGCTGAGCAGGGGCTGGTGGTGCAGGCTTGGGGGCTTGCTGCCTACGGGACCCGTTACCCCGTCCCTTGGCCTGCTGGCCCTGTTGGGGAGCTGCAGGGGCCTGATAATGGGGGTATTGTTTGTAGGCAGCCGCCTTCCTCGGGTAAAAGGACTTTTTTCCCGAGCCCTTCTTTTTCTGGGAAGGGGCGGAGGTCTTCCTAGAAAGCCTGGTCCTGGTGAGAGTCTCAGTCTCAATTTGTGCAGCCTTTTCCGCCATGGGTTTGCCAAAGAGGTTTTCACCCCTGCAGGGGACATCGACCAACTTGTCCTGTACCCAGGGCTCAAGGTCGGACGACTGAAGCCAAGCCTGTCGGCGGGCACCGATGCCGGCTGCGGCTACTCGAGCCGAGGCCTCAAAGCCATCATAGGCTGCTCGGGACATGAACTTTGAGCATTCCCGAATACCAGTGGACAAGGCTAGGAACCTCCGCAAGGGTTCCTCGGACAAACCAGCGGAGAAGCCGGCTAGCTCTTTAGCCAGATCCCTGAGATACATGCCCATGTAGAGCTGGTAAGTCTGGACACGACAGGCGAGCATAGAGCCCTGGAAGCACTTTTTGCCAAGGCCATCCAGGTTACGGGCCTCCCTTCCAGGAGGCACCGAGGAGTGCATCTTCTGGCTCTTAAGACGATGCATGGCCGATTCCACTACCATGGAATGGTGTGGCAACTGCGCCTTTTGAAAGCCAGGGCTCTTGCGGACTCGATAGATAGAATCGACCCGCTTGCTCAGGACCGGCGAGGAGGCCGGACTCTCCCACATGCGGAAGAGTAGTCGTTCCAGCATAGGAGGAACCGGCACAGTAAAGTGCTCCCTCGCGGGAGAGTCATACTGGAGGGCGTCGAGCTCTTCGGCTCGAGGCTCCTCCTCGGGATCCGCAGGGAAGGCCAAACGGGGGGGACTGCTTCCGAGGCTTGGACTCCGGAGAGTCCGATGGGACACACCGAGTCCGGAAAGAATCAGGTGACTCTTCCTCCTCAGACTCCCAGACCGACTCCGACGAGGACTCGGTGGGGTCGGCTCGGGCAGGGTGCGGCGCCAGCCGCCCCGACGCCGAGGGAGTCGGCGTCGGCGACCTCGGTCCCGAACGGGAGGCCGAGGGCGACCTCGACCGAGGATCGACTCGAGTTCTCATTGACTCGAGGATCGGCTCGGTCTCCGGGGTCGACTTGGACGTCGACGTCCCGGCGGTCGGGGCAGCGACGCCAGCGAAGCCAGCGAGCAGTGCCCGCTGCTGGTCCATGAAGGCAGACAATCTGCTCTCCAAGGCCGTCAACCTGAGTCCGAGCTCAGGCGACCCAGCAGCCCCCGACTCGGGCCCCGACGGCGTCGGGCCCGACGTCGGCTGTCGCGGAGGCGAGTCCAGAAGGACAACAGGACTTACCCGGGCAGGCATCTCCGACTCCAGGCGAGGTCGCTTCGGGAGGTGTTCCTTCTCCAAGGACCCGGGGCGGCTGTCGGGGCTATGCGACCTGGCCCTCGCGGAGCCAGGAGCGTCCACCGACGCCGCCCTCGCGGGTTTTTCCTTCCGTCGATGGTCCCCGGAGGGAGAACCCCGGTCGGAGGAGCTCCGTCGACGGTCCGAACTGGAGCCTTTCGACAGGGAGGCCTCCGACGAGGTCCGGGTACGGCTGGGGTCAGCGAAGATTCTTTCGCGCTGATGCCGCCGACTTCTCAACGCCTTCGAGGACAGTTTGCCGCAGGGCCCACAGATCAGTTCCTCGTGATCTGGGCCCAGGCAGCGGAGGCAAAGGTCGTGTGAGTCGGTGAGTGACATATTTCGGTCACACCGACCACACCGCTTAAAGCCACTGGCAGCCATCGGGGGAAAAAGGGCCCCTGCGAGGTCAAAGGACCGGGCTGCCAGGGAAAAACGAAAACGAAAGCTGACTAAGTCAGAAAAACCGAAAAACCGTTAGAGGACTCGAGACCGGCGTCGCGAGTCCGGGCGGGAAAACGACCGGCGTCGAACCGAAAGAAAAAAGTATAAAATAAAGAGGAAAATCAACTTTTTCGCGGGGACAAGACGGGGACGTCTGTAGGGCTCCGCGGAAAAAAGAAGACTGGCTAAGATGGCACCTTCGGGCGGGAAGTCGACCGCGCATGCGCGCTGCAATTCCCAAAGGCTTTCTTTGAAAGCTGGGGAAAATTGCTCCGCGAGGGCTCCGTCGGCGCCGACGTCACCCATAAGTGAGGACTGACTTCCTGCTTGGTCCTGGAGAACAAGACTGATCCCTGGTGAAACTGATCATTTTACACCGGACAGGCTCCAGCACTAAATATCCACTTTCATATCTGCTGCGGAGACCAGGCACTATAGCAGCGGTCTGAACATCTAGCCCATATTTTTTGCATAATCCTCAGCTATATTGTACCATAATATTCATACAAGCACTCTGAAAGTATTTCAACAGGGAAAGTAATTTTACAATAGGTTGCCTAACTTGTGTGGTAGGCATGCTCCTAAATCACATCAGCTTTCAAAGAAAAGTACATGCACGCATTCACATGTGTTCTTCGGCAGAGATAAATTTCCTGGTTAATTTTATGTGCATATGAGTGTATTCATAAAATACGCATTTAGAGGGTTATTTTTGAAGCCGTATTCATGCCTTGGACGTCTGAAGATGGGGGCAGGGGTTTTCAACCCAGTTCTCGGGGAACCCTAGGCCAGTCAGGCTTTCAGGAGTCCCACAATGAATATGCATAAGATAGATTTGTATACAATGAAAGCAGAACATGCAAATCTATGTTATGCATATTCATTGTGGGAATCCTGAAAACCTGACTGGCCTAGGGTTCCCCGAGGACTGGGTTGAAAACCTATGGCATAGAGACATCCAAGACACACAAATGTCCCTGGGGCCTTTTTAGAAGCAGTCTGTGGATGTCCCCCAACATAAGGACATCCAAGTTCAAATGGGGGCATCGTGGAGGCATGGCTAGGGCGTTCCCAAGAACTTGGACGTCCCTGCCCAATTTCAGAAACATCCTGGATGTCCCCAAGCCATGTCAAAGGCTATACCCACTCCAAGCATGAATAGGTATCTGAAAAGCGCTAGTTTTGTCAGGAAAATGTTTGGAGGGTGTGGAGAAGGGGGTACACTCATAACCCCTTTATCTTACAACTTGTCAGCAAACAGTGACGGGGAAGGGGGACTCATGTTTTTATTTTGCCATGCTGCTGGACGTCTCTTTATGCAACTTTGCTTAAAATGATGTCCTCACCCCACGGTTTCATAGCAGGACCGTCTATAGGGATGGCGGCACAGGCACATTGGGGGCATCTGTATTTCTACAATTGGGCTGAAACAGATGTTTCTGGAATTTTTCTGCATGTCCTCTCCTGGATGCCCCAGATTTCTAAAATGTGCCAGCAGGTTGTTTTGTGGGTCACAGTTTACTCATCTCTGGTCGAAAGACACTCACTAGCCTTGTTTCATGGAGAGAATGCTAAGCTATCACATTTCGGAGTGGTGTTTCAAGCCTCATTTTCGATATCATTAGGCACATCGAGCAACATCCCATATTCTCTTCATACCTGCAGTGAAATATCATTGGCCAATGAGGTACAAAATCCCAGGTGCCTCAGATAGGATCTCCCTCTCCAGCAGATGGGTTTTCATTCTTCTGGGTTACATCAGCTCTCTCTTAATCCTTGTTCTGCCCTCCAGGGTTATCATTTTGGATTAGACTTTGGTCTCATGAGCAGCTGGGACAGAACCAATGTCATTGCTCTCTAACAGCAAGCTGGATAGCTCATTTCAAATTGGATCATTCTCAAGGGCAGAGAATAACATTGAATCAGAAAATGCAATGATTTATTTATAAGAACTTCTTTCCACATGACCACAGCATCAGCAATAAAACTGATGCCTTTCTATAGCTTGCAGGGATGTCTTGATATGTTCAAATGATACTGCTGTCTGAATGTCATTAGTGACTTTCAAAGCAAAAAAGAACAAAATGCGAGCAATATGTTCTGTGCAAACGCTGGCTAAAGAAGCCAAACTTTGCAGCATCCTTTCAAATGAAATGAAGATCTAGGAAACCACAGAGCTCTTTGGATCTAATGGGTTGCAGAATATCTACCCTCCCTCTGATAATGTTTTAAAAGCGTTTACCAATGGATGTAGGCAGAAGCGGCACTCCAAAAGATACTGGTGATAGCTGGTTATGTTTTCTGCCCAATTTGTGAACATGCAAAACAGGAATCTTTCTTACCCTCCATTCCTGCCCCTTTAACTCCTTCAAAAGTCAGGATCTATGGACATTACTGTAGGAGGAATGAGCCCAGCAGCTTCAAAGCAGAAGCTGCATCATAGCATTTCCCATTCTAACCCCTTCTTCTTCAGTAGCCCCATCTCAAGCTATCCGAGTACTTCTCCAGCGATTCAAGACTTCAATGCACATCTTAATCATGTCTTCTATCCTATTCAAGACGACAGACGAGAGCCATTTAGTTCCATCTATTCAAGTGGCGTTAACATAGCAGATAACGCAACGCAGTTAACTTGGTAACTACCTCTGCATTAATCGTAAAGGCACAGTCCCGTCCCCCCCAACCAATTCTCACCCATTCCACACGCTTCCTCTTAACTGTGCCGTCGGCATTCATTAACTGTTGGTACACACTAACTGCACATTAAAAGCTAATGTAGCTTAGTAAATAAGACCCTCAGTGATAAAGAAAATTCATTCACTGACCTGTTTTGATTATAATTAGTCTATGTTTATTTAATACTTAATGCTTGTTTTTATAGTGCTACTGGACATACAAAGTACTAGACAGTAGTGATAAGTATTCAGGCACAATCCGCCTGCCACAAAGAGTTTACCGTCCAAATGGGTACCTGGGACAATGGGAGATAAAGCAACTTGCCCAAGTTCCTTTCTGCAATCCAAGACCCCTGCATACTGTTAATAAATGCAGGGTTCAGACTCTTTCAAAGATCATAAAAGGTATTTTAATGTCTTTCGTTATCTTGATGGTTGGTATAGTTGGGCAGATTGCACAGGCCATTTGGTATTTATCATTTTCTATGCTTCCGAGTTTCCGCTAACTGAAGTAAGAGTGCTTTATGCCAGCTCCCTAGGTACCAAGGTATAAATTCAGTCCAGATTTCGATGATCTACTTTCCTTCCTTAGGAGTAGCCCCTGTACGTTTTACTTTGCATCTTTTGATCAGCCTTGTAGGAAACTGATATTTACCATTCCTGGTGCCTGTGCTTGCCTTAGAGGAGCAGAAAAGCTCTTGCTCTTGCTTCTGATGCTAAACGCAGGAACTTGGGGCACTAGGAGACATCATGAAAAGTATGTATCATAAAAGCTCCGGCTGATCTGGGCCATTTCAAAACATATTCGGCCAAATATTCAAGAGCATTTGTACACGCAGCAGCAACACCAGCAGCATCAGTGGGGTTGGTTTGGGTTTTTTTTAAATTTGGAATATTTGAACAGATTTTGGATATATAAATCATTAAACACACAAAAGTATCCAACAAAAAAGGGGGAGTAGGTTTTGGAGCATTCTGGGAGCAGCAATAATAAATATAACATGAATATGGACTCCTGCTCTTAGAACCAAATCTATTCCATAAATATGAGACCTGCAGAGGATATTGCCGTATCCGAAGGAGGAGACAGTGTGGTCTCTCATGCTCTTGTACAATAGCAGCTTTGGATAATTCTTATTTGATCTGATAAAATAGGATGCCTACTTTCCAGGATAGTGAGATAAAGAGGAGCATTTTAGAAAGGACACCCAAGTGCAATCTGGAATGTCTAAGCCAGAAAGAGTGAAAGCAAAGGAGAGACGTCCAGGTGCAGACACTATTTCACAAATGTAGATGTGCCAGATATGGGTGTCAGCGGGGGAGTCTATATAGACATCCCCAGAATAGCATTTCAGAACCTGGACATTTGGGAATAGCCAAATGGTTAGAGTAGTGGGCTAGGACAGGGAAGACAGGGTTCAAATCCCACTGCTGCTACCACTGAAACTGGGCCAAGTACTGGGGATGATGGAGCGCTTTCTCCTCTACACCCTCTAGATGTGTTTCAGCCAAAACAAGCACTTTTCAGATGCTTAATCATGTTAGAGCAGGTCTATATTTAGAAGCAACTCCAGATGTCCAGGATGTTCCGAGATCAGATGGGGACCTCTAAGTTCTTGATAACGTCCCAGCCATGCCTCCAGCACAACCCCCACTCAGACTTGGACGTCCTCGGACCCGGCTTCTAAAATGGCTCTGGAGATGTCTCTGTGCTTTGGACTTCTCGATGCCCATTTTCAGACACCCAAAAGCACAAATAGGGCTTTCAAAATGACCCCTAAAAGGAGAAAACAAAAAAGGAAACCAAGGTGATATTGGACTAACTTAATACATTCTAGGACTAGCGTTCAAAGGTTAAAACCTGTTTCTTCAGGTCCAAGAAGGTATTACTTTAATTTTCCTTTTTGGTTCCTCCTTTTATCTAACTGCCAATAAAGTGGACTTAACAAGGCAATCAAACTACTTTCCAGGATGCACACACGGGTCTGTATGTAGACTTTGAAAAAATATACCCTGGTCAGGATACCTTTGAACCTCTCATTATGAAATGGAAATTTAGTGTGGATTGGATACTAAAAACAAACATTTAAAAGATGAAGGTGTCTAGCTTAAAGAGGTGAGCACCAAGATGAGGCAAATTGATAAGTTTTCCTAAATTTAGGAGCCGTGAAGGCAACTTTTAGATAGAACGTGGAGATCAGAATTGAGTACCTGATTCTAAGTCGCCTTGAACTACTACTGGAAACGCATGAGCTAAAAATACCGGTAATAAATAAATAAAATTGAGATGCAGAGTTTGGAACGTACCCAATTCCCGTGATATTTTAGCAGAGCTTTGTGTAAAATATATATAAAGACTTGCAGGAGTGCAATGTGCGTTTGCTGACATGTCGAGCCAGAGGAGCCCTTTTTACACGTCTATAGGTAGGAAACCCTGGAGGAGGCAATGCAATATGCGCCTTAGAGTCCATTCTGGCTCCTGGCAACCCAGCAGCTCCTGGGCTTTCTTGGCAGTGTGACCGTAAGTAGATTGCCAGGTCTTTCTTCTGAGGCAATGGAGGGTTAAGTGACTTGCTTAAGGCCACAAGGAGTGCTAGTGGGAATCGAACCCTGGTCTCCTGGTTACTCCTCCACTCTGATTAATAACCCCCTTAATCCCTCCTGTAAAGGGCTGGCTGAAACAAGCAGGTTTTAAACATTTATACAGCCAGGGTGCAACTGTAAATCCTAATGTGGACAACTGCACTCATACACGTGGCATTTCCTATACGAAATGGGGAATTCAAGTGTAGGTTTGTGAACCACCTAGGCAACGCCATAACCAGGCCCCCGACATGCCTCTTTACAATGTCGATAGATCATATATAGACATCCACATATAAATTCAGACCTTTCTAAAATTGCCAATTACACACGGATGCCGTGTCTTTGTAAATGCCAGATTTTCTAAGTAGAAACTGCAAATAATCCTTCTGAAACAACTCCCACTGCAAAAACGTATTAAGGACATACATATGCCCCTCTAATTCATTTTCTTTACTGAATGGATTTGGTTTTATTGATTATAAATGAGGTCCAGTTCCGATGGCTCCAGCCAAGCACATCAAAACCTGAAGACCAGCCCTTGGAGAGCGTCAACAGGCACTTTAAGAGGGTGAACGGACAGACTCTTTCACAGTGCTTGTTACTTGTTTGTTTCTGTTCTCTCACTAAAGCTCTTAAGAGAAAGTCACTGAGGTAACTGGAAGTCCTCAACTGTTTTAATGTCTGTCTTAACTAGATTGTAAGCTCTAATGAGCAGGGACCGTCTTTACATGTGCCTCTGCAGCACTGCGTACCCCTTGAGCACTATATGAATGTTAAGTAGTAATAGTAGATGATAAGAAATGAGGAGCACATCAATGAATACTGCGCTGGCAAGAATTGGCTGAGTTCAGATAAAATATATAATGTGCAGACAGGACACGTATGAAGCAAGCATGCTGACAGTGTTCAGTTTGGGCT
Organism: Ichthyophis bannanicus; assembly: GCA_033557465.1. Taxonomy (NCBI): domain Eukaryota; kingdom Metazoa; phylum Chordata; class Amphibia; order Gymnophiona; family Ichthyophiidae; genus Ichthyophis; species Ichthyophis bannanicus. The sequence goes on along the minus strand of CM066047.1, from coordinate 49,928,448 downwards.
TGAAATCCAGTACACCGGCGTCTTTGGGATTTACTGAGCAAAAAAACAATTTAATCCCCCCCCCCCCCCCCCCAAAACACAAAACAGATGAACATTCAGGCTTACGGCAGATTCTTGGCGACATGCAATAGGGGCAAAGCCTTAAACCACCCAGCTCACTTCAAATGAGATTTAAACTAAAATATCCAGAGAATCTACTACTGATTGACGTTGCCTACAATTGCCCCTCTCCTAACCTGTTCCCTAATGCTATTTCAAGAGCTTGTTAGATTGATCATCATTAACGAACAATCATTTTTCATCTTGTTTTCTTATTTTAGACCTGGCAATCCTCTTCCTCCTCTGCTGGGCTTCCAAATACATTGGAAATCAGCCTGTATTGGGCAACATGAACCTTCATTGACAGCTACCCTGTTTTTTTGTCCATTTTATTACTGCCACTCCATCTCCCCAGAGGCCACTAACTATAGCTTTTCCGATACTTGTGCACCTTGGGGCCGACCACTACTGTAAGTGTTGCCCATGTGCAACAGCTGAGAGAACCTGCCGCACTAGGGCTTTGAATGTTGTGTCCTCAGCTAGACTGAGGAGCAGATGCCAGGCCCAGAACCTGAACCCAGGTCTCCTGCACTACTGCTCAGCAGCCCTTAGTTTGCATCTATGTATGTGTCTATTTAATCAAAACCAAAAATCCTGCTTCTAGCACAAAGCTCCCGGGGGAATTCTCCACCTGCACATAATTTTGCAATGCAGAATTCCCCACCTGCACATAATTTTGCAATGCAGAATTCCCCACCTGCACATAATTTTGCATTTGCTACGCAGTGAATTTTGCACAGGCGCCGGTATTGGCACTGATGACCAGGACCAGCTTAAGAAACAAGCCAGTGAGGCACTGGCTCGGGGCACAGAAGCTTTAAGGGCGCCTGAGCCTGCCTCTTCACCGCTGTGGGAGCGTTTCCCTTCACTCCTGCAGCTATGCTATGCATCTGGCAATGACTGTGAAGAAAAGGCAAGGGAAGCTGTCTGCAGGATTTTACTGCAGAATACACAAAGCTTGCAGATAATCAAAATAGAAGAACAGCTGCGTAATGCATGAAAAGGTTCACTTTTTGCTGGACTGTGACAAAACTACAGTGGCTTCCTTTTCATATTTATGCAGCACTTGGCTCACACCCGTTGAATAACACTTCAAGATAAGTTTCATTCAGGTATGGTAGGTATTTCCCTGTCCTTGGAGATCTTATTGTACCTGAGGCTATAGAAGGTTAAGTGAGTTGCCCAAGGCCAGTGGAGCATCAGTTGGTTTTGAACTCTGAAGTCAAAGGTTTTCAGCCCCTCTGCTCTAACCACTGGGTGCTCCTCCACTACCTGGCATCTCTCTTGGTGCAGGAGTAAACTGGTATGCTGATAGGTTACTGGGAAATATGGCAATCCAGGGACAGAGAGCTATAAGATGAAGATAAACAAAACAGGCACAAGGGGGAGGGGGGAGGCGAGGAGTTTTAAAAATACAACAGCACTGGGGATCATGTTCTGCCATCAGTCATGTGTCTAGTCTGTGAACACATGGTTCTTGTAACATGATGGGAAATCTATTTTGTTAGTGGATATTTCCAAGAATGCTTGGTGAAGAGATGCAATGTTCCAACACTGACAAAATTTTGCCATTGTAATTTCACAATGAATGAGATGTTTTTCTTTTAACAGGAGAGAAAAAAATCCCAAGAGAGAAAGTGTGTCAATGGGTATATACCTCCTGAGAAGGAAATAAAATGCAAACAAATATTCTACAGCCAGTAATGTAACGTACAGGAGTGGAGGAGTAGCCTAGTGGTTATAGCACTGGCTTGGTAAGCAAGAGACCAAAGTTCAATTCCCACTAGCACTCCTTGTGGCCTTGGGCAAGTCACTTAACTCTCCATTGTCTTGGAAAAAAGATCTGGCAATCTACTTTAGTCACACTGCCAAGAAAACCCAGGAGCTGCTGGGTCACCAGGAGTCAGCATCGACTCAAAGGCACTTCTTCTTTTTTCAATGTAAAATACAGCATATAAAAGAGAGAGAGACCACACAAAACAAAATCAATAAAGAAAATATCGGTGTTTGAATTGTATAGCTCAGCTGGTGTTAACTAGGTGGGCTAAGAGCAATATTTCAGCCGTGTAGGTGGGGAGCACAGAAATACTGCTAACCAAAGAATTACTAAAAGAGCCCTTGCTGATACCATCAAAAGAAAGAAACCAAACCAGATCTCTCTTGATAAGTGTCATTACTGAAGCCTTAGCAAAGAAGGCAGCGGAAATAAGAAAACAAACTATGTCCACAACGTGAGACCAATTCTCAGAAACCTTAGAAGTACACTGACACATGGATTCATCATGCAATTTGCAATATTTTTTTTAGCTGATGTATTGTCATTAAATTTCTAAAGAAAAGCACCATTTGACTTCCATTTTCGTCCTGTGATGGTTAATGTTCACTATGCTATTTTATCACCATATATGAAGTAAGGGACTCTCCGGCTCTCAATATAGTAACATAGTACTCGATTTTCAAAGGATGACCAACACAACTCCCCTATCTGAATATTTTTAAAAGCTAAATCACTGAACAGCAGGGCGTGATCTGGATAAAAAGAAGCTGCGTTAAGTGAGGACTGGAGACGGTGCCCAGACTTATCAGAAGAGTGGCGCTATTTAAGCAGTTGTCTAGGCGGCCTGAATCTATCCAGACAGTGGCAGCATGGTCACCGGTCAGCCTACCAGCCTTTCCACTAGGAGTTCAGTTTCGTACGTTTTTTCCTATCCCTGGAGAGCTTCCACTTTAAGAGGGGCCTTTACTGAAGGGTAGTAACTGTGGTGCGTTTGGTGCAACACCACTGTGTTAACTGTCTGGCGTGTGGGAAGCATTTCCCTGGCACTTAACACAGAGCACATTCCCCTAACATGGGCTGCATTAGTGCAGGTGCACTTAACTCCATCTACTGAAGTGACGTTAGATGAACTGGCGCTAATGTGGGTTCACACTGTGCTGAGCTCACCACACCCACTCTTCACCCCTAACCTGCCCTCTCATAATCCTAATGCAGGTTGTACAATTAGTGCGGGAATCGTCCCGCGCGATCATGGTCCTGCGCATCCTAAAGCACCTTTAGTGCCAGCCAGAATACGCAGTGCTAGCTAGCACTGCCAGCTAGCAGCCCTAGCTTATACCAGAGGCAAAGGAGGGTTACGTGACCTCACCAAGGCCACAAGGAGATCTGAACCCTGGTCTTCTTGGTCATGTATTCAGCACCACTAATTATCCAGACAGTGGCACTGAATATACAGATTAAGGGGCATGACCAGTCTGTTCCTGGCAGCTAACCTGCGACCGAGTACCATAACATGCAGCACAATTAACACAGGTGCACCTAAAGGTACCCATAGAGGTACCATTAGGTGCACCTGTGCTAATTCCCACACTAACTGCACTTGCACCCTAATCTGTTCTTCACGCTCATTCTCCACATTAGCACACGAGTACCTGTTAGTGTGCGTTTCAGCAGTTAGTAGTTGGCATTAGAGTTCACTGTGGCAGTTACCGCACGCTATAACGCACATTAAATGGTTAGTGGCACTTAGAAAAAGGGTTCCTAAGTTAAGTTCTGGTGCTTAACTTACTCCATGAACCACACTGGCTAAAAATATGATCCATAGTAGACTACGGCATAAAAAGACCAACTGGTCCATCCATTTTGCCCAGTATTTTCTGCTCGAGTCACTGAGGATATGTCCCAGCTGGCAGCCATGGAGCATGAGCACTTGTAAGATATCATCAAGGGCAATTTTGTCAATTTCATTTTTTATACTTTGCCACCTTAGGCAGATAAGCATACAAGACCTCCATTTTGTTCACAGCCAGCACTCATCCCATCAAGATGGCATATAGCTATTACCTGGCACTGACAATATTTTTCAGGGTATCTGAAGAATTATTCAGCTTCTATGGCACCAGTAAGAAGGGTCTACCAATCTCCAAGACCTCCATCTCAAGATGGATTTAATATTATATCACAGAGTCACACAAGTAAGCCCATGGAATGTCTTCCGAGTTTCCACCAAGCCTGCCCCAGGAAAAACACTAGGGAGCGAACAAATGGATATCAGCATTTTGGGCTACCATGAATCATATCCCATGCTATGTACCACAGGTCATGACCTATGTAATGGAATTTTCCTTACTGACAGTTCTTGTTCCATTCATTCTGACAGGAGTCAGGACTGGTTGACCCTACCATGAACATTCCGAGCACACTGCTTGCCTGCAGAACCGACCGATCTCCACTGCAGTTGAGAAATAACCTGTGGTTAGAGCAGTGGACTGAGCACAGGGCTCAAATCCTGCATCTCCCACCAATGCCTCCATGTCCTTGGACATCTCACTCTACCCTCCATTGCCTCAGGTACAAACCTACGATTGCAAGCTCTCTGGAGAATGGAACCACCTACTGTAACCGACTGTAACTTGCCTTGAGCTCATATTAGAAAAGGTGAGTGAGTAATTAAATCTGGACTAATCAATGCAATGTGTGCCTTCGAGTCAGTCCAGACTCCTGGTGAACCAGAAGCTCCTGGATTTTCTTGGTAGTGTCACTGGAAGTAGATTGCCAGGCCTTTCTTCCAAGGCAATGGAGGGTTAAGTGACTTGCCCAAGGCCACAAGGAGTGCTAGTGGGAATCGAACCCTGGTTGCTTGGTTACCAATCCAGTGTTCTAACCACTAGGCTACTAATACACAGTAGTATTTTCACATCATCAACTGAACAAGACTCACCACAGCAGAACAAGGAGGAAATAGAACAGGAGGAAACAGGAGGTTCCACCAAGTTTAAAGCTGCTGGTCCTAAGTGCACTGCCTGAGCTGTAGAACCCATATCACTAATACAAGAATGTAAAAAAAAAATTTTCACTTCCCAATGATATACTGCACTTTCTACCTGCAGCTGTGCACCTGAAAATACAATGCAACTATTTCCTCAGCCCGCAGTTTCCAACAGCTTCTTTTTTCTGCACACTTCTTGCTCTGTAGATGAAAATACGGCTTGCCATCTGCAAGCTTTTGTCAAATGTGGGAAATTATTTCACAGAAGCCAATTACTTGCATCAATCTATATAGTTTTGCTTTCGCAGCATTTTTGACTGCTGCCAGGACTTTTGCAAGATATTGGAACGCCCCGTTATTTTAGGTCTTTAAAGATGATCCAAGGATCCATTCAATCACTGAAAATGCATTAGCACATTACACACGAGCTAATTGAGAATTCTGTTGTACTACAATAATTCTCTCTGATACATTTGTAATTAAAAATTGATTACCACTGCTACTTTCTACCACTGGGCAATGCATGGCACTTAAAACCATTGCAAAGGAAGCTCCCAAGATAAGTCATGTAAATCACCCAAGTCAATTCTGTAGTTTTACTGCCATGTCAACAGGACTCTTCCAATCATTGCTTATAATTTGAATGCTTTTCGACACATCTTTGAGTTCCAATAACATCAATTTCTGCTGGATGAAAATGCTGACTTTGAAATATGCAATTTATGCAAAAGGAAGTTGTACTTTGCAAGTTCACATCACAAGTGGTAATTCTCCACGTGCAGTAATTAATTGCACTTATCTGTATCGACCATTTTTATATAAACACACACACACACACACACACACACACGTGCGCACGTATGTTCATTTCTCTGTGCCATTATTTTTCAAATTTATTAGACATCATTCAAATTGCACTAACCAATCAATTGGATGCAAGAATGCCGGTGGCAACTATGATACAAATGGAAAACATGGTTTCCCCAAAAGGTGCAGAAGATTTGCCAGGGAGCAGCTTAAGTAACATAAAATGCTAAGGAAAAACATTGTCATAGGTATCTCTTATATGGGGCATCACATATAAAGACTTGGGGAGGCCAAGCCTAACCAGTCCCAACCACAACCTCCCCAACTCAGAATAAAACTGGCAGGCAGCACTGATGTTTATGTGGCCTATCAGTTTTACTTGCAATCCGGGCAAAAATGTGCCTTTACTCCCAGTCTAACACCTGCCTCTTCCTTTCTCCCCTCAACAGGCAGCTTCCAGGACCTGACCACGAGCAGTCTTAAAAAAAAAAAGATAGGTGCAGGGCCTTTCAATGCAGGCACCCTACTGAGGCCGTGCCAGTCCTGACCTCTTTCGTATAGATTTCATGTTCCTGAGGGGCAGACTAGCACAGCTACTACTACTACTGATCATTTGTATAACAGTACAAGGTATACACAACGCTGTACAGAGACATGTAAGAGGACTGTAAACTCTGATAAGCAAGGATCATCTAGTCAAGATAGACAACACAACAGTTGGGGGACTAGGATATGTCTAGCGGAATGGTAAGGAAAATCAGCTATCAGCAATGCACCTGCACTGAGCGGCCCCGTGCCTGCCTTTGGTGGGTTTTTTCCCCACTGCCTTAGGTCCCTGGAAGACAGTGGCAGCAGCGGTAGAGGTTGAGGACAGAGGGAAAGGAACAAGAGATGCTGGGAAGGGGAAAGAAAGGATATGGTGGCTTGACTGCGTGCAGGAGGAAAAGGGTGACAGAGGGGATATGCTAGATCGGGGAGAGGGGAAAGAATGGTATGGTGACTTGGAAGAGGTGGACACAGAAGGAGGAATAAGGTGACAGAGGGGATATGCTGGCTTGGGGGGAGGGGATGGACAGGGATACAAAGGGGGATTGTGGGGGAGGAAAAAGGTGATGGGGAGATGCTGAACATGAATAGGGTGACAGGTGAGGGGGGAGTACTAAAGTCAAGGGAGATGCTGGACACAAGGGTCCAAAGTGGCCTCAATTTACCCTCATCTTCCTAAGCCTTCTCTATCACCCCTCATGCCCCACCCCCACATACAAAAAATAAAAAAAGCAAACAAATACCGAGGATAATTAGTTCAGATTTCCTAATGGTGCTCTGATCTCCCCACTATTCATTTCAGAGGCTATCAAAAATAAGCAGGGAAAAATAGCAGCATCTAGGATACTGCCAGAGGGAATTTCACCAGAATATGACACAATAAGGAGTTAAAACAGAGCGCGGAACTGTTTCAGCCCCACCTTTCCTGTAAATTCAAGTTAAACAAAGGGTCTGGGAACAGTTCATGCCTGAAAAAGGAAAGGCGCTGTGCTCTCAGCTAATGTAAATACACCGAAACTAATAATACAGTGTCCTCCAGATCAAGATACAGAAAATCAGAAGCTAGTTGTTGGCAAGAAAATAAAAACAAAACAAAATCCAATTCTGCTTTCACGTTTTTATAAGCTCCCTGCCTTCCAATAGTATACCAAAGGCATAAAATAAATCCTATAATTGCCAAGAATGGAAAGTAATAATTTTTAAATGCCTCCAATAAATTACAACTTCTTTTCCACTTGTTCGTCAGGCACACAGACAAGGTTGTAAACTATGGTGCTATCAGGCACACCAGGGTTCCTGGTTTCCTCTGACGAAGGGAGACACACTTCAGGGTCCTTAAGGCTATGGCCTTCAGTATCTTCTGCACAAAGCACACAACCACACAGGTTTGGGGATGTTTCAAAAGTTTACAGAGATGCTTATGAAATGGTGATTATCTTGCACGATGTATATTTTCCTCGGGAAACATGAATATAGAAAATCCAAATGTCACAAAATTACAATTCAACAATTAGTAGCAGTAGCAGGGGTTTCCTCCGACTCCCAGACCCTTAATGGGATATTCCTTACAGTCCCTCTCTGACCTTGGGACTGCCTTTTTGTTACCCAGTTTTAGCTGACATTTGTCTTCTCTGACCATACAAAATGGTTCTCCTTACACAAAGGATGAAATCTAATTTTTCCCTGAGGAAGAGCTCTGGCTGCCACTTTTTCAAGGTACATTATCTGTTCCTATGTAAAAAACTTACATTCCCTTGAACCTCAACTCCAGCCTAGAGCCTGGACTACTCCTGGAACAAGCAGAGTGGGGAATACTCTCTGGGGCAATTTCTCCAAATGGATGAGTTTTGCACATAAAACCCAAACCCATTGCTCTAAGGGCTAAACTTGTCCAAAATCAAAATAATACCCCTTGGAAACCCATTTCAATCTCCTCACCAAAAATAAACAACTTGTTATAAATGGCTAAACACTCTTTCTTACATATACTCAAAGCAACTTCCTATTATAAATACAATAAGGGAGAAAAAGACCTCAGGACGGCTATAATCCCACCAGGCAGTGATTCATATCACCATAGGGGAAAAAGCAAGATACTCACCTCACCGGTCTCAGAAAACTCCCTTCTACCAAAAGTCTTCTAATAAATGGAAAATTATTTAAGATTCAACTATATGGCTGTTACATTGTAGCCCTCATTTGCAGGGTTAACGAGTGGAGAGCCTGTGAGCTCTGGTGAAGTCAGTCGTATCGAAGTGAAAGAGATTTGTTGTTCTGAATATGAAAGAGATACTTTGACTATTAGTTACATTTTGTTGATATGGAATTTATATATTTTAATTTTTAGAGGAAATTAATAAACAGAAAAAGTACTTTTAAAAAAAATATAAGAATTTTGGAAGAAGGGCGTTTTCTGAGACCGGTGAGGTGAGTATCTCGCTTTTTCCCCTATGGTGATATGAATCACTGCGTGGTGGGATTATAGCCGTCCTGAGGTCTTTTTCTCCCTTATTGTATTTATAATAGGAAGTTGCTTTGAGTATATCTAAGAAAGAGTGTTTAGCCATTTATAACAGACTGTTTATTTTTGGTGAGGAGGATGAAATGGGTTTCTAAGGTGTATTGTTTTGATTGTTGGATGAGTTCTGCACATACCATGACAGTCATGAACCTCACTTCTAAGCCAGGGTATGTGGAGTATGATATCAGCTTCTCAAATTTACTGCTAATGCTCGGCGTAGTACTTGCATTGGGAATCAGCTCTTGACTCCTCAGAGCTCTCCAGAACAGTTCCAAGAATCTCAGGTTCTCACCATGAGCCACAAATCCCTTTCTGGAAGGGAGTCAAAAGGAAAGAGCAAAGTTCTCTATACTGAAGCTCCTCCTCTCATTGGAGAATGTCAAGAAAATCCTACACTGCCTTTCGGACATCAAGGATATGTCACGTGACTGATAAGGTATCAATCCTACTTAAGTTATAGTCTCAACATTTTCACCTGCTGCATTTAATTTATGTATAACTGGCCATTTCTCACATGCAGTTCCAGAAATATCTAGAGGTAGCTCTGTCGCTCAGTCTAGCCATGTCCATTTCATTAACTTTATAATTGAAATGCCATGCTCGGTGCTGAAAACAGAGAAGTAAAATTTACAGCAAAATGATGCACTTGCATAAAAAACGGGGACTGGAAGAGATCCAGGATATTGTCATTCTATGAAAACTTCTTTCATGTGGCTAGAGATTTCTTATAAGCAGTGAGCTGTTAAGTTTGGCAGACCTCAGCTAGCCCAGTGCATCAGTAGCAAAGTGGATGAGGGAAGCCTCGACCCCTTTGAGATGATGAATGGGGCTCTCTGCAGCCAGACAGACTGTCTTGTGGCGGCACAAAGATTCTATTTCAAGCCTACACATACAGAGAGTTAACACACCCAATGCCTGTTCACAAATTATTTCAAGAGTGGTCCATCCTGGTAACATCTAACCGATGATCATTTACCTGCAACTTTGTTGTTTTTTTTTGGGGGGGGGGGGGTTGTTTATTTTTAGCAAGCAACTGTTTTTAAATCCACTGAAGACTGATCACATTATACAGTTTCAATTTGCCAATGACCAGTAGAATACTGAATGTGTATCAACTCCCCTCTGCTTGATCAACCAGTGTCATCAAAGTCAGTAAAATGAATTGATAAAACTATCAGCATAACCCAACTCGACTGCTGCTTTCTAAAAGCTAATTGAAAATAAATGATCTGTACATGTTATCGCGCTTCTAACGGCTCATTCCAAAGTTTATGGCACATGGTATGCTATAAATAAGCGGTCCTCTGAATAGAGGAGCCTCCCAGTCACAGGTGAAGGTACACAATGGAATATAGCATTTCACTAGTATGATAATGTGGAATATATATATATACACACACTAAGTAAAAGGCTGTGCAGATGGGGTCGATCTGTTTTCTTCTAAAATACTACCTGTGTTTGTAACCCCTCATCCCACAATTGGTTTCCTTGTGTTGGCTTTGCACATGCACATCTTTGGTATCTGACAACTAGAAATTGCAGCCTCCTCGTCACTCACTTGTTTCTGAAACAAATCATTGCCCAGGTACTGCACATTGAGCCACATCAGAGCAGTATGCATATAAACCCATCTCTCTCTGCCTCCCCAAATGTCAATTCAAACTGGACAGGCCCCAATGGCCTAAAAAAACCCCTCACAAAACCCTCACTTGCACAAAAACAAAGTTTAAAACTAATTAAACTAATGGGACAAAAAGTGAAGAAAAAAAATAGAAAACAGAAAACAGATAAGGAGCAATTTGTTTTTCATGTAACAGGCTTTCAAAGATGGCTCCTGAGTGAAAAAAGGAAAACCCGATGATGGGCTGTAGTACGGAGTGTGCTACAGTCTTTCTTAAGAATTTCAACAATCTCTAGGAAGAGCTTTGTATTGCTCAAGCTGTAAAACAATAAAAACAAAGAAAGCTCTTCTGCCAAAGAAACTGTTAATCGTTCTAAACTGAAAGAACACCAGTCAAAGGCTGAGTGGGGCCAATGGAATAAACAGAGTCTCAAAGGCACAGTTAGGAGAAACCCCTGAACACCCTGGTTCTTAAACCTGACCCTCTGCCTTTTTGGTTAATCAATGTGGACATGTGAAGGTCCATTTTAGAAACATCTAGGTACAATCTGGGATGTCCTGGTCAAAATGTATTTAAAAAGGCCAGCCACGTGCAAGTTTCAGCCTGATTTTAGACATTTGCATGCCTGAAATGGATGGTGGTGGCCACAGCAACGGACATCCCTGTGACAATAATTCAGGGTGAAGACATCTATGCCATCTCTGCCTGCTATTTTGCAAGCAGCAACATGCATCGGCATGCCAACCAGAAAAAAAAAATGTCTTCATTTCCCTTCAGGGTTTTTTTAATGGTTATTAAACATATTTTGGATATCAAGAGTATCTTCTTCTCTACTCCCTTCGGATGTTTGGGTGGCAGAATGAGGGATTTCCTGATGTCTATTCATGCCCTGGAGCAGGAATAGAAAAGGACGTCACTGGTGGTAGGTCGAGACATACTCGCCATTTCTGAAATCGGGAGCACATTTATTTTTCACAGAATGTCCCAGACGTGCCTCCGTCATGCCCCAGAGAAAGCCATATACCCGGCTTTCTAAAATGACTCCAGGGATGTCTTTGCGATTTGCACATCTGAATGCCTATTTTCAGATATCTAAATCATGAATAGAGCTTCTAAAATGACCAGCTTAGGGTATCATTTTATAAGTGAGTTCAGCATGTAGAACAACATTTTGCTCGCTCAAGTTGGTGCTTAGAAACTTTCCCTGGCATATACACTCATAAAAGTCAGCGCTAGGAAAATATAGCTCACGCTTTTTCTCAGAAGTGCCTATGTTTACACGATAGAAGGGTAATGTTATAACAGCATGGCTAGGCTGTCAAGGCGCATGGGTAAAGGCTGTTTTATAAAGATCTAATAATCCATCACAAACTGAAGCACTCAAATTAAATTTCCAAAATGCAAAAATAAACATCTTCATATACGTATATAGCGTAGTTACTCACCTGTAACAGGTGATCTCCGGGAACAGCAGGAATAAGTCTTCACATATGGGTACTGTCGACACCGACGGAGCCTGCGCAGGAACGCTCCCCAGCATCCAAAAGGAAAGCTTTTGGGAGCATCCCACCATGTATGCGTGCTGCCTTCCCGCCCAACTACCTCTCTCACTTCAGTTGAGTTGAAAGCTGAGACCAAAGGAGAGAAGAAGAAGAAAAATAGAAAGAGAGAGAAAGACAACTCCTAGGGGAGGTGGGTGGGTTGTGAAGACTTATTCCTGCTGTTCCCAGAGATCATCTGTTACAGGTGAGTAACTACGCTATCTCCAGGAACAAGCAGGAATGTAGTCGTCACATATGGGGATGCCACAGCTAAAAATACCTAGGGATGACCCCAGCATGTTGCGGATCTATGTAAGATGGGCCATGCTTCCTCCCAGGGACCTCAGGCATCGAAGAGTGGATGGTGGGAAGGAGTTGATCTAGGAATGGAAGAGATGCTGTAGAACAGCCTGACCGAACAAGCCAACCCGACGGGAGTCCTTGTCTAAACAATAGTGGGCAGTGAAAGTATGTACAGAAGCCCAAGTTGCTGCTTTGCAGATTTCATCAATAGCAACTGAACGAAGATTAGCTATTGAGGCTGCCATGGCTCTGACATTATGAGCTGTGACATGGCCTTCAAGAGGGATTCCTTTACTCTGATAGGTAAAGGAAATACAGTCTGCAATCCACTTAGAGGGATCTCTTAGTGACTGGAAGTCCTAAATGACTAGAGTCAAAAGCCAGAAAAAGCTGAGAAGACTTTGTAAATGGGCTCTGGCTTTTTATCTTCACAGAACTCAGCCATTTAGAATCTAAGGTATGAAGATTTCTTTCCGCGCTGGAGGCATGAGGCCTAGGAAAGAAGACTGGGAGATAAACCGATTGGTTTAAATGAAAAGGTGATACCGCCTTTGGCATAAAATGAGGATGAGTCCTCAAGACTACTTTGTCATGATGAAACCTCGTATAAGGCGGGTCAGCCACTAAAGCCTGCAGTTCACTAATGTGTCTTGCAGAAGTGATAGCAATTAGGAAAATGACATTCCATGAAATACACTTTAGCTCCGAAGTAGCTAAAGGTTCAAAGGGTGGCTTCATGAGTTGACCCAGAACAAGATTAAGATCCCATGCCACCAGAGGTGGTTTGATGGAAGGTTTTGTTAAAAGGAGACCCCTCTTAAATCTTGAAACAAGAGGATGAGAGGAAATTGGTTGTCCACTGAAGGGTTTATGAGATGCAGCAATAGCACTAAGATGGACTCTAACAGAATTTGTCTTGAGACCAGAAGCTGATAAGTGAAGGAGATAGTCCAGAAGGGACTCTACTGGTACCCAGAGGGGATTAAGTCCCCTCTGGGAACACCAGACTGAGAACCTCTTCCACTTAAAAGCGTAAGAACGCCTTGTGGAAGGTTTCCTGGAAGCTAGAAGAATATCCTTCACTTGTTGGGAAAGGCCTAGATCTTGAAATTCTATGCCTTGAGTAGCCAGGCCTTGAGATGAAGGGACTGGGGATTGGGGTGTAGTAGGGATCCATCATTCTGGGACAGAAGATTCGGAGCACTCCCCAACTCCAGAGGAGTGGCTTGGGAGAGACCTAAGAGAAGAGGATACCATGTTTGCCTTGGCCAACAGGGAGCTATGAGTATCATGCGACCTCTTTCTCTCTGGAGTTTGAATAAGGTCCTGGGAATTAGGGGAATTGGTGGGAAGGCATAGAGAAAATCCTGGCCCCAATGCAGCAGGAATGCATCCCTCGCCTGACAATTTTGAGCTGGAAGTCTGGAACAGTACCGGGGAAGTTTGGCATTCTGTGGACTTGCAAAGAGGTCTATGTCTCGTGTTCCCCAGACTTGAAATACTCGAGCAAGGTGATATGAATGGAGAGACCACTCATGTGGCAGCAGGACTCGGCTGAGCCTGTCCGCCCAAACCTTTTGAATGCCTGGAAGGTATACTGCCAATAAATGAATGTGATGCTCTCTGGCAAAGGCCCACAGTTGCAAAGCTTCGTTGCATAATTGCAGCGAGCCTGTTCCGCCTTGTTTGTTTAGGTAAAACATGGCCACTTGATTGTCGGTTTGCACCAGAACTGTTTTGTTTACGAGATGGAAGCAAAAGACTCAAATATCATTGGAAATGGCCCTTAGTTCTAGGAGGTTTATTTGAAGAGTAGCCTCCTGTGGGGTCCAGAGACACCAATCCAACTTGGATGCATCCGTCATCAGGACAGCCTGAGGTAGGGGTTGCTGAAAAGGAGAGCCTACTGTAAGGTTTTCCAGAGATTGCCACCAATGCAGAGACGCAATCAGGCGTGTGGTAACTCTGATCTTGTCCGACAGGCATCCTGAGGCCTGGGACCATTGGGAAGCTAAGGTCCACTGGGCCGCTCGCATGTGAAGGCGTGCATAAGGAATCACATGGACTGTAGATGCCATGTGTCCTAGAAGTTGAAGTATCTGTCGGGCAGTGAGGAAGGTTTGTAGCACTGCTTGAGATGCTAGTTCGATGATGCGCAGACAGCGAGGCTAAGGCAGGAAAGCCTTTGACTGCTGTGTTTCCAAGCGAGCCCCTATAAACTCGAGGGATTGAGATGGGGTGAGTTGGGACTTTGGAAGGTTTATGATCCATCCCAAGTACTGTAGTATGTGCATTGCTCGGAAAAGAGCATGACTTGCCTCTAGAGCTGACGGTGCTCAGATGAGCCAATCGTCTAAGTAAGGCAAGACAAAAATTCCTAGAGTCCTCATAATGCTGCTACTACTGCCATGCATTTTGTGAAGACCCTTGGAGCAGAGGCCAGTCCGAAAGGAAGGACCCTGTATTGAAAATGTCTTCCTTTGACTAGGAATCAAAGGAATTTTCTGTGATCTGTATGAATAAGGATATGCATGTAAGCATCCCTTAAATCCAGAGAGCATAGCCAATCTTGCTCGTGAAGGTATGGAAGAAGTGTGCCGAGGGAGATCATTTTGAACCTTTCTTGGATTAAATATTTGTTCAATTCTCTGAGGTCCAGGATTGGTCTTAGTCCCCCTGACTTCTTTGGAATGAGAAAATAGGGGGAATAGAATCATGTGCCCTGCTGGGACATTGGAACCTCTTCTATAGCCCCTTGAGCCAGAAGAGTGGTGACCTCTTGCCACAACAGGTCTGAGACCGGTGGTTGAGATTTGAACTGTTTTATTAGCGTGGATGGGGGCAAGCTGAGGAAATGAAGCTTGTATCCCAGAGTCACGATAGATAGAGCCCAGTCTTCTGATGTGATTTGTTGCCATCTTTTGGCAAAATGGCAGATATGGCCTGGAATATTTAAAGGTTCTGGGCTTAGAATAGGAAGAATGGCTAAGTTCTCTAGACAACAGTCAAAGACCCTGGGGAGGCTGAGCCTGCTGAGCCTTCTGAGCTTGTGTCTTTCTTTGTCTAGTTTGTTGTTGTCCCTTCTGGGGAACATGTGTTTGCTGGGTGGAAGATGGATAGAACTTCTTTTAAGAGAAAAAGGGTTTTTTGAAAAACTTTTTCTTGGCTGGGTTAGCTGTAGATTTTGACAATGTCAATGTCAGTGTCAATTTCATTAGCCTTGAGCTGCCAATCCTTGCCAAAGAGATTCTCTCCTGTGCAAGGAATGTTTCCCAGCTTATCTTGCACCCATTCCTCCAAGTCTGAAGCTTGGAGCCAGGCAATACGACGTGCTCCTATGGATATAGCAGACGTTCTGCTAATACATTCAAAACAGTCAAAGGTAGCATGATTCATAAATGTAGAGACATTTTGAGCATGTTTGACTAAAGTCAAATGATCTGTCCGTTTAGCCTCTTGAAGAAAAGGGTTCAAAAGTTCCAAGTCTTTTGTAACCTGCTCAAGAAACATTCCCATGTATAATATATAAGAACTGATTCTTGCTGATAGCATGGAGGACTGAAAGCATCGACAACCAAAGGCATCCAGTGTTCTAGACTCACGACCTGGTGGATTGGAAGAGTGTCTTTTAGCACTCTTAATCCGCCTCATGGCGGACTCTACCACCATAGAATGATGTGGTAACTGAGTCTTCTGAAACCCTGGACAAGGTGGTACTCGATACATAGTGTCAAGACCTCTAGAGTGTGGAGATACTGTTAAAGGAGCTTCCCACATTCTTAACATTAGATCATGTAAGATCTGGTGTATAGGAAGCATAGCTGCCTCCTTTGGAGCCAAAGGATATTGAAGAATTCGCAATTCTTCAGCCCTAGGCTCCTTTTCTGGTACTACTGTAATGGCAAGACCCTTTGCCATATCACGTACAAAATCATGAAAAGACATATCCTCAGGAGGGGACATTCTGCGTTGAGGAGAAGGAGTTGAATCTTGTAAAGGTTCAGCTTTGGTACCGGTGGAATCATCCCAGTCATCGGAATCGGAAGACTCAAAAGGAGGAAGCACCGGGTTCTCCCGAAGCAGATGGCATCGGTACCGCTTGATGTCGGCACCGAAACGAGTCGGTACCTGATCCCCCATGCTGGAGAGAGATTCCAAACTCGGCATCGGGGGAAGAATGCCTGTTGAAGCAGGTACCGAGGGCACTGGCACCGGTACCGGTACCGGCATCTGTACTGGTGCCTGCGGAACCGTCTGCAGCGACTTTAGTGGTATCGAAGTAGCTAAAAGAGTCGCTAGACTGCATTCAATAGCGAGGAGTCTTTTATCCACTGCCGATGCCGGGGTGTCGGTACCGGTGGTAGCGGCCACAACCCCCAAGCATGGCACCAGTAGTTCCATTGAGGCCAAGGCCTCGGGAACATCCTGGAGCCCCTATAAGCTTTGTAGCCCGAAGACTCCCGCCGGGGCTGTTTTGCAGGTGAAGTATCCTTGAGGGCAACGCCAGTGGCATCTCAATGTTTAGAAGGAGATCTACCCTTCGAGGACCGGCTAGTCTTAGAAGACTTGTGTTTAGTTACCTGAGATCCCTGGGAAGAAGTAGAAGCCCTGGAAGACATCGATGCTACAGACATCGTGTCTGAAGTAAAAAGGGCACCGAGTTGATTCGCTCGATTCTGAAGACCTCTTTTAGTCAACTTCCTACAGGAGAGACACTCTGCAGGGCAATGGTCAGGACCTAAACAATTAAGACACCAGTCATGGATGTCGATAATAGAAATTGTACCGCCACATTTTGAACATTTTTTAAAACCAGTGGCTGGTTTTTCCATAGTAAGGGAAAAGAGGTCCTAATGCCCAAAATGGCGCCAAGCACCAGAGCAGGGAAAAAATCTGTGAGAAAAGCACTAAAATTGAAATATTTTCAGAAGAAAAGAAAGAAAAGCACCGGTGGTACCAGTAGGCGTCGACGGAAGGAAGACGCAATCACAAAAAAATATAAAAATAAGAGAAGATTTTCTGCAGTAACAGGGAACACGTCCTGTCGGCTCCGCGGAAAACGAAGAACTAAAGTGAGAGAGGTAGTTGGGTGGGAAGGCAGCACGCATGCGTGGTGGGATGCTCCCAAAAGCTTTCCTTTTGGACGCTGGGGAGCGTTCCCGCGCTGGCTCCGTCGGTGTCGACGGTATCCATATGTGAAGACTACATTCTTGCTTGTTCCTGGAGATAACGCCCAGTCTTATATTTATTTTAAAAAAAGAAGGAGAGGCATCAAAAGTGAAACTCCTCAAAAGATCCTCTTTATTTACCTTCACTTTAAATTTGGACAAACTGATGAATAAATCCCCCTCATCTGGATTCATTGGATGAGACCTTTGATGCCTCCAAATATACATAAAATTTTTTTAAGAATATAGGGCCCAATATTCCAAGAAATTAACATGGTTAGCAGACCTACTAACCACGTTAACCGCGGCGACCCAAATGTTCAGTGCTGATGACTGGATATGATCCTGGCATTAAATATCTGGGTCTTAAGTTCGGTAGCGATGGCTAGCCACTTTCCAAGTTCTAGCTGCCGCCGCTGAATATCCCCCCTTAATATTTAAGAAGTTTAGTTTAAGTGCTTTGGTTTTTATTGGGATTATTGGGGAGGAAGCACTACCACAGGTTTTTTTCATTTGTATTTTATAAAAGTAACATATATGCTTATGAACTCCATTACACTGATGTGAGGATTAAGCTGCAGGAATATAAACAGATTGCACAAAATTCAGTAAGAAATTGCTCTCATTGCCCAAAACAGCTTCCGACTTCTAGAAGATTTTAAGCAATGGTCTTACATCATTCCCAAGGAGAACCAAAAATGACTTAGAAGATGCTCCAGCTTTCCAGGATTGAGATGAGTTTTGGATCAAGTCAATAAAAACACCCCTGTGAGCCTCACTGACTCAATCAGTGCATTTTGTTTTATAGTCACTGAACCATTTGGACACCATTAAAAGTGTTTAAAGTAATAAACAAGGACAGCAGTAAATGTCTCTCCTGCAACATGGAACTGGCAACATTGTCACATGTGCTGTGTTACTGTGACGTTATTGACAACTTTAAGTAATCAGTTTTAGGACATATTGCTACTTATATACAATATACAGTCAAACCTCGGTTTTCATGATTAATCCGTTCGAAAAAGTCTGACTAAAACCGAAACGTATGAAAACTGAAGCAATATTTCCCATAAGAAATAATGTAAATCCAATTAATCCGTTCCAGACACCCAAAAATATTCACAAAAAATACATTTTATAGAGAATAACTATATTTTTACATACAGAAAACAATGAGAAATAAATATAAATGACTAATGAAATGGATAAATGAACATTTAACATCACTGAAAGCAAGCTAAGTACAGTACTGTACAGTACAGTATATTAACATCTGGCCTTAGCCACCCCTGACAAGCTGCTGTGCCCAGCTCT
The DNA here is from genome assembly GCA_033557465.1 of Ichthyophis bannanicus. Classification (NCBI taxonomy): domain Eukaryota; kingdom Metazoa; phylum Chordata; class Amphibia; order Gymnophiona; family Ichthyophiidae; genus Ichthyophis; species Ichthyophis bannanicus. The sequence continues at coordinate 49,909,761 of CM066047.1, read as the reverse complement.
CTTCGGAATCACATTGAATTCAGTCCATTATAATACCTTTACATTATCTGCTCAATGCTTCAGAATGGCAGAAAATCTTAATGATATAGCTTCAGACGTACCCTGCAAGAGAAAGAACTGCCTCCCACATTCATGCAACATCTCCTGCTTACGTTGACAGCTTTTCTTCCCTGCTACCGGGACAAAATCTCAGTCAAAAGACGTTGAAAACCGAAGCAATGCATGAAAACCGAGACAAAATCTCAGTCAGAAAAGACGTTGAAAACCGAAACGTATGAAAACCGGGGCAAATGAAAACCGAGGTTTGACTGTACTTTAAATATGCAATCAAAGATTGCTATATGGAAGCTCACTGCTATAAAACAAAATATATCAAAACCAAAGAACAGATCCATCCGCTTAATATTTACTGCTAAGATTTATCCTAAGTAATTGGAAACAGGGTGACTGTATTAAAACGCACAAGCATGGAGGAATTCAGTTTGGGTAACATATCAATGAGGCGGTGTCACCAGGTAAACATGATAACAGCATGAATATCAGGCCCTGTATGTGCAAATCACTTGTTTATCTATGAATTAATGCAGGCACAATCAATGTCTCGCACAAAAATGTTCAAAAACAAATTGGTAAAACAAACATGAAAAAATGCATGAAAAATAGGAGAATTTGTTTAAAATGAGTACAAACCATATTTTTTGGGCTGTGCACACCCCTCCTGGTTCAGAAGTCTTTAGTTTTTCTGTTCAATGTTGGCATGTCACCCCCTCTTTTTTTTTTTTCTACTGATGACTTTGATTTGTTTCAAAATTTAACAAAACAAGTCTGAACAAAAACACACAAAACAAGGACTGACCAATCGATGAGATTTGACTCCCAGTCAGTTAAGTCAGAACTTCATAGAACAAGTACAAGATCAACTACTTTAAAGTCGCATAACACTTAAAGGGTCAAGTCCAAGCTCAAAATTTCAGGTGCCATATGGTCCAGCAAGCTAAAAAATTTCACAGCAAGCTCTCCGGCTGAATGATACAGCTTAGCCCCATGTGCACTGGGTATTAGCATATATATAAGAAAGTGCTCGTTACTATCAATCTACTGTTGCCACCATCAGCAGCAGAGGCCCTGCCTCTGATCTCCCAGTGAGGAGGAGGAGGAGAAACTCTCTGACATTACTGCTCCAGCAAGGCTCATAAACAACCACCACATCCCAGCAACCCTCAGGGTGACCAACCAATCAATCCCTGCGAACCAAAGAGCTCAGTCACCACCAACACTATTAAAGTACAAATGCAAGCATTGAAGTACATTACCTTCTAGAACCCCGCATTGATGTCATCCCCTTGAATGGTGACAAAATGTCTGCAATCAGACCATCAAGCCTGGAGAACAATCCAAAATCATGATCACCAATCATCTCTAATTGTTGCTCTATACCTAAGTAATCTGTCTCTATCGCATCTGGCTGAATGAGCACCCACGGTCTAAAACAGAACTTGGGCAAAATGGGAACACTGCTTTGGTTGAAGGGGTAGAGAGAGAATCAATAAATACACATAACCCCGAAATTACCAGGGTCGCCCTTGCAGTTTAATTTTTCTAGCATCCAGCTCGCGAGCAGAGTGAAGGCACTACAACGGCAGTGTTAATTGTGTGCTTCCTCTGGGTGTATGTCATTCAGTTGGCAGAACCATGCCAAGCTAACTTCATATGCTAAGAGTGCAACAATGTCTGATGGGTCAAACTCCAAGCAACCAGAATAATTCAGCCATGCCCAGCACCTCCTCCTGTCCTAAATAATATAGCGATTGTAGCTTAGTCTAGGGCAGTGATGGAAGCAAGGAAGCTTTCCTGGTGTGTGTGGTTTTTCCATGCAGCTGTAAAATGCTCATTTGGCTCCTTCTAAGAGAGAGTCTAGGCTTACAGGAGAGCTGGATTCGGTATAGGCTGTGCTGCCTTTCATTGGACGAACATTAGAATTATCCAAAGACATTGTATCTGAGCTGTAAAGACCACATCATACAGGTCTTCTGCTTCGGTGGGGAAAAGAGATTGAGCCTCATTCAGAAAGGACTTCCCCTCCTCCTACCTTTCTGCATCAATAAAAGAGATCTTGTTTGAACAAGCCCAGCTGTTAACAAAAGGTAATTTTTTGCCAACTTAAACAGTTGCAGCTTTAGCCTAAAAGCAAAGCTATCAAAGAAAGTCAGATCCTACACTCATATCTTCAAGATCAGAGGTTCCTAACCTTTTTGGTCAATATGACCCCTTATTAAACCTCCAAATGTTCAGGGACATCCATTTTATCCCCACTACTCTTCCTGGACCTAATCCTCCCAGTGCAATTTAAGACTATTAATTCTTCTTTATTTTCATTCCCCTTCCTATCTTCACTAATCTCTTGCTCTCCTTCTAGCCAATTCCAGCAGTCTCTTTCTTTCTCTCCCTCCCAGCCATTTCCTTCCAGTTTCTCTTTCCTACACCCAATCCTCACCAGTCTCTCTCTTTTTTCTTTTCGTGTCCAATGGACCCCAGTGGCTCAAGGACCACAGCTTGGGAACTAGAGTTCTAGTTGTACTAGAAAGTTATTGTCCCAATAACAACTCATTGGTAGAGTCAAACTGACCAGAAACTGTTATTTATTAACTGGAATTTATATATTTTTCTGATCTGGGGCAATCATTAGGTTTAATTACTTGAGCTCTCCACAGCTAAGCCAACAGAAATTGGACTCCAAACCCCTCTTGCATTCTAATGCTTTTTTGATTAAGCACGTATCATTGTATTACTGTAGTACTGAAGTCGTTCTTAATATTTAATTTCACAAGAACAGTGCCATCATGCCTTCTTTATGTCCTGGAATAAGTATTGCTCTTGCATTTTAATAGGGGGGGGAGGGGAGATTCAGACAGCTGCTGATCATGAATATATATGGAGACAGTAAAACACCAGAGGAGCTAAAATTGATGGCAGATAAAGACCATATGGTCTGTCCATCTACTCGGTAGTTCCCAACCTAGTCCTCAGGTACCCACAGGCCAGTCAGGTTTTCAGGATATCACAATGAATATGCATGAGATAGATGATCTGCATACAATGGAAGCAGTGAATGCAGATCTCTCTCGTGTATATTCATTGTGGATACCGTGAAAACCTGACTGGCCTAGGGGTACCAGAAGACTAGATTGGGAACTACTGATCTACATCAGCTACAAAGCTCTACAATCCCTTGCTCTCCCTCAGAGATCCTCTGTGCTTATCCCATGGTTTCCTGAATTCTGATACCATCATCCTATCCACACCATCTACTGGGAGGCTGTTCCACACATCTGCAACCCTTTCTATAAAGAAATATTTCCTTACATTACTCCTGAGGCTACTCCCTTTCACCCTCATCCTATGATCCTTAATTCCAGAGCTTTCTGTTTACCGGACATTTATGCCTTGGAGGGATTTAAAGGTCTCTAACATAACCATCTCCAAGACCGATGCAAGGGTATCGGGCATCCTAGGAGAACTTTCAGCCTTAAGCCCCCCCCCCCTTCAGGATTTCAATAATTAAACTCAAATCATAATTATCGAAACACCACCACAACAATCCTATAGCAGTGCATCATTAGGAAAATACGGGGTCCATTTTCAAAGAGGTTTAGCCAGTTAGCAGGACCTGCCGGTCAGCTAAACCCTGCTCTGCCAGATATTCAGCAGCACTACCCGTTCGTGCCACTGAATAGCCCACAGGCCATTGTTGAAACATGCAACTAGTTCCTGGGTGACCCGTGGGTGAAAAAGGGGCAGTACTGGTGACTATCCAGTAGGTGGCGATATTCAGGCACTAACCAGATAGGCAAAATGCATAAAGTTAGAACAATTAGTGGCTAACGTTATGTGGTTGTTGCTCTCCAATTAGCAGCAGAATATTGCTGCTCACCGGATAGCAATACTATCGCCACCAAAACCGATGCCGGATTTTTGCCCACAGCGATCAGGTGCTTTAGCAGCACTGACCGCCACAGGCTGAATATTGACCCACACGATTTTAAATATGAACGACTTTACGTTGTGTGCATGTGTGTTCCCGCTCTCCCTGCGAGGAGAAGCTGCTGATGGCTCCACTGTTAGGATCCATTGTTTTGCTTGGCCTGCAGCTACTTTTTGCTGCACCTCGGAAGCTGCTTCCTCAGGCAACTGCCTTGCTTTGCCTAATGGTTGGGCCGACCCTGTTTCCGTCTCTTGCCTTCCCTTCCAAAGTCTGCTCCCATATGCTTTATGATGAAGACGACCATTGACCATTTTAGTAGCCACCCTATAGAATGAGTCCATCTGGTCTATATCCTTTTGAAGAGGTGGGGTCAGGATATGGTTAGTGCCGCTGAATATTTACAGGTGCCACCGCTGCACACCCCGATGCTAAATCGGTTAGTATCAGGGTGTCCCAGGGACAGAGTGGAGGCGGCACCCGAAAAAGGTCAGGCAGCAACTATATTGAGCCACTGCCCAGTTATCAGAATTTATTTATAGGGATTTTTGATATGCCGCTAGGCTGGAGCATTAAGTGGTTCACAAATAAAAGGACTGCCAGAAAAGAAAAAAAGGAAAGGCGCGCCATAAAACTGACAGGACAGAATAGTAAAGGACAGGATACAGAACAAAAGAGAGGAGAAGCAATCAAATCAGGCAAAACAACACAGACCAAGGAGATAGACAAAAGGACAAGGGCTACATGGGGGTGACAAATTGAATGCTAGCTGGTACAGGTATGTTTTTAAAGCACCTTGAACTTAGGAAATGATGATTCAGTGCGCAGGGAGGCGGGGAGAGAGTTCCACAAAGCGGGGCCAACAAAGAAAAAAGCAGCACCCCGAGCGTGCTCGAGGCGAGTCTGGGTAAGAGGGGAGAGCAAGATGGTGGGTATGGCCAAACGTCAGGCACAGTAAATAACCTAACGTTTGCCACAGAAGCCCCAGCATTGAATATCCAGGTCTAAAGTTCAACGCTGAATATCGGGCCCATGGTCTCCATAACTGCACACATTATTCCTAGAGGTCTCACCCGAAATTTATATAGAGCCACTATCCTTTTTCCTGTTGACCATTTCTCTCCCTATGCACCTGAGTACCCTTCTGCTTGAATCCATCATCTTTTCTACTTGATTAGCCACCTTAAGATCTCCAGATATGACCGGCCCTCTCCTCTCTGACATGGCATGCAAACAAGCAAGAAACCTGGGAATCTATTCCTGACCCTGCGAATGTGCCACAGACATTTAAGTGCCGTGGCTGACCCCAGTGGCATTTAAATTATCAGCCCTTTCGAAGTCAGGCCCCTGGTTCCTAAATCAGAGTCTCCAGAACCCACGAAGAGCTTTCTTTTTCAGGGTAACCACTGTGCATAAGTGAAGGGTAGTTTTATAAGGGGGGGGGTACTAATTTAAGAGGCTAAGTAGGAGCCTATATACAGGGTGGCCCAAAAAAAGTGAGAACATCTCATAAATTAAAAGCTTAAATAATTTACTTACTTACCTTTTTTAGCTATTTAATGTCTTTATTTCGACAATTTCCAGTCGCCTTTTTTTTTTTTACATCTGTCTTTTTGAATTTTTAAATAACTTATATGCTACAAAATGTTCTCACTTTTTTGGGCCACCCTGTAGGTGCTGTTTTATAAAGACATGCATCCTTATGAAATACTAGTGTAAGCTGCAGACACGGACATTCACATCTGCTCTCAAGCAGGTGGAAACATTCACACATAAACTTTACAAGTACACACAAAATTAAGGTATTTTATAATCAGCAAACATACTTGTGAAATTCCCCTTACTCCATCCAAAACACACTGGGGTCCGCTTACCAGCATAGTATGCACCTTCATGTCAATGTGCGCCCTTTTAAGCCAGTAATAAACGAGCCATTTACATGTGTATGTGGCCATGTATGGGTGAAAATGCTCTTTTATAAAACTGCCCTTAGAAAACTAGTGTCATTTGCATGAATATCTGCTGCACAAGGTAGGTGAAGTATTACAACCACGCACAACTCGACCACAACCAACACGGTTTCCGCCCCAACCATGGAGTTGAAACACTCCTGCTATACCTCTTTAACGACATACTACACCTCATAGACAACAGCAAGAACGGAATACTCATGATCTTCATCGACCTATCATCAGCGTTTGACATAGTCGACCACGGAACACTACTAGCAAGACTACAGAACATTGGACTACACGGAGCCACACTGAGGTGGTTCCACTCTTACCTAACGGACAGATAGATAACAGGTCAAGATTGGGCCCAACACATCCCGACCCATAAAAGTCATGCAAGGCGTACCCCAAGGATCCACACTATCAGCTCTCTCATTCAACATCTACATCCAACCAATATGCAACATCATAAAAGAGCACGGGATAAAATACACAATCCATGTGGACGACATAATGATATACACACCAATCACCCTCGACAACCCAGACCACACCAAGATAACAGACTGTCTCACACATATGAACACCTGGTTTCAAAACAACATGACCATAAACTACAGCAAGACCGAGGCGCTAACCATCACACGAAACTCCAACTTCATTCCCCCCCCCTCCCCCGCGACATCAAGATAGGCATCACAACCATACCCATACAATCAGAAGTGAAATACCTCGGAGTGACAATGGACAAAGAACTTAACCTTCAGTCCCACATCAGCAGAACCACCAAAAATGCATACCACAGGCTTTCCTAACCAGGGCTCTACAGATCAACAAACAGGGAACTTTTGCTGAACTCTAGTAACCTCCTCAGGTTTAGAAACTGCTAACACCTAATCAGGAGTTAGTGGGCTTGATTTCCTGAGTGCAGCTGAGGCCTGCATAAAAGGCTCCAGTGCCTTGCCCTGTTGAGGCTTTCCTAACCAGGGCTCTACAGATCAACAAACAGTAAGGATTTGAGGGTTTGTTTGTTTGGTTTTTTTTATTATATTACATTGCTAGCTCTCTGACTGGGAGCTCTTAAAAGGGTTTTTTGTATATTTTTTAAAGCAAGGTTACTTTCTTTTTGGTGCTTTAGGAGAACTTTTGCTGAACTCTAGTAACCTCCTCAGGTTTAGAAACTTTTAACACCTAATCAGGTGTTAGTTCCCTCCCTACCCACCCCGACTCCCACCCACCCCTAGTGAGCAGTCTTGCTTTATAGGGCACCTCCCCCTTTAACAAATCACAGAGAATTGGACCAGCACATTTTGAATATAATTAAAGAGATTTAACTGCTTTTTCTCTGAAAGGACAGCTGCGAAACCGGCTGGTACTTGGTAGATCTCTCTCTCTTTTGCTTTAACAGATACCTAAGCTCCACGAACAGAACAATGGCTGGGAAAAATCGCATTGCTAAAGCTGTTGCCCCTGTTACAGCTTCTGCCTCGGTCCAGACAGAAGTCCTAATGCCAGTTGAAGGACCAGTCCCATGTGCAGGTGCCTGCTTGCTGAAGCTCTGAGGAAACAAGTGGAGGAACTCAGAGAGGAGGTGGCGAGGCTGAGGAGCATTCAAGACAGTGAGAAGTACATTGATGAGATGCTTCTTGCAGCAACCAAGCTCTCCAGCACAGGAGAAGATGGGTGCCAACAGAATGTCGATGGTTGGACACAAGTCACCAGGGCCTGCAAAATCACCAATCCAACTTCTCCAGCCCTTGAATTGGAGAACCATTATGCAGCCCTGGAAGTGGAGGAGGTGAAAGCATCCCTGGAAAGGGAAGAACCAGAGTTCAAGTACCCCAAAGTTGCAGAATCAGTGACCAGAAGGAAACGAAGGGTAGTGGTGGTTGGAGACTCTCTTCTGAGGGGTACTGAGGCGTCCATCTGCCGACCAGACTTGATGTCCAGAGAGGTATGCTGTCTGCCTGGTATCGAAATCCAAGATGTTACGGAGAGTTTGCCGAGACTCATCAAGCCCACTGACTATTAATCAATGTTGCTAATCCATGTTGGAACAAATGATACTGCCAGGTATACCTCGGAACGTATCAAAAGTGACTTCATGGCTCTGGGACAGAGGGTGAAGCAGTTAGGTGCACAGGTGGTATTCTCTTCAATCCTCCCTGTTGAGGGTAAAGGCCAAGGCAGAGAGGCTCGCATCCTGGAGATGAATGCATGGCTACGTGGATGGTGTCATCGAGAGCATTTTGGTTTCCTAGACCATGGGATGCTGTTCCAAGGGTTGCAGAGCAGAGATGGCATCCATCTGTCCAAGAAAGGTCAACGCATCTTCGGTAGTAGACTGGCTAATCTACTGAAGAGGGCTTTAAACTAGATTCTTTGGGGATAGGTGAAGAAAGCCCCCAGGAAAGTGAAAGCCCCCAGGTAGGTGATACATTAAATACCTTTATGGAAATGGGTAACAGGGGTAACATATGGAAAGCAGTGTGTATAAATGCCCGTAGCATGGGAAATAAGATCCCTGATGTTGAAGCTTTGGTGGGAGTGGCTGACTTGGATTTAGTGGCAGTTACAGAAACATGGTTCACAGAAAACCATGACTGGGATGTAACTATACCTGGCTATACTTTATTCAGAAAGGACAGGGTAGGACGAAGGGGAGGAGGAGTGGCACTATATGTAAAAACTACTATTAAAGCTTTGGAATTACAGAGCTTAAAAGGGAGAGAGGAAAATTGAGAAACCGGAGATTGCATGCACAGTTTCTCAATTTTCCACATACTTCCCTGTTAGCTCCTGGAATACTTTTAGAAAAGTATTTCAAAGAAGTCCTTAATATTCGAGAACCGATTGCTGTTTCGCAGGCTTATTATATTCTTGCTAGCAGTAAAAATGTTAATCCTCAGGAGGGGGGGATGGATGAAATAGTGCCGGCTATATCAAATCTAACTGCGTTTTTAGAAGACTCTACTGACAATATTTCTTCACGTTCTACTTTATTAGTTACTTTTGCCTCCATCGAGGTTAAGCAGTGGATACTTCGCGCTTTCTTTAAAAAGAAGTCTGTTCCCTTTTGTGGGCAGGCTCTTAATATTTTCCCTGATGTTTCCCGTGAGACTCAGCTTCGAAGGAGGCAATTTCTGGCTCTCAAGCCTAAGGTATTGGCCTTAGGGGCCACTTTTTTCCTTTGTTTCCCATGTAAATGTTTGATAGGTTTTGAGGGGGCCTCTTATGTTTTCATGGATATAACTTATTTAGAGAAATTTGTGAATGACCGCTCAGGTGTTGGATTTGGAAATAAGTCTGGTAAATAGATGGTAGGTTCTCCAGTAGTGTAGGCTTTTAGCCTGGTTTTCTGTGTAATTTAATTTTCTTCATTGTTAGTTTGCCTACACCGTTTGATGTGGACTATATATTGCATTATGTTTCTTGCCACTTATGTAATTTCTATTTGTACTAATTTATATTATTTTCCTTTTTTGATTTGGTGTATATTCACTGTAAATGCTCAATAAAAAAAAAAGGGAGAGAGGAGGCATTGTGGGTTAAACTAGAAAGAGGGAAAGAGAAATCTATTTGCAGTGGTGTGATATATAGACCTCCCTCACAAGAGGAAGAGGTGGACAGAGAGTTAATTGAAGACATACGCAGCATTGCTAGGAAAGGGGAAGTGCTACTGATAGGAGATTTCAATATGCCAGATGTTGATTGCAACATTCCTGCTGCAGTATCATCTAGAAGTAAGGAGATCCTGGATTCCCTACAGGGAGAACTATTCAGGCAATTGGTAACAGACCCCACACGTGAAGGGACCATACTGGACTTGGTGCTTACCAATGGTGAAAGTGTTTCTGATGTTGTAGTGGGAGATCATTTTGCATCCAGTGATCACCAGATGGTGTGGTTCAGTATTAGGACTAGGGCTGTTAGAATCCATTCCAAGGTGAGGATCTTAGGCTTTAGGAAGACTAACTTTGCGAAGATGGGCCAATACCTCAGGGAGTCGTTAGTGGGATGGGAATAGCTGGGGGATGTAGAAAAACAGTGGGCAAAACTGAAAGGGGATATTTTAAGGGCAACCAACCTTTTTGTTAAAATGGTAAATAAAGGCAAAAGGAAAAGGAGACCGCTATGGTTTTCTAAGGAAGTAGCTGAAAAAGTGAAGAAAGAGGGAGGCCTTCATGAAATACAAGAGATCACAGAGAGAGGAAGACAGGCATCTGTATTTGGAAAAACTTAGAGAAGCTAGCAAAGTAGTCAAGAAGGCAAAGATTCAAAAGGAGGAGGAAATAGCCAATGCAATAAAATGGGGGGATAAGACATTTTTCAGCTATATTAGTGAGAAGAGGAAGGGCAAAAGTGGTATTGTCAGACTCAAGGGTGTAGGGGGGGGGGGAATATGTAGAAGCTGATAAGGATAAAGCGGAATTGCTTAACAAATATTTTTGTTCTGTGTTCACAGATGAAGAACCAGGAGCAGGACCTCAGAAAACACCCACAAATAGGAACAGAAGCGAGGGACATCCTGAACAATTTTCAGAAGACTGTGTTCGTGAGAAACTAGCTCAACTTAAAGTAGACACAGCGATGGGACCGGATGGGATACACCCTAGAATACTGAGGGAACTTGGGGACGTTCTAACAACTCCACTGACTGACCTTTTCAATGCCTCGTTGGAGTCGGGAGTGGTGCCAAAGGACTGGAGAGAGGCTCATGTGGTGCCTTTACACAAAAGCTGAAGTAAGGATGTGGTTGAAAACTACAGGCCAGTTAGTTTAACGTCGGTGGTGAGTAAATCATTGGAAACACTGCTGAAAGAGAAAATAGTGAGGTTTCTGGAGTCCAGCGGATTACAGGATCCGAGGCAGCATGGATTCACCAGAGGCAGGTCTTGTCAGGCAAATCTGATTGATTTCTTTGACTGGGTGACCAGGGAGTTGGACCGAGGGAGAGCTCTAGATGTGGTGTATTTAGATTTCAGTAAAGCCTTTGACACTGTTCCTCACAGGCGACTTATAAACAAACTGAGCACACTAGGGATGGACCCTAAAGTTACTGCTTGGGCTAGAAACTGGTTGGGTGGGAGGCGACAAAGAGTACAAGTAAATGGAGCTCACTCTGAGGAGAAGGATGTTACCAGTGGTGTGCCCCAGGGATCTGTCCTTGGTCCGATTCTTTTTAACATCTTTGTTAGTGATATAGCGGAAGGGCTGTCGGGTAAGGTTTGCCTCTTTGCGGATGATACCAAAATCTGCAATAGAGTAGACACCCAGGAAGGTGTAGATAACATGAGGAGGGATCTAGCTAAGCTTGAAGAATGGTCTAGAATTCGGCAGCTGGGATTTAATGTTAAAAAATGTAAGGTCATGCATTTGGGCTGCAGCAATCCAAGGGAGCAATACAGTATAGGAGGTGAAGTACTTTTGTCCACTAAAGAAGAGCGGGACCTAGGCGTGGTTGTGTCTGATGATCTTAAAGTAGCTAAACAGGTAGAAAAGGCGACGGCAAAAGCTAAAAGGATGCTTGGGTGCATACGGAGAGGAATGGCTAGCAGAAAAAAGGAGGTGATAATGCCTCTGTATAAGTCTTTGGTGCGACCTCATTTGGAGTATAGTGTGCAATTCTGGAGACCGCACCTTCAAAAGGATGTGAACAGGATGGAGTCGGTGCAGAGGGTGGCTACTAAAATGATTAGTGGTCTTCATTATAAAGCATATGAGGACAGACTGAAGGATCTTAATATGTACACCTTAGAGGAAAGGCAGGATAGAGGTGATATGATTGAGATGTTTAAATACCTCCGTGGCATAAATGTTCAGGGAGAGAGCCTCTTTCAATTGAAAGCAAGTTCTGCTACGAGGGGACATGGGATGAGGGTGAAGGGAGATAGATTCAGGAGTGATATGCGGAAATATTTCTTTACGGAAAGAGTAGTGGATCCGTGGAATAGTCTCCCAGTGGAGGTGGTAGAGATGAGGACAGTAACTGAATTCAAAAAAGCATGGGACCAACACAGAGGATCTCTAAAGGTAAAAAGTGTACTGTTGTAGTTGTTGATATGGAAGGACAGACTAGATAGGCCATGTGGTCTTTTTCTGTCATCATGTTTCTATGTTTCTATGAGACTAGTATGACACCTCAAGCCCCTCCTCACTCAGGAACACTTCCGCACAGTTTGTCAAGCACTAATAACCCCACTCCTAGACTTCTGCAACCCAATCTATCTAGGTCTAATGAAACAGACATTAAGACCATTGCAACTGGCACAAAACACTGCAGCACGCATAATTGCTGGCACCACAAGACAAGAACACATCACACCCACCCTAAAAGAGCTCCTCTGGCTGCCTATCAGTGCACGCATTAGATACAAGACAATCATAAACATTTTCAAAATCAAACATCCATCATCAGCTTTCAGCCTACACCCACTCATACAACCAGACAACAGCACAAGACCGAGAAGAAGAGGCACATCCAACCGTGTCAACACACCTAAAGATATCAACAGGATACGCAAGGACACTGAAAAACGAGCCTTATCAAAGGCGGCACCAACAATCTGGAACGCCCTCCCCGACGAACTGCGTTAAAGAGTTCAGGAAACTACTGAAGACAACCCTCTTCATAGAACACTACGGTGACATTACTTAAACCATGCAACAGACACAATTCCCCCCACATGTCACTATAATTGTAATTAAGCAAGGAACTGATACCCATAGCACTCTAAATAGCGCACGCTGTAAATAGCACCACAAGAATCAACGTCCAGACACACTCACACGCATACACTACTCACTGCATGTACACACTAGACACTGTATCCTATTGATTGTTTGCTGTTCAGACCGCCTTGATTGCAGGATAAGGCGGTATAGAAATACGTTTAAATAAATAAATAAATTATAACTTCTCCTTCCTGGGGGCAATTTTAAAAGTCATTTATGTACACCAAACAAAGGTATAAATACATAAACGGCTTCTTATAAACGTGTTTGTAGCGTATGTGGGTAAAAGTAGTGTCATTTCACGTATACTTTAGAAGAATACTCATGAGGAGCAGAGGTATTCCCCAAGATGGAGATTGGGGGGGGGGGGGGGGGACAATACACGTCGGATTCTCCAAATGACAGAGCACATGGGCTTTTCCCCTGTTCTTCATTCACAAAAGAGAAGCAGACACATTCAAGAATGCGGCACTCCATCTTACCAAAATCCTAAACATCTTATTAGCTTTAAGATGGAAGATTTACGAACTGACCAATCACTGAAAAGGCAGAAAGACGTTTTTATTGTTATTTCAGGCACCTGTGCTCTGCCCTTTTGAGCCATGAACCCAGAGATCATTCTCTGAAGGGATTATTTGCCCTCTGTACTTCCCGAGCACCGGGGAGTGGTTTTATTCCTGCAAATGCAAAGAAAGGAAGTGGAAACAATACCAAAATACCTGGTAAAAGGAAATAGGAGGGGGAAAGACGAGCAGGAGACAAAGAAGCAAGACTTTTTGTGCTGGCTCAGGATGAAGTGCAGTAGCTAACTTCTCTAGTATTTTTTCTTGACAGCAGAGGACTTAGAAAACCACAGGAATTCTGAACTCCAGCAAACCGAACCAGCTTTTATTTCATGCTGATGCCACAAACAGACGCAAACACAGAAAGGGGCCCTTTTTCTAGAGGGAACTATAATGCTGCACTTAAACACACCAACAGCGTGCAAAACAATAGTGCAGTAGCTGTTGAGGGCGTGGAAAACATGCTCCCTGGCAGCTACCACAGTGCAGCTTGCCCTAAAGCAGCATACAAATAGCTCATCAATGGAGACGGCAGTAAATGCACGCCTGCTAATTGCATGCTGTGTAGATAGTATGCTCTATATGTCAAAAAAATTCTCAAGGGGCCAATATATATATCAAAACAAAAAAGTTACTACCCCAACTAACTTTACAAAAATTTAAAAAAAAAACCAAAAACAGAAGAAAAGAAAAATAAGACACATACATGAGATGAGCAAAAAATAAAACAAACCCCAATGCTGCAGAGAAAAACCCACCATTAAAGGAGGAAAAGACCTCAGTAATCTCCAATGTAAAAACAAAAGGAGTCGAGTCTGTCAAGAAGACGAATCAACGTCTAAGTCAAAGAACAGACTACTGATCACATCAACGGTCTAAAAAACCTTCAGCCAAACCTAATAAATAAAATAAAGGCAGGCTTCCAGCAGGCTTTCAAAACAGCATGGCGCAGTCCTTAACTTAAACGGAAATAGAAAAACTCCGAACACTTATCCGCAGATGTGATGAAAAAAACAGCAAACAATGATGATGTTAAGATGCAAAGGAAGATGCTGACATCAGTGATGAACAAAGGTGGCAGGGAGCCCCGACATCAGATGTTTCGCCTCAGCGGCTTCTTCAGGGAGCTTAAATTCACTCTCCACACTCTGTATGCTGTCACTGCAGGTAGCTGAATAAACGAGCTCTCAAGAAAATGCACCGGAGCTGAAAACAGAGCCTGTAAGCTGGAATTAGGGAGATAGTCAAGAATATACAGCAACCAGAATGCGAACTCTAGCCGTAACAGTAAACGGCTATCGGACATGAGGATTGCTTGGTCACTTGCCTGCCTGGTGCAAAAGTGGCAGACGTCACACATAGCCTAGATAGGATTTTAGACAGTGCTGGGGAGCAGCGCACTATCTTGGTACATGTTGGTAGCAATGACAAAGGAAAATGTGGGAGGAAGGTTCTGGAGGCTAAAATTTAGGCTTTTAAGTAGAATGTTGAAATCCAGGACCTTCAGGGTAGTATTCTCAGAAACGCTTCCTGTTCCAGGTGCATGACCCAATGCGTGGATGAGACAATGGTGCAGAGAGGAAGGAAGGTTTTAGATTTTGTTAAAAACTGGGTTATATCTGGGGCATGGGGGAGCCTATTCCGCAAAGATGGGTTTCACTTTAACTGGGGTTGTACCAGGCTGCTGGCGCTAACATTCAAATGGGCAATAAAGTAGCTTTTAAATTAGAGCCTGGGGGGAAGCAAAGTCACTCATGAGCACCTGGTTTAAAGTAAGATGTTTGTGAAAGATACCATCCAAATAGGAACGTTAGGACATTCAAAAGAGAGGTTGCAATAAAGGTTAAAATAGCCCAGGTGCCTTTAAATAAAAAGCAGAAAGATTTGAAAGATTGCAAATTATCCCTGTCAACTGCTATGAAACTTGTAAATTCATACAAACATACCTTCAAAATGTCTCCATACCAGGAGGTCTCAACCTGGTCCTCGGGACACACCAAGTCATTTAGGTTTTCAGGATAACCGCCATGGGTATGCATGAGACCGACCGACATGCACTGCCTTCATCGAATACAAATTTCTCTCATGCATATTCATGGAGGTTATCCTGTAAACCTGACTGGCTTGGTGCGTCCTGAGGACTAGGCTGAGAACCCCTGCTCTATACAAATGCTAGAAGCTGCAAGCTTTAAGATGGGAGAGTTAGAATATATAGTACTAAATGAAAACAAAGATAATAGGCATCTTGGAGACCCAGTGGAAGGATAGCCAAGGGACACTAGGGTACAAATTATAATGCAACAATAGGATGGATCAGGCGCTACACATAAAAGAAAGTATTGAGTCATATAGAATACGAGTTCTGTGGGAAACAAAAGGCACCATTGAATCTTTATGGATAGAAATTCCATGTATGAAGGAGAAGAGAGCAGTAGGAGTTTACTACCATCCGCCTGGACAGAATGATGAAATGCTATTGGAAATTAAGGAAGTTAACGAAAATTGGCAACACAATAATAATGAGCAATTGCAATGCCCCCAGTACTGATTGGATAAATGTCATGTCAAGACATTCTAGGGAGGTAATGTTCCTAGATGAAATGACCTATTCATGGAGCCGCTGGTTCATGGATCGACTACAGAAGAAGCTCTTTTAGACTTATTTCTTTGTGAAACACAGGATTTGGTACAAGAGCTAAAATGTACTGGGACCATTTGGCACTAGTGATCATAATGGGCCCAATATTCAAAAGCATTTACACGGTTTGCAGTCCTGCAAAATGTTTAAAACCACTAAGCTGAATATCCATGGATGCCATCTCTACACAACCCGATGCCAACCGTTTAGCATCACAGCATGTTGGGAGCATTCCGGACCAGAGCAGAGGTGGTATCGATCACTAACTGTGCAGCCGCGATATTGGGCCACTGCCTGGTTAGCAATAAGTGATGAAAGCCAGGCTCAGGAAAACCCTGACCTAACCTTTGCCGCATATCACTAACTGGGTATTTTATTTAACAGATTTTCCATACCACTATTATTAATTCAAAGCAGTTTATATAAAACAATTACAGCAACTAGCTTTTACATAGAACAGGGAATTCAAACTTGGAGGATTAGATGGTATACTTGTTACATTTTAACTTTGCTAATTATATACATTTACATTGTCGTGGAATGATGGGGTACAGCAGTTACATTTAACAGGTGCGGTAGTGGTTCAGTTCAATACCAGGGCCAGCACTAGCCACAATCACTGAACATCCTCCCTAATCTGTATATCATAGACTGCCTGAAGAACAAATTAATCATTATTAGCGCTCAGCTCAAATGACAAGACTTTGACTTTAATACTTTGGACACATCAATGAAAGGAAAAGATGCTTTGCAAGGTTGGAGGTTAATACAAAAGAAGAGGACTGGAAATGTGATGGATCAGTACAGTAACAGCAGCTATGGATGCCACCAACAACTAGCTGCCTGACAGAAGGTCAAACACAGGGACAACTATCCATAGGAGAACATATGTCAGCACTGACTCAATGGCACTTTAAAAAATCATATATTTTTAACAGCTTTTTTTCAATTCATACTGTACATACGGACTGCAGTTTCCCTTGTAAAAGCTGCTTTTAAAAGGGTCAGCATAACATTTCAAGCTCAAATTCTAAATAAGGGTTTCACAAATCTGTCCTGGGGGTCCCAAAACCAGTTGGAGTTTCAAGACACCCATGCTGAATATGCACAAAAGAAATTTGTATATACAGAATCTCCAATAAGCACATTTTTCTCATGCACTTTCCTTGTGAATATGCTGAAAATCCAAGTGACTATAGGGATCCCAGGACAGGTATGGGAAGCCCTGCTCGATGTAGTCTCAAAAGCCCATGAACCATAGCATCTTCGGATAATTATTATGTTTAGCTAATAAAAATATTAACCTACAAAACCTCCATTACCATTTCTTTAAAGACTTGAGAGTATCTAGCCTTAGAACATACAATACTTTGAAGTCAAAACTAAACTAACAGTGTACGGCTTCACCACTGTCTACCAGAAAGTTCTGAAGGATAAAGTGGAAAAACACCTTTTAGTCCTTTAACTAACATCCTTAACTTCAAGCAGTCTTTAGGAAGCACAGAAAGGTCAGACTGATTTATTCTTAAGCCAAAATGAAGTTTATATAGTATTTTATTGATCTTAATAGGAACTGCAGCCTGGATACCCAAAGGGTCAAAATGATATTTAAACGCTAACAGAGGCTTTGCAGAGGAGGGCAATTTGCCCGATTATATAGAGCTCTAATTCTACTATACTAATGTTGCAAAGGAAAAACTCCCTAGCTCAGAGAGAGATATTGTCAAGTGAACATTACTTTATGGAAGCAATACAATCTCTCAAACCCTGAGGAATCTCTGCTTCACAAATTCTCTTTGAACTGTTTTAAGTAACATGCCCTTTCACTGCCATTATAATTTTCATATTTAAGAAGAAGAATACATCAGATTGCACATCAGGGTAAAGTGAAAGTCATAGAAGCCAGGTAAAGATGAAAAGCGAATCAAGTGATACAAATCTCAAATACTTCAATCAAAATAGAAAAGAAGGGAAGAAAATATCTGATCAAAGAGACTCCTAAAAAAAGAAAAGAAATGGAATGATGACAAAAGGCGAGTCACAATCAGTTTTATATGGCAAGATCAGGGCCATATTTAAGATTTGGACCCATAGGCAGGACCCAGGGCCGATTCAAGGGTATGAGATGCCCTAGGTAAACCTTCAGCCTTGTGCCCCCTCGTAATTAAGTTTTAGACCCCAGCATCCCCCCCCCCCCCCAAGATTTTGATAATTGAACTCAATCATAATCGTTTCAACACCATCCCTCCCAGAACAATCCTATAAAAACATATTTGGACATGATGGAGGTTATTTTAGAAGCCCTTCTTGTGCTTTGGATGTCTAAGATCAGGCATAGAAACATCTCCAGGGCCATTTTAGAAGCCCGTTCTGTGGACAGCCCCAGAGTGAGGGCATCCAATTCTGAACAAGGGCATAGGGAAGGCGTGACCGGGGCATTCCCAGGAAGCTGGACCTCACTGCCTGATCTCGGAAACATCCCAGATGTCTGGAGTCATATCTAAGTTTAGACCTGCTCCAGGCACCAATAAGCACCCGGAAAGTGCTCATTTTGACTGAAAAACATCCAGAGGGTGTAGTGAAGAAAACACCACATCATCCCCAGTATTCAGCACAATCACAATGATAGCAGAAGTGGGATTTGAACCTGGCTTCCTGGTCCTAGCCCACTATTCTAACTATTAGGCTATTCCTAGACATCCAGAGTCCGGAATACTATTCTGGGGATGTCTATGTAGACGCCCCTGCAGACGTCCATACTGCAAAGGTCCACGTTTGTGAAATGGTGCCCGAGCTTGGACGTACCTGCTTTTTTTTCCCCCCCCAGACGTTCTGGCATAGATGTCTCAGATACTTTTAAATATTAAACTTTGTTTTGTAAATACATAAGGAGGGAGATTTCCAAAAGCTACTTACGATGCCAATAGACTATTTGCAAATTACTTTCCTGGAAGTAAACATATGCACCGAGTCTGAGTTCATGTTGCTAGATATCCGGTTGCAGCTCTGACCGCTGGCGCTATCTGCATATTGGTAATATACACGTAATGTTAGAACTGCTTTTGTTGTAACCTAGCTTTACGAGGTTTGTTAGCCGATTAGTGATTGATATTTCTACTACCAGAAAACACTGAACTCTGTTCACAGACCGCCCTCCCCCCTCACCCCCCAGCACTATCCAGATAGAGTCGAGACATGTAGAGAAAATATCCAGTGGCACTATCCAGACAGTGCTGCTCAATATCGCACTAGCTGGCATGTATCTGGTTAGCAAGTGCTTTTGAATAATTTCTTTAGAGTGCTCCAGTGGGTTGGAAAGAATAAAAAGGGTCATTCCTCTGGTTGGGGTTAGGCTTAGACATTTTCAGAAATATGTGAACTATTTTCTCCCTGTCACCTGCCGGTATGAAAGAGCAAGATGAAAAATACGTGAATAATCTTAATAGATTTAGGTTATGTAATTTTTCAAAGAGTAAACTACACAAACTAAAAGCATGGTTTGAAGATTTCCCCCAGAAAACAGTCATAGCTATGAGAGCAATATTATCTTTTGCTCATGATAAAGTTAAAATCTGCTCGGTGAAGGAGGACAGCTCTTCGTGCAAGAAAGAAAACAAATGATGGTATTTTAATATCCATTAAAAACTTTCATTCATACACAAATATACAGACAAACTGTAATCACTTGGCCATCAGTCTTCCTCTTTCTTTCCGACTCCATCATGTCTCAGCCCTCAGTTGGGTCCTCTAGGTGTGTGATATCTAATTGATGACCAAGAACAGTACAAGAAAACAGAAAACGATAAAATGAGTGGGCCATTTTTTCAGCTCTTTTCTAATTTACTTCCAGGTATTAATGAGCTTGTTTTGAAACAGCATTCTTTTATTTTGATGCGGTGTGTTGTGTGCCGTTAGGTCAATGCTGACTCCTGGAAACCCAACCGCTTGATTTTCATGGCTAGATGCAGCCAGAAGCAGGTTGCCAGGCCTTTCTTCCACACAGAAAGTCTATGGCACCTATACAGCAGAAAATGTTGCTCTCAGATAAGACCACCTCGGCACTGTCTAGATATTGTCGGGGTGGTCTTTGGGCGGAGCAGTGAATTACCCGGATAACCTAAGACAGCAAAAAGGCTAACCCAAGCAATCTGAAATACTAACCAGATAGCACCTGGCACTGACTACCCTATGTGGACATTCAGTACCAGCCAGTATCCGGATATCAGCACTGGATATGCAAATTGTATTTAACCACAGTGGCCAGTGTTTAAAAAGAAATGCCGAGTACCATGTTAAAATACTAACCCCAATAGGTTAAGCTTCTATATGGAACTAGTTTGCTCCATCTATCCAGGAGTACATCCAGGGCCAGTGCAAGATTATTGGGCACACCCTTGGCGAACCTTCAGCCTTACGCCCCTGCCCACAAAAAATTTTGAAAACAACAACAATCCTGATCATGGAAACACCGCCCCCTCCTACAACAATCCTTTATAAATGCATAATCAGACACCATGGACCCCAAAGTCAAAGGTATTAGCCGTGTTAGCAGACCTACTAACCATGTTAATGCCCTTCTCAGGGGTGCCGCCTTCGCATGCCCCAATGCTAATGGGAATTCCAGGGGCAGCACCTGCCATAAGCGGAAAGCGGCCATATTGCACCACTGCCTGGTTATGGAAAAGCGGCAAAAGTAAGGCGCAGCAAAGTTTAACCTTTCACGATAGAAGCTAACCGGACAGAGGCGATACTGAGCTGCTGCCCATAGTTAGCTTCCTGCCAATCCAGGAAAACCAAATATTCAATGCCGCAACTGAATATCCCCCCCAATCTTTTAAATATAGTGTAGTTACTCACCTGTAACAGGTGATCTCTGGGAACAGCAAGAATTTAGTCTTCACATATGGGTATCGTCGGTACCGACGGAGCCTGCGCGGGAACGCTCCCCAGCATCCAATAGGAAAGCTTTTGGGAGCATCCCACAGCGCATGTGTGCTGCCTTCCCGCCTCTGTACCTCTCTCACTTCAGTTGAGTTTATAGCTGAGACCAAAGGAGAGAAGTAGAGAAAGATAGAGACAAACTCTTAGGAGAGGTGGGTGGGTTGTGAAGACTAAATTCCTGCTGTTCCCGGAGATCACCTGTTACAGGCGAGTAACTATGCTATCTCCAGGAACAAGCAGGAATGTAGTCTTCATATATGGGGACTCCCCAGATTAAAGATGCCAAAGGGTGACCCCAGCTGGCTGCGAACCCAGGTGAGATGGACCATACTTCCTCCCATGGACCTTAGGCATCCAAACTGTGGATGGTGGGTAGGAGTTGTATTAAGTATGGAAGAGATGTTGTAGCTGGCCAAATGAGGCATCCCGACGGGAGTCCTTGTCTAAGCAATAGTGGGCTGTGAAGGTATGTACTGAAGTCCAAGTGGCTGCTTTGCAGATGTCATCAATAGAGACAGAACGAAGGTTAGCCATTGAAGCTGTCATTGCTCTCACATTGTGAGCCATGACATGGCCTTCGAGAGAAAGTCCCTTACTCTGATATGTATAGGATATGCAATCTGCAATCCAATTTGACAGAGTTCTTTTAGAAACTGGAAGTCCCAAATGACTAGAGTCAAAAGCCACAAAAAGCTGAGAAGATTTTCTATGTGGCTTAGTTCTTTGGAGATAAAAAGCAAAGGCTCTTTTACAATCCAATCTGTGAATATTCCTTTCCGCATTGGAGGCATGAGGCCTAGGGAAGAATATAGGAAGATAAACCGACTGGTTTAAATGAAAAGGCGAAACCACCTTTGGCAGAAAGTGAGGATGAGTCCTGAGGACTACTTTATCATGGTGAAGCCTTGTATAAGGAGGGTCAGCCACTAACGCCTGTAGTTCACTAATGCGTCTTGCAGAAGTGATGGCAATTAGGAAAATAACTTTCCATGAAAGAAACTAGGTCTGAAGTGGCTAAAGGTTCAAAGAGCGATTTCATAAGCTGACCAAGAACAAGATTTAGATCCCATGCCACCGGTGGTGGTTTAATGGGATATTTTGTTAAAGGTAGGCCTCTCATAAATCTTGATATAAGTGGATGAGAGGAAATAGGTTGTCCATCGAAAGGTTTATGAAAAGCAGCAATAGCACTAAGATGGACCCTAACTGAATTGGTCTTCAGACCAGAAGTTCATAATTGTAGAAGATACTCTAGTAGCAACTCTACGGGTACTAAAAGAGGGTTACGTCCCTTTTGTGAACACCAGATAGAGAACCTTTTCCACTTGAAAGCGTAGGAACGTCTTGTGGAGGGTTTTCTGGAAGCCAGGAGGATATCCTTTACTTGCTGAGAAAGGTTAACATCCTGGAATTCTAGGCATTCAGTAACTAGGCCCTGAGATGTAGGGACTGGGGATTGGGATGCAGTAAAGATCCGTTCTCCTGCAATAGGAGATCTGGAGCATTCCCCAACTCCAGAGGAGTAGTTTGAAAGAGACGCAGAAGAAGAGGATACCACGTTTGCCGTGGCCAAAGTGGAGCTATGAGTATCATACGACCTCTGTCTCTCTGAAGTTTGAATAAAGTCTTGGGAATGAGGGGAATGGGTGGGAAGACATAGAGGAAGTCCTGTCCCCAGTGGAGTAGGAAAGCATCTCTTGCCTGACAGTTTTGAGCCGGAATTCTGGAACAGAATCGGGGAAGTTTAGCATTCTGTGGACTTGCAAAGAGGTCTATATCTGGTGTTCACCAGATTCGAAACACTCGAGCAAGCTGGTATGAGTGGAGGGACCACTCGTGTGGCAGCAGTATTCGACTGAGTTTGTCTGCCCACAAGTTTTGAATGCCCAGAAGGTATACTGCAAACAGGTGAATTTGTAACTTTCTGGCGAGGGCCCATATTCACAAAGCTTTGTTGCATAGCGATAGAGAGCCTGTTCCGTCTTGCTTGTTCACATAGAACAGCTACCAGATTGCTGGTTTGGACCAATACTGTTTTGTTGCTGAGATGGCTCTGAAAGACTTGAATAGCATTGAAAATGGCTCTCAGCTCTAGGAGGTTTATGTGAAGGAAAACCTCCTGTGAGGTCCAAAGACCCTGAGTGGAGAGATCGTGCAAGTGGGCCCCCCAACCCATCTTGGACGCATCTGTCGTCAGAGTGGTTTGGCATAGAGGCTTCTGGAAAGGAGAGCCTACAAGGAGGTTTTCCAGGGATTGCCACCATTGCAGGGACAAAATCAGACGTGTGGTAGTTCTGATTTTGTCTGTTAGTTGACCCGAGGCTTGTGACCACTGAGAGGAAAGGATCCATTGTGCTGCTCGCATGTGGAGGTGAGCATAGGGAACCACATGGACAGTGGATGCCATGTGTCCCAGCAGTTGAAGCATCTCCCGAGCAGTAAGGAATACCTTCATAGATGCCAGTTGTATTATACGTAGACAGTATGGCTGGGGCAGGAAAGCCTTTGACTGCCGTGTGTCTAGACGAGCCCCTATGAATTCTAGATTGAGAGGGGGTGAGATGAGATTTTGGGAGGTTTATGACCAACCCCAAGTATTGAAGAATTGTCATTGCTCGAGAGAGAGCGAAGCTGGCCTCTGGAGCCGTCGATGCTCAAATGAGCCAATCATCTAAATAAGGGAAGACGAATATTCCCAGAGTCCTCAAATGCTGCTACCACTGCCATGCATTTTGTGAAGACTCTTGGAGCAGAGGCAAGTCCGAAAGGAAGCACTCTGTACTGGAAATGTCTTCCTTGGATCAGGAATCGAAGGAACTTCCTGTGATCTGAGTGGATGAGAATATGCGTGTACGCATCTCTTAGATCTAGAGAACATAACCAATCTTGATTTTGAAGGTATAGTAAAAGTGTTCTGAGGGAGATCTTGAAGTTTTCTCAGAACAAATACTTGTTTAATTCTCTGAGGTCCAGTATAGGCCTGTGTCCCCCTGTCTTCTCTGTCCCCTGTTGGGATATGGGCACTTCTTCAATTGCTCCTTGAGCTAGAAGTGACGTGACCTCCTGCCACAAGAGGTCGGTGGCAGGGCCCTGAGAATTGAACTGTCTCAGAATTGTAGGTGGGGGCAAGTTGAGGAAATGAAGCTTGTATCCCAAATCTTACAATGGACAGAGTCCAATTTTCTGATGTTATTTGTTGCCATCTTTTGACAAAATGGCATAGTCTGCCTGGAATAGCCAAGGGTTCGGGACCTTTTAGGGGCAGAATGACTAAGTTCTCTAGATGGAAGTCAAAGACCCTGAGAGGGCTGGGTCTGTTGAGCTGGTTGAGCTTTTTGAGCTTGTGGCTTTCTCTGCTGTCTGTTCTGTTGTTGTCCCTTTTGGGAAACATGAAGCGGACAGTGAGTTTGATGGGTGTAAGATTGGTAAGACTTCTTTTTCTTGCTGAAAAAAGGTTTCTTGAATGTTTTCTTTTTTGCTGGGTTGGCTGTAGCCTTTGACAATCTGTTCAAAGTAGTATTGTCAGATTCAAGCTGATTAGCCTTGTCTTGCCAGTCCTTACCAAAGAGATTTTCTCCTGTGCAAGGAATGTTTCCCAGCTTTTCTTGCACCCACTGTTCCAAGTCTGATGCTTGAAGTCAAGCAATATGACATGCTCCTATGTATATAGCAGAGGTTCTGCTAAGACATTCAAAACAATCAAAGGTAGCACGGTTCATGAATTTAGAGACATTCTGGGCATGTTTGACCAGAATAAGGTAGTCTGCTCTTTTTTCCTCTGAGACAGAAGGACTAATGAGCTCTGAGTCCTTTGTGACTTCTTCCAGGAACATTCCCATATACAGAATGTAGGAACTGATCCTGGCTCCCAGCATAGAGGATTGAAAACATTGACGGCCAAAGGCATCGAGTGTCCTGGATTCACGGCCTGGAGAATTAGAAGAGTGTGTTTTTGCACTCTTGATTCTTCGCATGGCCGATTCCACTACCATTGAATGGTGTGGTAACTGAGTTTTTTGAAAACCAGGACAACTTGGCACTCGGTACATAGTGTCCAGGCGTCGGGAATGTGAAGATATCGTTAAAGGAGTCTCCCACATTCTCATCAGATCATGTACGTGCCATAGGGTGCCATAGGGTATTGTAGAATTCTTAATTCCTCTGCCCTAGGTTCTTTTTCTGGAATCACAGTGATTGCAAGGCCTTTTGCTAAATCACATATGAAGTCCTGAAAAGACATATCTTCTGGAGGAGACATCCTACGTTGAGGAGAGGGAGTCGAATCTAACAGATTCACTCTGGTACCGGTAGAATCAGTGTCATCGGAATCGGAAGACTCAAGCACCGGGTGCTCCTGTGACACATGGTATCGGAACCACTCGAAGTCGGTACCAAAGTGTCTCGGTTCCTGATCCCTGATACCGGGCATCGGCATGGGGAGGAAGTAGTTCTGTCGAAGCAGTTGTTGTCGGTACCAGTACCGATGTCGGTACTGATACCTGTGGAACCGTCTGTTGCGGTCTTAGCAATACCAAGGCTGCTAAGAGGGCCGCTAGACTGCGTTCAATAGCGAGGATTCTGTGATCCATCACTCCTGCTGATGCCTGAGTGCCTGTACCGGTGGATGCGGCCACGACACCAGAGCATGGCACCAGTAGTTCCGCAGAGGTCGAGGCCTCTGGAGCATCCTGGAGCCCCGTTAATGCTTTGGAGCTTGAAGACTCCCGCCGGGGCTGTTTTGCCGGTGAAGTATACTCAAGGGAAACGCCCGAGGCATCTCGATACTTCGAATGAGATTTTCCCTTCGAGGACCGGCTAGTTTTACTTTTGGTTACCTGAGATCCATGGGAGGAAGATGAAGCCCTGGAAGACGTCGATGCAATTGACATCGTGTCGGAGGCAAAAAGGGTACCAAGTTTTGCAGCTCTATTCTGCCGGCTCCTCTTGGTCATCCTTGTGCAGGAGAGACAGTCCGTTGGACAATGTTCAGGGCCCAAACATTTTAGACACCAATCATGGGTGTAGGTGACGGAGATGGTACCACCACATTTTAAGCATTTTTTTGAAACCACTGGCTGGTTTCTCCATGCTTGAAGAAAAAAAAATGGGCCTGGTGTCCAAAATGGCGCCTAGCACCAGAAAAACCATGAAGAAAAATATATGGGTATTTTTGGGGGTTTTTTTAAGAAATGGGAAGAAGAGAACCGGCATCACCGGTATGTGTCGAATGAAGGCAGACGCGACCACAAAAAACAAGAAATAAAGGTAGATTTTCTGCAGTGACAGGGTATCGTGTCATGTCGGCTCCGCGGAAAACGAAGAACTGAAGTGAGAGAGGTACAGAGGCGGGAAGGCAGCACGCATGCGCTGTGGGATGCTCCCAAAAGCTTTCCTATTGGATGCTGGATAGCATTCCCACCCGGGCTCCACCAGTACCGACGATACCCATATGTGAAGACTACATTCCTGCTTGTTCCTGCAGATTAAGAGCTTTATGCTGTTTGCATGCCTGTGCCCAGTCTCCCTGCAGGTAAAATAACGTGCTGATGGCCCTTTGAGTTTGTGTGGCTATCAGAACTATTGTTTGACTGCTGCCCTAGGTAACTGTCTAGACTTGCCCGATGGTTGCACTGGTCCCGTGTACAGCTGTGTGACGGAGCATTTTCTACGGATGGTCCTGGGTAGAGTTGCCCCTCATTCTTGAGGTCTCTTTGACCACCAGGCAGGTCATCTGAAACTCCTGACTTCAGCGTACCCTGGGAGAGGGATTGAAGCTCCAACAACCTGAGACATCCAACCTTCAGCATTACCACTTACACTTTAGGCCTGACGGGATGTTTCCTTTTCTCTGCTTAAGTATTCCCAGGCTTTTGTAAAAACCAGGGGTTCCCAAACCTGTCCTGGGGCCTCCCCAGCCAGCCTGGTTTTCCAGATATCCACAATGAATATGCATGAAAGAGATTCACGTACAAAGGAGGCGGTGCACGAAAATCTCTTAAACTCATATTCATTGTGGATATCCTGAAGACCCGACTGGCTGGGAGGCAGATTTGGGAACCCCTGGTTTAAATCCTTATGGTGGAAGGCACTCCAGTGCCACCACACCATTTCAGGTTTTACTTCATCCTCGGTCAAATCTCATGCACAGTTCAGTACTCTCCACATCAGCTAGGCTCTAGCTTACTGCCTAGCCAATGGGTGCAGCTCAGAAACAAAGAAGCAAGCATTTTACCTTTAAAGCCTTTTCCCTTTTGGATACAGCGTAAAAGGCTAATTATGCCAACCGCCCTGGTAGCTTATCTATCAGGGAATTTGTTTGCCCTGGAAGGATAGCATTCATGACCTAGGAGTAATATTGAACGCAGAACTGGGACTTCAACAGCAAGTTTCGAAAGTAGTGCAGGTGGTGAATGGGCATTTCTGCCTGATTCGTCAACTGCGTCTTTATTTGGACCAGAATGCACTTTTCCAGGTTGGTCAAGCATTAGTTGTCTCTTGGCTTGATTACTGTAATGCCCTGTATGTGGGACTACCACTGTATTCCATTAGGAAGTTACAGGCAGTCCAGAATTCAGCGGCACGGGTCATTTTTGACTTTAGCTGTAGAGATTTGGCTGCAGAGTTGTCAGTGCAATTACATTGGCTTCCAATTAAACAGAGATGCGTCTTCAAGCTTCTGTGTTAGCATTTAAGGCTCTCCAGGGTCTGGGGCCTTGGTATTTAGAGGACTTACTGCAATGGTATGTGCCTGGTCGGGCTCTGGGCTCTGCAGAAGCACGGACATTGCAAGTTCCTGAGTTTAGTCAGACCCCATTACAACAGTGACGCAAGCATTTATTATCTGTTGCTACTCCGGTGTTTTGGAATTCTCTACCTCTGGCATTACATTTTGAGCTACAATACCTTTGACCTTTCGTAAAGATTTAGAAACTTTCCTCTTTCCTTAGTTTTTTGTCTCCACAGGAGGGTAAGGATGCAGTGGCAGTGAGGCAGCTGGATGGGTTATGAGGATTGGATAGGATTATTTTATCATTTTAAATTGTTGTTTCTAACTGATGTCTGTACACCGCCTAGAACACTTTGCACTCGGCTGTCTATAAATGCTTTTAAGTAAGGAAGTAGCAAAGGGTGGTTCTTGCATTCAATAAGCAAACTCAGCTGGATGTCTCTTCCAGGTTTATTGCCAGCCAGTCTTTGCAAATACCCCCTAAAGGTATACTCAAAAGAAAAGTAAAAGGAAACAAAAAACTTAGGAGTCCTCTTCCTTATTGTTCAGGCTCAAATGGCAGAGTTGCCAAAATTTCCCCATTTCCAGGAGCGAGATTATAAACCAGTCCTGGCTTTCTGAGAATCTCATCCTGATGCATTATAGGACCTGCAGCACTGATTCCAATGAGTAAAATCAGGGACTACCGATACCATGCTGCATTCCCACGCAAACTTAAAACTAGAACTGGCAAAAATTTCACTCCTGGAACTCCTGCATAACTTGGCAACTCTGGAATGATCTACAGGCCTGCTTCCCTCCAACAGGCTCTGCTTTTGCATTATCGGAAGTTCCTTACTCTAGGAGGGGAATTCTCCCTCCTCTCCTGCTCTTGGGTGTCAGTCCCAAAAGTTTAACTCCCCTGCCACAATACATAGAAACCTTTCTTATAGCACAGTGATACAGTGCAACACAAGTCCCAGCACAGCTCCAATGTAGCCTCGGGTCAAAGAAAACAGCTAATGCAGTCTAGGTTTTCACTCTAGCATAAAGAGCTTCATAACTTCAAACTTTATCATTGTCCTGCAGCTCAGGTTCCAACACTCAAGAGAAACAGTTCCAGGAGTGAAGGGCTTTGTCATCCACCCCTCCAGTTGCAGAGTTGCCAAGTTATCCAGTTCCAGGAGTGAGATTTTTCACCATCTCTGATTTTAAATTTGCATTGCAATACAGCATGGTATTTGTAGTCTCTGATTTCACCTACTGAAATCAGTGCTGCAGTTCCCATAATGCATCAAATGAGATGGTCAGAAATCTACCACGGACTTAAAATATCAGGCCTAGAACTGGATAACTTGGCAACCCTTCAGTTGCTTTTTCCTGGCCCTCCCCAAACTCGGCTCTTCCCCCCTCTGAGCTGACCATGGCAGATAAACCACTTAACCCTCCATAGCCCATGTTCCCTGTAAAATAGTTATCTCCAAGTTATAATGCCCTGTTTAATGTAATTTCAGTTTGTTCAATGTAAACCGCACTGATGCAGAATAACGCGGTATATAAGAGAATGTAAATAAATAAATAAACAAACAAACGCAGCAATTTCTCAAAGCAAAACTAAGTACCTTTAAATGTCAGGCTCCTGCTATTCCATGTCAGTCTCCTTCTGCTGGTGGGGAAGGCAGTAATCACTCCACCTTCTCCCCTGCATCTTGGCTTGTCTGGAAGTTGCACACCCTGGACACACCTTTCTCCATGGACAAGCAGGATTGCGTCAGCCACACCTGGTGTCGTCCTCCGGGCGGCGCCAAGTACGGAAGTGCTCTCTAGAGCTCAGAAAGATGAGACTTTCTGAGCCCGCCCAGGTAGCCCACCCTACCGCTCCGCCCCCTAGCCCCCAGTTTTCCTTCCTTCCGCCTTGCCAGCAAGACGGACCCTGCTCTCTCTCACCCTTTGTTATTTTGTTCTCAGTATTAAAATGACTAAACCGGGATTCAAGAAATGCCTTCTCTGCAAAAGAAAAATGAGCATCACAGACACACATGGCAGCTGCCTGCGCTGCCTGGGGCCGGACCATAAGATCGAGGACTGTGAGCACTGCGGGAGATTGTCCCCTAGAGCTCTTAAGATCCGTGGACACAATTTAAAAGAGTTTCTTTCTGAAGACGCAAGTACTGCAACCCCGGTACCTGCTCCTGTTCCTGCTCATGCTTCTGCCAATTTACTGCATGCCCCGGCTCTGGATGCGCCCGGTGCGGCCTCCTTCCATGACCGCGGTGCCAACGATGCTCCAACTGGACTCCCACCATCTTCTCTGTCGCCTGCGGTGGTCCCGTTGGGGAAGCGAGCATGTGAGAGCCATGCGGAGGCTGAAAATGGCGCCCGGCTCAGGTCCTCCAACTCTGACAAGCGGTCCTCCAGCTCCGCCCCCTACTACGGCAAGCCTGTGGTCCCAGATGCAAACGCTGTCTCTGAGGGCTGTCGGCGCCGATCTACTAGCTCTGCCCACGAGCCTCGATGTCATTCGGCGTTGGATGGGAGCCATGGCAATGCCCACCTCCCCGGAGCCGAATCCCCCGCGCGCCGAAATAAACGCTGTAGCAGCAGCGATTCAGACACTCGCCGCGGGGGGAAGAGCAAGGCAAAGCGCCGGAAGAGGATCTCTAGCAGCAGCAGCAGCACTAGCAGCAGCCGCTCCAATCAACGCAAACGGAGCCGGAAGCACAGAAGCAGGCGGCATAGCAGCTCCAGCTCCAACAGCAGCAGCAGCTCATCCAGCCAGCACCGCAGCACCAAGCGCAAAAGGGGCCATTCCTCCAGATGCCGCAAGGGGCATCGGCGCCAGAAACGGAAGAGGAGTCAGGTGAGCCCTTCTACCTCCTCCAGCCCCGGCCACAGCCATAGGAGCAAGTCCTCATCCAGCTCCATGGTACGCCTGCTGTCCCAACTGTTAAGACAGTCAGCCATGGCGGCTCCTGCGCAACTGCCCCAACAGGGCCCTCTACCAGCTGACTCTCAACCGGCTTCCCGAGAGACAGATCCGCCCGCAGGGGAGTGTACCGGGAACCCTCTCCAGGTAACGGACCCTTGGGGGATCTCCCCCAGGAAACCGACAGGGACGATCCCAGAGGGGAAGTTGTGGGGTCGACTGCCCGCGAAAGCGAAAGGGCGACCCCTGACAGGGCAGCCTCCCTGGAGCCAGAGGAGGCTCCCCCTCCGGAGGACCTCACCTATCCCAAGTTCCTTCTAAAACTTGCATCCACCTTGTCCCTGCAAGGCAGGGACGATAAGAAGGAACCGGTACCGGAGGTGTTGAAGTACCTAGCCACCCCGAAGACCGCGTTCTCCTTGCCTATTCACCAGACACTACGGGACAGTCACCTGAGGATCTGGCAGACCCCGGCTTCCGGCCGCCCCTTCCCCAGAAGGCTAGAAACAAAATACCAGGTCCAGCCTGTCCCAGGATTTGCAGCCTCACAACTGCCTCAACAATCCATTGTAGTGTCATCAGCTCTCAAGTGCGTCAAGTCTTCGCGCGCACATGCCAACAGCCCGCCTGGGCGGGATCACAAGCTCCTCGACGATATCGGGAGAAAGGTTTATCAAGGAGCTATGCTAAACGCAAAGATTGCGGCCCACCAATTTCAACAAGTCCTCTTCCAGGATGCATGCATGGCTAACCTAAAGGCCGCCTTGTCTTACCTCCCGAAGGACTCTCAGAGCCTGGCATCAGCGGCACTCGCAGACATGTCTGAATGCAGCAAGCATCTCGCGAGTGCAACCTTTGATTCCTTCGATACAGCACTGAGAACCGCAGGAACAGCCATCTCAGCACGGCGATGGGCATGGCTGAGGGCATCTGGCCTACGGGACGACACGCATGACAAGATTGCGGACACTCCCTGCTCTGGCGAGTCCCTCTTTGGCGACAAGGTAAAAGACACAGTCAATGATATGAAAGAGCATTGTACCACGCTACAGACCTTGGCAGAGGATGGCTTTGAGCACCACAACAGCGCCCAGAGGAACAAATTTCAGAGGAAGCCTTACTATTCATCCAACAAAAAGTATCCTTCTAGCAACAAATGGCAAAACAAGTACAAAAGCAACTCTTACCAAGGACCCTCTCACCAGCGAAACTCGCAGAGAGACCGCAAACAGAAGAAGACAAGCGCGCCCGCAAGCAAAGGTGGGCCTTCCTTTTGACGCCAGATCTCGGCGTACCCACCGAACCGGGGGACGCCTGACCCATTTTTTACCAGAGTGGCAGCGAATATCCTCCGACTCATGGGTTTTGCGGGTCATCAGGGAAGGCTACCGCATACGCTTTGTAGCCCCTCCGCATCAGCCAGCGATACCCCCCAACACTTGCATCTGGCCATGGCCACGGAACTATTACGACTACTGCACTCTCGGGCCATAGAGGAGGTTCCCCCTCCCGAGGAGGGCTCTGGCTTTTACTCCAGATACTTTCTCATTGCCAAACGGACGGGTGGCTTCCGCCCCATCCTGGACCTCCGCCGCCTCAACAAGTTCATCAGCAAAGAAAAGTTCAGGATGTATTCCCTGAACACCATCCTTCCTCTGATCCAACCCGGCGACTGGATGGCGTCCCTGGACTTGCAGGACGCGTACACCCATATCCACATTCACAAGTCGCACAGGAAGTTCCTTCGCTTCCAAGTGCTAAACCAGCACTACCATTACAGAGTCCTACCCTTCGGTCTGTCCCCTGCCCCGCAGGTCTTCACGAAGTGCGTGGCCGCAGCAGCCGCCCACCTCCGCAGGCAGAGCATAGCGGTCTTCCCATATCTCGACGACTGGCTCCTCATGGCCCCCTCAGCTCAGGAGCTTCGGAGGTCCATGCAGACATCCATGACGCTGCTGTCCTCCCAGGGATTCGTCATCAACCTCAGCAAATCACACCTCTCACCGGCCCAGAGGCTAGAGTTCATAGGAGCTGTGATAGACACCACGATTTCAAAGGCTTATCTTCCAGAACGCAGACTCTGCACCATCACAGCGCTAACGAGCAAGGCGACCAAGGCAGCGACCTTATCAGCGAAGGACATCCTGCGCCTTCTGGGACATATAGCGGCCGCCACTTCCGTCCTCCCCACGGCGAGGTTATGGATGCGCCCACTCCAGTGGCACTTAGGCGCTCAGTGGAACCAGAATAGTCAACCTCTCTCCACCACAATCAGAATGACTCCACAAATCCGGACCCAGCTTCACTGGTGGACATCGCCAGTAAACCTGTCGGTGGGGAAGGACATCCACTCTCGCGAGCATCAAATTGTTCTAACCACAGATGCATCGAACACTGGTTGGGGCGCCCACATGCTATCCCTAAGCACACAAGGGGAGTGGTCCCAACACGAGAGGCGCCTAAACATCAACCTCCTCGAGCTAAGGGCCATGAAATATGCCTTGACAGCGTTTCTCCTGCAACTGTGCGGGAAGTCGATCCTTTTCCAGACGGACAATCAGGTGGCCATGTTCTATGTCAAGAAACAAGGGGGCACCGGCTCTCTCCCCCTCTGCAAGGAGGCCACACTGATATGGACCCTAGCTTTGAGAAACGGCTGCCACCTTCGAGCGTCATACCTCCCAGGGGATCAGAACACCCTGAGCAGGCAGCTCCAGCCCCACGAATGGGCCCTACACTGCAATGTCTCCGACAATCTCTTCCGGATCTGGGGGTTCCCGGACATCGACTTCTTCGCCACGGAATGGAATGCCAAGTGCCCCCTGTTCTGCTCCAGGCACCCATCGACCAGGAGGCTGGCAGTGGATGCATTCGACGTGTGTTGGGGGGAGTGGTCACTGGTGTATGCGTTCCCCCCAACGCCCCTCATCTCAGCGACCTTACAAAGGATTGTCCAGGACAAAGCAGAAGCCATCCTGGTGGTCCCTCACTGGCCGCGCCAGATGTGGTTCGCCCTGCTATTACGCCTGGCGCAGGGAGACCCGAAACAAATGCCAAATCAGACCGGACCTATTGACACAGGACGAGGGCAGGATACAGCACCCCAACCTTGGAGCCCTGTCTCTCACTGCCTGGAGGTTGAGCGGATAAGCCTTTCCAATCTCCAGCTACCAAACGAAGTGCAGGACGTGGTGCTAGCGGCCAGGAGGCCCTCCACCAGAAAGTCCTATGGCCTTAAATGGAGAAGATTCAGCATCTGGTGCGCGAACCAAGGCCTGGAACCCGCCACATGCCCGCTTCCCTACGTCCTGCAATACCTCAAGACCCTGTCTAACCTGGGCCTGCAGACGCAGTCCATCAGAGTTCACCTCTCGGCGATAGCTGCTTACCACTCGCCGCCGACAGGGGCCACTTCCATCGGGGCACTGCCCCTCACGTCACGCTTTATAAAAGGTCTATCGAATCTGAAGCCCCCAATCAGGCGACCTGTGCCACCTTGGGACCTCAACGCGGTCCTACAACGCCTGACACAAGAACCCTTTGAACCTCTCTAGTCAGCCGACATGAAATTCGCCTCTTGGAAGACGCTATTTCTCGTGGCCATCACTTTCGCAAGGAGGATTAGCGAATTACATGCGCTGGTCTCTCATCCTCCCTACACACAGCTGCACCACAGTCATGCTTCCTTGAGGACTAATCCTAGATTCGTGCCGAAAGTGTCTTCTGCCTTCCATGTCAACCAATCCATAGAGCTTCCATCGTTCTTTCCGGAACCTCACTCCTCAGATGAGGAGCGACGCCTGCACACCCTCGACTGCCTCAGGGCCCTCCGGATCTACTTGCAAAGAACGCAGGCTATCCGGCAGGGCGAGCAGCTCTTCGTCTCCTTCGATCCGAACAGACCTGGCAGGCCTGTCAACAAGAGGACACTGTCCCACTGGGTCTCTGCCTGTGTCGCCTATTGCCTCGACACGTCAAGCGCCAGTGGAGGGCACCCAAGAGTGGGCCCCCACCATCTCAGGGCCCTGGCTACGTCAATTGCCAATCTCCGCGCAGTGCCACTAACCGATGTTTGCAGAGCGGCCACCTGGTCCTCACCGCACACATTTCAGAGACACTATTGCCTTGACCTCCGCTCTCAGGAGGATTGTGCGCTTCGAGCGGCCCTCTTCTTCACGGCCTTGAGTCGCACCTGAACACTGCCACTGCCTCTGCCCAAGCTGTTCGGGACAGTTGACATTACTATTGCACTGTTTACACTGCTAATTGTTGTTTGCACTGTTGCACTATTGCACTGTTATTGTTATGGTTGCACTGTTGCCAGTTGACTTTACTTGCACCGTTGCACTGCTAATTACTGTTGCACTATTGCACTGTTATTGTTCTTGTTGCACTTACCACTGTTCTTGAATAAACGTGCGTTTGTTAACCTTGACCTGAGTCTCTGACCCATTCTGGTACATGCTCGGGCCTCCTCCCCCCAGCATATCTAGCTAGGGAGACACCAGGTGTGGCTGATGCAATCCTGCTTGTCCATGGAGAAAACGGGGTTACTTACCTGTAACTGGAGTTCTCTGTGGACAGCAGGATAAGTCAGCCACACAATCCCACCCGCCTCCCCTGGAGGAGGCCTCCTGAAGACTCCACACCCTAGCCGGTGGACTAGCTTGGAACTTACTGGGGGCTAGGGGGCGGAGCGGTAGGGTGGGCTACCTGGGCGGGCTCAGAAAGTCTCATCTTTCTGAGCTCTAGAGAGCACTTCTGTACTTGGCGCCGCCCGGA
Organism: Ichthyophis bannanicus; assembly: GCA_033557465.1. Classification (NCBI taxonomy): domain Eukaryota; kingdom Metazoa; phylum Chordata; class Amphibia; order Gymnophiona; family Ichthyophiidae; genus Ichthyophis; species Ichthyophis bannanicus. Next base: position 49,874,539 of record CM066047.1, on the reverse strand, counting down.
GGACGACACCAGGTGTGGCTGACCTATCCTGCTGTCCACGGAGAACTCCAGTTACAGGTAAGTAACCCCGTTTTTTTCTCTCCTCTGAGCTCCCAGGGAAACTCTGCCTCCTCCCCCTTACTCAGGTGCTTGGTTTCCCTGGTCCCCATTTCTCCAACTAGCTGAGCAGTCACCCTGCCCCCACCCCTTAAAGGAAACCACACCTATTTGTCTAGTTACTCTTTCCTTACAGAGTGTCTTAGGGGAACTCTTCTGCGGGCTCCCTCTCCGTTACCAGCCCTTCTCCATCTAGGGTTGCCAACTAGCTCCAGATGCGCCCGACAGACTTGATCCAGTCCTGTATTTACCCCATTGAGTGGAGGAGTGGCCTAGTGGTTGAGGCAAGGTGCTTCAGGCCGGAAGGTCGGGGGTTCAAATCCTACTAGAGGACAGCAACCTTGGGCTGGAAGGACTGGGGTTTCTAGTCCCACAGGTGCTCCTTGTGGTCTTGGGCAAGCCACTTAACTATTTTACAGGGAACATGGGCTATGGAGGGTTATCTCCAAGTTATAATGCCCTGTTCAATGTAATTTCAGTTTGTTCAATGTAAACTGCACTGATGCAGAATAGCGCGGTATATAAGAGAATGTAAATAAATAAATAAAATAAATAAATAAAATTGCATGCAGGGACTTGTAGTCTTGCTTTTTTTAATGGAGTGCAATGGAGAAAGCAGAACTATGTGTAAACCCAGGACTGGATCAATCCTGTCGGGCGCACCTGGAGCCAGTTGGCAACCTTATCTCCACCACAACTGACACCTAAAAACATTTTCTCACTCACCTGCTCAATGAAAAAATCGAATCCTTAACCAACTACAGAAACTTGCTACATCCCTGAAAATAGTCTTGTTTCAAATCTCAACGCCACACAACTCTACCACCCCCCTCCCCTAACACCCACAAGTTGATCTGTATTTTTGAAATAAAAATAGACAATGATACACTATGGGCCATGTTGACCAAAATTTAGCGCACGCTATCTGCTGCAGCCCCCATGGTATTCCTAGGGACACGGTGGCAGATAGCACCTGCTAACATTTAGTAAATATGGTCCTATGTACTGTATATGGAAATATCCAGCATAGCTGTGGAATCACCTGTAAGGGAGTCATAAAATAAGAAGCCAACGAGTAAGATGAAAGACAAAATCATTCCAGTTTTAGTCCACACTCAGGCTGTAAATACCAGACAGCTGAAATTTTACATATTCCTCAGCACAGGACTTCCGAAATCTGTCCTGGGACCCTGAAGCCAGCCACATTTTCACAACAGATTTGAGAAACCCTGTCATCCACAACCTAAGCCATACTCCAATGAAAAACTAAAGACAAGTCAGAGGGGACTATGAGACTGCACTGGGCTCTGTGCAAAGCAAATTATTCAGATTTAATATGCTAATACCCCGAGAAGTAGGAGTTTGGAATCAGAGTACAACTAAAGCAGTGCTATAAAATTACTTTCTTGTGGCAATTATATTTGATGGCTCACAATGCAAAGCTAATATTTGCTTTATTTCCATGGATTAACGATACAGAAATTGATTTATGCCGAGGTGGTTTTGTTCTCGGGCAGCATTACTTTAACGGTCCCTTTTACTAAAGGCCATTAGCTGGTTAATGTGAGTTTTAGCAGAGGAAACTGGAAGCTGTGAAGCCTGGCATATGTGCATGACAGCTACTAGCTGCTAAAATGCACATGAACTGGCCATCGTGCACCAGGGAGGAAAGTGGGCGGGTTAAGGGCAGAATGAAGGCATGGAGAGCACACCACCGCTAGCACAAGGACCATGAGGTAATTAGCGTGACTGAACATAGCGATACCTCTATGGGCGCTGTAGGTGGACCTGTGTTAACCGCGCCACACATTCTGGTCTGCAGTCGTGCACTGTCGGGAACTTGCTGGGCCGCCCCCGAGAGGTAGCATATGATGGCTGCACTTATTTTGCGTCTGTTTTACCGCTAATCACACGGTAAGTACAAACCTCTAGTAAAAGGATCCCGAAGTATTTCTCCAGCTAGATCAGCTTGGAATTACTGACTTTTGGGAAGAACATTTAATAAATTTGTTGTTTCAAGTAGGTGTATTTCATCTGCGTGCATATAAGATATTCAGATCTCATTATGTGACAGCGATTAATATCTGGCTGACGATTAAATTTATGGTGGCGAATATATTTATGAATATTATATATATATATATATACATACATACACACACACACACACACGAGAGGGGTTGATAAGTCCTGCAGTTTCGTTTTATTTAAAACATAACTGCAGAAAGATCATTTGGACCACTGGAACTGAAGTGTGCCTGCAGCTTTCTGTTTTGTTACAAGGCCAGAGACTTAGCCCCCCCCCCCCCTCCCAAATAATACACTGAGTCATTATGTAAATTTATAATCTATGTACTTTCATGACAGAACCTGCTAGACATATCCCTGAGCTAACTGCCATTCACAGAAAGGATGAAAGCTGTTACCAAACAGCCAAAAGATCACATACAACAAGGCAGAGAAAACTCAACAGCTCTGTCTGCCATCCTGATGTAAAACATCTGGTCTCATCTTTTCTTCCGAAGATGATATAATGTTAACCCCACTGAAATGGAATTGAGTTAATAGGAAACACTGCGATCCAGGGCCGCTAGAATCCTTGCGTGAAACCCATGAAGGATGACATCTGACTTTTGCTTTGAACAATGGGGGAAATTCATCTTCTCCAACAGACCCAACCAAAATTGTAGCCCTTGAAGTAGAGGACAAATGGCTTCCTGCAGCAGTTATCAGTATGGGCAAGCCCCCAACACAACCTCAAGCCTTATTCAGATATGCGTTTAGGCCGACAAGCAGAATTTCCTGATGTTCTCAAAGAACAGCTGTACATTCTAATTGTGAATGCGAACCCTAAGCAACTGCAGAGTATTATACAAAAAAAAATTTACCCCGTATTCAATTCAATGAAGTCAACGTTTGCCATACAAAACAACAGAAACTGCTCAGTGCACAGTTCAAATTGTCCATCTCTGGAAACTCTAGCCAAAGACTGCAAGCTGCTGGATCACTTTACTTCCTTTTGAACAATTACATCTTTCTGATGGCCTTTCATTTCCCCTAAATGTGTGTTATGTGGAGGCTTTGTGCTCTTTTGTTGGATTTGAGGGTTTATTGTGAACCAATCTTGCTTCTTCTGAAAAACCGGCTCTTTTTACTTTTCCAAACAAGACTCACATTGTTCGAAGCAGAAATATGATAAGAACCACTGCTTTGTGTCCTTTTTTTATTTATGCTTGGCACTCTGCATAAGAGCATAAGATGTACCATACTGGGTCAGACCAAAGGTCCATCCTGTCTTTGATAGTGGTCACAAGTATCTGGCCAGATCCCAAGAAGTAGATCTATTCTTCACATAGCTAATAACATTATTTCAGTCAGTAGCACAAAGAAAATATAATAGGGGGCATAGTCAAAAGGATTAATGTGGCTAGAAGATCTGGGATATTCATAGCCATTTTGTGCTGCTGAATATACCCTCCTAGTGCCACTGCATGCCCCAATGTTAACCATATAGCATTGGCACGTTCTGAGGGTGGCACTCGAGTTAACCAGTCAGCGGCAATGTTCAGTCACTGGCCAGTTAACATAAACCATCTAAAATTAGGCACACAAAAGGCTGGCTTAACTTTAACTGGTTTAACTATTCTCTCAGCCGCTGCCCAGTCAACTAAACCGCTAACCGTGCAAACCAGATATTCTGTGACGATGGCAGGATATGATCTTGGCTTTGAATATCTGGGTCTAAGTTTAAACGGCAACAACCAGCCGCTTTGCAAGTGCTGGCCACCACCTCTGAACATCGGCCCCTATGTATTCTAAAAGCGAACCGTCTGCTGAAAACTGTCCTCTGGGCGGGTATTAAGCTGTGTAATGAATACTCAAATTCAGGACGGGAAAATACTCGCTCTTCGCTCAGTAAGCCTAAATATTATGGGCCAATAATCAGAAGAACCTATCCAGTCAACAGCATCTGCTAAGCAGATAAGTGCTAGCCAGAGCAGTGCTATACAGATAGTGCTACAGACCACCATGCCACTATCTGGATAATGTCAGGGCGGCCCATAAGCAGGGCTGGAGTGGAGATCAAGCTTATCCGGTCATTCCGCTAAGCAGATAACAGAGAAGAGCCACCAAAATGGTAAAGGGGATGGAAGGATACTCCTATGAAGAAAGGCTAAAAAGGTTAGGGCTCTTTAACCTGGAAAAGAGATGGCTGAGGGGAGATATTATAGAAGTCTATAAATTACTGAACGGAGTAGAACGGGTAAACATAGATCGATTGTTTATGTTTTCAGAATATAGAAAGACTAGGGGACATGCAATGAAGCTACAGGGTAAACTATTTAAGACTAATAAAAAAATATATTTTTTTCACTCCACGTGTAATCAAACTCTGGAATTTGTTACCAGAGGATGTAGTAAAGGCTGTTAGTGTGGCTGGGTTTAAAAAAGGTTTGGACAAGTTCCTGGAGGAAAGGTCCATAAACCATTATTAAGAAGGGACCCAGGATATCAATGCTTGACCCAGTACAAGCATTGTGGAACCTGTGTCTTTTGGGGAAACTGCTAGGCACGTATGACCTAGATTGGCCACTGTTGGAAACAGGATACTGGGCTTGATGGACCTTGGTCTGACCCAGTATGGCATAAATGTTAAATGTAACTGCATAGTTAGGACACAAAACAGGCAGTTAAAACTTTCCGCGGTTTGCTATCTAGATAGTGGGCTGAACATCACCTCTGCCTGGATAGTGGGGCTACTCCAGATATTTAGTGCTTGCCACAGCCTGGATACCTGTGTTGAATATCCAGATTTAATTTAGACATGGCAGCCGATGTTTTAAAAAAACGCTTACACCCATGACTGAATGTTGACCCCTATGTGGAGTGGAGGAGTGGCCTAGTGGTTGGGGCAAGGTACTTCAGGCCGGAAGGTCAGATGTTCAAATCCCACTAGAGGACAGCAACCTTGGGCCGGAAGGACTGGGGTTTCTAGTCCCACAGGTGCTCCTGGTGGTCTTGGGCAAGCCACTTAACCCTCCATAGCCCATGTTCCCTGTAAAATAGTTATCTCCAAGTTATAATACCCTGTTCAATGTAATTTCAGTTTGTTCAATGTAAACCGCACTGATGTAGAATAGCGTGGTATATAAGAGAATATAAATAAATAAATGTGTACATTTCTGTCCACAGAGGAACAGGCTCTCTGAACCAGTGGGGAAAATATACCCTATCCTAGGGTGCTCCTAACTATCCATAATGCTATAAAAGTAAAATACTTGTCTCTGTGTATTAAAGAAATACACTACAGCAAGGAGCAAGAGAGCTCCTCAATAGCTGCCTTGAAGATTTCTCCTCATCTTTGGTTGTAAAAGGGAATTTGTTTTTAAGCATTTAAAAAAGCTCCAGACAGCATGTCACTCAGTCTAACTCTTTGGCTTATGATGAAAGTGACAGGATGCTGATGAGAACTGCTTAGGATCTGAACCAACCCTGTTACTTCGCAGCAGTGCAGATATTGACGAGTCAGGAAGTAGGAGAAAGTGCATATTCAAGCATCTCCACTTGGTACTTTAAGAGAGCAATTGCCAAAAGTTATTTATACAGGCAAATTGGCAGTCTGAAAATTACCCCTCCCCCTCCCTATTCCCCAGATAAAAGTATACATGGAGATTAACAATGGTCATTCTTGTGGCTGTGCATAAAGTAGGCAGGGTCTGTGACACGGTCATGTCAGAAGAAGCAGCAATACATGTAGTTCTGCCTTTTCAAAATTATGTGTGCTCATTACAGAAAAGTAACCCTAAAAAAAGTGGCTGAAAATCTATACAGGTTATTTCTCTTTGAAAACTGCCTTAGGAAATTTTGGAAAGGGGTACAGTCGCCTTGCCTACTGCTCTATCTGCCTTGCTGCGAATGGATGGAGAGGCACGTGAACATGAGGACAGACTTTCTTCCCACGGTACAGTGCATTCTTTCAATTTATAAACAACCCTGGAATATCATAGGTGCCAGACTATGTCACCTTGTTTACTTTCAGCCAGGTGTAAACTGAAAAATGGCAGATGTGCAGCATTCCATTGTGCCCCATCTGGAGAAGGGCGTCTGTATGTAGCTTTCCCCAGAGGCATGTGCTGGTGGAGCTCAATTACATTTATAGAACAACTGTAGAATGCTAACACTTGGCTTTTCCACTTCCATACTCTGGATGCTGTCCTCAGAGGTGATGTTTTCAACGGTTAGCACCAAGAGGAATGTGAGTCGCAGGGGGATAAGTAACCCTCCTATAGTGCCTCTGGCATACCTCCTGATCCCAGAAAACTTAGAACCAACTACATACGGCAGCAAGAAAAAAAAAAAAAAAAAAAAAAGAGTAGGATGTATACGTATTTGTTATATACAGTCAACATGCAGGTACAGCATCTGCCAAAACATGTTCACTGATCTAGTGCTGAAAAGTCAACTGTGAAACTGAGATATTAGTAACTGCGTATCAAGCCTAAGCTTTCTTTAGAAGTCCAAATGACAAGACTTTCATACTTTGGACACATTATGCAAAGAGAAAAAGATCATTAAAGAAAGACATCATGCTTGGCAAGGTTGAAGGTCAATGCAAAAGAGGAAGGCCGGCAATGAAATGGATCGATACAACAGCAGCTATGGATGCCACTGTATCAACTGTGAACTGCCTGACTGAAGACCGAAAACTGTTTAGTATAACTATCCAGAGGGTCGCCATGAACAGACATCGACTCAACAGCACTTAATAACAATAACATTGATTCTCCTGAATCCTCAGAACTTCTGATTTATTTATTGAATGCTGATTTATATCACCCAATTTAAGGGGAAACACCTACCATTGGCAGGTAGCCTTGTTCTAAGAGACATTTAATAAATCACAATAATGTTACATTGCTATGTTTTCTAGAGTATGGGTTGGCTTTTTTTATTTTACTATCATTTCTGCTCCTAAGGTTCAAGTGACATGTGGTGCAAAGGTTTGGTGCTACTGAGATTTATGGATGAGGCTTTCCTCATTGATTCCTACGGAATTAGACTAGGGGAGGGTGCACTAGCTGTGGTATACTTGGATTTCAGCAAGGCTTTAGACATGATTCCTCATAGGCTGTGTGGGACAAAGGGTAGTGATAAAAAGAGCTCATCATGAAGAAAGGGGCATCATTAGTTGTATTTTTGTGGATGATGCCAAAATCTGCAGTAAAGTAGACACCCCGGAAAGTGTGGAAAACATGAAGGAGGATCTAGTGAAACTTGAGGAATAGTTTAGAGCAGGGGTCTCCAACTCCAGTCCTGGAGGGCACCAAACCAGTTAGGTTTTTGGGATATCCCTAGGGAATATGTATGAAATAAATCTGAATACAATGTGGACAGTGCATGCAAATATATCTCATGCATATTCATTAGGGATATCCCAAAAACCTGACTGGTTTGGTACCCTCCAGGACCAGAGTTGGAGAACCCTGGTCTAGAGTGTGGCAGATAAGCTTTTTTTTTTTTTTAATTTAACTTTTTATTAACAACAATTCCAACACAAGCACACAAACGTACAATCATGATAGCAGTGGGCCGTCAAAACATAGTAAGCATAATACAAATCCATCATCTGACGCCAATCCACCCCTTCAGCCCTTCGATCCCCAGGCGGAGTTGTGTTTTTGTTTTTTGTTACTTAAAACAAATAACAGACATGGGCCGCCCCTATTCCCCCCCCCTTCCCTCCTCCCCCCTACCCCCCCCCCCGGCCTTTCCCCCTAACCCCCCCCCTGTTTGCCATCCCCCCCCTGGGGCCCCCCTCCCCTTTTCCCCCCCCAGACCCCCACCCCACCCCCTTCCCCCTTCTAGTACTGGGTGTCTTTCCGTAAATAGCTCAGTACCTTATCCCACAGTTGCTCGAATCTATCCACTCTTTGCCATCGCGCTGCTGTCAATTTTTCCATCAAGTATACTTGCCTCAGGCGCTCTACACAGTGCCCCACCTGCGGCACGTCCCTCTGCCGCCAGCGGTAGGCCAGCTCGCAGCGGGCCGCGCTCAGGCACGCCTGTATTTGCCTCATGTCTTGGGTAGGCCCCCCTGCACTCCACCACCCCATTAGAAACCCACTAGGGTCCAGCGGCACTTCTCGCCCCACCACCTCTGTTATCCACTCCCGGATCTCCCCCCAAAATGGCTGTATTCACGGGCACTGCCACCAAATATGAAAGAACGTGCCCACTGCCCCGCACCCCCTCCAGCACATATTAGACACCCTGGGAAACATCCGGTGCAGACGATCAGGAGTGTAATACCACCGCATAACCACCTTGCACCAATTTTCCTGAATCGCTATCGACAGTGGCAATAACCGCATCTGGTCGAACACATTCTTCCATTGCCCCTCCTCAAGTACCATTTCCAAGTCCCTCTCCCACTCCCTCATGTATCTATGCTTCCCCCCCAGGGGCCCCTGGATCGCCCTATAGAGCACTGAAATAAGCCCCGGGGAAGTCCGCTTCCCATACCAAACCACCTCCAAAGGAGTGTAATCCCGAGCCAGCCCCTCTTTCCCTAATTTCTTCCGGAGGAAGGAAACCACTTGCCCATAATAAAGACGGTCCCCATCCCGCAGCCCATACTGCTCCTGCAGAGTCGCAAATGGTACCCACTCGCCCCCGTTGATAAATTGATAGAAGCACTGCAACCCCCCTTTCGCCCACCGTCGGAAGCCCTCCCCATCCCTCCCTGGACGAAATTCCGCCGTTTGGCAAAGTTCCCTCATCAGCGAGAAACCCCTACCCCCACCCTCCCCTGCTCCCCTTCGGATCTTGTCCCATTCCCCGAGCACATGGCTCACGTATGGGCTAACCCCCTCCCCTACCCCCCGTTCCCCTCTTCCCATCCAAGGGAGCCCTGCTAGGGACCGCCCCCCCCCCCCCCCCCCGCTGTGCTTCTCCAAATCTACATAGGTCTTTCCCTCCCCACCTCTACGCCAATCCATCACGTGGCGAGCCTGAGCGGCCCAGTAGTAAGCCTGCATATTGGGCACCCCCAGCCCCCCCTCCTCCCGCCTCCGGTACAGCACCTCCCGTGCTATCTGGGGTGGGCGCCTCCGTCAAATGTACTGATTCACCTGCCGCTGCAGACGCCGCATATGTGCTCCGGGAATGGCTACCGGCAAAGCCTGGAAATAATACAGGACTCGTGGGAGGACATTCATTTTGACCGATGCGATCCTTCCCAGCCAGGAAACCTCATATCCTACCCACTGCTGCAAATCCCACTCTATCTCTCTCCATAGCTTACCATAGTTGGCCACATACATCCCACTGGGCTGAGGAGTGATATTGACACCCAAATAGTGAATAGCCCCCTCTTTCCACCTAAATGGGTAGCCCCTCTGCAACCCTGCCAGCCGGGCCGAAGACATATTGAGATTCAGAGCCTCTGTCTTGTCCGGGTTCATTTTGAACCCCGACACCGCCCCATACCTTCCCAGTTGCCCGAGAATCTCTGGCAAGGACTCTTCAGGCTGCGTCACCACCAGAAGGACATCGTCCGCGAAGAGTGATATTTTGTGATGGCCATTCCCCTTCTGTAGCCCCTGCACCCTCCCATTGTCTCTGATAGCGCATGCCAAGGGTTCAATTGCAATAGCAAAAAGAAGGGGCGACATCGGACAACCCTGACGAGTCCCCCTTTCCAGCTCCAGGGCCTCAATGTACCGCCCGTTGATTTTAACCCTTGCCTTAGGGCCCCTATATAACGCTTGGACCCACCGCATAAACTTGGGACCTATGCCCATCCGCTGCATCGTTTGAAATAGAAAGCTCCAGTCCACCCTGTCGAACGCTTTCTCGGCGTCGATGGACAACAACATGGCCTCTGTCCCTTGTTCTTGCACCCCCCAAACTGCTTCCAGTACCCTCTTGATATTATCCGAGGCTTGCCGCCCCATGATAAACCCGGTTTGGTCTAGCCCTATCAACCCGGGCATCTTTGGTGCCAACCTATTGGCCAGCACTTTGGCTATAATTTTGACATCTACATTCAGTAGGGATATGGACCTATACGACCCGCACTGAAGCGGATCGCTACCCCCCTTTGGGCAGCACAGTTATCCCCGCTGTAAGCATGTCTGCCGACAGATGCCCGCCCTCCCGCTGCACACCATTCGCCACCCGGACCAACCGATCTAATAGTTCCTCCCGAAAAACTTTATAAAAGGCCCCCGTCAGGCCATCCAATCCCTGGGCTTTTCCAGCCGGCAGCACTTTCAGGGCCAGTGCCACCTCTTCCCTGGTGATATCCACCTCTAAAGCTTGAGCCTCCCCTTCCCCCAGGCACTGCAGCTCGATCCCATCTAGATAAGCCTCCCGGGCCCCCACCCTCTCTCCCTCCGGTTGCTTATATAGGTCTCTATAAAATTGGCAAAAACGCTCCCCAATTTGCTTCTCCGTCTGCAGCTGCTCCCCTTTCTCCCCCACTAGCCCCACTATAGTAGTCTGGACCTCCCGCTTCCGCAGTTTATTAGCTAACAATTTCCCTGCTCTATCCCCCCCATTCATAGTAACGCTGCTTTAACCTCGTCATCTGGAGCCCAATCTCATCCACTTGTAATTTATTCAGCTCCATCCTCAGCTGATTGAGGCGCTGAAGGTCTCACTTATTCCCCCGCCCTTGGTATCTCTCGGCCACCTGCTTGATCTCTATTTGAAGTGCCTCCTCCCTCGCCAACCTCTGCTTCTTAAAGCGGGAGGACCACATCACTAACCGCCCTCTCACAACTGCTTTCATCCCCTCCCACAGTCCCACCTCCCCCACATCCCCCGTGTCGTTTAGCTCCCAATACTCCCTCAGGCAGCCCTTGACATCCTGCACTACCTCCGCTCTCCTTAATAGACTCTCGTTAAGCCTCCAGAATCGTACTCCCCCCCCTTCCCTAGGGCCCCCCACACTCACCCAAGTAGGGGCATGGTCCGACCACGTGATGTTCCCTATTGTCGCTTCTTGGATCCTGGGCCCCCACCCCACAGGCAGCAAGATATAGTCTATCCGACTGTAGCTATCATGGGGGGTGGAGTAGAAGGTATATTCCCTACTCCCCTCATGCAAGTGCCTCCAGACATCGCTTAGGTGGTATGTGTCCATGATACTCTTCAGAATATTGCGAACCGTACTCTTCCCATCTCCCCCCACCGCTTGTCGATCCCATCTGGGGTGAAGAGCCAGATTAAAGTCACCCCCCAATATTAACCGCCCTTGGACATTTCTGGTTAAGAAGGATCGCACTCCTCTCCAGAATCCCGCCTGCTGTACATTCGGGGCATAGATATTGACCAGGGTGACCTGTTCACCCTGCCATTCCCCTCCCAAAAGGAGCACCCGGCCCGCTTTGTCCCTCTCTACCCTATCCACCCTGAACGAGCTATCCCGACGGAGTAGCACCGCCACCCCCCCCCCCTTCTTGCTCGCGACCATACCCCTCATGCCACCAAAATACTGGTGCGGATATCGGGCATTCTTCAACAACCCATGTTTCCTCCTCAAGTGGGTCTCCTGTATCATCACTACTTCCCAGTCGAGCCGTGCGGCCTCTCTGTACAGTTGCCGCCGCTTCTGGGGATTATTGAGCCCTTTGACATTAAGAGAGCCTATCTTCCCCATACCAAGCTATCCTGCACCTCCCTCCCTCCCTCCCCTTCCAGTACCTACTCCCCCCCTCTGCTTGCCACCCTCCCCCCTCTTCCATCCCCACTTCCCTCCCTGCATTACCACTCCCACCGGAGTATCCCGAACCCCCCAGTGACACTCCCGGGCGCTGCCGCATCCCCCCTTACCCCCCTTCCCCCAACCAACCCTTCTATCAACCCCCAATACCCCCGCTTTACACCTCTGCTCCTCCCGGCCCACCCTCCGCCCCACCCCATTGCCCCATCACGCCTACCCCTTCCACCCCCCTGCCCCCCCCTCCCCAACAGTCACCCAGCAGTCCAAGCCCCCAACCTCCCGCCCCAACCCCCCCCCGCTCCCTCCGTATGCAACCAGTATACAAAGAAACATTGATTAGCACTCTTTAAAACTATAAAACTCCCCCCCGCCAATCCAGATTAGCTCCCCAGAGTCCCCCCGGCCACGCCAGGTCCATCATTTGTAATCTCAATCCACTGCAGTCATGCACAACACTTTGAAATTAAGCAGTAGTTTAAAGTATGTTTCACTCAGGCCATAGCCCTCTGGGATTCAGCCCGCATGGTTACAAACCAACCTGAAGGTTTCCCCCCAGCATCACTCCTTCCAGTTCAGAGGGGGCTGTATTAGTAACTGATCACAGACTGAAAATGTCTAGCTTCAACAACACCAGGTGCTTCGTTGCCCCCCGTATCAGCCAGCTTCCTTATAATTGTCTCCTGGCCTTAGGGCAGCAAAGCCCCTGAATAGAAACATCAAAAATAGAAGCACCAAGGCCCCCTGGTTGTGGCCTCCACCAGACAAGCCCCATAGGCTGGCGACTGGTGTCCTGGAAAGACCCCAGAGGGAAAAGAAAAAAAAAAAAAAAGTAATTAGATCTTACCTGCTAATTAGTGTTCCTGAAGGAACGACAGTCCAGTCCCTTTACTTCTGGGTTGCGCAACCCTTCCAGCAGCTTGGAGGCTGAGCCCAACCTTTTTGGAGGGGGGGGGCGGTATAAATACCACTGGGACCACCCCCCAACTCCAGTAATCGAATGAAAAAGCAGACCTAAAGGAATTCCATTAGCGACCTATATAACATAAGGACCTATATAACATAAGAACCTAAATAACATCACATAGGCTATATATGTCTTAACTTTTTTTTTTTTTTTTTTTTTATATAGAGAGTAGAGAGCATGAGTGGAGAAATGTTTATGGGAGGAGGTGATATGCCTGAGGCTGCCGAATCCGACTTTCTCCCGCATTCCTTCACCCCGAACTGGCCCCACGTTTGGCTCAAAGCTTCCGTCTGACTGTGAGGTCCTAACCGGGTGGGATCAGGGACTGGACTGTCGTTCCTTCAGGAACACTAATTAGCAGGTAAGATCTAATTACTTTTTCCTTATCGTCACTCCAGTCCAGTCCCTTTACTTCTGGGATGTAAAAGAGCAGTTCAATCCTGGGTGGGTTCCGGAATACCGGACTGAAGGACCGCCAGACCAAAACGAGTGTCCGCCGCACTCTGTATGTCGAGCCTGTAATGCTTGGTGAAGGTATGCAGCGATGACCAAGTCGCTGCCCTACAGATATCTAGCGGAGGAACTAGACCGAATTCTGCCCATGAGGTAGCCTGTGCCCGGGTGGAGTGTGCTCGGAGACCCGGAGGCACCTGCTTCCCTTTCAGTATGTAGGCGGAAGCGATCACTTCCCTGATCCATCTGGAGATGGATGCCTTGGCCGCCGCCTCCCCCTTGTGGGGACCCCCGAACTGAACGAATAGCTGCTCGGCCTTCCGGAAGGGGGCTGTGCGGGAGAGGTAGCGTTTCAAGGTCCTCCGGACATCCAAGAGGCGAAGTTTGCTATCCCTGCCTTCAAGCCCCTCGGCGGGGAGAACCAGGAGGTTAACTGCCTGATTCACATGAAAGGGAGAGATGACCTTAGGCAAGAAGGAAGGGACCGTTCACAGCACTACCTTGTCCTTGAGAAACAATAGGAAGGGGGGCTGAGAGGACAACGCTTGCAACTCGGAGACTCGCCTTGCTGAGCAGATAGCGACCAGGAAGACTGTCTTCAGGGTTAAGTCCTTTAAGGAGGCCCTCTTCACTGGTTCAAAGGGCTCCCTGGTCAGTGCGTTAAGCACTAAGTTGAGGTCCCAAGAGGGGATGACCGACCTCCGTTGAGGTCGCAGGCGTCGCACCGCTCTTAGGAATCTGGAGACGTCTGCGTGTGCCCCTAGGGCCTTGCCGCGGACCTTACCTCTATAGCACGCGATTGCCGCTAGCTGGACTCGCAAGGAGCTGTGCGCTAGACCCTTGTCAAATCCTGCCTGAAGAAATTCTAGGATCTCTGGGACAGAGGCGGAAAGGGGTTTCCGTCGGTGTTCTGCACACCATGCTTCGAAGATGCGCCAAGTCCTAACATAGGAGAGGCAGGTTGAGCGCTTTTTAGCGTTCAACAGGGTCGAGATGACAGCTCCTGAATAACCCCTCTTCAGGAGCCTCGCCCTTTCAATAGCCAGGCCGTAAGCGAGAATCGATCCACGTGAGGCATACGAACCGGGCCTTGCCTCAGGAGGTCCCTCTTGCAAGGGAGCCGCCAGGGTTGGTCGGCGATCAATCTCACCAGATCCGCATACCAGGGGCGGCGAGGCCAATCCGGAGCTATGAGGATTACGAAGCCCTGGTGAGACTCCACGCGCTGGAGAACCTTTCCGATCAGAACCCAGGGAGGGAAAACGTTAGAGCAGGCCCTCCGAGGGCCACTTCTGTGACAGGGCATCCAGGCCTTCGGACATTCTTTCCTTTCGTCGGCTGAAGAATCGGTCCACCTTGGCGGACGAGAACCTCGCCATGAGATCCATGACTGGGAGGCCCCAACGTGTCACTATCTGGTTGAAGGTCTCCTGGTCCAGTTCCCACTCTCCGTGGTCTATCTTGCACCTGCTGAGATAATCTGCGGTGACGTTGTCCGTTCCCGCTACGTGCTGGGCTGACAGGGCTTCCAACCGAGTCTCCGCCCACTGGAACAGAGTGCCCGCCTCCTTTTCTAAGGCGGGGCTGCTGGTGCCGCCCTGGTGGTTGATGTAAGCCACCGCGGTGACCTTGTCGGAGAGAACGCGAACTGCTCTCTTTTGCACTAAGGCCTCGAGAGCCCTGAGCGCTAAGCCGATGGCCCGCAATTCTAGTCTGTTGATGGGCCATTGTGCTTCCAACGGAGTCCAGTTGCCCTGGACAAACTGGTCCTTGCAGTGAGCTCCCCAGCCTACTAGGCTGGCATCCGTCGTCAATAATAGCCACTGATGGGGCTCGAGAGGCATCCCGCAATCCAGGTTCCTTGGGCACTGCCACCAGCGTAGAGTCTGTTTGGTCCGCGGAGCGCAAGGTAACTGCATTGTCAAGGGGTGGTGCTGGGGCGACCATCGACGCAATAGAGCCCTCTGCAATGGCCGCATGTGGGCTCGGGCCCATGGCACCACCTCTATCGCCGCTGCCATTGTTCCCAGGACCTGAAGATAATGCCACGCCGTGGGGATTCGTCTTGCCATGAACTGCGAGACTAGCAGTCTCAGTTCTCTTGATCTTGACTGAGACAGAAATACCCTGCCCTTGCTGGTGTCGAACCTTGCACCGAGGTACTCGAGTTCCTGGGAGGGAGTCAACTTGCTCTTTGCTCGATTGATGACCCAGCCCAATTCTTCTAAGACTTGGATCACTCTTGCCGTCATGGAGTGGCTTTCCTCCTCCGACTTGGCCCGGATTAGCCAATCGTCCAGGTAGGGGTGCACCAGTATTCCCTCTTTTCGTAGGGAGGCCGCCACTACCACCATCACTTTGGTGAACGTTCTTGGAGCCGTAGCTAGGCCGAAAGGAAGGGCCTGGAATTGAAAGTGGCCCCTTGGCACTGCGAATCTCAGAAATTGCTGATGGGAGGCCCTGACCGGGATGTGCAGGTAGGCTTCTG
Organism: Ichthyophis bannanicus; assembly: GCA_033557465.1. Taxonomy (NCBI): domain Eukaryota; kingdom Metazoa; phylum Chordata; class Amphibia; order Gymnophiona; family Ichthyophiidae; genus Ichthyophis; species Ichthyophis bannanicus. The sequence goes on along the minus strand of CM066047.1, from coordinate 49,858,810 downwards.
TCAGATCGAGGGACGTTAGGAACTCCCCGCCCCTTACGGCTGCTATGACTGAGCGTAGGGTCTCCATCCGGAAATGTGGGACCCTGAGGCAGCGATTGACTTGTTTTAGATCCAGGATCGGGCAAAAGGACTCTCCCTTCTTTGGCACTACGAAGTAAATCGAGTACCGACCAGAACCGCACTGGTCTGGTGGTACCGGGACCACGGCCCCGAGCGTTATTAGACGGGAGAGAGTAGACTCTACCGCCGCCCTCTTTGCTGAAGAACCGCAGGGAGATTGAACAAAGGCTGGGTGTATTTGTTTCGCAAATTCGAGAGCATAGCCGTCTCTGATAACCTCTAGGACCCATTGATCGGACGTGACCCGGGACCAGGCGGGAAGAAAGCGCCTTAGGTGACCGCCCACCGACGGTTCTTCCCCCTGGCCCCCCGTCACCTCATTGTTTTCTATTACCCTGGGAGGAGGAGAAGGAGGAGGACCCCCCGAAGCCTCGGCCTGCTCCTCGAAACCCCCTAAAACCTTGTCCCCTCGAGGGAAACCGGCCCCTGAAAAAGGGGTTTGACCTGGCTGGACGGAACCTTCGGGAGTCCCTGGGCTGGGTACGCACTGGGGCTAGGGGCCGTCCTTGCTTTGGTCTATCCTCAGGCAGCCTGCCCCCCTTGGACTCGCCCAGGTCCTTAACCAACTTCTCCAAATCTTCTCCGAATAACAGTTTCCCCTTAAAGGGAAGACGGCTCAGGCGTGCCTTCGAGGAGGCGTCCGCCGCCCAATTCCGTAGCCACAGATAGCGCCTAGCCGCCACAACCGAGGCCATGTTTTTGGCTAGGCTTCTGATGAGGTCATACTGACTATCCGCCAGGTAGGCTGCTCCGGATTCCAACCTCGCAGAGTTGGCCTGAGCCTCGCCTGTTTGTCCCTCTGCTGCCTGAAGTTGTTGTGACCACCTTAAACAGGCTCTTGCCACCCAGGCTCCCGACACCGAGGCCTGCAGGGCAAGGGCACTCACATCAAAGGCTTGCTTAAGGAGGGTATCTAGCTTTCTGTCTTGAGAATCTCTAAGGGCAGTGCTGCCCTCCACTGGGATAGTAGTCTTCTTGGTGACTGCTGATACCGCTGCATCCACCCTGGGAGACTTCAGCAGCTCTTTGTCTGCCTCTGGAAGTGGGTATAGGCGAGACATGGATCGGACTACCCTTAAACTGAACTCAGGTTGATCCCATTCTTCTTGGATCATCTGACGCACTACTCTGTGGACAGGGAAAACTTTCTGAGATCTCCTAATGGCCTGGATTAATGGATCCTCCAGCGCCTCCTCCTCTGCTGGTGTGTCTGAGGCCACATTGAGGACTTTTAGGGATTCATTAATTAGTGCTGGGAGCTCCTCCCGACGAAAGACTCTAATTATCCGTGAATGATCTTCTTCAGGGATCTCTCCTTCTTCCAGCTCTTCCTCTTCTTCGTCCCAGTCCTTGTCAGAGCCATCCTCCTCCGGGGTGCCCTGGGAGAGGGACGCTAGGGGGTCTTCAAGGCCCAGACGGGGACGTTTAGGTGGAATGTCCGGGTCTGGATTGCAAGCCCTCTTGGACTTGGCTTCTGCCGCTAGAACCGCTTCTCCTGTCCCTGAGCCCTGCTTCCGCAGGCAATAAGCCTTATGGAGCAAAAGAATGAAGTCTGGGGAGAAAAAATCCCCGGCGCCCCCTGTCCCAGATGGGGGTGGCGAAGGGGGAGGAGGAGGGGTGGGTAAATCCGAAGACATTGAGGGAGGAAATTGGGACCCCCCCTCCCCTTCTAAGGAGTCTGCAGACCCCTGAGAGGGCTGGATTATGGCCAAGTTCATTTCTTGTTCCACGGAGGCAGCTACTGCAGCACAAGCCCTGCAGACTCCTGCCTCCGAGGAAGTGCCCCTGCGCGTGCCGCAGGAAGGACATCTAGGTTTGGCCGCCATACTCTTGATTCCAGTTATCAAGGCCCTAACTCCTAAGAGGCCTGAGCAACGGGCCTAAGGCTCAGCAAACTGCACCGATAGGCCCGTGTAGGTGCTCTCTCCTTCAGCGGGCTAAAGATCTCTCCGAGAGAAAAGCAGCTGAAAGGCCCTCTATTAATTTTGCAATGTTAACCCCACAACCAAAACCGATGCAAGGAGAATAATGTAAAAATTTAATTAAAACCAAATCAAACCAAACAAACTAAACTAAATTTAAATTTAAATTAGATTAAAATGAAATAAGTTCCTTTTAGCAATATACTTGCAGTTTGCAGCTGCCGTGCTGACTGGGCCCGGCTCAGCGATCCCTGCCCATTGGCTCTACACGTGGTAGGCCTCCCCACGTGGAGCCTAACGGGGGATCGCGAGTCTGTCCTCTGAGCCGCTTATTCTCCCCCCCGGATACCGCAGGGTACTGGAAGTCGAGTCTTGGCTGAAATGTCGAAATCCGCTTCCCCTCCGCGATCGGGAGGCCCGAGGCTCGCCGCCGCGTCCTTTAGCTGCAGGGCGGGTCCGGCGTCCAGAATCTGTTTCCCGGCGTTGCCTCAAGCGCTCAGCCTCCGGGAGGGCTTCGGCGCGAGGTAGGACCAATCGGTAAAGGAAATCCTCGGGAGACAGCCGGATCTCAGCCGCAGAGCTCAGCTAAACGCTCCTCGGTACTGCTAGCACAGATCACCTCCGATGCCCGGCCCGCCTGGGGGGGGGGGGAGGGAGAGAGGAGAGAGCAGGCAGGAGCAATTAAAGAGGCAGAGACTGCTTAATTTTAAACGAAAGAAAACACAGAGGAAATTAAGATAAGTAAAATTAAAGATAATAAAAGTAATAAGGTATTTTTTTTTTTTTTTTTTTAAAGGATTAGGAAGACTCCAGTAAGCCCTAGGCTTACGGAACCCTCCAGCTGCTTGGAGGCTGAGAATACTGGGGTTGGTGGGTGGTCCCAGTGGTATTTATACCGCCCCCCCTCCAAAAAGGTTGGGCTCAGCCTCCAAGCTGCTGGAAGGGTTGCGCAACCCAGAAGTAAAGGGACTGGACTGGAGTGACGATAAGGAAGCAGGTTTTTGTTCAGTCCCCCATTTCCTCCGCCGTCGATACTCGCTCCTTGCCACCAGAGAGCCTAGTTAACCTCCGGCTCTTGCTGTCAACTCTCTGCCACCTCGTCCCGGCATTCCGCGCTGGGAGACCTTGGTCCTTGGGCGGGCTTCTCAGCTGTGCCTCCGGGATATTGTCCACTCCCATGTCCCGCAGAATCTGCCAGGCTCCCTCCGCGCTCTGGATACGGCGGGTGCTGCCCTTTACCGTCACTAATAGGCCGAATGGGTAGAGCCATCTGTAGCGCCAGCCTTCTCTGCGCAGCACCGATGTAACATCCCTCAGCTCCCACCGCCGTTGCAGCGTGCCCGCAGAGAGGTCTTGGTACAGCTCTATTTTGGCCCCCTCCCACTTATACGGGCTGAGCTTCCGTGCCGCAGTTAGGAGCTTCTCCTTCAGTTTATAGGAGCTCAGGCAGGCGATCACATCCCGGGGCTTATTCTCTCTCGGGGGGCCGAGGCTCCGATGGGCCCTATCCATGAGCAACGGTTTTCCCGCCCATTCCCCTTCAGGTTCGGCCTCCTGTAAGATGGCTGAGAACAACCTCGTCAGTGTCCCCTCGCAATCCTGGAAGCGCTGCTCCTCCAGGAAGCCCCGCACTCGCACATTGCTCCTGCGCGATCGGTCCTCAAGATCCTCCGTTTTTGCTTTGAGCACCTCCTGGGCTTGCCGCAGCTCCGCCCAACCGCTCCGCAGGTCATTCACAATCTCCTCCTGGTGGTCTAGCCGCTCCTCCGCCACCTCCACTCGGGCCCCAAGCTCCTTCAAATCCTGGGTAAGCGTGGCTAGCGTCTCCCTCAGGTCCTTCTTAAAGGAGCCCATCTCAGCCTTCAACTCCTCCTTAAAGGCCATGAGCCACTCTTTCAGGCTCCCCATCGAATCCGGTCCACCATCCGAATCTCCGTCCGATTCAGACCTCTCCACCTCAGCACCCGCCATGTTGTCGGTGGGGCCTTTCTCCTCCCTCCCCTCCGCCGCAGCGTAGGAGGAGCGGTATTCTGACAACCGCTTTTTCACCGACATCCTCTCCGTTGTCGGGGGTATTGGGCTCTGCCCGCGTGCTCTTCAAGAAGGGTAAGGGTCGCTCTAATTATAGCGAATTACACCAGCGCTCTGGAGCTCCCTCAGAGAGCAGCCACCATGCTCCCTGACGTCACCGGAAGTCGTGGCAGATAAGCTTTAACGCTTAAAAAATACAGTTATGCACTTGGACTGCAAACCCCTAGGAACAGTACAGTCTAAGAGTAATTTTTAAAGGAGCTGCCTAAGGTTACATACAATCAACATGCACAAATCAAAATATTTTAGTGATATACACATGTAAATGGGCATTTACTTGCAAAAATGAAGCAGTTGCTATTTTATAAGTGCGTGCGTTGCCCCAGTGGCGCTCACTCTCATTTTGAGCATGGTCATAGGTCGAGTCTGGGGAGCATGGGTAAAGGGCACAAGTACATGTGTAAATTATCAAGTCTTATCATTTGCACGCGTTCTTTACAAATTTAGATGCAGCTCATTTACCCCAGCCCAGAGCATACCTACTCCAAAGTCCTATACCAATATGCGTATTCTTGCTGTGTGCACAAGGCCATTTTAAAAGAGGCATTTTATATGCATATACTGGCATTTGTGGGTAAAAATGCCCTTGTAAAATTTCCTCCATGTGCACACGTGTTGTTTATGCACATAGAATCAACTTACATCAGTAAAAAACTGAGGGCGCGATATTCAGCACCAGCAGCTAGTGCTGCAAAGGTGGCTAGCCACCAGCGCTGAACTTTAAACTCGGATATGCAATGCTGGGACCATATCCAGCATAGAGGGGTTGTTGATGTTAAGTGCCGTCAAGTCGGAGTCGACTCATGGCAACCCTCTGGATAGCTATCCTAAATTGTGTTTGGTCTTCAGTCAGGCGGCTCATTCTTGACAGACTGGTACCCATAGCTGCTGTTATTGTATCGATCCATCTCATTGCTGGCCTTCCTCTTTTGCGTTGACCTTCTATCTTGCCAAGCATGATGTCTTTCTCTAATGATCTCTCTCTTCGCATGATGTGTCCAAAGTATGAAAGTCGAAGTCTTGTCATCTGAGCTTCTAAAGAAAGCTTAGGTTTGATCTCCTCTAGTACCGACTAGTTTGTTCTTCGGGCAGTCCATGGTATACACAGTATTCGCCGCCAGCACCATAATTTAAAGGCAGCAATTTTCTTCCTGTCTATAGAGGGGAGGAGTAGCCTAATGGTTAGAACACTGGCTTGGGAACCCAGAGACCAGGGTTCAATTCCCACTAGCACTCCTTGTGGCCTTGGGCAAATCACTTAACCCTCCATTGCCTCAGAAAAATCCAAGTTATCAATGTCCCTGTTTAATGAACATTACCAAGTTTAAATTTCAATGTAAACTGCTTTGATTGACATGATAAAGCAGCATATAAAACCTGTTAAATAAATACATATCCAACTTCCAGTATTGAATATCCAGGCTGCCTGGATTGCCCTGAAACTAACCATGCCACAGCAATATTCCCAGTTAACTTCTGTGGTGAACATTAGGCCTGGGTTTCCTGCATCTGACTTTCACCATGTATCACTGTATTGCTGCCCAGTTAGCAACAGCTGCCATCCAGAATGCCATGGCATGCCAGATGCTGACCATGTTAGTGTCACTGAATATCCTGTACAGTGGAATTTGCACAGTTTGCAGGTTTGGAAACAGTGTAAATGCCTTTGAATATCCTTCCCTGAAATTACACACCTAAAAATACTTTCTGCACAGAAACAAAACAAAAGAAATGAAATGTCCATCCCTATCAATGCATGAAGCCTGATCTTGTCAAGCGAGGCACCTACTAACACTTTACTCCACTTCTTTGATCATCAGGTGGTATATACAGTAATGTAACAAGTGAGTTGCTAATCTGAGATGATGGCTGGGCTGAGAAGTTTCCTGATAAAAATGTTTCAGCAGGTGTCCGAGATGCTTCAGAGACTATTTTTGGAGGAGGAATACCAACCAAAGGCCCCCCAGAGAGAGCCACACCCAAGGGTTGAGCAGGCATTTACATGAGCTTACTGAGCAGGCTGTGTGTCTGTGCTGAAAGTACTTAAGGTGAGATAATTTTGAGAAATTTTTAATGAGCTATAATTTATGTGACTGTTGGTGAGTATCTAGAACATGAGAAAATTGGTAATATGTCTTTTGCAGTGCATTGGATTTAACAGAGAAACTTGGGAGAAGAGCCTAAGAGGCTGTCTGAAGGGTTAAGCTGACGACTGTTGTAGATAGACTTGGGTTTAAAAATTAGATGATTTCTACTGTTTCTGAGGAGAAATTCTCAATTTCAATTCTTTCCTGCTCAAGGATAAAGCACAGTTACTTACCTGTAACAGGTGATCTCTGGGAACAGCAGGAATAAGTCTTCACATATGGGTACCGACGGAGCCTGCGCGGGAACGCTCCCCAGCGTCCAGAAAAAAAGCTTTTGGGAGCATCCCACAGCGCCTGCGCGCTGCCTTCCCGCCTTTCCCAACCGCCTCTCTCCAGTTCAAGTTTTAAGCTGAGACAAAGAGAGAGAGGGAGGAAAGGAAAGATAGATAGAGAGATACAACTCCTAGGGGAGGTGGGTGGGTTGTGAAGACTTATTCCTGCTGTTCCCAAAGATCACCTGTTAACAGGTAAGTAACTGTGCTATCTCCAGGAACAAGCAGGAATGAGTCTTCACATATGGGGTCTCCCCAGCTAGAGATGCCAGGGAGATCCCCAAGGTTGTGAGTCCCTGAGAAGGGCTCTACCTGCCCCCATGGATCTCGGGCATCCAACCAGGGATGGGGGTAGGAGTTGATTAGGTATGGAATAGGTGTTTGAGAACAGCCTGACCAAACAAGGCATCCCGGTGGGAGTCCTTGTCCAAGCAGTAATGGGCTGTAAAGGTATGAACCAAGGCCCAGGTGGCCGCTCGACAGATTTGGTCGATGGACACAGAGTTCAGATGAGCCATAGAGGCTGCCATGGCTCTCACACTGTGAGCTGTGACATGGCCCTCCAGAGAAAGGTTCTTACTCTGGTAGGCGAAAGAAATGCACTGAGCAATCCAATTGGACAGAGTTCTCTTAGAGACTGGAAGTCCCAAATCAGAGGGATCAAAAGCAACAAAGAGTTGAGAGGACTTTCTATGTTGCTGTGTTCTTTGTAAGTAAAAAGCGAGCGCTCTTACAATCCAGGGTATGGAGATTCCCCTCTGTACTTGATGCATGAGGTCCTGGAAAAAAGACAGGTAAATACACCTCCTGGTTCAGATGAAAGGGTGAGACCACTTTAGGCATAAAGTGTGGATTAGTCCTGAGGACTACCTTGTCATGATGGAACCTTGCATAAGGAGGATTAGCCACCAAGGCTTGCAGCTCACTGATGCGGCAAGCTGAGGTGACTGCAATGAGAAAAACAACCTTCCAAGAAAGAAATTTCAAGGAGGTAGTGGCTAAGGGTTCAAAGGGTGGCTTCATAAGTTGGCCAAGAACCAAATTCAAGTCCCATGCCACTGGAGGTGGTCTAATGGGAGGTTTAGTTAAAAGAAGGCCTCTCATGAATCTTGCAATAAGAGGATGAGAGGAAATAGGCTGTCCATTGAGAGGCTTAAGGGATGCTGCAATAGCACTCAAATGGACTTTTACTGAATTCGTTTTAAGGCCTGCATGGGATAAATGCAGCAAATACTCTAGTAAAGAATTCAGAGGTATTGCAAGGGGGTTAAGACCCTTCTGTGCACACCAAATGGTAAACCTTTTCCATTTAAAAGCATAGGAACGTCTAATGGAAGGCTTTCTGGAAGCATGAAGGATATCCTTCACCTGCTGAGAAAGTTGCAAATCTTGAAGGTCTAGGCCTTCAGCAACCAGGCTCTGAGATAGACTGGGGATTTGGGTGCCACAACATTCCCTCCTCCTGGGACAGGAGGTCTGGAGCACATCCCACGTCCAGGGAGGGAGCTTGAGAGAGATGCAGAAGTAGAGGGTACCACACTTGGCGTGGCCAATGTGGTGCTATGAGGATCATAGACCCCTTGTCTCTCTGAAGTTTGAACAGTGTCTTGGGAATTAGGGGAATGGGTGGAAAGGCATAGAGGAAGTCTTGCCCCCAATGAAGGAGGAAGGCATCCCTGGCCTGAACTCCCTGACACAGAATCCTGGAACAGAACCGGGGAAGTTTGGCATTCCATGGACTTGCAAACAGGTCTATGTCCGGGGTTCCCCAAATTCGGAAGATCTTCGCTATCTGGTCCCCATGGAGGGACCATTCGTGTGGAAGCAGAACTCGACTGAGTCTGTCTGCCCAAGAGTTTTGAACCCCTGGAAGATACACTGCCACGAGATGAATTTGATGCTCTCTGGCGAAGGCCCACAATCTCAAAGCTTCGTTGCAAAGCGACAGAGAGCCAGTCCTGCCCTGCTTGTTCACGTAGAACATGGCTACTTGGTTGTCCGTGTGGATGAGGACTGTCTTGTAGCTGAGCAGGGTGTGGAAGACTGAGAGCTAAAAGGATTGCTCTGAGCTCCAAGAGGTTGATATGTAGAGATGTCTCTTGTGGAGACCAGATGCCCTGGGTGGAGAGATCTTGTAGATGAGCTCCCCAACCTCTTGGAGAGGCATCTGTTGTAAGGGTTGCTTGGGGTAGCGACTGTTGAAAGGGGGACAGGCACCCTGATGCCTGGGTCCATTGGGTGGACAGAGTCCACTGAGCTGCCCTCATGTGAAGGCGAGCGTAAGGAACCACATGCACGGTGGATGCCATGTGGCCTAACAGTTGTAACATCTCTCGAGCAGTTAAATGGGATTTTAACTGAATTTGTGAGGCTAACTGCACCAAGCGTAGACAACGGGCCTGGGGAAGATAGGCCCTTGCAGTAGTGGTATCCAGCAAGGCCCCTATGAACTCTAATGACTGAGTAGGGGTGAGATGGGATTTTGGGATGTTTATTACAAGTCCCAGATACTGAAGAACATGCCTCGTGCAGGCTAGGGAAGTCTGGGCCTCTGACTGGGACGGAGCTCGGATGAGCCAGTCATCCAGATATGGGAATACAAATATTCCTAGAGTGCGTAGAAATGCAGCTACTACTGGCATGCATTTTGTGAACACTCTTGGAGCAGAGGCCAGACCGAAAGGAAGCACCCTGTATTGGTAGTGCTTTCCTTGATAAAGGAACCGAAGGAACCTTCTGTGTGTTGGATGGATGAGGACATGGGTGTACGCATCCTTGAGATCTAGAGAACAAAGCCAATCCTGACTCTGAAGGTATGGAAGGAGAGTACCGAGAGAAATCATCTTGAATTTCTCCTTGCATAGAAACTTGTTCAATTCTCTGAGATCTAATATGGGTCTGTAGCCCCCTGTTTTCTTTGTGATAAGAAAATAGGGGAAGTAGAACCCTGAGCCCTGTTGAAGAAGGGGTACTTCTTCTATTGCCCTTTGGGCAAGAAGGGTAGCAATCTCCTGACCCAAAAGGTCGAGGAGAGATGTTGGAGAATTGAACTGTCTCACCATAGTGTGAGGAGGAAGGTTTAAGAAATGAAGCTTGTACCCCTCCCTTATGATGGAGAGGGTCCATTGCTCTGCTGTGACTTGTTCCCATCTGGGAGCAAAGTGGGCTAACCTTCCTGGAATGGTGAGAGGCTCTGGTTCTTCTAGAGCCAGAAAAGCTAAGTTCTCTAGATGCGAGTCAAAGGCCCTGAGGAGGCTGAGGCTGTTGGGCCGTAGCAGTCCTTACAGCCTTAGGCTTGGTTTTTTTAGGCTGTTGCTGACGCTTTGCAGCAAAACGACCTGCAGAAGATGTCTGCTGACCATAAGCAGGATAATATTTCCCCTTTTTGGGAAAGAAAGCCTTTTTGAATAACCTTTTTCTAACAGGAGCAGAAGTAGACTTTGAAAGTCTATCTAAGGCAGAATTCTCAGCATCCATCTGAGTGGCCTTTGCTTGCCAATCCTTGCCAAAAAGGTTTTCACCTGTGCAAGGAAGATTTCCTAATCCATCCTGGACCCAGGGTTCCAAATCAGAAGCTTGCAACCAAGCAACTCTGCGTGCACCTATGGCAATAGCCGAGGCTCTGCTGGAACACTCAAAAGAGTCAAAAGGCTGCACGGTTGTTAAATTTGGAAACATCCTGAGCATATTTAAGCCAGGTGAGAAACTCTTCCCTTTTATCTTCTGAGATAAAGAGAGATAAAGTTTGCAGATGATCTGTAACTTCCTTTAGAAACATCCCCATATAGAGACTATAGGAGTTGATTCTGGCAGCAAGCATATTGGCCTGGAAAATTCTCCGGCCAAAAGCATCCAAGGTTCTGCATTCTCTTCCTGGAGGATTAGATAAGTGTCTTTTTGCACTCTTTATCTTCTTCATAGCAGACTCTACCACAATAGAGTGGTGAGGAAGCCGAGTCTTATGAAAGCCAGGACAAGGAGGAACACGGTACATGGTGTCCAACCTACGAGAATGAAGGGAGGTAGTGAGAGGTGTCTCCCATATGCCCAACATATGATCATAAAGGATCTCATGAATTGGTAAAGTAGCTGCCTCTTTAGGAGCCTTAGGATATTGTAAAATATCCAATTTCTTGGCTCTAGGCTCTGGTTCAGGGGCCACTGAAATGGAGAGGCCCCTGGCCACTTCCCTAATGAAGTCTTGAAAAGACAAGTCTTCTGGAGGAGACATTCTTCTTTTTCGAGAAGAGGGCTCCTGAGGAAGGAGTACTGATGCTTCGACAGAAGCCTCTGATTCATCAGAAACTTCGGAGGAATCGAAGTATCACCTGTCTGGATGCTCCTGCAGAGCCCGATACGCGTACTGAGTGGTATTGACATCGGGAGTGATCGGTACCGATTCGGTACCGATGGGCATCACAGAACAGGGTACCGCTGCAGTCGACACCGAAGCTGATGTCGATGCAATTGGTACCGGCACCGGAACAGATATCGGTGCCGGAACGGGTACCAACAACGGAGTTTGTTGCGGTACCGGAGGTGTCGCAGCTTGTATGAATGCCGTAATGGCACGCTGCATGGTCAGAATATTCTGATCCATCGACGCAACCAATGTCTGGATGTCAGTACCAGTGGAAACCACCGGTACCCCAGAACATGGCAACAGGTGATCGGTCGAGGCCGTGCCATCGATGTCAACCTGTGACCCCATAGATGAAGCTTTGGAAGCCGGACCTTCCCGCCGGGGTAATTTTGCCGGTGCAGGATCCTCGAGAGCAAGCCCGGAGGCATCTCGATACTTAGAGGGAGATCTACCCTTTGAGGACCGGCTGGACTTATGTTTGGTTACCTGAGATCCATGGGAGGAAGAAGAAGCCCTGGAAGATGTCGATGCCACCGAAGCTGCATCAGAGGGAAACAGGATACTGAGCTTAGCCGCTCGATTCTGTCGACCTCTCTTAGACATCATGGAACAGGACTCACAATCTGTGATGGAGTGGTCAGGACCCAAACATTTTAGACACCAGTCATGGGTGTCGGTGATAGAAAAAGTACTGCTGCACTTCGTGCACTTTTTAAACCCGGAAGCGGGCTTTTCCATGAGGAAATTTTTTCTAGGCCTAAGGCCCAAAGGAAAAAATGCACAGAAGTGGGAAACGGTAGTATTTTCTTTTTTTTTAAAGAAGAAAGAAGAAAAGACCGGCGGTACCGGTCCGACGTCGAAGAAGGTAGACACGCGACCAAAGAAATAAAGAAAAATAAAGAACTTCTTCAGCGGTGACAGGAACACAACCTGCTGGCTCCGCGGAAAAGAAGAACTGGAGAGAGGCGGTTGGGAATGGCGGGAAGGCAGCACGCAGGCACCATCGGTACCGACGATACCCATATGTGAAGACTCATTCCTGCTTGTTCCTGGAGATCAAGTTTGACAGAAAGGGGGGCTTGCAAGAAAAAGCGTTTCTAAAGGAAGGTCCTGTTGCAGGGTTTTGCTGTGCAGTCCAATTCTGGAGACTTTTGCATTTGACAAAGTTGTGTTTATCTGTCTCTGCCCCCAACCTCCCCCCTGTTAATCCAGTAGAAGTAGCAGAGGAATTATTCACAAATTATAGAGGAGCTAGGAACATCCTTAACTCATCTATGTCTGCTTTGGCTTTCAAGGATTATGTGATTTGCTGCTATGAGTGCAAATTCCTGCGATGATAGACATTTTGGCTTTAGTCACAATTGTTCTGAGAGTGCTCTTTTAAGATTAGTGAGTACTTGGGAAAGAAATCTTGCTTTGGGCCGATGAAAAAAAACCATTAAGCTTCTGAAACTCTTTCCTGAGATTTGACTTGCTTTCCTTCTGTTACACTAATTTTAAAAAGAAGCTTTGTGGGCTGAATAACTTGTGTGTGCAAGAAGCTGGAGGGGGAAGGGGGTAATCGGTGGTGGCAGCTAACACGGTTTCAGTGACTAGCTGTCACCACTGAAACATAACTCCGGATATTCAATGCTGTGTTAGTGCTGAATATCATGGCCAAAGTAATTAACATGGTTAGCATGTTTGCTAACCACATTAGTCACTATATCATAGAATCATGACAGCAGAAAAAGAACACATAGCCTATATAGTCTGTCCTTCCATATCAACCACTACAACAGTCCATCTTTTCCTTTAGAGATCCTCTGTGTTTGTCCCATGCTTCTTTGAATTCAGATACTGTCCTCATCTCTACCACCTCCACTGGGAGACTATTCCACGGATCCACCACTCTTTCCGTAAAGAAATATTTCCGCATATCACTCCTGAATCTATTTCCCTTTCACTCTTATTCCGTGTCCCCTCGTAGCAGAGCTTGCTTTCAATTGAAAGAGGCTCTCTCCCTGTGAATTTATGCCATGGAGGTATTTAAACGTCTCAATCATATCAGTCTATCCCGCCTTTCCTCTAAGGTGTACGTATTAAGATCCTTAAGTCTGTCCTCATGTGCTTTATAATGAAGACCACTAACCATTTTGGTAGCCACCCTCTGTACTAACTCCATCCTGTTTATATCCTTTTGAAGGTGCAGTCTCCAGAACTACACACAATACTCCAAATGAGGTCGCACCAAAGACTTATACAGAGGCATTATCACCTCCTTTTTTCTGCTAGCCATTCCTCTCCCTATGCACCCAAGCATCCTTCTAGCTTTTGCCGTTGACATTTCTACCTGTTTAGCTACTTTAAGATCATCAGACACAATCACGCCAGGTCCCGCTCTTCTTTAGTGGACAAAAGTACTCCACCCCCTACACTGTATCACTCCCTTGGATTGCTGCAGCCAAATGCATGACCTTACATTTTTTAACATTAAATCTCAGCTGCCAAATTATCCCCCCTCCCTTTCTTTTTTTGTTTCCTCCTGAAGTTTTTAGCCTAAAACGTTTGCAGAGAAATTGTTTCTTCCTCTCCTGGAATTTTAAGGGGCCCTTTTACTAAAGGGTGCTAAGCAGTTAACTCGCCTTTTCATGTGTGGTAGCTGTGTGTTGGGGTCTGTGGGAGCATGACAGTTACTGCATGCTGATTCACAGGCTGTCACTCATGCATTGGGGTGCTGAATGGGGGGGGGAGCAGGGGAAGAGAATGGGTATGGACAGCACACTGCAGTTAGCATTGGGGGAAGTATTATACGCTGTCAATCTTGCTGTTAAGTGCACTCACACTAACACCACCTCAGTACTTGCACCATTCATTAGGTTTTGCATCGGTGCGTTAAGTGCTGCGATCATGCTGGTCAATGCTCCAACAGCTACAACGGAGGCTTTGCACTTAACACACAATAGTTTTTGCACTAAACAAGCATTAGGTAGAAAAACTAATGCACTTTAGTAAAAAGGGGCCCCTATGTTTGGTGGGGAAGAAAGGATTTTTTCTAGAAAGATGCCTGTGAATGCTTTGAGTTCAAAACAGACAGAAACTTCAGCTGTATGAATGAGATAAGTTGGGCCTCCAGATTTCTCTGTGGAAACTTGCTGCAGTGGCAACTGACTTTTGAAAGAATTTATTTTTGCTGTGAGAGGGCCTGTATGTAAGTGCTTGCCTTTGGTCAGAAATATACAGGGTGGCCCAAAAAAAGTAAGAACATCTTGTAGCATATAAGTTATTTAAAAATTCAAAGACAGATGTAAACGATTGACAAATTAAAAAAAAAAAAAGATAGCGCCCGGAAATTGTTGAAATAAAGACGTTATATAGCTAAAAAAGGTAAATAAGTAAACTATTTAAGCTTTTAATTTACGAGATGTTCTCACCTTTTTTGGGCCACCCTGTATATAGCTACTGAATTACTTACAGGGGACTTGTCTGTTTTTTCCCTTTCCTGCTTAAGTGTAGGCATCTAAAAGCTGACCCAAGTGCTGTTGTGAAAGCACTAGTGTAACTCATTAAAAGTTGTTAGCCCAGGGGTGTGAGGGAGGGAAAAAGACTAGATAGGGCTACCTAATTATCTTTTATTTTGATTCTAATTAGCTATGGAAAGGAACTCCAAACCTTGAGAGGACTCATATTTCTTTCCAGAGGGTAGGTAGGCAGGGTTTTGCCTTGTTGATTTGTTTAAGTTAGGCAGTAGGTTTATTGACTGGAGCCTTGCCAAGTGAAGAAGAGGACAGACCAGACCCTGAGGAGCCAGAGGTTGATGCCTGGCAACACTAGGTCCTAGCGCAAGACAGTACGGTAGAAGATAATAGTGCTACTCATGTCAGGTCATACATAAAATATATTGAGTTCAAATAATTGAACACTTAAAATTGAGAAACTGAATTAGGTTGTAATTATCTGGATTCCTTCAAGGGAAATGTATTTTTCAGAAGACTCAGAGTGCATCAGTAAGTTAAAGCAACAAAACTGAGAAAATTCCTTTCAAAGTTTCCTTCAGGGAAGGAAACCTTTGATTCAGAGATTAGCTTCCCTTGAAAAATTGCAATTTTCCCTGGCAAACTAAAACTTACCTCTAGTAGGAACACAGCAGCTGGTAGTCAAAAAGGGGAAATTTCTTTGGAAGCTGTTTCTAATTGGTAGGAATTCTGTGTGCAGGAGAGGTTGGTTGTTTAAAACGTAGATACTCATCTGAGCATAAATAAAGATTAGGAGAGCCTTTACAAATTTCGTGCAGATTTAGGAACCAGGCCAAAATCTTAGGAGTCGGTGCTTGTGACTGCCTCATGCCTGCCATCGCACCCCCAGTTGTCTCTCGTGCTGGTCTCATATTCTCAAGTCTCATGAGACCAGCACCGGAGTTCCTAAACTATGCATCATATTTAGATAACAGTTATAGCTTCGGATAGCAAGTGTCTATGTGATGCAACAGTAGTGTGCCTGTACATAGGATATAGTAGTGGTGCCTTTGTGTGTGTAGGGCAGCTGGCCTGGGTGGGCAGCAGCAGCACCAGCACACATGGGTGGCTGAGCCCTCCCCCCCAGCTGCCGCCAATTCCATTTGGTGGGGGGAGGCGGACAGTGGCAGTATTTCCAAAAGCAGCAGCTTTTGGAAATACTGCTGCTGCCCGCCTCCCCCTCCCGAGATGGATCAGTGGCTGCTGGGGGGCGGCATCAGTGGGAGGGGGACTGCAGCAGCTGTGGGGGGCAGCGAAGCCAGGGTTTCTGCATAGGGTAGTAGAAACCATTGGGCCGGCCCTGAAGTGCATGTGTGTGTGTGTGCTGCAGAGCTGGGGAACTTACAATTGTGGTCAACATCATTGGCACCCCCTTAATGTCCAATATCTCCTAAAAAAAAGTGGCCAGTGAAATGACTTTGGACTATATATGCACACATAGTTGACACATAAAATAATCAAATAAAACAAGACCAATTAAAAAAGGAAATTGTAGGAAATAGTATAAAAACTGGGACATTGCCAGGTCATAATCATGAAAATGGTCATAGTCACTTCCTGTTCCATTTTCATAGTGGTGAAGACAAGAGAGTTGCTTGAGATAATCAGAAAAGTTATCATCACAAAACATCAAACTTCAAAGGGTTCAAGGCCATCTTCAAAGACCTTCAGATTCCTGTGTTTACAGTTCACAATGTTAAGAGGTTTTCTGCTCATGAACTGTCAAGAACCTCACAGGACATGGTGGGAAGAAGAAAATTAATCCAAGAAGTCTTTGAAGGTTATAATTCGAGCTATAAACAGCCTCTCTCAGTTCAGGAAGGAGCTGAAACATCACCTCTTTCTTCAGTACTTCCTCAACTCTGATGAAATCACATAACCAACCACTGTTCACTCCTCCCTTCTACCCTCTTTTCCGTTAATCTCATCCCTGTTGTCCCCAGCAAATTAGCCTTTAACATGCAAATGTTTACGACGTTGTCTCTCATGCCAGGTTTACGATGAATAGTGCCTAGTTGATATATTACTACAGTTATCAACCTGTATATAGTTCCATGATGTATATAGTTAGCTTGTGTTCCATGTTCAATTCCCTGTTCAATGTAAAACGCAGTGTGGTTTCCCTGCTGTGCAAGTTTTGTTACCTGTGAACCGCGCTGATGGTAAATAGTGCGGTATAGAAAAACTATAAATAAAATAATGAACTGTTGGAAAAACACCACGTACAATATTCAACAGCTTAAAGCTGACCTGGAGCAATCTGGAGTGGTGGTTTCAACCCACACCATACACCATGTCCTAAACAAAGTAGGACTTTATGGGCGAAGGCCAAGGAGGACCCCACTGCTGAAAGACAGACATAAAAAGTCATGCCTGACCTCTGCCCAAACCCACCTTGAGTAACCACAATCCTTCTGGAAATTGTTCTGTGGACAGACGAAATCAAACTTGTATCGCTGGTCTGCATAGCCAAAGAGCTCATTTACAGCAAAGAAATGAAGCTAATAAGGGAAAAAACACCCTTCCAACAGTTAAATATGGTGGAGGCTCCATTATGTTGTGGGGCTGTTTTGCTACCTCAAGAACTGGAGGCCTGGAACGTATTAAAGGAATCATGAAGTGAGAGGACTACCAAGGTATTTTGGAGCAAAATGTGCTAACTAGTGTCAGAAAGCTAGGTCTAGGTCAAAAGGTCATGGGTCCTCCAGCAGGACAATGACCAAAACCATACATCCAAAAGTACAAAAGAATGGTTAAAAAGGAACAAATGGACTATTTTAAACTGGCCAGCAAGGAGAAATTAGACCTTACCTGCTAATTGTCTTTCCTTGAATTCTCTCCGGGCCAGTCCAGGTAACCGTTGTCAATCTCCTCCAGCAGCTGAGGACTGAATTTCAAAGTCTTGCTGACAGCCTATCCGGTTTCCTCTGGTGTCAGAGACTCAGTCACCTATTGTCCAAGCAGTTTCTAAATAACATTTCCATGCAAACAACTCTTGTATTAACCAAAAACAACAAAACATCTACCTCCTCCTATGAGCCTCTTCTCGCACCCCACATGCAGTGTTGGCTTTTCATAACACTTATTGCCAACTGATGCTTTCTTTCTTCTTCTTTTTTTTATTTTAACTTAGCAGTCACTAGACCTTCCCCTCCCGCAACTGGAAAGGGAAACCCAACTGCAGCCCCTCCGAAAAGAATCACCTAGCGAATCTTTCCCTCTCATGACCACTAGATTTTCTAGAACCCTTCAACTATGCTGACACTTCTGAAAGGTATAACTACCTGCTAATGAAGGAACTCTCGCAGATCCATGGGTGGGACCTGGATTGGCCCGGAGAGAACTCAAGGAAAGACAATTAGCAGGTAAGGTCTAATTTCTCCTTCCTCTTCATCTCTCCGGGCCAGTCCAGGTAACCGTAGGGACGTACCAAAGCAGTTCCTAAAGATGGGAGGGACCTGCGAGCCCCCCCTAACAAGGCCGAAGCCCCAACATTCGCGTCTCCCCGTGCCTGCACATCCAACCGATAGTGTTTAGTAAAAGTATGCAGAGACGACCAGGTTGCGGCCCGACAGATATCCACCGGAGGCACCAACGCGAACTCTGCCCAAGAAGCCGCTTGTGCCCTAGTGGAATGATCCCTGAGTCCTTGCGGAGGCATCTTGTGTTTTGTCTCATAAGCTGCACTGATCGCCCGCTTCACCCACCGGGCAATAGACGCTTTGGAAGCAGCCTCCCCTTTCCGAGGTCCTCCAAAAACCACGAACAACCTGTCCGACTTCCTAAAAGGCTCGGTCCTTTGAAGGTAACGACGCAGTACTCTACCCAGATCCAACTTTCAAAGCGCACGACCCCCGTCACCACCCTTGGCATGCTGAAAAGTTGGAAGCAAAATGGACTGATTTCGATGAAAACTGGACGCCACCTTAGGCAAAAACAACGGCATCGGTCGAAGCACTACCTTTTCCTTTGTAAACTGAAGATAAGGGGCCCATCAGGAAAGCGCCTGAAGATCGGAAACTCTCCTAGCCGAACACAAGGCGACGAGGAAGGCTGTCTTCCAAGAAAGCTCCCTGAGACTCCCCGCTGATGTCGGCTCAAAGGGCGGTTGCATTAATGCATTTAACACTAAATTCAAATCCCACGGCGGTACCACCGCTCTCAGGGGAGGTCGAATAAGCTTAGCAGCTCTCAGGAAACGTTGTATATCTGGGTGAGCTGACAACCCGCTCCCCAATACCTTTCCTCTATAACACGCGAGGGCTGCCAATTGCATCTTGAGAGTGCTGAGTGCCAAGCCCTTTTCTAGCCCCCTTTGCAAGAAAGCAAAAATAACCGGCAGGGATGTGGAAACCGGTCTAATGTTACGCTCTCCATGCCAGCCTTCAAAAATGCGCCAGACGCGGACATACGCCAGAGAAGTAGATCGCTTTCTAGACTGTAATAAGGTAGCAATCACTGCCAGCGAGTACCCCCGACGGCGGATCCGCTCCCTTTCAACAGCCAGGCCGTAAGCAAGAACCGATTCACCTGCGGCACCAACACCGGACCCTGATTCAATAAATTGACTCGACTGGGGAGCCTCCACGGTTGATCGACAAGCAGCCTGACCAGATCCGCATACCATGGCCGTCTGGGCCAATCCGGAGCAATGAGAATCACGACCCCCTTGTGTCTCGCAATTCTCTGAATTACCCAGCCAAGGGGGAACACAAACAGCTCTCCTGTCGGCCATGGCTGAACGAGACTGTCGAGACCTTCTGACATATGTACCCTGTATCTGCTGTAGAAGCGAGATGCTTTGGTGTTCCCGAGGATAGCCATGAGGTCCATGATTGGCTGTCCCCAACGAAGCATGAGGTCGTGAAAAACTGCTGCGTTTAGTTCCCACTCTTCGGGATCCAATACATTCCGACTGAGATAGTCGGCCTGCACGTTGTCCCGTCCGGCCACATGCGCCGCTGAGATGGCCAGAAGATGGGTCTCCGCCCACTGCATCAAACGCTGACTCTCTTCCAACAAAGCCGCACAGCCCGTGCCTCCTTGTCTGTTGATGTAAGAGACCGTCACCGCATTGTCGGAGAAAACGCAAACTGCTCTTCCTCGAACTAGCCCGAAGAAATCTTAAAGCGCCAAACTGACCGATCTCATCTCTAGACGACTGATTCACCAGCCGCTCTCCTCCGTGGACCAGATGCCCTGCATCACGTGCGACAAGCAATGCGCCCCCCAGCCCGAAAGACTGGCGTCCGTAGTGACCAGCAACCACTCCGGCTCCAAAAGAGACACTCCTGCGCGAACCCGACTGGGATCCAACCACCATTGTAGACTGACCCATACATCTTCCAGACATTCTAGTCTCTGGGCCAGGGAGTGATGCTGCGGGGACCACCTGGACAGCAGCGCCTGCTGAAGTGGATGCATATGAGCTCTGGCCAATGGCACCAAATCCAAGGCCGCTGCCATGGTTCCCAGCAGTTGCAGGTGTCTCCACACTGTGGGTGCCCGCAGACGCAAAAACACCTGTACCTGTTTCCAAAGCTGCTGCACCCTGTCGTCGGGCAGAGGCAGAGCTGACTCTTGGACTGGTTTATGACCCAACCGAGCTGTTATAAAAACTGAACCACCCGCTGGGTCGCTGTGACCGACACTGTCCGAGACCCTGCCCATATCAACCAATCGTCCAGGTAAGGATGTACCTGAATCCCCTCTTTCCGTAAGGCTGCCGCAACCACCACCATCACCTTTGTGAATGTACGTGGAGCCGTCGCCAGACCAAATAGCAATGCCCTGAACTGGAAGTGGCCCATGGGCACAGCAAACCTTAGGAACTTCTGATGCTCTGGCCTGATCGGGATGTGGAGATACGCCTCTGCCAAATCTATGGAAGACAGAAATTCCCCAGGCTTCACCGCCTGGATAACAGACCTTAGGGTCTCCATACGGAAATGTGGAACCCTCAAACATCGGTTTATGTGCTTGAGATCCAGAATGGGGCGAAAAGAGCCCTCCTTCTTGGGGACTATGAAATAAATCGAGTATCGACCTAAACCATATTGGTCTCTGGGGACAGGCACCACCGCTTGTAGCCGAGGCAAGCGTTGAAGCGTATCATTTACTGCCGCCTTTTTCTTCAGGGATCTGCAAGGAGACCGGAGAAAAGCCTCCGCTAGTGGCTGTGCAAACTCTAACGCATAGCCTTTGCAGATGATTTCCAGGACCCATTGGTCCGTCATAATGTCGGCCCAGACGGAAAGAAACTCCTGCAACCGTCCCACCACCGGGACCTCAGCCTGAGCCAGCCGGTCGCCCTTCATTGAGGTTTCTTGGAGGCATTCTGCTGGGAAACAAAATATCCCCTGCCGAACCCCCGCGCTCCTCGAAAGAACTGCTCCCACGCCACAAAGCGGCCTCTCTGATAAGGGGAAAACCGAGAACCACGGAACCTGCGCAGGTCTCTACCTTGCCCCCTTGCTAGAGGCCCCAGTCGAGCTCCTCTCGGGCGATCCTCCGGGAGGCGCCCTCCTTGGAATCCCCCAAATATTTAACTATCTTATTGAGGGCCTCCCCAAAGGATAGCCTACCCTTGTAGGGGAGCTTGCTGAGTCACGCTTTAGAGGATGCGTCCGCAGCCCAGTTCTGCAACCAGAGGAATCTCCTCGCCGCAATCACTGAAGCCATGGACTTTGCCGAAATCCTGACCAAGTCATAAAAAGCACCTGCTAAATACGCCGCTGCTGATTCCAGCCTCGCTCCTTCCGAGAACGTGCCAGCATCTTTGTCGGCCAACAAGTCCCCCTGTAGCCACTGAATAGAAGCTCGGGATACATAAGCTCCACAAATGGATGCCTGAAGCGACAGCACACTCGAATCAAACGCTTGCTTAAGCAGTGCCTCTAACTTATGGTCTTGCAGATCTTTCAGAGCGGCACCGCCTTCCACTGGAATGGTAGTCTTCTTTGTCACTGCAGCCACCAGCGCATCGACCTTGGGCATACGCAGTAAATCCTTCTCTTCCTGAGGAACTGGGTAAAGCCATCCAATAGCCCAGCTACCCCTCAGAGAAGCCTCCGGACACTCCCATTCTGAGTCAATCATCTGTCTAATAACCCTATGAACCGGGAAGCAACACTGCTCTGGTTTAAAACCTTGGAGTAAGGGATCCTCTAACGGTTCCTCCTGTACTATCGGTAAGGAAATGTTTAGAGCCCCTAAGGATTGTGCAATAAGCGCCCCGAGCTCTTCTTTGCGAAAAACCCTAAAGACATTAGGGTCCTCACCCAGTAGTAGCTCACCTTCCTCTAACTCCCCGAGCCCCCAAGAATCCAAGGCCCCTTCTGAGAGAACTTCACCCTCTTCCATTTCCTGTGGCGCAGAGCTCTGCCCCCCGAGAACTTCGGAGCCCAAGTCTGCTTTCATAATCTTAGCCAAGGGACCTTCCCACGGATCTTGCAATAAGGCATCCTGAGGAGCCCCCACCATGCTAGGTGCAGCAGCTCTTCCCAGGCCCTCTTCAAGTTTTAAAACATAAGCCTTATGTAATGAAAGGATAAAATCCGCTGAAAACACGGATTCCAAGCCCCCCTGCAACTTGGGAGCGGAATCCTGCACTGTGTCTACTGCGGAAGATAGTTTTGACTTCGCTTTACGTTTTGCCGGCTTAACTGAAAGCGTGGGAGTGCCTGGCGCCATAGCTAAAATGGCCACCTTTCCCGCCTTCTCCTCCGTGTCAGGGATCAGCCCAGTGCCCTCACCCGACACAGATTTCCTGTCCATCACACCCCCGAAGAGCCGCTCCACACAGCTCCCTATGCAAAAACAGATTCTACAAATGCCGGGACCTGAAAGCCCCCGACTCCCCCACTGTGTACAAGGAGCTGACCCAGCCAGCATGCGCCTGAAGAGACCACAAAGCCTATCCGAGCGTGTTCCCCCCACCGGGCCCAAACCGCGACGGCGAACTAAAGAAAAACAAATCTTCGCTGCTCACCTGAACAGACGCTTGTGATGCGCGGCACCCCCTTCACTACCGCTGCTCGCGGGTGAATGAGGGAGGTCAATGAGGGCAGAGGCTGCAATCTGGGGCTCCCAGATCCTGTCACTCTCCCACCGGGGATGACTGTCGGCGCTGAATCTGAGGCAGGCTCTGCCTCCAGCGCCAAGCACTGCTGTACTCTTTTATTTTCTTTTTTTCTTTTTTTTTTTACAGTCAAAATCCCTCTGTTCTGCTCCTAGCAGCCCTGCTAGGGCCACCCCGTCAGAAAAACCAACACTTTGCCAGAACTCTAACAATCTATTCCTCTTCTTCACACCGGAGCCTGTCAGCCACGTCCTATCCAACTGCTGAGGACTGAAAGACTGAGTCTCTGACACCAGAGGGAGCCGGATACGCTATCAGCAAGACTTTGAAATTCAGTCCTCAGCTGCTGGAGGAGACTGACAACCCTACGGTTACCTGGACTGGCCCGGAGAGACGAAGAGGAATGAGTCCTTTTCTCAATCCAATCGAGAACCTTTGGAAAGAGCTGAAATTTGCCACTGGTAAAAGGAATCCTGAAAACATTCATGAGCTGGAACAAATCACAGTTGAAGAGTAAGAAAAACTACCAGCAGACAGATATATCAAACTTATAGATGGCTACAAGAAACATTTGGAGGCTGTCATCACTGCCAAGAGTTGTGGAACCAAACATTAGTGAAGAAGGCGATTAATCCTGTCCAGGTCATATTTTGTTTTGTGGTTTTTTTTCTCAGAAATTACTACGGCTACGTTGCACAGACATCTTTTTTGTTGTTGTATACCTTTAAACATACTATTACAATATTATAATAACATATAGTTGGAATATTTCTAATTATTTCTCAAGATATTGTGCACAACATATCTAAAATGCAAGGGTGCCAATAATGTTGACCACAACTGTATGCGTGTGATGTGCAGAGGTGGAGTACTCGTGTCTGTGTGTGTGAATGTGTGTCTGTATGTCCGTGTGCAGTGCAGAGGTGAGGTGCCTATATGTGTGCGCAAGTATTGAGTGTGGAGCTGGGATGCATGTCTGTCCTACAGAGGTGGGGTGCCTGTGTATGTGTGGCTTGGGTGTGTTTTGTCCCCCTGATTTCATCCCTTTAACATCCAGCACCTGCACTCTTCCTTCCCCCCTCCAGCCCCTCCCCACAGTCTGTTCCCCTTCCAGACACTCTTCCCTTCTCCCTCCCCCTAGCACTCTCATCCTATTGCCCTACATTCCTCCATCCTCTTTCCTTTGCTTTTTTTTTGTTTTGTTTGTCACTGGCTCTTTAAGTTTTTGCAGTTATACTCCCCCGTCCCTCCCATCGAACCCTTTTTTTTTTTTTAAATTGCACCCCATCAGCTCTTTAATGCTGCCTTCCAGGCCAATGCTGGCCTTCCCCACCTGTTCTGCCTATAAGGGCAGAAAAGAAGGGGATGGCTGCAATCGCAGCCCTGATGCAAGCTGTCTGCTTGTGGGAAATCGGATCCCCGCAGGCAGACAGCTTGCATCGGGGCCATGATCACAGCCATCCCCTTTTCTCTTCTGCACGTGGGGATCGATCTCCCTCTGGGCAGACAGAAGGGTTCTTGCCCCACGATTGTGATTTTTTTTTAGGGGGAGGACAAGTAAATCCCAGGCATCAGATGGAAATTTCTGGTCACCATGTCGACCTGGCACCTGGAATTTGTTGAGCCTTGCTTTAAAGTATACATAGTGGAATTGTTTTTTTTTTTGCATTTTTATGTGCTTATTTTGACACACTTTAAAAAAACGTATTGCTGTAATTGTTATAATTGGTTGAAACCTTCAATATTTTAATCATTTGTTGTCCCAAGGCGATATTCAAAATAAATAAATGCATTTACTGAATGACTTATCTACGGTTTCAATATAGATATACCCCATCTAGTCTCTCACATCCTATCTATTTCCTATGGAAGCACCATACTGATATACCAGTTGTATTCAAGTTTAAAATTTTAGATTCCTTTTTCCTCTTGTTGTGGTCTAGGTAAAGTCTTGTCTGAAGTAACATCACTTGGACACAGGACTACAAAAAGGGTTAAAGGTAGGACAGAGACTTTCCTTCATCATGGGTTAGAATAAGAAATGGAAATAATTAATTAGTTCTCAGACTTAAATATGTACTTAGAGAAAAAGAATACCTGAAGAGATGTACAGACAGATACACACACGCTGACAGAAAGACAACGTGCCCCTTTTATTAACCCTTGCGGGTGCTAATGGAAATACAGACACTCTCTGCTG
Organism: Ichthyophis bannanicus; assembly: GCA_033557465.1. Taxonomy (NCBI): domain Eukaryota; kingdom Metazoa; phylum Chordata; class Amphibia; order Gymnophiona; family Ichthyophiidae; genus Ichthyophis; species Ichthyophis bannanicus. Next base: position 49,834,121 of record CM066047.1, on the reverse strand, counting down.
TCACAGTCCGTTTAATTCCAGTGGACACAGCAGCATCTAGTACATCCTAATGCCCGTTAGTGCACACTGAGCATTAGTAAACGGGGCTCTATACATGTTAACACTTCACAATTGCTGATATTATCCCCGAGACTATTTCCTACAACAGAGTCTAATGGAATAAATTATTTTGTTTTGCATTGTGTCCTCTCCAATAGATGTAAACTACAAAACCCCGGTCTTTGCCACCATTTGTATTAACTGCTCAAACAGAGCCAACATGAGAGCAGTAGAGAATTACATTTTTGTAATGAGTTTTCTGCTTCCAATTTTTCTCTCAATGGGAAACACATGCTAATGGTTGTCTTCCATTTTATGGCAATGGGACATTTAAATCCCTAAGAAAATGGAATAATGTTGGCCCTCTAATTAAGCGATGATGTTTCCAGTCCATTTTGCATAACAAAAATATAGATCTCCACTCTCAAATACAGGAAATGGACTTTGTAATTGCCCCAAAAAGCAACAATACATTAAATTTTGAGAAAACAAAAACGACTATAGTTTGCAACTAGTACATCGAGTTTCAGATTAGCTGAGAAGCTGTTTTGGTCTGAGTACATCTCAAACACAAAGAAATAAATCGTACTAACAAGATAAACCTTAGAGAAATGTTGCCATATCTACACGAGGGGGTGCACGCTGGCAAAAGCACATACCAGAGCCCATAAAAGAAAATGTAATTGGGCAGGAATTTAAACTAATCAGATTATTTAATTTTGCTAACAAGAAGGCATATTTCACCAGGATACATACCCGATATTGGATTTCTGAATACTGTCTAGATGCACTAACAACCACCATCACAAGTGAATGCTGCGCACTTACCAGAAAATTACAGAAGCAACAGAAAAGCCCTGAACTTCCAACAGGAGCAGGCGTGGGACTGTCAGATTTTCCATCCTCACAATGTCAGACATTCCATGTTCTTGTCAGACATTCCATGTTCTTTTCTTTCCCTATGGCGTTATAGCACCAGCTTCAGACTCCTGGCCTCTCTTGACAAGGCTGCAAATCCAGGAAGGTGCGGAAACCTTTGGGTTGGAGAGGGGCAGTTTTCTCAGCCAGTAGAGGGGAAGATCGTCCAAGGAAAGCATCTTGCTAGCATATTTTGACCTAATATTTACTGTTTAAATTCTTCAAAACAAGAACTGAATTCAAACTCTGAGCAAGACTACCCACAAAAAATTGCCAATTTTATCCCAAAGAAAGAAGCGCTTGTTGAAGTTCGCTACCGTGCACTTCATTATAGCTAACAGCCAAGGTGAGAATGTCCTGAAAGAAACAGGCTGAAACATCACTCCAAACTGATGGCAACAAGCTTTAAAAATACTTGGGGATGGCTACATTTAGGCCAGAAGTATTTGCTACCTGCTCTCAAGACTGTAACTATAAGATCTACTGGAAGCAGCTCTCCTATATCACCTAATTCATAGGACCACCAAATATCCTGTTTTAACAATCACTGAAAAGCTTTGTGGCAGGAGAGGCATGCCAGCATAATCAATGCCTTTTTAACTGGGAAAATTACTAATTCCAACCTTACAGAACTTTTACATAGAAAAAAAATACTACTAATCTATGCAAGATCATTTTAAACTACAGAATCCCAGGGATACGATGAAACTCATCAACCACTTCTGCTTGGGTAGCATTTTCCAGGAACAAGGAAATATCACGGAAGAAACTTGCAAAAAAAAAAAAAAGGAAAGTGTTTGGCCTTTTCTGAGTATTAAAGCTTTGGCATTGCAATACAGCAGGGAAAACTGAAAAATGCAGACTGAGTTATTAAGCAAGACCCAAAGCACGCTCAAGATTTACTAACAGCAGTCCCCTTTTAGAACAGTCTCCTTTATACTGCAATATGCCATGACATTTGTTCCCCAAAGTAAGTCCTACACAACTGGAATATTACAACGCTGGTATATAACTCATTCACTGGCCTCCAAGCAATGTATTCTAATGCTTAATGCAATTTGTTAATTACAAAGACATAAACACGTTTAGCTGGAAACTCTGTGAGCCCAATGAACCAATGGTTTTTCTTTTATTTTCACTTTTCTCTCCCTTTCAGTGATAGCAAACAGTGCATTGCTCATTTAATTTTCATATCTGAAGATGGGCGATCTTGAACACCCATCTGCACAGTTTTGGAATTTTTTTTGTGTTCCATTAGTGGTTTCACAATCTGTTTTCTCTGGGACCGATATGACCACATTTCCCCCTTCCTGATGGATTGGTTACCGATTTCATACCAAATTCCATTTCAAAATTCTTACTGTTGCTCATCAAGTTTTCTATTCCAGTCTGCCTATTCCCGACACACCTCTGCAGGCACTTCATTCTTCACAGCACAATCTCCCTATAATTCCTTCCCATCTTGAATTGCACAAGACAGTCCTGCTTCAGTGCACTGGTTCCCTCTCTCTGGAATGGCTTACCATTAGATATTCAGTATGGCTGGAAACCTCACTCAAGACACTGAAATCATCTCTAAAAACTTGCTGCTTTGAACAGGCCTAACAGCGAGCTCTTACAGTACTAGTAGTGGCTATTCGCTCTACTTCCCGGCATTCTGAGATATGACTTTCCACCCTCCCCTCCCCCCTTGTGTTTTACTCTCTATCACAACTTTGATTGTAACCTAGGCCCCTAATGCTGATTTCCTCTGTCTATCTATTCCACCCTTAAATATAAACACAACTATAAAGTACAAAGATTTGCCAAGGTATATGTTATATCAAATAAAAGTGCAATGAGAAATTCTGAATACGTCTACCAGAACTTTACCTTTGCAAATGAATTTTCAAGACATTCCACCTACATCTGAATGAATCTGAGTAATTATTTTAGTACTTTGAATAAATATGTTACGACCTTATCTGAGATAACATTGAAGGAGAACTCTCAGTGGTACAGTATCTCATGTGCATACCAAGGAGGAAAGAGTGCAATTCTCATGGAGGTGAATTTTAGAAAGGAAATTCAAGTGTAATCTGGGACGTCTAAGCCAGCACGTCTGGAAAAGAAATTAGGTATGTCCAGGTGCAGACAAGATTTCATATGAACATCTGTGGGGGCATCTACTCTACAGAGATTTCCCCAGACTAGTATTCCAGAACCTGGATATCTAGGAATAGCCTAATGGCTAGAGCAGTGGGCTAGGACCAGGGGAAGCCAGGGTTCAAATTCCACCACTGCCATCATTGAAATTGTGCCAAGTACTGGAGATGATGGAGTACCAACTTCTCTGGAGGTTTTTCAGCCAAAATGAGCACTTTCCCAATGAATGCACACCTCTAGAAATAGTAGGGGTATATCCAGCAATGGGGCTGGATGGGATATATCCAAAGGCATTTACACAGTTTGCAGACCTGCAAATCGTGTAAGTGTCTCTGAGCTGGATATTAAGCAGCACTAACTGGATATCCGCAGGTTCCGCCGCTACACGCCCCAATGCCACACTCCCTGGGGCACAGAGATTACGAAAGGAAATACCTGCAGCATGCAACATCCTGTACAATAACAAAGGACCATAACATCAAGCCATGATTTTCTTGCTAGTACATCAGTCTTCTTTTGACTGACTTGTGTCCAGCTGGACACAAATTTCTTCAGCTTAAGTCTTACTATGATACATTAGAAATAATGGAACCTGACGTTCTGGAGCAAAGTAACCAATTCTAGAAGACGCCTGCTGCTTTCTCCCACTCTGGCTCTCGCTGCTACTGGGTCTAATGGTATGCTTTCATAGTATTGCTGGAATAAGTGGGTTTTTAGTACCCTGAGGAAGCTTGTGAGGTCTTTGTTGGCTCGAATCTGTTCCGGGAGTGTGTTCCAGAGGGTTGGTGCATACAATGAAAATGCTCGATTACAGAATGTTTGGCTGCTTTTTACTCTTGTAGTAGGGATCAAAATAGTAATTACACTTACCTGGTAATTGTAGTTCCTTGAGAGACGACAGCTTAGTCCTCGACGTATGGGTAGTGCACCTCCTCCTGCAGCATGAAGACTGGACCAATCAGATTTCAGCTCCACTGGAATAAGCACACCCTGCAACTCAGGAACTCCAGTGAACTACTGACAAAGCAAACTCAAACACATAGCTAACCTTTAGTAAAACTGCTCTCATAGGAAATATATTCCGCAACCTAACTGGGGTTTTTTTTTTTTTTTTTTGTTTTTTTTTATCAACTGGTGGCGTAGGCCACATACTAAAAATTATAACCAACCGGAACGGAAAGTCCCGCTCCTGCCACAGCGAAAAACTTAGAGAGAAAAGAAAGTAACATGAAACGCACTCACCTGGAAAAATCGTCTTCTTCATCCAAGGCGTGCCGTGCGAAAAGAAATCAGGGAGAGGCAGGAGGACTAAGCTGTCGTCTCTCAAGGAACTACAATTACCAGGTAAGTGTAATTACTATTTCCTTATCGTTCCTCCAGCTTAGTCCTCGACGTATGGGATGTATCAAAGCAGCCTAACGGGTGGGATTGTGCCAGCCGGCACGCAGAACCGCAGAACCAAAGCCAGCATCGCTCGCCGCCAAAACATCAAGACGATAATGTTTACTGAAAGTGTGCAAAGACGACCACGTGGCCGCTTTACAAATATCTACCGGGGAAACCAGACTGAATTCCGCCCAGGATGTCGCTTGTGCTCTCGTAGAGTGAGCCCGCAGTCCCGGCGGCGGAGACCGACCGTGCAATATGTAAGCCGAACCAATCGCCTCTTTAATCCATCTGGCAATAGAAGCCTTCGCTGCCGCTTCCCCTTTACGAGGACCACCAAACAGCACAAACAAGTGGTCTGATTTACGAAAATCATTTGTAACTCGTAAATAACGGCGGAGAACTCTTTTGAGGTCCAACCGACTCAAACCACGATCAGAAGCATGCCCTTCGGACTCCGAAAAAACCGGAAGAGAAACAACCTGATTCAAGTGAAAAGGAGAAGTCACCTTTGGCAAGAAAGATGGCACAGGCCGCAGAACCACTTTGTTAGGCGAGAAAGACAGAAAAGGCTCCCTGCAAGAAAGAGCCTGGAGTTCGGAAATACGGCGTGCGGAACATATAGCCACTAGGAACACCGTTTTAAGAGTCAAATCCTTTACCGAACTACCAGAGAGCGGCTCAAAAGGAGCTGCACTTAGGGCACGTAGCACTAAATTAAGATCCCACGCGGGAACCGATACTCTACGGGCTGGCCGTAACCTAGACACAGCACGCAAAAAACGAACTACATCCGGATGCGCCCCTAAAGCCACGCCCTGCACTTTACCGCGATAACAAGACAGAGCCGCCAATTGGACTCGCAAAGAGCTGGCGGCTAGACCCTTAGTAAAACCGTCTTGCAAAAAATCCAGAATTATCGGCAGAGAGGCCGTAGCCGCTCTGATCTGGTGTCTGGAACACCAGTCCTCAAAAATACGCCAAACTCGAACATAGGCCAGCGAAGTGGATCGCTTTCGCGCCTGCAAGAGGGTCGCTACCACTGAGCGGGAGTAACCGCGTTTTCTTAGCCGAGCCCTTTCAATAGCCAAGCCGTAAGAGAGAATCTCTCCACTTGGGGCATGCGAAGTGGACCCTGACACAACAGGTCCGGTAATAAGGGAAGTTTCCAGGGAGGACCGTCGATCAGCCTCATCAGATCGGCATACCAAGGACGACGCGGCCAATCCGGCGCGATTAAGAGCACCCGACCCCGGTGGGCTTCGATACGTTGAATAACGCGCCCCAACAGTGGCCATGGAGGGAATACATAAAGCAGACCCGTGGAAGGCCACACCTGCAACAGAGCATCCAGACCTTCGGACATCGGCTCTCTTTGCCGACTGTAGAATCGAGCCGCTTTTGCTGAGCGGCACGTGGCCATCAGGTCCATGAGTGGTTGGCCCCAACGCAGCACCAGCTGCGCGAACACCCGGGGATGTAGCTCCCATTCTCCGGGATCCACCTGAACTCTGCTGAGGAAGTCCGCCGTCACATTGTCTTTTCCGGCGATATGTGCTGCGGAGATGGCTGACAGGCGAGGCTCTACCCATTCGAACAACGTCCGAGCCTCCGCCGCGAGGCCGACACTTCCGGTTCCCCCTTGCCGGTTGATGTAGGCCACGGCCGTTGCATTGTCTGAGAGCACCCGAATCGCTCGAGCCGATATCCGAGTCTCGAAGCCCTGCAATGCCAAGCGAATGGCTCGAAGCTCCAACCGGTTGATCGACCAGGCGCTCTCTTCTGGGGACCAAAGACCCTGGACGAACTGGCCCTCGCAGTGAGCACCCCAGCCCGTCAGACAGGCGTCCGTTAATAGCGGAATCCAGTTCGGCTGCTCCAATGGCATCCCCACTCGCAGAGTGAGCGGATTCAACCACCAGGAGAGATCCCTTCGAACCGACATCGGGCAAGGCAGACGCCTGTTTAGCGGATCGGACTGGTTGGACCAGCGGCGGAGTAAGGCTTGCTGGAGGGACCGCATGTGAAACCGCGCCCAAGGAACCACCTCCAGAGAGGACGCCATCGTCCCCAACAACTGCAGGTATCGCCACGCCGACGGGGCTGGAGACTCTCGAAACTTTCGCACCAGAGACTGAAGAGTCAAAATCCTGCGTTCGGGTAGAGAAACCAACCCCTGGCAAGTCTCGAATTGCACCCCTAAATATTCGAGAAGCTGTGTTGGAACCACATGGCTCTTGAGTGGGTTGATCACCCAGCCGAGAGACTGTAAGAGAGTGATGACCTTTTCTGTCGCTGCCAAGCTCTCTGCGCGCGATTTCCCGCGAATCAACCAGTCGTCCAGATAGGGATGAACCAGCACCCCGTCCTTGCGGAGAGCCGCGGCAACTACCACCATGATCTTGGTGAATACGCGAGGTGCGGTCGCTAGACCGAATGGTAAAGCCTGAAACTGGAAATGCCCCCACGGAAGCGCAAAGCGCAGATACCTCTGCTGGTCTTCTCGAATAGGGATATGGAGATAAGCCTCCGTGAGGTCGAGGGACGTAAGAAATTCGCCTCGACGAACGGCTACTATGACAGACCGTAGCGTTTCCATCCGAAAGTGAGGGACTCTTAGACAACGATTCACTCCTTTGAGATCCAATATGGGTCGCAGATCGCCTCCCTTCTTTGGCACCACGAAATAAATGGAATACCTTCCCAGACCATATTCCGCTGGTGGAACTGGAATGACCGCCCCCAGCTGAAGAAGCCGATCGAGCGTTTGGCGCACCTGCAAGGTCTTCTGAACCCCTCGACAGGGAGACGCTACAAAGGAGTCGAGCACTGGACGGGCCAAATCGAGAACATACCCGTCTTTGATAATGTCTAGTACCCACTGATCGGAAGTAATTTGGATCCAAGCGGAGAGAAAATGTCGAAGGCGTCCTCCGATCATCGGCCGCTCCACCTGGACCCGCTGTCTTTCATTGGGGTTTGCGGGGGCCCGGGGCACCTCCCGCCGTGAACCCTCGACTGGCTCCACGAAATCCGCGAAAACTGGACACCCGGGAACTATATCTACCCCGCTGGGCGCTGGCGTAACGGGGTGACCGGAACCTACGAAAGTCCCGAAATTGTCCCCTAGTGACCGGAATGGATCTACCCCGCTTGGGCCGATCTTCTGGTAAGCGACCGCCTTTGGATTCACCTAGATCTTTGACCAACTTATCCAAATCCTCACCAAAGAGTAGTTTACCCTTAAAAGGTAACTTGCCCAACCGTGACTTAGAGGAACCATCGGCCGCCCAATTTTTTAGCCAAAGAGCTCTACGAGAAGCCACTACCGAAGCCATGCTATTGGAGAGAGCTCTGATGAGATCGTACTGTACATCCGCCAAATAAGACGTACCAGACTCCAAGAGGTGAAGTTCCGTCAGCGAATCAGTGTCTAAGGATGGAGAACGCTGAAATCGCTGAACCCACCGCAAACAGGCACGGGCTACCCAAGCCCCACAAACCGAAGCCTGTAACGCCATCGCATCCGCCTCAAAGGCCTGCTTCAACAGACCATCCATCTTCCTGTCCTGCGGCTCCCTCAAAGCCGCACTCCCTTCAACAGGAATGGTGGTCTTCTTCGTCACCGCCGACATGGCTGCGTCGACCTTGGGAGATCGAAAACGTTCCAAATCCGTTTCTGCCATAGGATAAAGACGACGCATGATCTTAACTCCCTTGAGACCAGTCTCAGGAGTGTCCCACTCGGTCTGAATCATCTGGTCAATAACTTTATGAAGTGGAAAAAACCACTTGAGTCTGACGAACAGCTTGAATGATGGGATCTACTCCGTCCGGCTCTTCCGCCTTAGGCGCAGAAGACAAGCCTAACGTCTGAAGCGCTTCCGAAACAAGAGCTGGAAGCTCCTCACGCCGGAAAACCCGAATAATCCTCGCTTGATCCTCCGGCTCCGGAAGCTCTCCTTCCTCCAAGCCGTCTACATCTCCCTCCGGATCGAACTCGGGATCATCCCCCTCAGGCCAGTCCGCCTCCACAGAACCAGGGTCGTGCAACCGCGGCCGCTTCGGGGCTCTGATGTCGGACAATGGAGGCTCTCCAAGAGGGGACTGGAGGGATAGTCCCTGCGGTGGTAGAGGCGCCCCTCCCATAACCTGGCGCCTTCGACAGAACGCCTGATGCAGAAGCAATACAAAATCTGCAGAAAAATCCTCCAAGGGCAACGACTCCCCCAGAGCTAGTTGCGCCCCGGGCGCCGAGGTACTGTTAGGAGCAAGCCCCGAGGGACCCTCTAGCGGTGATTCTAAATCTCCTGATGCGGCACCAGACTGTGCCGATGCAGGCAAAGAATGCTCCAGGCGCTGTTCCATGCTGCGAGACAGTGAGGCGCAGCGAGGGCACACGCCGGTCTCTGCGTCGGCACCCCGCCGAGATCCACAAATGAGGCAAAGAGAACCCGTGGACATGGGGAGTTTAGCGTGTTTAAAACGCCAGCCAACCGCAGCCAAAAAAGATAGGGGAACCAACAGCACACTGACCCAGAGGAACCAAGCGGGAACTGGGCAGTGTGCAATAAAGTAAAGCGGTGCAGGTCAAGAGAAAAGGTCTGACCAGCAAGTGAGGAAAGGAGGCTATGCCTGCTTTCCCTCAGAGGCATACATATCTTCCCTTTGTGTCTTTATTTTATTTATTTATTTATTTATTTATTTATTTATTTTTTATTTTTTTTTTTTCAGAAAGCCTAAGAATAAAAGCAAATGCAATTAAAAAAACCTCCCAGAACTAAAGAGGTTACTTCCTCAGACAGCTGCCACGGAGAAAATCAGCGAGGGAATGAGACACCAAAGGCAAAATAAAGCAAATAACAATAAAAGAAAGTCACTGAAATCAAATTCGAATGAAAGGAAAATAAAGGAAACCAAAAATCTACCGCGGGGCAACTGAAAGAAAAAAACCGCGGACCGAGAAAAAATGGCCGCGGCAGACCCGCAAGCGTTTGGCGGGCTTTTGCAGCCTCACGGTGAAGGGAATTGCCCGAGGAAAATAAGCCCGTTGCTGCCGCGAAAACGGGAGCCCCCCCGGGGACGCTTCCCCCCTTGAATATCTGCGACTGTCCTGAACAGCTGAGGGAGGGAGTGAACGCGGCTCAAAAGCCGGCCAGCTTCCCCTCAGCTGCAATCACTCACCGGCACACACGCAGCTGTCTTCAGTCTCTGGAGACGAGCTGCAGCTCAGCCTTCGTTGGAGCTCTGCCCCGAAGAGCCTTGGGGCAGAGATCCACTTTCCCCAAAGTCAAAAAGTACACAGAGAGTCGTCAAGGTCTGAGCAGGAGAAGGAGCTTCCTCCGGTTTCCTCCCCCCGCCCCCACTGAGTGCCGAGAATCACAGTGAAAATTTAAAGGGACAGCGTATTAAATAAGAAAAAAAGGTAAAGAAGCCCTAAAAGGACCTAAATAAAGGTTAGCTATAGGCAAAGAATACTATCTAAATAACTAGTGAGCCCAGCTACGCTCACTAACGTCCTCCTGCTGCATGAAGACTGGACACACTGGAGTTCCTGAGTTGCAGGGTGTGCTTATTCCAGTGGAGCTGAAATCTGATTGGTCCAGTCTTCATGCTGCAGGAGGAGGTGCACTACCCATACGTCGAGGACTAAGCTGGAGGAACGATAAGGAATGTGTGTTTGTCTTCTCTTTCTATTGTCAGGTGTCATGTGTATGATAGATAAGAGAAAGTCATCGGAATGACTGTATTATTTTAAATATCGTCAGTAGTACTTTATATTTTATGCGAATAGCTATTGGTAGCCAATGCAGGTGCTTTAGTATTGATGTGATGTGTTCTGACCTTGAGGCTTCATGTACAGAATGGGCAGCAGTGGTTTGTGCAATCTGTAGTGGTTGCAAGGTATTCTGGAAGGCTTTGGTAGATAATGTTGCAGTAGTCAAAATGTGGAAAGATGAGAGCTTAGAACACAGTACAATAATCATGGAAGTCAAGGAGTGGACATAAGTGATGAAGTGAATTCTATAAAAGACACATTAGCATTTATGTGTCTTTATAAAATAGGTTAGAAATAGATGCTTCTTGCCCTCTCAAACTAGACAACCTATTATAACATTACCCTCTTAGTGACTGAATATTGCCATTTAGACATATTGGGGGGCAGGGGGGATTTTCAGGAACACTGGCCAGACGTGAGGTGCTGAGGCCAGGCCAAATGGCAATACTCTGTATTGGAAGTGTTCCCCCCACCCCAAGACAAATCTGAGAGTTACTTCCTGTGAGTGGGATGTATCTGTATATGGGTGTAGGCATCCTTGAGATCCAGGGAACACAGCCAATCTATTTTTGAAGGTAAGGAAGTAGGGTGCCCAGAGAAATCATTCTGAACTTTGCTCTCATTAAGTACAGACTCAGATCTATTAGATCTAGGATGGAATGGTATCCCCCCATTTTCTTGGGAATCTGGAACACCCCCAACCTCTTTGCTCTGGTGGCATGAGCTTGATCGTGAGATCTGATGAGAGGGTATGATTTCTCTCTGAAGCACTTCCTGATGCAGAGGGTTGAGATGATGCACCTTCAGGGGGCAATTTGGTGGTAGTTCCAATAAATGTAGTTGATAACCACTTTTGATGATCTGTAGAACCCATGAATCTCTCAGGGTCACAAGGGCCACCTCTGAGCAAAAAGAGTGAGCCTTCCTCTGACCGGAGGGATTTCTACTGCAGTCATTGAAAGATTAGCTATGCTCCACAGGAACCAGTCAAAACCTCACCCCAGGTTTTGGCTGAGGAGCCGGCTGGGCCTTTTGAGGCTTAAGAACATAAGAAATGCCTTACTGGGTCAGACCAAGGTCCATCAAGCCCAGTATTCTGTTTCCAACAGTGGCCAATCCAGGTTACAAGTACCTGGCAGGTTCCACAGTGCTTGTCCCAGGGCAAGCAGTGGATTTCCCAAATCCTCTTTAACAATGCCAACGTAATTCTACACGGTCTCCCTCAAGCAACGCTAGCTCCTCTCCAGCTTGCAATGAACACTGCTGCAAGAGTACTAACAGGGGCTTCACGGAGAGAGCACATAACGCCAGTACTGATGAACCTCCATTGGTTACCGGTTCAAGCAAGAACCCTCCACAAAGTTCTAACCTTAACTTTCAAAGCTGCAAACACTCTGACCCCCACAGCCCTCAGCAAGATGATACATAAAGTTCCACAGAACAGAAATAGAAGACCCATGATGCAAAACACCCTAGAGGTCCCAAAAGTAATAACAAAATGCACAAGAACAACAACAAATAGGGCCTTTACGATTTACGCTCCCAGAGCATGGAATGCTCTCCCTACCTCTATTCGAAATATCACTTACCTAACCCACTTCAGGAAGGCAATAAAGCAGCACCTGTTCACTACATACTACCCTGAATCTAGCCTTAGTAACCATACATATGGCCCCCCAGACAATCTCTCATTACAAGTAAACAATCAGACTCAGCATGAAAAAGGATAATCAACTGATCGCTCAGAATGTACCCCAGTGTAAATAAGATGTAGATATGTTCTGCCTGAAATCAGGTACCAGTGTGATACAATGTATAGAGTTAAGAATTGTACATAGTTTCCCCCAGTTACTTCCAAGTTGATCTCCCTGTTTATTGTAAATACCACTCAAAGTTCCTTGTGTTGTATAGTTGATGTTAAATGTAAACCGCTCTGATCTAAAATAGAGCGGTATAGAAGAACTGTTAAATAAATAAATAAATAAATAAACAATGGTTTATGGGCATCTCCTCCAGGCACTTGTCCAAACCTTTTTTAAACTTTGCTACACTAACAGCTTTTACTACACCCTCCGATAATGAATTCCAGAGTCTGATTATTCGTTGAGTAAAAAAATATTTTCTCTCATTAGTCTTAAATGGGTTGCATAGTAGCTTTATTGTGTGTCCTCCTAGTCTCTACTTTTTGATAGCATAACTACCTACTTCGGCATTGAAAATTGTCTAAGAAAGCTACATGGAGCGCAAAATTTTTCAAGGTTAAAATATATTTGTACTTTTTAATTCTCAGAAGTATGCAAACCCTGCCCTAGCTCCATTCTCCTCCTTGGGCTTTGTCAACAGAAATACATGAACTGAATCCCTACCTTTCATTTTTCAGTTAAATAAAATGTTATGGGTTTGTTTGTTTGTTTTTCTTATTTACCTCCTGCCAGCTATCACAGAAAATTCCATGGACTGCTATCTCACAGCGGCCTTAAAATTCCAGAACTATATTACCACGCAACTTGGAACCTAATTTCTAAAACTTCATTCGTTTGTATGTGTTCTATTATACCACGTACGCATTTTGCCATGCATTCAGCCCCAAAATTTAGCACAGGGGGTGGAGCCAGACACTAAAAAAATGGAAGCGTGCCTGGCATGTCCTCAGGTACTTAGTGCGGGTTCTGTGTCATCTCCACACTAAGCAGTTTGCCACGATTAACAGAGGTGCACTTAGCACCACCCAGAGCTAAGTTCAGTACTGCCAGTTAGCATACATTAAAGACAGCCGCACTAACCACAATCTGCATGCTCTACCCTGAACTGCCCAGTCTCCGCTCCAGCCCATACTAATTTAGCATATTTGCATTTTTTGCATGCAGTAAAGATGAGTACGGTGTGCTTGGTGTGTGTTAAACCCCATGCTATTAGCGCACTTTAGTAAACATGTCCCTTTGACTCAGTCAAATCCATTTTTTGTTAACAGGGTTGCAATATGATCTAAGCCCATGCAATCAAGTCAGTATTCCCCAAAGCTTCCTACGCACTAGATATTAACATTCAAAGAAACCCCCTGGCCTCAACAGAATCTTCATACATCCTGGATGAATTAAAATGTTTTTTTTGCAATCTTCCGCTCTCAACTTCTACAAATTACAAAAGCAACGCGGCGAACATAAAGGGATTTCCAAAATGCCCGCTGTACACCAGCGCACCGTGGAACCTCTAATTTTAGCTTCTGCAGGAGACGTCCTTTAAGACTCTCTTACTAGTTCTGACTTCCCACGAAGAAACGTACCAGACTTCAGATGCCAAACATCGCCCCAGAAGGTAATTAGCAGGTTATGTCCTCAGAAGCAAAGCTTTCCAGTGAATGCCATGCTGAATCGTATGCTTACTACAGTATTTTTTTGTAGCAAGAGTTGCATTTTTAACAGAGAAATTTGTCTCTAGTGATCTGTGACTGCCATCAAATCTGGATGGTAATAGAAGCACAGCTGTCAAGAAGCAACAGAAGAAGCCTGTGTAAGCCTTATCCTTCACCTCTTAAGCATAGATATTACTTACCAATTGGACCATAGCTACTTTGGCCACCTGTGTAATCATTTTTAATAGATGAACATCTACAGCTCTAGAAGCTGATTATTAATTAAACACAGATAGTTAATTAAGCACTTTTTCAGGCTGCTGACAATGCAAGGCTCGAGTCCAGTGGCTCTCAGTTAATTTTCATTTAAACCCCTCCTCCCGTGTTCCTCATGTATCAAGAGATGGCAATAGATTAAATAATGATGCATCCTTCATAGCCCCTGAGGGTGAGGGCATCCCAATCATTGCAAAAAGGTGACACCTACTGGCCAGATTTATATTTCATGACTGCAGCGTTCTGGAAGGAGCTTTAGATTGTTGCTACAGTAAGTTGGGAGGGACTATAAATAGCGTTTCTGATCCCAGATGTTTATACATTTCAAGTTTAGGTGTTTATTTTTCAAGCAATTAGGTGTTGTTGTGTTGACGGTAATAAAAATAGGTGCTTATTGCTGTTTTTGAGTCAGAAAGTGAAATTTTAGGTAACTTTTTAGATTTATTTGATTCCCTCTCACATTCTCTCTTCTCTATTGCTCTCTTTCAGTCTCTCTCCTTCCCTCCTCTTCCTTTCGATTTTCTCACGTTATTTTAGTCTCCCTCTTCTCTCCCCCTCCCCTTTCAGTTTCTCATCTCTTTTTCTCTCTCACCCCACCCCATCCCCCTTCAGTTTCTTCCCTTCCACGCTTCCAATTTCTATTTCTCTCTGAAATGCTCCCCTCCACTCTCTTCTCAGCCGAGAGACAGACATGTTACATTTTAAGAAACAAGTTAAGACCTACTACATCTGAGGGGAAAGGGGTATGCTTTTAGGATCTGTAAAAAGTAATTAGATCTTACCTGCTAATTAGTGTTCCTGAAGGAACGACAGTCCAGTCCCTTTACTTCTGGGTTGCGTAACCCTTCCAGCAGCTTGGAGGCTGAGCCCAACCTTTTTGGAGGTGGAGCGGTACAAATACCACTGAGACCACCCACCAACTCCAGTAATCGACTGAAAAAGCAGACTAAATGAGCCTCTGTAACAACTCTAACTTAAACCTAACAAACATGCGAACTCCAGGAGAGGTGGTACGACTGTCGACCCACCCGTTCCCTTATCTTATCTATACTTATATATATATATATTTTTTTTTTTTTTTAAATGGAAATAGGACATAGGTAATCGGTAATAAGGGGAGAGGGAGAGGAGGGGAGAAGGCGCCGTAGGAGGACCGCCCGCTTACTTACTCCTGGCCTCCCTTACCCCGAACTGGTTCTCCGCTCGGTTCGCTGTCCTGCCTTTTTCTGACAGGTCTTCAGATCCGACATAGCCGGGTGGGATCAGGGACTGGACTGTCGTTCCTTCAGGAACACTAATTAGCAGGTAAGATCTAATTACTTTTTCCTTATCGTCACTCCAGTCCAGTCCCTTTACTTCTGGGAAGTACCCGAGCAGTTCAATTCTGGGTGGGATTCGGCAAACCGGACTGAAGAACCGCTAGGCCAAACCGAGCGTCCGCTGAACTCTGCACGTCCAGCCTGTAGTGCCTGGTGAAGGTATGCAGAGAGGACCAAGTTGCCGCTCTACATATATCTAGCGGAGGGACTAAACTGCATTCTGCCCATGACGTCGCCTGAGCCCGGGTGGAATGAGCCCGTAGCCCCCCCGGAACTTGCTTGCCCTTCAGAATGTAGGCGGAGGCAATCGCTTCCCTAATCCACCTGGAGATGGAGGCCTTGGCCGCCGCTTCCCCTCTGTGTGGACCTCCGAACTTGACAAATAGCCGGTCTGATTTCCGGAACGGAGCAGTGCGGGAGAGGTAGCGTTTTAGGACCCTTTGAACGTCTAGTAGCCTAAGCCTGCTATCCCTGCCTACCAGACCCTCGGTTGTGAAGGCCGGGAGCGTGACTGTCTGGTTTACATGAAAGGGAGAGATGACCTTGGGAAGGAAGGAAGGCACCGTGCGCAGAACGACCTTGTCTTTAAGAAAGGCCAGGAAGGGGGGCTTGGAGGAGAGAGCTTGTAACTCTGAGACCCGCCTGGCCGAGCAGATCGCTACCAGGAAGACTGTCTTCAGGGTTAAGTCCTTCAAGGAGGCCCTCTTCACTGGCTCAAATGGTTCCCCCATCAGCGCATTTAGTACCAGGTTAAGGTCCCAGGGAGGGATGACCGACCTCTGCTGGGGACGCAGGCGACGAACTGCTCTTAGGAACCTGGCGACGTCCGTGTGAGCCCCTAGCGGCTTGCCTTGGATCTTTCCTCTATAGCACGCGATAGCGGCTAGCTGTACTCGTAGTGAACTATGTGCTAACCCCTTGTCAAACCCCGCTTGCAAAAATTCCAGGATTTCCGGGACTGATGCCGCAAGGGGCTTCCTTCGGCGCTCCGCGCACCATGCCTCGAAAATGCGCCAGACCCTTACATAGGCGAGACACGTCGAGCGCTTCTTAGCGCTCAACAACGTTGAGATCACTGCACCCGAATATCCTCGCTTCAAAAGCCGCGCCCTCTCAAGAGCCAGGCCGTAAGCGAGAATCGATCCACCTGAGGCATTCGAACCGGGCCTTGATTGAGAAGGCCGCTCCTGCAGGGCAGTCGCCATGGGTGGTCGGCCAACATCCTCACCAGGTCCGCGTACCAGGGGCGGCGAGGCCAATCCGGAGCTATGAGGATTACCAGGCCCTGGTGGGACTCCACTCGCTGAAGAACCTTTCCGATCAGGGCCCAGGGGGGGAATACATAGAGGAGGCCCTCTGTGTAAAATAATTAAAGTTAACAGCTCTAGATAAATGAAATAATGTAAAATAATGTAAAATAATTAAATTAAATTAAAATGAAGATTAATTACAGTAACAACCCTTTCAGAATTAGTACTTGCGGTTTTGTGCACTGTGCTGAGGATCCGGGCCGATTCAGCGATGTTTACCCGTTGGCTCTACACGTGGTAGGCCTTACCACGTGGAGCCAGAACGGGGAGCTCCCAGACTCTCTCCCGGCCGCGGCCCGACTCTCCCCTGGCTCACCGGAGCTGTAAATTCTCGTTCCCCGTGAAGATCGCTGCCTAAGCTTTCCCTCGCGGCCCTCGAAAAGACCGGACTTCGCCGCCGCGTCCTTTTGTCTCCGGACGGGTCTGGCGGTCCCGGCAGGCCAGCGATACTGCCTCAAGCGCTCAGCCTCCAGGGGGGCTTCGGCGCGAGGCAGCAGTGATCAGCGCGTCTCAGCAGGCAAGAAGCAGAGAAGCCGAAGATCCTCCTCGGGGCTGTGAGCCGCGGTTCTCCTCCGACGCCCGATCCGGGTAGGAGGGGGGGGGGGGGGAAGAAGAGAGAGAGAGCAGGAGAAATTAAAGAGCCAGAGCCCTCGTAATTACAATTAACTACCAATGTATAGAAACTGTAGGAAACTAAAGGAAATTAAATAAAGTAGCCTATTTAAATGAAATAGGTAAAATAAAATTAAAGAAGGACTCCAGTAAGCCCTAGGCTTACGGAACCCTCCAGCTGCTTGGAGGCTGAGATTACTGGAGTTGGTGGGTGGTCTCAGTGGTATTTGTACCGCTCCACCTCCAAAAAGGTTGGGCTCAGCCTCCAAGCTGCTGGAAGGGTTACGCAACCCAGAAGTAAAGGGACTGGACTGGAGTGACGATAAGGAACTAGTGAATATTGTTATTGCACCTGAGCTTTTGGGGTTATTTTATATTTGTTAGTAATATTTGTTAGTTATGTTTTGATGTTATTATTATTTCAGATATGGGTTGTTTGGATCTGCCTAGAACTAATAATGATTGGCAAAAGAGAAGCATTTTTAAATAAATATTTCCCCTTGGGCCATGAAGCCTCCCTTTTCTAGGGCAGTGATTCCACTGCTCAGTGGATCTTGATCGCAACTCCAAGTCAAACAGCGCCTTTCTTCTCTTTTCCCACCAGCAAATGCAGCACCCAAACCTGTTTCTTCTTCCCCTGCAGCTCAGCACTGGAGTGTTCAGAAGTGTGACCAGCCCTGAGCTGCAAGAGAAGGGACAGAGCCGAGGTGTGGTGGCTGCCGGCTTTCAATTACCAAAGGGAGAGCAGCAGCTGTGAGGACAGGAAAGAGATTAACCGGCCAACTCAGATGTTACTGCCGCCGCCGCCATTCTTAGACTTGTTTCGTCCTCCAGCAACACTCCTGGAACTGGCATGAGTTGGGCTCCCCTACTGCACAGTGATGACATCATCCAGCGGCTGCCTCCGTCTTTCCTAGCACAAGGGCAGCAAACGGAAGACGTCATTGGAGATCCGAGAGACAGGCTATTTCTTGGAGTTTTGAAAGCCCAAATTGCCAATGGGGATATTTTTTTTTTTATCAGAGCTTTGGTTTTATTTGTTTACAACCGAAAATCAGAAGCCTTCATTCGCAAGCAGTTGGAAATTTTTTGTTTCCTTATTTTATAACTGCTTGCAAATGAAGGCTGTGTTGCTGGATCCTAAGTCTATTCCCAAATGAGTTGGAATCTCAAAAGGAATAGGGAAAAAACTGCCAAACACTGTCCTCCCCACGCCAAAAGAAAAATATCCGGCACTATTCATACAGTCAGGCGGAATGTCCTCATTCTACCTTGACACCATACAAGTAATGTCAGTCCAAGAAAATGATCAGTGGCATTATCCGATGAAATGAAAATGGATGCACAAGTTACTAGAACAAATATATATGCTCTGGGGCTTTCATATCCATTTCCGCACTCGGTCTTCATCCACTGTTCTGCATAGTCTTACTTTTAGATTCTTAACCCCTAAAAAAGGGATCAGTCCTCATCTCACACAGGCAATGAACAGGGTCAGGGATGGACAAGACAAGATGTATACATCTCATTCCTTCTGAGATGGGATCATTATAGTCCTTGTTCCAAGCTGCTAAATGCAGGCCAGCAGAAATATCTACTGAAGATGCACAACAACCTTGGTCTGAGTGCAGGTTAAGTTTTCTTGCCCTGAGGCTGTAACTGACAGCAGGGACAGATGTAGCCAATTAATGAAGGTAGCCAGGGCTTGAAGCACATAAAACTCTGACCCTACTCTCTGCAAAGGAGACTTTGGCTGTGGCCTCCGTAGTTAGTTTGTTTGCCTAGAGAACTAGAAGAGCACAAGGACGTGCTGGCAGGTGTGTTTACCTGGAGTTATTTAAACTATTTGTTTCAGAGATCTCTAAAACCTGGGCTTCTTCAAAAGCTAGCTATCGGAAGTAGCAGAATCAACAGTGGGGTTCTCATATCCATTTCCTATAATCTGAAGCAAGGATCCATATTGTTCAGTGAAAATGCCGATTGCCCGATAAACAAAGGGCCCAATTTTCAAAGGCCTTCACAGGGGTAACTGCCCTAGTTATCCGTGTAAAGGCATTGTCCGGAATTTTCAAAGGGTACCAACATGCATCGAGATGTGTTAGGAGCGTTCCGGGGCAGAGCTCAGGGAGGCCATAGTGCTACCCATGTAGCACCAATTTTCAATGCTACATGGTTAACGCTTTGCGCCTTAAAGATAGGCGTGTGAAAACCTCACCTATCTTTAAGGCACGGGGCTAACCGTGTAGCATTGAAAATCGGTGCTACATGTGAAGCCCCTGTGGCTTCCCAGCTGTGCAGCATGACCCAGATTTTCAATGCCAGGGCCGCATAAGACCCCGGCATTGAAAATCTGGGTAGGCAGGAGGTGGGCGGGCTGTGCGCCAACGCAGCACATAGCACCCCTCAACTGAAATTCGGGCCTAAAACATCTATCACTTTTGCAAGAGCTTCCAGCTTTTATCCCATCCTTTACAGAGTTGCGAAGTTGCCCATTGCTAGGAGTGCCAGTTCTGGATTTCTCAGTCTCATTCTGCTGGATTATAGAATCTGCAGCATTGATTCCAATGGGTAAAATCAGGGACTACAAATACCATACTGCAGTGCAATGCACATTTAAAACCAGAACTGGCAAAAACACTCACTCCTAGAACTAAGTAACTTGGCACTCTGCTTTTATTGGGGCTGAAATAAGTTTGTTCCCATGTTTCTCCAACCAATGATAAGCAAACGTCTAGCAGGTGACACCCTTAACTGCAGTAATTTAATACTTTTTACAAAGCTCACAAAGGTACCTTTATTTGGATTTTAGACGTTAATTACTCATCTTTCCAAATTCAAAATCAAGGCAAGTCATATTTTAGGTTCATTAAGAAGTTCCCTGTCCCAGAGAAGTTACAGTCTTGGCTCCTTTGTCTAACACTTAGCTCGAGCCCTCTGCTGCATGACCCATTTTATTCCTATGGGCTGTGTGGCAGATACAGTAGCTCGAGCTAAGTGTTAGTCAGCGGGGCCCTAAGACTTGTACCTTAGGCATTGGAGGATGACGTGACTTGCCCAAGATCACAAGGGCTTCAGTGGGTAACCTGACTTCCCCGGTTCTCAGCCTTCTGATGTGATTAGGTTGTTTGTACAATATGTTCATTGTAAATAGTTAATACCACAGTTTCATGCAAAAGTTGTTTGTAAATAGTTATAACTGCTGTTCCATGTAAAAGTTGTTCATTTGTTCTCTGCAAACCGCCCTTGATCTCTGGAAGGGGAGGTATAGAAGAAAAGTCTAAATAAATAAATAGATTAAATAAATAAGACTGCTCCTCTGTGCCTTTGTAGCCAGACCTCTCTTTCAGTATCCTTTCTACCTAGTATCTCCTCGATAATTACTGGGCCAAATTTTTAGTTGCGGCGGCAAGTGGCATAATTTAAATGCCAAAGCTGGCGTTTAAATTAACTGTGTGTATTTAGCATCACGGCATGTATAATGAGCAGCATCCCTACATGCATCAGTGCCACCACTGCTCTCTGGCTGGTTTGGGTCTGCTGTTAAGGTATACGGACTGTGGCGAAATGCAGCCTTTTCCATATAACTTGCACAGGCAGAAGGATGTGCACAGGTGAAAAAAAATTCTGTTTGTTTTTTCATTTTTTTCAATAAATATTTCCAAATTTTTGGGGGCTTGTTTTGATTAGTTTCACACATTTTAAAAGGGAATTTTTAGTGTAGGCTAAAATGATTTAACATGCATTAACCAACATGCTCTCAGTTAAAGCACGTTAAATCAATTTAGTGTGCACTAAATTTTCTATGTGCACTAACAAACTGAATGTGCACTAACGAATGCACACCCAAGCGGCAAATGGTGACAGCCAATAAGCAGTTATAACTCTACACAGATAACTTATTTCTACAAAGCTTTATATGTATATTCAGCAGAGGCACTTGAACGCTTACACTCCTTAAATATGAGGTGTGATCAAAAAGTATTGAGACTTCTTTTGTAGCTATATAACAATGCGTCACACCATGATGCCATTAAGCATGCAGTGACCTAGTTATGTATTCTGCATGTGCAGAGTGTAATATCGCTGCAGCACACTTGTACTTTTTTTAATCACGTGATGTTTGATATTATGTAAAAGCAGTTCGTCAGATTTACGATGAGTGAAAAAACTGAACAGTGAATTTGCATTAAATTCTGCCAGAAACTTAGAGATTCGTGCAAAGAGACTTATAACAAGTTACAGCAAGTGTTTGGCGATGAATGCATGTGTCGTGCTTGAGTTTATGACTGTTACAAACATTTCCAAGAGGGCTACCAAAGTGTTGACAGTGACGAACGTTCTGGAAGGCCATCCACGAGCAGGAATGAAGACAAAGTTAAAGCAGTGCGTGCTGCAATACGCTCAATTGATTATCAGGGAGCTTGCTGAGGACATGGGCATCTGTTATGGGTCAGTAAAGTCCATTCTTACCATCGATTTAGGGATGAGAAGTGTATCTGCAAAATTCATGCTGAAACTCCTGTCCCCTGACCAAAAAGAAGATCAACTGTCAGGGAGTTGTTGGAATGCATTGAAAATGACTCATATTTAATCAAAAAGATTATTACTGGTGATGAATCATGGGTTTATGGTATGACACAGAAACTAAGGCTCAGTCCTCACAATGGAAGACTCCAGACTCTCCTAGACCCAAGAAAGTCCATCAGGTGAGGAGCAATGTCAAGGTCATGCTCAGTTTTCTTTGATTACCAGGCTATTAATCATGAGTATGCTCCAAAAGGCCAAACCATCAATAAAGAGTACTACGTCCAAGTTCTGACTCATTTGAGAGATGCAGTTCATCGTAAGAGGCCAGAGTTGCACAGGAATGGTGAATGGTTGCTTCATCACGATAATGCCCCAGCTCGCACATCACATCTTGTCCAGCAGTTCTTAGCTAAACACCAAATGGAACAAGTCTGTCAGCCTCCATGCTCACTTGACCTCACATCCTGTGACTTTTTCTTGTTTCCAAAACTGAAATTACCACTGAAAGGAAGGAGATTTGATGACTTGGAGACCATTAAGCAAAATTTGACACAGCAGCTTCACAGCATAATGAAAGGCATTTCAAAATTGTTTCCAGTAGTGGCAGGAACGCTGGAGGAAGTGTGTTTTATCGGAAGGGGGCTACTTTGAAGGAGACTAAGTGCAATAACTGTCAGTGTTATACTTCCTGCGTTATTGTACAAGTCTCGATACTTTTGATCACACCTCGTATACACATAGCTTTGAAGGGTAGATAACAGAATTGGTCTGCCAACAAAAACTGATCTCCATATATTTAGTACAGGTGTTCCCAAACCTATCCTGGGGCCTCCCCAGCCAGTCAGGTTTTCAGGATAACCATAATGAATATGCATGAGAGACATATTAATGCATTCCATTGTATGAAAATCTCTCTCTATGCATATTCATTGTGGATATCCTGAAAACCCAATTGGCTGGGAGGCAGGTTTGGGAACTCCTGCTTTAGTGGATATCGGTCTAGTGCAGGGGTTCACAGCCCAGTCCTCGGGACACATCCAGACAGTCAGGTTTTCAGGATAACCACAATGAATATGCATGGAGAGAGATTGTCATACAATGGAGGCAGTGCATGCAAATGTCTCTCATGCATATTCATTGTGGTTATCCTGAAAACCTGACTGGCTGGGTGTGCCCTGAGGACTGGGTTGAGAACCCCTGGTCCAGTGCTAGCATTAGAGCTGTTCAAGATCTAAAATGAATGTGCCACTACTCCTTCTCCAATAATGTTAAAGTTCGATTTTTTAAGGTTTTTTTCCCTCATAGATAAAAAAAAATGCAGTGTGCGCCTTTGAATCAATGCTGACTCTTGGTGATCTAGCAGCTCCTGGGTTTTCTTGGCAATATGAGTAGAAGTAGATTGCCAGGCCTCTCTTCCAGGGCAATAGAGGGTTAAGTGACTTGCCCAAAGCCACAAGGAGTGCCAATGTGAAATCAAACCCTGGTCTCTTGATCTCCAAAGCCAGTGCTCTAAGCATTAGGCTACTCCTCCACTCCCTTAGATACAATGCTGGTTGAAAACCACGCCCCTAATGAGTTACTATCATTGGCAGGCTCTCTGGAAGGAGTGTGTCCCCACAAGCTACTCTAGAGACCAAGTGGCCCACACCAAACAGCGCGTTAACCACTGAGCTGATGAGGAATACATTCTGACTCTCTCCATAGCTATTGGACTGTATATTCTTAGATGAGTTTGCTGGAACAGAATAGAAACTTGTACTGTGGTCTTGCCAAACCACATCCTGTAAATGCTTTCTCAAAACCACTAATTCCTCCATTAAAAACTTAGCACGCCGAGTCCCCCTCTCCTACCTTCCCCAACCCCACAGTCATAACCCATAGTTCTCTTACGGCGGGAAACACTGCTTAAAAGAGCTGCAATATCACAAATCTTCTGTAGAAGAGCATGTGCTATCTTTGCTTATCAGTTTAAAGTAATGAATTCACAGATCCTCATATCTGCAACCAAGCTGTCATCGGGCTTCTATTATTTTTAGCTGGGTTAACTTTTAGGCATGCTAAGCTACAGAGGCCCATCCACTAGAAACCTCAGAGGAACACAGCAAATAATTATTCCAGCAGATTTCAAGTCAAAGCAAAACAGAATGTGCCCAAAACAAATGTCCCATATAAAATGACTACAATATTTCTGCTTGATGAATTCAACTCAGCAGTCCTTTGGATATTTATTTAGAAAATATTTTATACTGCTTTTCTATGATTCAAAGTGGTTTACACATAGTTGAAACTTGTACAGGGCATGCATAGTGTTTACATTTAAACTCAAAAAACAAAAAGAATTATAATTAGAGTAGAACTTTTAACATACGAGATCAGCTAGTGTACATTAAACTGTAGAGTACATTCAACAAACTATCTACAAAATTTAATTTACTATATCCAGAAGTGGATGGTCGGGTGATTAGATAATGGGTTGATCTGAGGAAAGACAAGTTTGAGATCCAGAGGGGGTGGTGCTGTTGAGGTCTTGGAACTGGTGAGTCTTAAGCTTTTTCCGGAATATTGTTAGAACTGGGCAGACTCTTAGTTATGTGGGGAAGGTATTCAAAATGGTAGGGTAAAGAGGGAGAGTGCCCAATTGCATGTAGATTGCACTTTGTCTCTAGGGTTAGAATGGCGAGTAGGTTTGATGATCCATGTCTACAAAGCCTAGTATTAGGTCTTGATACCAGAGGCTGAAGTGAGGTTGCAGAACTGTTGTGCATGATTTTAAATACACTTTGTAAAGTAGAGCTATGGAAATGAAGTAAGTAATAGTAACGTTTCCCCATACTGTAGGCTCCTTGCGGATACTCTTCCTTCCCATCGTACAGCCTGCCCATAGGCTAATCACCCTATTCTCTACTGTCTAACCCAGTTACATCTCAAAGTTAGTTAAGTAACGGTTACAGCCACTGCAGTGAATGGACTCTGGGCTTCTCAACTCCAGACAGGTGGGTGAAAGCTGGATCAAACATCTAAAATCATACCAACATAAAAAAGTACAGGATATAAATTCTTACATGGAAGAACTGGATGATGATCAGGGCCGGTGCAAGGGTATGAGGCACCCTAGACAAATCTCATTCCTGCTCCCACTCCTGCCCCAACTGCCCCTGCTGCTGCCTCTGTGGTG
Organism: Ichthyophis bannanicus; assembly: GCA_033557465.1. Lineage (NCBI taxonomy): Eukaryota > Metazoa > Chordata > Amphibia > Gymnophiona > Ichthyophiidae > Ichthyophis > Ichthyophis bannanicus. Next base: position 49,809,283 of record CM066047.1, on the reverse strand, counting down.
GCAGTGGCGGAGGCGGCAATGACTTTAAAACAGCACCGCAGCGCTTCCCAAAAGCCTCTGGTGCTGCATGCAGTTTGTGTCTGCCTCCTCTGATGCAGACGTCCTGTCTGCATAGCGGCAGTAACAGTAATGGGCACCCTGGAAATATTGCTGCCAGAGGCAACTGCCTAGTTTACCAAATGGCTAGCACCGGCTCTGGTGACCATTAACCACTGAAGCCTGTATTTATTTAGCATTTACTCCAGATCTGAAATGCCTCTTACTCCTTTCACGGTAAATTCCATATAACCATGTTCAGGGAGAGGTTTTGGGATTTACAGTGCATAAATCCTGGAGAAACAGCAAGGAATGAGAAAACTCCTGTATCTGAGATATAAAAAAAACAGTTCTACAATCACATATCAGCAGTGACAAACCTCTTAGCACTTCCCTAACTTCACATCCACAACCTGGTTTTCAAATCAAGCAGTATCTGGTAAAAAGCTATGAACGGAGCATCCTTTGCGTGCTTGCTGCAGGAAACCATGTCAAAGCTCCCTAGCAGAGAGGCAGGGGATTAAATACTTCATTCAACTCGAGAAACAGAAGGAAAACAAGAGGAAATACAATTCCTGGAACAATCCAGACTGCGCCAAAGTCCAAAGGCCCTGACTGACTAGAGGGATATTCTCACATTGGAGGTTGATTCTTCCAGAACTTTTGCCACAGTCACAGAAAGGGAGCAAAGTATTTGCAAATCAGGCCAAAACATCTCTCTTTGGGAAACATCCTTTCAAGTGCTAAACGTCATTTGGCATTAGAACCACCTCACGCTCCAAATGACCAGTCTCTCTACCCCCACTGGATTACATCTGTAAATCCCGCACTGTCTGACCCCCAGAGATTTGCTGCCAATTCAAAACCTTGTAGCACTGCTGGTTATCACTCGGATTCAATTAAATGCACAGCTACTGAAGCTCTCCACGAGCTCCACTGTGTTACTGGAATTCTTTTAGATGCATCACTGTCTTTTGTTGCAAAATGGTTTTTTTGGCTCCCGATAGCACTGGTGTTTTCATACCTCATTTAGAACAGAGAACTATGGAAACATTCAGAAGCATCTCTTTGTAAGATACCTAGCGGAGCAAATGGCTTCAGACATATTACTCAAAAAATGCATACAGGGCACAACAGTGGGAGGTGCAGCCCTGCTGTGAATATTACACTCGACAAGTTAAGGACATATACGTAATATAATCTTAATTAAAGAAACATCTGTTTATAGGATAAAGATCAGTGTCTCCCAAGTAAACTGAGGAATGGATTTTATTCTAATCTAATAAATCTAAAGGAGACAATGGGCTTCCTTCAATAAAGATTTTCCCCCTAAGGCCAGTGTCCTATAGCCGCCAAAGGTTTCCATGGTGATTTAGACAAAATTAAAACCTGCACTAAAATATGCCCTTGGTGCCTCTAGGCTGCTTTCTCCCAGAAAACTCAGTTTAACACTAATACGCATGAAAATCGTTGCACCAGGATTTCAGTGAGCTGTGAAGACTTGGCAGGAATCAAGAGACAAAAGCTGTCTTGCAAGTGCCACATGCATTTTATTGAAAGGTCGGGCAGGGAATGACAGCTGGGGCTGAGCGATGAAATAAATGTCAATTCCGTTCATTTTTGGACAAGATGCCTTTTTCTGTCCTTTCTGTCCATTTGCCCATAGTCACAGAAAGGCAAGCACACATTGAAAAGACGACAGCACACATTAGCACCCTCATCTACCCAAAGGAAGGAGCTTTTTAAAACGATATTGGTATAGTAATATCGCAGATCGTGAGCATAGGAAACATTTCACAGATGGTATGATAGAGCAAAGGTCATCAGATTCCTTTGTTGTAAAAATATCTGCCTAAAGTTGTCTTCATTTTTAATTCTCCGTGTCTCAAAGCAAAGACAAAGCCTTAGAGATATTTTTGCACAACTAAACTTTTCTTCACTGACGAGGAATAGAGTTTGAATTTTAATGAGTACCTGAGATTTTTGTCCACATCTCATAAGCAAAGGAAGTAATTTCATTTTTGGGTTAGCGATCTGAATATGTCAGTTTTAGGAATCTGAAGCCTGTCTTCTAGTTTCATATTTTGCAGGATGCCAGAGGAAACGCATTTCTGTTCCTAGTTCTCCAATACTCTATTCCTGCAGAGTTTGTCTAGGGTTTCCAGTTTGCTGTTTTTTTTATCTATTGAATGTTATGTAACGACTAATTTTTTTGTTTGACTTTGCAAAGGTGCCATCTTGTTATTTTCAAAAGGCCTTTTATTTATATGTCCCTAGTAGGACTCTGCGATATTCTGATCAAGAATGGTTGGTTGTACATGCCTTCGACAAACATTTATGTGCAAGGTACAGACAAGACATTGGCCAATATTCTTTGGATTAGCCTGAGCTATTAAGATTCCAGAGACTATTTGAAGCTTCGTGAGGGAATTAAGTCTTTACTATTTGAATAGGTCTGATTTTAAGGGGCCGATATTCAGAACCCTTAGCTGGCCGATCAATGGGAGGTTGGCTGGTTAATGGTGTTGACTGAGATATTTAGCAGCAATATTCAGATTGTGCCGTCAAATATCTCCACAGACTTCCAGAACTAACGGTTAGTGTAGAGGCAGTCCCTGGGCGGAGCAAGGCTAGTGTCAGCGCAATCTGGATAAGTACCATGTCCCACCCATATTTAAGTGCTGCATCTGACTACTGTGGTGTCTTAAGTATTGCCTTTTTGAATAATCGGGCTGTATATGTTTATGATCCGTTCATATGGCAGGCCTTGTAATCTAGAAGCCAGCTTAAACATTTAGGAACCTGCCACCGAGACCTCAGTCGTAGTTTCCTCCCACTCCCCAAAAGGTGTATTGCAGCTACCTTTTTAAGGGCCTGATCTACCGTTTTCCCATTTTCTATGGGAAAATAAAGCTTAATAAACTAGGCCCTTAATATGCCTTTACACAGTGCCAATAGAAGGCAATGACCCTTCTCCTCTATCCCCCTCCTACCAACCCCAATGAGTATGTTGTCAACAGCACATTATTGGCCCTTTATAGCTGCACCTGAGACAAGGTCCTTTTTTGCTTCACATATCACCATAGCCTGGTGATACATGGAGCAAAAAAAAAAAAAAAAAGTCTCAAGCCCCCCGCACCCTGCCTTCACACTCTGTCTCTCTCTCACAGCCCCTCCCCCCCCCAGCCATCACCCAGTGACTCTCTCTCTTGGTCCCCCTAGCCGTCACCCAATATCTCTCTCTTGGTCCTCCCCCCCCAGCCATCATCCAGATTCTCTCTCTCTCTCTCTCTCTCTCTGTGACTCCAGCCATCACCTAATGTGTGTGTGTCTCTCTCTCATTGTTCCACCCTGCAACCATCACCTGATCTCTCTCTCATTGCCTCCTGCCATAGCCAGCACCCGATCTCTCTCTCTTTCTTATTGCCCCACCCGATTCTTCTACCCATTCCTGCGCCGGCTCTGCTCTCCACTGCATTTGGTTCTCTGCATGTAGCTTGAGATGTTTGGTGGAATAAGTTATGTTGTTGATCTCACTGCTTCAGGCTTAACTTCCTCCACTGCAGAGAGTTACATGCAGAGAGCCGATCATGGTCGAGGGCAGCACCAGTGCAGGAATCAGATTTCAGGGGCATGAAATCCCAGGCACCAGTGGGCAACTTCCAGGCACCGAGGAGCCTGGGATTTGTCAAGCCCTGGCATGTGGTTATATTTTTCATGTTTATGTTATTCATGTATTGACAACAGTTTGATGTTGAGCTGTGATATTTGTGGAATATAAATTGTTTTAAATAAACTCAAAATCCCTGTACCTGAATATATTAAGATAAGCTCATAGCACCTAAATTGTCACTGTAATATTCAATGAAAACAGATGCTGTCGTCTACCTTCAGCCACCTGGAATGGGCAATATTTCCCAAAGCTATTTTTAATTAGCAAAGAATAGCAAAGGTTTATTTCAATAATTCCTGATCCAAGACTATTGTAGCAAAGAGAAGCATACTTTGCCAAGCTGAACAGAAACTACATATAATTTTAACCCACAAACTTGGATTTTTAAAATCTCAACAGACATAAAACCTTCCGTCTCTTTATTGCTTCTTATCTGTTGAACACATTAAGCCGGTTCCCCTTCACGCTATCACTGTGATATACAGTATTTTATTATTCACTTTTATTAGTCGGCCTTGGAGAGCTTGTTTTGGACTGGAGAAGTGGATAAGAAATTTCTAAGGGGACCTTTGCTAAAATGCACTATGCATAGTGCAAATTAGCATTCACTATTAGCACAATCTGCGGTAATTGTTACCACACTAACATGATGGCATACACTAACTGGCACGCTAACTGCATGCTGTGTTATGGGGCAGGAACTGGGTGGATTATGGGCAGAAAATGGCCGTGGACTAAACATTTAGCTAACGGCGGTACTGTACCACACATTGTCATTTCTGCAGTTAGCACTAATTGTGATTACCCTTAACGAGCGGTAAAGCACTTTTCTGGGCACCCCCCAACAATTAGTGTACAGCCTTATTGCACACTAATAAAAAACACAGAAACACGGCAGCAGAAAAAGACCAGAAGGCCCATCCAGTCTGCCCCTCCACATGCAATGCGCGGTAAGTGCAAACATTTAACGCATTTTAGAAAAAAGCCTATAAATTGAAATAAATTTGTATTTTCTGTCAAATGTCATCTTTTTCTCAATCTTTCTGAGATCTGAGAAAGGGAGCATCGACCCCCGAAAGCCAGCCAAGAAACATATCCAGTTAGTCCAGTGATTCTCAGCTTTTTCCTTTGGGCCATTTCTGACAGAATCATCACGGTCTTAAATGGAGGGTCCGATATCCAAAAAGACTTATGCAGTCATCAAAGATACTGACTATGTAAGTCTTTTTATTTTAAAATAAGCCCCAATTATGCACACAATTTTATGCCTAGAGTATGCCATTGTGGGTTCCATACATAAAACGTATGCCTGAACCATGAGGTGGAGTTAGCAAAACAGCAGGCCTAACTTATGTATATAAGTGGTAACACGATCACCACTTATATGCTTATTAAGCACTGCTGTTCTGCTGTATCTAATGGCTGTGACCACTGAAAATCAGGCCCATACTCTACATTCACAGAAACCCCCTTTCCTCAAAAATGGGTGCAGTCCAGAATGAGGACAATTCCTCATAAAACTCAACATACAAAAAAATTAAATTTCAAAATCTGGTGTCATCTCAGCAACAAACTCTCCCCACTATCTGCCATGAAATAATACAAAATCTGCAATTCCCCCCCCCCCCCCACACACACCTTCCACCTACCTAGTTCATCACATGTATACCATAACATAGAAGGAATAACTCCCAGGATTCAAACAGTAAAAACATTACCTAGAAAAAGCTGCACCACAATATCAATGCATGTTTGTTGGGCAAGGCATAACAAATAAGATGCTACAGATCCCTACACACTAGAAAACTGTAAATTACACTTACCTGGTAATTGTAGTGCCTTAAGGGAATCCAGTTTAGTCCTCCACTCCTCTTGCAGCTTGGAGACTGGGCATGTCCAAAAAAACGTGACATCACTGCATGTAGTCTGGAGGCTCTCCCATCAACCCCCAGTGAACTATTGACAAAGCATACTCAAGGGAGCAACAAAGAATTAGCCAATACAACCAATCGCTGAAAAGCAAAAATGCAAAAAAAATACCAACTGAATATGTTATCCCAGGTGGGAATGAGGACTAAACTGGATTCCCTCAAGGAACTACAATTACCAGGTAAGTGTAATTTACATTCCCTTATTGGTCCTCCAGTTTAGTCCTCCACTTCTGCGATGTAACAGAGCAGTAACTAGTGGGTCGGACCTTTCCAAGCAGCTTGCAACACCGCCGTCCTGAAAACCGCATCCTTTGCCGCCAACACATCCAGGCGGTAGTGCTTACTGAAAATATGAAGAGACGACCAGGTGGCCGCTCTACAGATTTCCACCGGAAGCACCAAGCTAAACTCCTCCCATGAAGTAGCTTGCGCCCTGGTAGAATGAGCCCGCAAGCCTGCCGGCACCGCTCTTCCATTCAAAAAATAAGCGGAAGCAATCGCTTCTCTAATCCACCAAGAAATAGAAGCATTTGCAGCTGCCTCACCCTTTCGAGAACCACCGAACAACACAAACAAACGATCCGATTTGCGAAAGGGTTCTGAGACCTTGAGATATTGCTTCAAGACCCGCTTTAAGTCCAGGCAGCGCAAACCACGGTCCGCCTCTCTGCCGCCCAGTGAACCAAGAACTGGCAGAGAGACAGACTGATTCACATGAAATGGTGAAACTACCTTAGGTAAAAAGGAAGGTACCGGACGCAGAACCACTTTTTCCCTAGAAAAAGACAGGAATGGTTCTCTACAAGACAACGCCTGGAGCTCCGAAATTCGCCTCGCTGAACAAATGGCTACCAAAAACACTGTCTTTAAAGTTAAGTCCTTAACCGATGCCTTACGTAAAGGCTCAAAGGGTTCTCTAGACAATGCTCCTAACACCAAATTGAGATCCCACGGAGGAACTATTACTCTGCGAGAGGGACGGAGCTTGGTGACAGCCTTCAGAAAGCGTATCACATCAGAATGCGCCCCGAGCGCCACTCCGTGCATCTTGCCCCTATAGCAGGAAAGAGCTGCCAACTGAACCCTCAAGGAGCTAGAAGCTAGGCCCTTATCAAACCCGTCTTGTAAAAAACTGAGGATCACAGGAACCGACGCTGTCGCCGCACAGACCTGACATCTGGAACACCAGTCCTCAAACACTCTCCAAATGCGAACTTATGCCAAAGATGTAGACCTCTTCCTTGCTTTGAGTAAAGTCGAATATCCTTTCTTTCTCAACCTCTCCCATTCAATGGCCAGACCATAAATGAGAAATCGATCCACTTGAAGCATTTGTAGCGGACCTTGCAGTAACAGACTCTCTAACGCCGGCAACCTCCATGGAGTTCCGCTGAGGAGACAAATGAGATCCGCGTATCATGGCCATCTTGGCCAGTCCAGGGCCATTAGCAACACTCGCCCTCGCTGATTGAAAGGTCACCATGAGATCCATGATCGGCGGCCCCCATCTCTGAACTACCTGCGCAAATACATCCGGATGCAGTTCCCATTCCCCTTTGTCCACTTGCACTTTGCTGAGAAAATCCGCCATCACATTGTCCTTCCCTGCAATGTGTGCGGCCAAAATCACTAGCAGACGAGCTTCCACCCACTTGAACAAACGCGTCCGCTTCCGATGCCATGGCCACACTTCCGGTGCCACCCTGGCGATTGATGTACGCCACCGTTGCGGAGTTGTCCGACAGCACTCGAACCGCTCTTCCTGTCACGGTGGACTTGAATGCTTGCAGCGCCAATGCCACTGCTCTCAGCTCCAACCTGTTGATGGACCACGTGGCCTCTTGAGCCGACCAGAGCCCCTGCGCGCAGAGGTGTTCGCAATGAGCTCCCCAGCCCGCGAGACTTGCATCCGTCAACAATGGGAGCCATTCCGGCTGATCCAAGAACATCCCGACAGACAGAGACTTTGGCATTAGCCACCAGTGAAGAGCTCTCCTGACTTTGAGAGGACAAGGAAGTCTTGTGTTGAGTGAATCGCTCTGATGAGACCAGCGGTGAAGCAGTGCCCCCTGCAATGGGCGCATGTGAAACCTGGCCCAGGGCACCACCTCCAACGTCGCCACCATGGTCCCCAGCACTTGAAGGTAACTCCAAGCCGAAGGAGCCGGGACGGCTAAGAACTGACGGACCAACGCTGTCAAGCCTTGTATATGACGGTCTGTCAGAAATACCGTTCCATTCCGAGTGTCGAATGGAACCCCCAGATGCTCGAGATCTTGAACGGGCACGAGATGACTCTTCGTTACGTTGACAACCCAGCCGAGATCCTCCAAGAACTGCACCACCTTGGCCGTGACCCGAACAACTCTTGGCTTCGGATTTCGCTCGGATTAACCAATCATCGAGATAGGGATGTAGTAACACTCCTTCCTTCCTCAATGCCGCTGCCACCACCACCACCATAATTTTGGTGAATGTTCGGGGCGCCGTTGTGAGCCCGAAGGGCAACGCCTGGAACTGGTAATGCCCCCACAGAAGAGCGAAACGAAGAAATCTTTGATGTTCCTCCCTGATAGGAATGTGCAGATACGCTTCCGTAAGTTCGAGAGATGTCAAGTACTCCCCTTTTCGCACCGCCACAATAACGGACCTTAAAGTCTCCATTCTGAAGTGGGACATTCGGAGACAGCGGTTCACTCCTTTGAGGTCTAAGATAGGGCGTAACGATCCGTCCTTCTTTGGAACTACGAAATAAATGGAGTATCGACCCCTGCCGTAGTCTATCGGCACCGGAACTACCGCCCCAATTTGCAATAAGCGGTCTAGTGTTTGACGGATCACCAGGGCTTTCCTTTGTCCTTTGCATGGCGATAGCACAAAGGCATCTTGCACTGGCTTTGCGAATTCCAGAGCATAACCGTCTCGAACTATTTCCAACACCCACTGGTCTGTTGTTATTTGGGCCCAGACAGGAAGAAACCTTCGAAGACTCCCCCCTATCGGTTGACTTCCCACCAAGGCCCGCCTCACTTCATTGTGACTTTCTAGTGGGCACCGCAGCCGCTGCTGCAAAACCTCTATTTGCTCCGCAAAACCCACAAAACCCCTGTGCTCTAAAAGCAAATCTACCTCATTGGAAGTCCCCCAAGCGAGAAGTTCGAAACCTTCTGAAATCTCGGAACTGACCCCGAAAGGCTGGCGAGGACTTCCCTTGTTTAGGCTTATCTTCCTGGAGTCTGCCCCCTTTAGACTCTCCCAAATCTTTGACCAACTTGTCCAAATCCTCACCAAAGAGTAGGGTCCCTTTAAACGGAAGTCTGCTGAGACGGGCTTTGGAAGATCCGTCCGCCACCCAATTTCTCAACCACAAGGACCTACGGGCGGCCACCAATGAAGCCATACTATTAGCCAGGGCTCTGATTAAATCATAATGTACATCGGACAAATAAACCGCCTCGGACTCTAGGCGGTCCAGCTCCCTTAGCCCTTCCTGCTCCAGCTGAGTAACCTGCCTTAGGCTCTGGGACCATCTGAGACAAGCTCTGGCCACCCAAGCTCCACAAATTGAAGCTTGTAATGATAACGCGTCCGCTTCAAAGGATTGCTTCAACAAACCATCCACCTTTCGATCCTGCGCATCCTTCAGTGCCACACTACCCTCTACTGGAATGGTGGTCTTCTTAGTGACCGCTGAGACTGATGCATCAATTCTCGGAGACCGAAATCTCTCCTTGTCCTTATCTGCCAGGGGATACAACCTATTCATAGTTCTAATTCCCCTGAATCCTGCTTCCGGCAGATCCCACTCATCTTGGATCATTCGGTCAATCACGTGATGCAGGGGAAACACCACTCGAGTCTGCCACACTGCTTGTATAATCGGATCCTCTCCACTTTCTTCATCCACCGGTTGTTCCGTGGCCAATTTCAATGTTTGCAGGGATTCCATGATAAGTGCCACTAACTCCTCTTTACGGAACAACCTAATAATCTTCGCCTGGTCCTCCGGTTCGGGAATTTCTCCTTCCTCCAAATCCTCCAGATCGGCTTCCAGATCAATCTCATTTTCTTCCAAGTCCTGCCAGTCCACTTCCGACTGCGGCAGCTCCTGTCCCCTGGCCCTCTTGGGTGGCATTGAGCCACTGCTGTCCAATCCCATCGCAGTACCCTGCTGACAGGTGGTAGGCAACAGCAAAGGGTCCGACACTCTCCCCTGTCGCCTCAAACAGAACGCCTGGTGCATAATTAGAACAAAATCTGGGCAGAAATCCCCGAGTTGTGGCCCAGATCCACCAGGCAGGGAAGCCGCCAACTGTCCATCCGTGGAATTGAAACCGGCCACTGGCGGGGTGATCGATGAAGGCTCCCCTTCCATTCCAGGCATTATGCCCTGAGGCTCCGACGCCTGGATTTCCATCTGGTGTTCCAAGCTCATGGAAACTGCCGTACAGCCCCGACAGATCCTGGACTCAGCAATTGCCCCTCTGCGGGTTCCACAAACCACGCACTGAGGCTGAGCCGCATAAAATAACCCCCACAGGAGAAAGCAAATATTGACTGGTCTCCAGCAAATACAAAAATTTTCCTTTTTTTTTTAAAAATCTGTAATCACTAACCACTAACCACCTATGGCACTCAAGCAGAACAATACTCTGCCCTAGCCTGTTCTATCCACCTAGAAACTCCCCGGAGAAAAAGGAAACCCAAAGGAACAAATGAACGTAAATAACTCATCAAAACACATAAAGAAATCCCCAATTGCACCTGTCAAACACTTTTGTTAAAAACCTTTTAAACTTAATAAACTCATTAAACTTATTAAACCTTTTAAACTTTCTCGCAGCCGTTTACCTGCAGTGACCACGTGGTTAAAATGGCCGCCGCTGAAAGAAACAGAGAAAAAGCGCCAAAAGCTTCCCGCAAGGCTGCTTTCTCTCTGACAGCCGCAGACGATCCACTGTCCGCCGCTCTCCCCTCCGATTACCTTTAATCGCCGGCGCAGCTTCTCTGAGCTATGCGATCCTCTCACCTCCTCCGAAAGTGCGGGGCTCCAGTCCGTGCAGCTCCACTCAGCGAACAAGCGAGCGAGGAGCCGCCGGACGAGCTCCCGCCCGATAACAGACTCTTCGCTGAAGTAAAGGTGCGATCGGAGGGAAAGACAGTGCAGGCTCACTGGAATAGAAGAGTTTCTCCCCGTACTAGCAAGGGGAAAAGATCTCAGCTGGACAGCAGAAAAATTAGTGAGCAGATTAACAAAGAACTCAACAGGGATCGGCACAAGCAAAGATCACCTGCCTCTCTTTTCCTTTTTTTTCTTTTACTTTAAAGAAACAGGAACAAATTAATAAAAAGTTGAATATACCCCAAATCAAACCTGAAAACAATGGAAAACTACTCTAATGCTCCCTATCTGAGTCTTAAAGTGAGCCCAGCACCTAGGCTCACTACGTCCTCCTGCTGCATGGAGACTGGACACACTGGGGGTTGATGGGAGAGCCTCCAGACTACATGCAGTGATGTCACATTTTTTTGGACATGCCCAGTCTCCAAGCTGCAGGAGGAGGTGCACTACCCAGAAGTGGAGGACTAAAGTGGAGGACCGATACGGAAATACCTCACGCATCAGCCACACACTCAAAACATAGCCAGACCTTCGCCAAATATAGAATAGTTGGCCACAAATTATAAATATGGAAACCAAATCTTCTTGACTAGATAGTATTGTATTGGCTAGACTGTAAGCTCTGGTAAGCAGGGACTATCTCTCTTACATGTGTCTATTGTGATGGGGCCCGTGGTTAGAGCCCTTATTGCCCTGTATAGGCGGTTGCCTAGGGCCTATGAACAAGTAATTGCTCTGGCTTGTTAAATAAAAGAGTCTTTCAGAGCAACTTTTGAATGAAACTTAAAGTGGGTTTTATTCCCCGTCCCGCTCGGACTTGTCAAAAAAACAGAAACTCAAAGATGAATAGAGCAACAAATAAATGGCAAACAAATAATCCTTATTTCCTGTACAAAGTTCTCTTTGCATTCATTCACCTAGCAAGGCTGCGTTTGTAACACATGCTGCATTCCATGGGAATGGGCTCCGGAAGATTGCTAGCGTCTTCCCATATCATATTCTCCTCAGCAGTGCCCAAACTCCCTGTGTCAGACTCCTCATACAAATCGCGCTCAGACACAGTGTCCTGTGATAAATCACTGTAATAATCAAAAGAGGCTCTTCTCCCTTCAGGGCTATACCTCTCTGGCCTGTGGTATCTCCTGCCTGGGCTCTCCTCCCAGAATAACAGTTCTGAACCACCTTGCTGCTTGTAGTTATATTCAGGACCACGCCCTTGGTACTTAGGGGTTTTAAACTTCTCCCTATAATCATATGGAGGATTCCTTCTCTCTGCAGGGACTGCCTTAATACTTGGCTCCCTATACCTTATGGCTTTTGCCTTCCAGGCTGGTTGTGCAGGAGTATAATTAGACTTAGTTTTACACCTACTTCTTAGGCTGCAGACGTGCTTGGAGTTCCCATCCCCCAACACTTTCCTCTCACAGTGACCTCTGCCTTGAGCTGGCACATACCGGTCTCTAGTGTAGTGGGATCCTCCTAGCTTCTCTTTCAGGTTATTTCTGGTAGCAGGTTTACTCTTGGAACAGCTTGCCTTGAACCTCTCTTCTCGAGAGCTGGAGTCAGACTCACTTCCTGGTTCTCCGTGAGAAGAGTTTCCTCCCAGCAATCCCCTGGGGTTTCTGCTCAGCTGATGAGAGCCACACCGCCTGCTATTCTCTGCAACCCGACCTGCAGTCCTACTCTCTGCAGTTCCCTTTGGTGTTCGTGTTCTTGCTCCTCCTCTTGCCACTCCCAACCTACTCCACTGACTGGAACCTTGCCTTAAGTAATCCCTAGCTCTACACGTGACCTGGGGATTTTCACTCAGGTGTTCCTGATGGGATTTTTTGTTTGCTACGTAGCAAGAATTTCCCTTGCTCCGGTGAATCAGAGTGCCTAGTGCTGCTTTCCAAAGCTGACTCTGAGGTAAGTCTTTCTTTTACCTGAATTTGCATAGGCTGTGTACCCCTTGCTGCATCACACTATACAGCACTTTGCATTCCTGGCAGTGATTTAGAAGTGATAAGCTATAGCAGAAGCAACAGTAAAAGATGGGCTGGAAAGCTCAATAATCCTCTTTATGCACTTTCATAGCAATGCTGAAATAATCTCTCAGCAAAAGTAGCAGAAACAGGCTAGGGAACTGATTGGAATTCTGAATTCCATACAGGGTTAGTTCAGCCACTGAGCAGTACGCACAGCAAATACACGAGTCAAACCTGAAGCCTCTGAGCAAATTCATTAGATTGAGCCTGAAAACTGAAAAATCTGTTGTGAGCAAGAGAGGCGATTTAAGCATTCAATTAAAACGCAGAATGATATAGTTAAATCTTAAAATATCTGTGAGTTAAGTCTAATGTTTTCATCCTCTCCTGGAGTTCTTTACAGCCTTAAGTTGTGCAAATGTCAGTCACTCGGTTTTTACGGTTTCCTGATCGAATAATTATTTCTTGTTCCATAAATCTCAGGAATGTGGAAGACCAGAAAGTAGTGCAGGGAGATTCTTGCAATAATATTCCCGGTGATATTCTGCATATCTGTACAATGCAAAACTTGCACAGAACTCCCCAAGCATGCAGTATTTCAAGTCTAGTATGCAGACTCTGGTCAGGAACCCATGGAGTGAGAGGAGGCGGGCCAAATAGCATCGGCTGTGCGGTTGGGAAGAGATGGGAGGCAGCAATCAGCCCTACCACTGCCAAGAGTCTGGACAAGCAACGTCAGCCACACATATAACAGGAGGAAACTCAAGTGGATCAAGCATAGAGGGAAGGAAATGGGTGAAATGTAGCACTTCTGGGGGAGAAGAGGGAGATGAAGACAGAGGGCCAGCGCTACCATCAGCCAATCTAGGCGGTTGCCTAGAATGCAAAGATTTGGAGGGTGGTCTGTTCCTGCCATTACTGCTGCCTCTGCGTCTCTCCAGGACCTACAGTAGCAGTAATGACAATAACCAACAAACAAGCACTTAGCAGAGCCTGAACCGCTGCGTAATGCTGCTGTCCCCTCCAATGTAATCTTCCTGTTTGCACCGAGATGGAACCAGGGCCAGTATGCAGCGGTCCAGGCTCTGCTAAGCGCTTCTTTGTTGTGTTATTGCCATTGCCGTTGCTGTAGGCTCCGGACAGATGTGGCAGCGGTAGCAGTAAGGGCTGTGGAAATTACAAATGTTGATTTGTAAACCACAATGAAGTGACTTTGGTTGGTATTTGTCGTAGATAAGATTTTAAACCATTTTGTATTTAGCAGGCTCTAGATTCATGTTTTCCCGACCCTTCCAAGGTTACAAAAGGACGTTTTATTGTGACAACAGGAAGCCCTGTCCCCAGGGGCAGAGACCTCCTCATGACCTTCATACAATGCTTCCATAAATGTCTGGGAAATAGATACATATTTTATGATCCTGCACAATTAAAAACGGTAGTTCATCTTAGATGACACTAAAGGCAAATGAAGTCTTCAAGTTGTACCCTTAGTATGACTTGATGGGCCTGGGGCTACCTGTGAATTTATTATATATCCTTTCTATCGTAACTAATAATTGGAGATGTGATATGTAGTACGAAAATTCTCCTGCTCCAGGACTTTCTTTCTAGGATCCTTTACATAATGAGGTCTGAAATGGAAATGTGCATCAGTTGCTTATTGGAAATTTAGCATTTTCTTTTTTCTGTCCTTACTGTATATCTCCTATTTCTTGTTAAGCTTTTACTTATTTATAATGTTAGAAATTTCTTAATTTTGTTTAAATAGGATTATTAGGCTTATTATCTTATGTCAAGATTGTCTTCACAATAGAGGGACCGAGTCCTGTCAAAGCCCCTATACTTACAGTCAACTGCAAAGTGTGCACTTCGTTAGTTAATAAGAACCATTATCCCTTATAGCACCTGCTTGTTAGCGCAGCCAAAAATAGCTTCTCTTAATGAGATAGTCCTTTGTTCTCATAAAATCCCTTCTATACAGTTTAGCCCTGGCAGAAGCAACATTTTCTGCTGCTACTGCTGCTCAAGGCCTCTTCTTTGTACTTGTACCATAGGATGAACGTGGATCCGAAATTACCTCTGATCCTCTACTCAGATCTGGGCCTATTTACGCTAAGAGGCTTTGCTGCAGATTTTAATTATCAGGACCGTACCATGTGCAAATTGCAAACCTGGTGCCCACCCTCCTCCCACCGTGAATAGGAACTTGGTCTTGGGATTTTTCGAAGCCCTGTGATGACCTCGGTGCCCCTTCTGTACTTGTGAAATCTGCCTTTCCCGATGGTGCGGCCGCAGAGGGCACAACGTCCCCTATCCGTGGTCTCATGGACAAAAGAGGAGTTCGGTGCATCTCCAAGATTATGCGCCTCACATAACACTGGAATTTCCCCCACTTGAATTGCCACAGGTAAGTCTGCAACTTTCTTCCTGCTTAACGCCATAACTTTAGTTTTACTTAGATTTATGGCAAGTGTATTAACATCCTCCATTCAATAGCAATCATACAGTTAGGAACAAATCCCACTTCAGGCACGTTCCATACTGTGCGTCCCGACCTCTGTGCATCCAGTCGTAACTGGACACACAGAGGTAGACGCAGTTCTGATCCCATGGGGCACATCTAATCTAGGCCTATACATGCAGGCCAGGATCCAATTCCCATCGGCCTGCACATACAGGCCCCTACCCAGATAACTCAGTCAGGCTCCTGAATGGAGCTGCTGTGCCAAGGTGTCCGGTTGCCATGGCACTGCGGCTCCATTCAGGAGCTACGGTCCCCTGCTGCCGACCATTTTCCTCTTTCCCCATAGCCCGACCCCCAATCTGGCCTCCTATGGCCAGGGTCGGGCTGCGGAGAATCTCCTGCATCCTCTCACTTCATTGCTGGCCGGGAGTCCCATCCACCGACCTCTAGGGGGACTTATTCCACCTCCGAGGTGGAATAAGTCCCCCATCCAGTCTACCAGTCCCGGACATACTGGGCTGACTTCAGAATCGGTCTTATACGTCCAGGGCCGCGAACCGCCTTCTGCTCGCCCTAACTCTCCCTCCGCATCGCCCCTTCCTGCCCCTGTTTAATCCTCCCCGTACAAACTCTTTGTTCATACGGCGAGGCTTAGTCGGAGACAGCAAGAGGGGCGATTAGACCACACTATGAATATCTGAACCACATTTACTTAATTAGAACCAGTGACAAACCAAATCTGGTTCTGATTATTATTTTTTCCATCAAAATCTACACATCTACTTGCAGTGAGTTCTAGCTGTTTATTTAATTATTTATTGTTTGTCTTATTGGTGTGCTGCTTCAGCTTTCTCAGCTGTATAACTTACCTTGCCTCTCTCAACTAACTGGGCTTTGTGTGGTAGCCAGGTTAACTGTTCATTTTAAATTAAATCTTTTTCCCTGCTCTCCCCCCTGAACCTGCTGTGTTTTTAAATTTTGTTTTCCTGCCCTAACCTACCGAGTGAACCCCCCTCCCCTCCCCCCTGCTGAGGTATTATGTAGGCTTCTTCCTGTCTCCAACACGTGTGCATAGTCAGTTTTGTTTGCTTCTCTCTGCTCTGGGAAGAGCAGTGCTCTAACAGTTCTCTGCTAGAGAGGTGGATATTACCTCCTGTGACAACTTGCAATGAGTTCTAGCTGTTTATTTAATTATTTATTGTTTGTCTTATTGGTGTGCTGCTTCAGCTTTCTCAGCTGTATAACTTACCTTGTCTCTCTCAACTGGGCTTTGTGTGGTACCCCCTCCCCCCCTGCTGAGGGTTAAGGACAGGGTACCTTGTAACTGCCCACTTTACTAGGACTTATTTCCCTCCCTCCCTCCCCAGCACCCACCCACCCCTGGGGTAATTGTAGCTTTATAGGTACCTACACATCTTGAAGGAAAGGGGCTGCTCTCAGGTGCAGCTCTTTATCCAAATCAGTCATGCACTGAGGACCTGAGATTAAGTAAGCTTCAGGTGAACAAGGTGTATTGGGGGTGTTAGATACACTTTTATTAGTATAAGCATCTACACCAGTCCTTATTATATACAGAATTTAAAAGACCTAAACACAAGTTTTAAACTAAGATGCAGACAAAAGTCCAGCAGCGAGATGGGGGCTTTCTGGTCTTTTGCATTGAGTGTCACATGTATGATTTTCTCCCATTTGGTGAGAGGTCTTACATATGCACTAAGTGCAAGGAGCTCTTTGCTCTCAGGGAACAAGTCCGTTCTCTAGAGGCTAGAGTAGCAGACCTGGAAGACACAAGAAAGGCAGAGAAGTACATGGACGAGACCTACAGGGATATAGACCTGAAGTCCCACCTCCAGTCGGGCAGCATCCCTGTTGCCATGGAGGAGAGAGGTCACGTGACAGGAGAGCATCACCCTGGTGTGGCAGGAAGTGATCCTGTAACTAGGACCTGTCCTCCAGGTGATGTAAAACCCTCTCGCACCGAGGACGTTTCTCCAGGGCCATGTCCCCATGAGAGGAGATTCAGGACAGCTGTCATAATTGGTGATTCAATCATTAGGAATGTAGATAGCTGGGTGGCTGGTGGACGTGAGGATCGCCTGGTAACATGCCTGCCTGGTGCGAAGGTAGCGGACCTCACGCACCGCCTAGATAGGATCATAGATAGTGCTGGGGAGGAGTCTGCTGTCTTGGTACATGTTGGTACCAATGACATAGGAAAAGGTGGTAGGGAAGTTCTGGAGGCTAAATTTAAGCTTTTAGGGAGGAAGTTGAAATCCAGAACTTCCAGGATAGCGTTCTCCGAAATGCTTCCTGTTCCACGTGCAGGACCCAAAAGACAGGCAGAGCTCCGGAGTCTCAATGCATGGATGAGACAATGGTGCAAGGATGAGGGTTTTGGATTTGTTAGGAACTGGGGAACATTCTGGGGAAAGGAGGGGCTCTTCCGAAGGGATGGGCTTCACCTTAATCAGGATGGAACCAGACTGCTGGCATTAACCTTTAAAAAGGAGATAGAGAAGTTTTTAAACTAGAAAATAGGGGAAAGCCGACAGTCGCCCAGGAGCGCATGGTTCAGACGAAGGTATCCTTGAAGGATACTACCAAAAGCAGTGAGGTTCCAAAAAAAAAAAAAAGAGTATAGTAGCCCAAATGCCCTGGAGTAAGGTGCAAACAGAGCGTAAAGATTCCAAATTACCCATGCCTACCAATAGCCAGATTAATATTAATAAAATACAGTCTCTAAAATGCTTGTATGCAAATGCTAGAAGTCTAAAACAATAAGATGGGAGAGTTAGAATATATAGCACTAAATGAGAGGTTAGATATGATTGCAATCTCAGAGATATGGTGGAAGGAGGATAACCTGTGGGACACTGTGATACCTGGATACAAACTATATCGTAATGATAGAACTGATCAAATTGGTGGAGGAGTTGCGCTCTATGTTAGAGAGGGCATTGAGTCAGAAAGGATTAAAGTTTTGCAGGAAACAAAATTTGCTGTAGAATCTCTATGGAATGAAATTCCATGTAAAAAAGGGAAGGCGATGGCAGTGGGAGTGTACTATCGACCGCCTGGCCAGAACGAACAATTGGATGATGAAATGCTCAAAGAAATCAAGGAAGCTAATAAAAGTCACAGCAGAGTAGTAATAATGGGTGATTTCAATTACCCTGGTATCGACTGGGTCAGTGTTACGGCAGGACAAGCTAGGGAGATAAAGTTTCTAGATGAAATAAATGACTGCTTCTTGGAGCAGCTGATTCATGAACCGACCAGAGGAGAAGCCATACTGGACCTAGTCCTTAGTGGAACGCCAGATCTGGTGCAAGAAATAAGGGTGTTGGGACCACTTGGCAATAGTGATCATAGCATGATCGTGTTTGATTTAATTAGTGGAGAAGGGATAGTAAAGAAATCCACAGTACTACCTTTTAACTTTCAAAAGGGAGACTATGATAAAATGAGGAATATAGTTAAGAAAAAACTAAAAGGAGCGGTTGCAAAGGTTAAAGACTTACAGCAAGCTTGGGTGTTATTTAAAAATACTATCCTCGAAGCCCAGACCAGCTGTATTCCACGCATTAAGAAAAGTGGAAGAAAGTCCAAAAAACTGCCAGCATGGTTTAAAGGTGAGGTCAGAGAGGCTGTTGCTGCAAAAAAAGCATCCTTCAGGAAATGGAAAAAAGAGTCAAACGAAGAAAACTGGAAACAGCACAAGCACTGGCAAGTTAAATGCAAAGCATTGATAAGGCACGCAAAGCGAGAATTTGAGAAGGAACTTGCTACGGAAGCAAAAACACTAAATAAAGACTTTTTCAAGTACATTCGTAGCAAAAGGCCTGTGAGAGAGTCCGTTGGGCCATTAGATGATAGAGGGGTAAAAGGGGCAGTAAGAGGAGACGAGGCTATAGCAGAGAGACTGAATGAATTCTTTGCTTCGGTCTTTACTGAGGAAGATGTAGGGATGTTACCCAAGACTGAAGTGGTATTTAAAGGTGATACTGCAGAGGAATTGAGAGAAATATCGCTACACCGGGAAGATATATTACAACTATTTGATAAACTGAATAGTAGCAAATCACCTGGACCGATGGTATACATCCAAGAGTGTTGAAAGAACTGAAATATGAGATTGCGGACCTGCTATTGGTAATTTGTGAACTTTCATTAAAATCATCTGTAATACCTGAAGATTGGAGGGTCGCCAACGTAACACCAATCTTTAAAAAGGGCTCCAGGGGTGACCCGGGAAATTACAGACCGGTGAGTCTGACGTCAGTACCGGGGAAAATGGTAGAAACCATCATAAAGAACAAAATTACACAGCATGTAGATAGTCATGGCCTAATGGGAGACAACCAACATGGCTTTAGACAAGGAAGATCTTGTCTTACTAATCTGATATGTTTTTTGAAGGTGTGCATAAACAGGTAGACAAAGGTGAGTCGGTTGATATAGTGTATCTGGACTTTCAGAAAGCTTTTGATAAGGTCCCTCATCAGAGACTTTTGGCGAAACTAAAAAGTCATGGGATAGGGAACTGATTAAAAGATAGAAAGCAGAGGGTAGGGCTAAATGGCCAATATTCCCAATGGAAAAAGGTGAATAGTGGAGTACCCCAGGGATCTGTACTGGGTCGCTACTTTTTGACATATTCATAAATGACCTGGAAAAGGGAATAACGAGTGAGGTTATCAAATTTGCAGATGATACAAAACTGTTTAAAGTTGTTAAAACCCGAGGACTTCCGGCGATGCGTGAGTGAGAGAGGACATGCCTCCTTCGCTCCGGGGCTGCCTCGGCAATAAATCGCGCTTTTATCTGCTTTTATAAACCCTCACCCTTGCTTTCTACCTGGGAGAGCTGTGCCACCACTTGCTGAGCTTGCCAGCCTAAAAAACGGAGAGCTGTGATGCCTTTACCGGCCCGGAAAGAGCGGGAGAGATTGCCGAAAACGGGGCCTGCTGCCGCGGCCACGAGACAGCCTGCCTCGCCAGGTGCGGAAAGCACTGACTCAGCGTCGGAGGAGCTAGCGCGGGAGGTAGTGCAGCTCCTAGACCCGAAGTTTGACCGCCTTATGCAGAAGCTGGAGGGGATGGAGGAATCCATGACCAATTTTGGACGGCGCATGGAGGAACTCGAGCACCGCGTGGCCGCGGTGGAGGAGGGGGAAGGCCGCCGCGATGGGGAGCTTGAAGCCCAAAAGAAAAACTCCTCCTCGAGGCGCAGCAGAAGCTAGAAGACCTGGAGAATCGCTCCCGCCGGAATAACTTGAGGCTAGTGGGCCTCGGAGAGGACCGGTCCGATCAGGAGCTGCTAGCCTTCCTGGAAACCTGGCTGCCCGACGCGCTGGAGATACCGGAGCTCCAAGGCCTTTTCCGGATTGAACGAGCGCATCGGCTGGGGGCTCAATTATCAGCACAAATGGCGGATTCTCCAGGCCTACCGGAAAAAGGGCGAGCTCACTCTTCACAACAAAAAGATCCTCATCTTTCAGGACTACTCAAGCGCAGGGAATTCTCTCCCATATGTACAGAGTTATTCCAACGTCGAGCGCGGTTCACTCTGGCCTACCCTGCTGTGCTACGAGTCTCCCTCAATGGCCAAAACCATACCTTTGAGAATGTGAGGACGGCGCAGCAATTTTTGGAGCAGCTTCCACCCCCGAGTGCTGTGGGGAACGGACCATGAGAGTGTTTCAGAAGCGGAGCCGCTAATGGACAATCTTGAACTTCGCCTCTCAACTAGTTAACAATTTTGTGTGGTCTGAGATTGGCTACCGGGCCTGGTTGGGCTCGAAGAGGCATGTGAGTTGCGACCTGGGGAGCTCCGCCATGCCGCGGGCCTTCGGTCTGGGACCACTACTTGAGCCTGCTATAAAACTCTGTCTAGGTCCCCGACCGGGGTGGGTGGCTAGAGGCCAGAGGGTGGGCGAAGGGGGGGGGACCCGCTAAGCTAAGCTGCCGGGAGGACCTGTTCGGCTCTCGGGGAGTGTTCCTTGGCGTGCTGGGCAGTTCTTGCCTTGCCCTATATCTGATTTACAATGTGTTCCTTTTTCCCCTGCGAGTGTCTCTGTGTGAGTGCTCGGCCTTGCGGCTTGGCAGTCAGTGGCTCCTCCCTTTCTGCCCAGCGGGTACTTGGGGTTTTGCCCTGCTCCCCGGGACAAAGTTAGGCCGCGCTCTCCTTATGAACCAGCGCTCATACTTGATTTGGGAAGGTGGTGCGGAACCCGCTGCATTTGACACTAGGTACGCTGTGGACCTTAGGAGTTCGCGCCAGATCTTGAGCTCACCACACCCACTGCCATATAGGTTTAGTGTTTATCATTGTATGAGCCATCGGTACACCATTCTGGGGCACCCCAGTGCGAGGGACCTGCTGTGAGCCTCTCCTTTGGAAAGCGGTGTCCCAGCCAATGGGGGTCATGGCAGTTATTTGTTAAGGGGATGTGTGCTGTTCAACTACTGATAGCAAGTGACGTTATACCAAGGCTGAGGTTACTCTACATATGAAGCTTAACAAGGTTGCGAGACCTATGTGGGTTGCCTTTGAAAGTATATCAGAACTGTATAGCTGTGATTTATGTTTATGTGATTACCTGCTCATTAGTTCTCTTAAAAACAGCTTCGGGTAACTACCTGCGTAGTTGCTTAGTGGGCTCTTCACTACTTCTGCTTACATCTGTTTGTTCTTTGGTTCAGGGGGTGAGGGGGATAAGGATGGGTGATCGAGGCAGTCCTGCAGCATGGCTATGGGGTCCTAGCCTCAGTGCAGTAACTGAGGGTTTAATTGATTTGGGTGTGTGTAATTGGGGGTAGAGAGGGTTGGTGGGACGTACGAGTGTATAGGGTAGGAGTGGGGAGGGCTGGGGTGTAGGGATGCCTGAAGGGTTGCGCTTAGGGGGGGGAAGGGGGGAGTGGGGGGGTGGGGAGGGTAGGGGGAGGTTAGGGGGGGGCCTGTGTGTGATGTGTGCTGAGAGCTGGGAGTTTCTGTGGAATGTGAATGTCTATATTTGGTATTTCCTGGAGCTGGAGCCGGGGAGACGCCCGGGGACATGGCCCATGAGTGAACTGTGTCTTGGGTTGAGGCTGGGCAACCTGAGACGTGGCTGTGGTTGGTGGATACGATTCTTTTTGACCCTATTGAAATGTATACATGAGAAATGAACTCCGCATAGTCTCCTGGAATGTCGGAGGTGTCAATAGTCCTGTTAAAAGGACTAAGATCTTGCAGGCTCTTAAGAGGGGGCGTGCACAACTTGCTTTCCTGCAAGAAACTCATTTGAGTGCTCTCGAGCATGCCAAACTTAAAAAGGATTGGGTGGGGCTGGTTTTTGCAGCCTCTGCGATTGGCAAGAAGAGAGGTGTAGCAATTCTAGTGAAACGGGGCTTGACTGTGGAGGTCCTTAGTCAGGACGTGGATAAGCAGGGGCGTTTTCTTTTCCTGCATGTGAAAATTCAAGGAGAGGAGTTGTTCCTAGGGAATATATATGCTCCCAATATGTATGATCACCAATTTTTTCAGGGTCTGTTGCGGAAAGTCCTGGGGGCACCAAAGATACCCTTGATCTTGGCGGGTGACTACAACTGCCCACATGATCCTACCCTGGACAAGTCTGGTGCTGGGGGCTCTTGGAGGGCCTGGCGTAACAAAGGAGTGGGATATCTCTGTAACATGGGCGGTTTGCTTGACTCGTGGAGAATCCTACACGGGGTGGAAAGAGACTACACACATCTGTCGAGAGTACATCAGACTTGGTCTCGGATTGACTACATTTTGATCTCCAGTGAGAGTCTGGGGAAGGTGATCCGGGTGGAGATTGACCCCCTAGTGATATCTGACCATGCTAAAGTGGTTCTGGATTGGAGGGTGAGACCTGTGGGAGGAGCCCGATGGTCCTTTCCGGGGTATCTCTGGCAGAAAGAAGAGTTTCGGGCCTACCTGATTCAGCATTGGGAGGAATATCTCTCGTTCAATGATACGGGAGAGGTTAGTGTGGCGACCTTTTGGGAAGCGGGAAAGGTGGTTCTCAGGGGCCACATTATAGCGTACGTGGCAAAGGAGAGGAAACGTCTGAACACTCAGATTATGGACCTCGCAAGTCAGTTGCAGGAGGCCAAACGGGTAGCACTACAGACGCCATCTAGGTTATCGGAGTACTTTGCGGTGCAGCGGGCCCTAAATGAGGTACTACATGATAGAGCGGTTCAGTCGCTGAGTTACTATCGCCATCAGCTCTTTAGGTTTGGGGATCGTTCGGGACGCCTGTTGGCGCGTCTTGTGCGCCGGCGGGGAGGTATTCAGGGGGTGGTCCGGATTAAGGATAAACAGGGGGTTCGGCATTCGGAGCTAGAAAGGATAGTGCAAGTTTTTAGTCAGTATTATCAGGAGCTTTACACCCCCGAGCCCGAGAATAGAGCCTGGGAGCGGGACTTTCTCAATGCGGTTGACCTACCTCAGCTGACGGACTCTGAGCTTCTCGAGCTCAATGCGACCATCACCCAAGCGGAGCTACAGTGGGTAATAAAGGCCGGCAAGATGCATAAAGCCCCTGGACCTGATGGCTATGGCTCCGAATTTTACAAGATCTTGATGGCCCAGGTGACGCCTACTTTGATGGCCGTGTACCAGGAAGCCCAGGAGTTGGGCAGCTATCCGCGAGATATGAGGACGGCGGCAATTACTATCATACCTAAGGAGGGTAGAGATCCAGAAGAACCGGCTTCTTACCGCCCCTGATCAATTATGATATGAAATTAGTGGCCTCGGTGTTGGCGTCCCGGTTACAAAAGATTTTGCCGCGGTTGATAGGTACGCATCAGTCAGGTTTTGTGAAGGGGAGGGGTGCTTTTTCCAATATTAGTAAAGTGCTGCTGGGGATGGAGCGCTGCTCACTCCAACAGGAGCCTTTGATCTTGGTAAGCCTGGACGCGGAAAAAGCCTTTGATAGAGTGTCATGGCCCTATATGTTTGAGGTATTGGCCAGGTTTGGTTTTGACGGGGCCTTTTTGGCATGGATTCGGGCCCTATACACGAATCCTCTGGCATGCGTAGCCAGTGGGGGTGTTTCCTCTTCACCCTTTGTATTGCAGAGAGGTACGCGGCAGGGTTGCCCCTTATCGCCTTTGCTCTTTGTTTTGCAGTTGGAGCCCCTACTGCTCTCACTTATAGGGGCCGAGGGGATTCGGGATATTGACTGGCCCGGAGGCGGAATCAAGGTCAGTGCGTTTGCTGATGATATGCTGTTGTGTTTGTCTCAGCCGCAGGCATCGCTGGACTGCGCGTTAGAGTTGATTCAGCGGTTTGGATCTTTCTCCGGTTTGCGGGTTAATGTGGGCAAGTCCGTGGCCTTGGATGTAGGCAATCGGGCCCGCTTGGGATGGCAAGGCCCGTTCCCCTTGCGTTGGGCAGTGGGACAATTTCATTACCTGGGGATACAGATCCCAGATCGGATCTCGCAATTGTATGATGTCAATATTCGACCTATGCTACTGCGTACTGCGGACACACTAAGGCGATGGAAGGACCTTCCGCTCTCGCTCATGGGTAGAGTAGCTCTTTTCCAGATGATGGAGGTCCCTCGGTGGATGTATCTCCTGCGGCATCTACCTGTCTGGCTCTTGCGCCGCGACGTCCTGCTCTTTCAGAGTCAGGTGGGACGTTTTTTATGGAAGGGGAAACGGGCTCGGGTATCGATCTCCGTACTCATGGGTAGTAGAGCTGAGGGGGGGGTTGGGACTCTTTTCGTTGCGCGACTATAACTTTCTGAGCTTGTTGGGCCCCTTACGAGATCTGATTTTGGGACGCGATATTATTCTACCGCGGAGCCTAGTTCAATTGATGTCACAGCCCTTTCATGCGGCCTTTTTGCTACACTCCGGCAGTAAAGCCTTTCCGCGTTGCTGGAGAGAATCGCAGTACTTGGGCACTCTGCGGCAGGCGTGGAGATTTCTGTGTCAGCGTAAGGGGGTGCGCTGGTCCGCTACGGGTTGTCTGCCCCTGAGTGGTAATGGAGATTTTGAGCCTGGGAGACTTGGGGGCCCACCAAGCTGGGGGTCAGGGGGTTTAGACTTTGTGGGACAATTGTGCATGCCAACGCAGGGAGAGCTCGATTCTTTTCAGTCCCTATGGGAGAGATACTCGCTGGTGCCATCTACGTTCTATTTCTATTTACAGGCGCGGCACTATGTCCGAGCGTTGCAACAGAGCCATGGCTTACAGCTTAATCATGAGGGGGTGTGGGCCTTCATAGCCAGAGAGGATACGCGGGTTACTTTACGGTCCCTGCAGGAAGAGTGGCATCCAGGGGGCGATAGGGGCCCATTGGAGACACTAGCTCGGAGATGGCAACGTGATGGTGAGGTGCAGCTGGATGTCGACGGCCTCCACGATGCTTTTCAACGGCTCGGTTCGGTATCTGAAGCGGTTCGGTTACAGGAACTTCAGTATCGGATCCTGTGGCGGGCGTATGTGCCTAATGTCTGGGCGGCTAGGATGGGGGTGCTCTCGACAGAGGTGTGTCAGCTTTGCGGGACCCAAAGGGGGACCCTGTTGCATCGTTTGTGGGCATGTACTCGCATCGCCCCCTTCTGGCGTGCGGTCCATGCAGCCTTAGGGGTCTGGAGACCTGTGGGAGGGGCGCTCTCACCTGAATGATGCTTGTTTGGAGCCCTTGGTACCAGGGGTCGACCGGGACCCAGAGCTTCTGGGGTGAGCCTGGGTACAGATATGCCTACCTATGATACAAGGCTCTATGATAGGGGTTTTCTAATAGCGAAGCACTGCATACTCAAACATTGGGTTGAGGACAAACCACCGGGGATTGGGGAGTGGCGGAATAGTTTATTTCTCTTGCAGGGCTGTGAGCGGCGCACGGCCCAGATTCTGGGAGGTAAGAAACAAGAGGAGTTTGAAAAAATTTGGAATGGGGTTTCCTAATAGTCTAACATTCCAGGTGAACATGGGATCTGCGGGGTGTGATCTGTGTGGGTGTGAGTGGACTGTGGGTATGTGAGACGAGTGGATCTATAGGCGTGGGTGTTGGAGGGGAGCTCTCAGGATGTGCTACACTAGGCAGGGGGGGACAGTGGGTGGGGGGGAGGTTTGGGGGAGGATAGGGGGGGGCCTTCGTAAGGGGGGGGGAAGTTCTGGGGGTTTTAGAGGGGGTGGCGGGTTCATTGAGTATACCCTGTTTTCTCTGTTATGGGGCTGCTGTTATATGGCTACAGTACCCAGACACTATGGTTGTATTGGGATTACCCGATGTGGCGAGGGGTGGGCTGTAGGTGGATCTCCTGGTTGGGCTCCTGCTGGGCGGGTTGCCTATTGTCTATTGTTTACTGCCTTGATCGACACCGCTTTGCCCCAAAGCCTGCTTACGCTTATTATTATTATTATTACTATTATTGTTACGATCATTGTTATGATCACTGTTATTACTATTATTATCACTGTTATTAGTGTTATTGTTGTTACTGTTGTTATCCCTGACTTTGCATCCTATACTGTGCTGTATTGTGCTGTATGAGTTGGATGCCTTATGATTCATTGTTATAGTGTATGGCTGTGGGTTCTATGTTGATGGAAAACTAATAAAAATGATTT
The DNA here is from genome assembly GCA_033557465.1 of Ichthyophis bannanicus. Lineage (NCBI taxonomy): Eukaryota > Metazoa > Chordata > Amphibia > Gymnophiona > Ichthyophiidae > Ichthyophis > Ichthyophis bannanicus. The sequence continues at coordinate 49,782,483 of CM066047.1, read as the reverse complement.
GACAAAGTTGTTAAAACACAAGAGGATTGTGAAAAACTGCAGGAGGATCTGGATAAATTGGAAGACTGGGCATCCAAATGGCAGATGAAATTCAATGTGGACAAGTGCAAAGTTATGCACCTAGGAAAGAACAACCCACACTATAGTTACACAATGCAAGGTTCCACATTGGGAACCACCACCCAGGAAAAAGATTTAGGAGTCATCGTGGATAACATGTTAAAACCCTCTGCCCAGTGTGCAGCGGCAGCCAAGAAAGCAAATAGAATGCTAGGTATCATAAAGAAAGGGATGGAAAATAAAAACAAAGGATATTATAATGCCTCTGTATCGTTCCATGGTACGACCGCACCTTGAATAATGTGTGCAGTTCTGGTCACTGTATCTTAAAAAGGACATAGCATTATTAGAAAAAGTACAGAGAAGAGCCACCAAAATGGTGAAGGGGATGGAAGGCTACTCCTATGAAGAGAGGCTACAAATGTTGGGGCTCTTCAACCTGGAAAAGAGACGGCTGAGGGGAGATATGATAGAGGTCTATAAATTAATGAATGGAGTGGAGCGGGTAAACGTGGATCAATTGTTTACGCTATCAGAATATAGAAAGACTAGGGGACATGCAATGAAGCTACAGGGTAAACTATTTAAGACTAATAAGAGAAAATATTTTTTCACTCAACGTGTAATCAAACTCTGGAATTTGTTACCGGAGGATGTAGTAAGGGCTGTTAGTGTAGCTGGGTTTAAAAAAGGTTTGGACAAGTTCCTGGAGGAAAGGTCCATAAACCACTATTAAAAGGGACCCAGGATAATCAATGCTTGACCCAGTACAAGCATTGTGGAACCTGTGTCTTTTGGGGATATTGCTAGGTACGTATGACCTAGATTGGCCACTGTTGGAAACAGGATACTGGGCTTGATGGACCTCGGTCTGACCCAGTATGGCATATCTTATGTTCTTATGTTAATTCATTTAGATTTAGGATAACAAATATAGACACGTAACAGTGAATCGGGCAGATTAAGATAGTGCAGCTCATGGAATAACCAAAACATATGTGCTAGCCTTTGAATGTCCTCATCTGCAGAGTGTCCACAATATCGGAGTCAAAGGAATATGAAGATTAGAGCTGAACCAGGAGCTACCTATACTTATCCAGACCATTTCCTGAATGTAATTGGTTTCACTCTTGTTATTCGGAACCCCTCTCCCCAGTCTGAAAATGACTCTAAATTTGAACATGACAAGCTCGCACTCATTAAAACGTCATGCACAAAATGGATAACTCTGCTTAATCTGTGTTAATGTATTCTGTTAGAGATTTGCTGCATCTCACCTTGGCAAGGAAGGAGAAATTAGACCTTACCTGCTAATTGTCTTTCCTTGAGTTCTCTCCAGGAATGGTAGGGTTGTCAGTCCCCTCCAGCAGCTGAGGACTGAATCACACAGAGTCTTGCTGACACCCTATACAGCTCTCCCTGGTGCCAAAGACTCAGTCTTCTATTGACAAAGCAGCTCCATATACTCCGTATTCTATTAACTTACACTAAAACTAATAACCAACCAAAGAACCCTTTTTTTTTTTTTTTGTAGAACTAGCCCTGCCCCTCCTTCCCCCAGCGAGGGACAACAGACAGAGCCTCCCTTTTAGACTGACTCGGATGCCAAACTGCTCGCACATCTAAGCCGCAGTTTCAGTCATACCATCGAAGTACTACTTCATTGCCAACCTGCTTACTGAATAATGCAGACTCAACCCAACTCAACCTCCGTATTACGCAAATGATGTGGGAGGGTCCTGGACTGGCCTGGAGAGAACACAAGGAAAGACAATTAGCAGGTAAGGTCTAATTTCTCCTTCCTATTCGTCTCTCCAGGCCAGTCCAGAAATGGTAGGGTTGTACCAGAGCAGTACCTAACTCCGGGAGGGTCCCACCAGCCCAGCCACAATGGCTGCAGCCCCTACATTTGCGTCCCCCCTAGCCTGGACATCTAATCTATAATGTTTCGCAAAGGAGTGAAGGGACGACCAAGTTGCCGCCCTACAAATCTCAACCGGAGGCACTAAGGCGAACTCTGCCCAGGACGTCGCTTGCCCTCGAATAGATTGGGCCCTGAGTCCCTTAGGAGGAAGCGCTCCACGCGCCATATACGCTGCCCCAATAGCCTGTTTTACCCATCGAGCAATGGAAGCTTTGGAAGCAGCCTCCCCCTTTCGAGGACCCGAAAAAAATCACAAACAAGCGATCCGTCTTAAGAAATGACTCCGTTCTCTTCAGGTAGCAACGGAGCACTCTGCCGAGATCCAATTTCTGCAGAGATTGATACTCACTTTCCCCTTCCATATTTGGAAAAGTCGGAAGAGAAATAGCCTGATTTACATGAAAAGACGACACTACTTTCAGCAGAAAAGAAGGCACCAGACATAACACCACCTTCTCCGTCGAAAACGGAATAAATGGTTCTCTACAAGAGAGCGCCTGCAGGTCCGAAATCCTCCTTGCCGAACACAACGCTACTAAGAAGGCTGTCTTCCAAGCCAAATGTCTCAACAATACCTTCGACATCGGCTCGAAGGGAGGAGCAGTCAGCGCCTCCAGCACCAAGTTCAAGTCCCAAGGAGGAATAACTTGCCAGATCGGCGGCCTAACATTCTTTACCGCTCTGAAAAACCGCAGAACGTCCGGATGAGTCGACACAGACCCCCGTATGCGACCCCTATAACACGCTAAGGCGGCTAACTGCACTTTAAGGGAACTAAGCACTAGACCCTTTTCTAGCCCGTCCTGCAGAAACTGCAAGATATCCGGCAGCCCCGAGGAGAATGGTCTAATACTCTTCTCCGCGCACCAAACTTTCAAAAATGCGCCAAATGCGAATATAAGACAAAGACGTAGAATGATTTTTTGACTGCAACATTGTCACTACTACCGCCATGGAGTACCCCCGTCGACGCAACCGTTCCCTCTCAAGAGCCATGCCGTAAGCAAGAATCGAGCCACTTGCGGCATCAACACTGGTCCTTGACTTAATAGATTGATCCGATCGGGCAGCCTCCATGGCTTCTCCACCAGAAGATGCATCAGATCTGCATACCAAGACCTCCTTGGCCAATCCGGTGCAATCAGGATCACCAGCCCCTAGTGAACTGCAATCCTCTGCATGACTCGACCTATCATTGGCCATGGAGGAAAAACGTAAAGCAACTCGTTCGTCGGCCACGGTTGCATGAGCACATCGAGACCGTCGGACATGTGCACTCTGCATCTGCTGAAGAATCTCACCGCCTTGATATTGTTGAGCATGGCCATCAGATCCATGATCGGTAGGCCCCACCGCAAGGTGATGTCGTGGAATACCGCCGCATTCAGCTCCCACTCGCCGGGATCTAAGCAATTTCGACTTAGATAGTCGGCTTTAACATTGTCCTTGCCTGCCACATGTGCTGCCGACAAGGCTCTCAGATGGGTCTCCGCCCACTGTAGTAAAGGCTGGCTCTCCTCCAACAAGGAAGCGCTGCCAGTGCCCCCCCTGCCGATTCATATAGGACACTGTCACCGCATTGTCAGAGAACACATGAATAGCCTTGCCCTCTACCAGGTCTTTGAACTGTACTAGCGCCCGACTCACTGCCCTCATCTCCAACCGATTGATCGACCATCCCGATTCTTCCATGGTCCAACTTCCTTGTGTAACCTGCCCCAGACAATGCGCCCCCCAGCCTGAGAGACCGGCATCTGTGGTGACCAACACCCATTCCGGCTGTTGTAAGGGCATGCCGGCTTGAACCACCAGTCTAGACTGGCTTGTACTTCTAGCGGACACACCAGCTTCTAAGACAAGAGCTGTTCCTGTGGAGACCACCGAGAAAGCAAGGCTCTCTGTAGCGGCCGCATATGAGCCCTGGCCCACGGCACAAGGTCTAACGCCACTGCCATGGAACCCAACAGCTGCATGTATCGCCAGGCTGTTGGAGCCTGCATGTTCAAAAAACTCTGCACCTGTCCCTGAAGCTTTAGCATCCTGTCCTCGGGCAGAAATACCAAACCAGCAACCATGTCGAATACTGCTCCGAGTGGAACGGGTTAAATGTAGATCGATTGTTTACGTTATCAGAATATAGAAAGACTAGGGGACATGCAATGAAGCTACAGGATAAACTATTTAAGACTAATAAAAGAAAATATTTTTTCACTCAACGTGTAATCAAACTCTGGAATTTATTAGCGGAGGATGTAGTAAAGGCTGTTAGTGTAGCTGGGTTTAAAAAAGGTTTGGACAAGTTCCTGGAGGAAAGGTCCATAAACCATTATTAAGAAGGGACCCAGGATATCAATGCTTGACCCAGTATAAGGGAGTTTGCTGAGCCGTGCCTTAGAAGATGCATCTGTTGCCCAATTCCTCAGCCAGAGAAACTGCCTAGTCGCAATAAGCGACGCCATCATCTTTGCCGAAATTCTGACCAGATCATAAAAGGCATCCGCTAAATATGCCGCCGCCGATTCCAGCTTGGCCCCCTCCAGAGACGGATTCTCCTCCCCTGCAGGAGCAACCTCTCCTTGAAGCCAACGAATAGAGGCCCTGGACACATAAGCCCCACAAGTCGAGGCCTGCAATGCCAATGCACTAGAATCAAATGCCTGTTGAGGATAGATTCCAATTTCCTATCCTGAAGATCCTTAAGGGCCGCTCCGCCCTCCACCAGGATAGTAGTCTTCTTCCTCACCACCGCGACTAAGGCATCTACCTTTGGCATACGCAGCAAGTCCTTCTCATCCTTGGGTATCGGGTAAACCGACCTATTGCCCGACTACCCCTCAAAGAAGCCTCCGGGCACTCCCATTCTGATTCTATTTGTTTAATGACCCTATGAACTGGAAAGCATTTCTGCTCTGCCTTAAAACCCTGGAGTAGCGGGTCTTCCAGCGGCTCCTCCTTAGCCACCGGAAGGCTGATATTCAAAGCCGCCAAGGACTGCGCAATGAGAGCCCCCAGCTCCTCCCTGCGGAACACTCTGAACAAATTTGGATCTTCACCCGGTGCAATCTCTCCTTCCTCTAACTCCATGGCCCACGGGTCATGCCCTGAGTCCGAAAGGCCCTCCCCATCGTCTGCCAGCCGTGGTTCCGAGGTCTGCTGACCCCACGCGTCGAAGGTGGAATCCAAATCAAGGTTTCTCTGAGAGGGACCCTCCTCCGGGTCCTCCTCCTCTATAAATGCCGCTTTCTGCGACCCCGAAGGCAAGGTGGAACCAGATTTGCTCTGTGTCTGTTCCCTCTTGAGGCAATAGGCCTTATGCAGAGAGAGAATGGAATCTGCAGAAAACAACGTTTCTACCCCTTCCTGCAGTCCCAAACCCTGAGCTTGGGCAGGAACCGCTGGCAAGGAAGGCACTTTAGATGTTCTTGACTTCGTTTTCTTTTTTACCTGCTTGTCAGCTAACGCGGGAGGAATGGAAGCATCAGCCAAAATGGCCGCCTTTCCCGCTCAATCCTGAGACCTCCCTGCAAGCTCCCCCTGAGGCGAACTCTCCTCCATTGCGGCTAACCGCCGCTCCAAAATCACTCCCTCGACGAACACAAGACCTGCAAAGCCCCGGTCCAGCCAAGCCACGGACACCCCCGCACTGCATGCACGCTGCCGCGATTGGCAGCATGCGTCTGAACCGGAGCCCTCTCTGCCTTCAATTCTAATCTGCCACGCCACTTAGCTACTCTCTCCGAGCAATCGCACCGCGTATTACTCCTTACCTTCCGCCAAGGTTTATAAACAGCTGATCGCCCGATCCCCGCTGCTAGCGGGCAGCGATCAGTCACTGCGGCGACACGAGAGGAGTGCGACTGGGGCTCCCAGGCACTCAATCTCTTGTGGGCAAATGTCAGCTCCGATGACCTCGAGGCAGGCTCTGCCCCTGCTGCCCTCAGCCCCTCTCAATCGTGGGGATGTGCAAATCTGCTCTCCGGCTTTACAGCCCAACTAGGACCCACCAGAATTTGCCTTTCCAAACCAAATCACCCCCACCGAGGGATTCCCTACTCTATTCCTGATTTCAACTGTGAAGCCTGAGCAAAACAAAAAACGGTCCTATCCAGCTGCTGAGGACTGAAAGACTGAGCCTCTGGCACCAGGGGGAGCTGTATAGGGTGTCAGCAAGACTCTGTGTGATTTAGTCCTCAGCTGCTGGAGGGGGCTGACAACCCTACCATTCCTGGACTGGCCTGGAGAGACGAATAGGAATGGCAGAAATCCACTGGGCCCATAATGGTCTTGAACTCCCGCCACATGTTTGCCACATGTTTACCATGAGTAATTTGTGATTTCTATATTACTCAGGGTTATTTTTGACCTTTAAGAAAAATAGTCACTGAATCTGTATCTCTAAGAACTGTACATAATGCAATATGAATCAAATCACTACTCAAAACCTGAAAACAATGTATTTTATAGTTTCCCATTGCACAAAAGCTCCTTATAGTACGTTCTATTCATAGATCATCGGTATTCTGTTATCATTGTTTAACACAATAAATATGTAGCTTTTTCAGCTGAAGGTAAATGTGATTGCGTTTGTACCTACTGTATGTATTTGCTGGTAGAGGATGGAATGAATACACTTGATTTCTGGCAGCTACAAAACAGTAATTTTGCATAAAAGGTTCCTTAATTTTGATTTAATTAGAGGAAGACTGGACTTTATGGACCTACATCCTTCTTTCAACCTAACCAAGCCTGTTAATTCCAGCTTATGATGTTTTGTTTTTGTCTCCTAGCTATAAGCTCTCAGTGGTACAAGCAGAATGTGGCCGCTGGATGTGAAAGTTGCTGTGGAACCAAGCTGCTGAACAGATGTTCCTTTCTGCGCTGCATAGGTCTAAATGTTCCAAGCAAGGGCCTATGGCCCAATGATAAGATCATTGCCTGGGAGGCACAGCTTGTTGGGTTTCAATCCTGCTGTTCTTCATCATTTGGAAATGCAATACAAACCAAAATACTTCTGCTAATCAATTTTACATCAGCTCATGACCTCTGGGCTAAGAATCACACATACTAAGTCTGATCTATGAGCTGAGGTTGGCCTCTTCTTGCCAAGGTTGAGAACCTAATATGGGGAAGGGTTTCAGTGCCCTGCCACTCGAACCCATTAGGGACCTGACTATGTAACGACCATCCGTAAAGCATGAGGATTAAATCTGCTAAAAAAATTAAAAAAAAAAAAACATAAGCAAAGAGCATCGGCATTACTGAGACTAATGGGTGTGTTTACTGAGCTGGGCTAATGGTTAGCACATGCTATTTGTAACTAGGTTCCATGTTATTCAATGGGGATTATATTAGATGCCTTAGTCACCATTCCCACGTGTAAAATAAGACATTTACAACTGGAACTGGTATCCACGTGTAAATAATGATTTAAAAAAAGGGCTGAATTCACACACAGATGCCCCTACTATGTAGAAATCGATAAGGGGCATGACAGATGTGGTTAGGGAAGGGCTGGACAAGTCAAAACTTTACAAGTGTATTCCCCCCATTCATATACGGAATGCACGTGCATGACTGCAACTGTCCACGTCAAGATTTTCAGCTGTTCCCTGGCTTGTTTAGGATTATAAAACGTGCCCATTTTAGCCAGCTCTTTACTGAAGGGATTTAGGGGGTTATCCTCCAAAATCCCCCACTGTTTATTCCCCCCTCTGAATTGAAATTAAAGACAGCGGCATTTGTGATTAATTGCATTTATACATGTATGTTTGCAAAGTAGCCAACATACATGTGCTAACTGCTGATACCTACACATGGAAGTTGCCGAGTTTCCCCTATAGTCTTTTCCCACTGTAGATTTACAAAAATGGGTCTTCCAGCTCCATGTATCAGCAAAAACAGGTGCTCTCCTGCACTATTTGGAACAGGCTCCATGTTTAGCAAAGCCTTTCCTAAAATACTGCCAGAATGGTGCAAATTACAACCTCAACATCTCAGTTCCAGTCCCCACATATAAAAATTGTGCCTTCAGAGCGCCAACGTTTGGAGAACACATTAGGTCATGGTTATGCATGCCTCTTCTCCCATCTGAACACAACCACTTTTCTATGGCTTACAAATCAAAGAAAAATGTTGAAAAACAAAGAATTCATCAAAAACATTTAATTGTAGTAATTGCCACCAAGCTGTTTTACCACATAACTTAACATTTAATGACTTTTGGCGAGCTGAAAAAGCCTCAGTCAAGTCACTGGAGAGCTACTTTGAGAAATCATATGTTTTTCAAAAAAAAACTCTAAGCCATTTTCTGTCTAGCAATACCACTGAGCAGACAAACCCTACAGCCATCTGCTCAGAAGGCAGGATTTATTTGGCAGCCAGTGGATGTGCTAGCACATCTGAGCTAATGTTTCATGTTGTGTGTCTTTTGACAAACAAAAATAATAGACCACAAAAACAAGAGTTTGCAGCAATGCAAATCTTGCATCAGTATATGAATTCAGCTTTTATGCTCGAACCTTCCAAATCTGCACTCGTGAAAAGTTTGCACTGGTTGAGCCACAAGTTCCCCTCATAAGAAATATAAACCTTGTCCACACAGCATAGCAGCTTAATGGATTAAAACCAGTTATAAGTGGCTAAATAAAGTGCATATCGAGCCCAGTTTAAAAGTGTTATGGACTCAAAACAAATGATCATCGAAAAACCCAACTTAAAATCTTCTATGAATAAGGTCATGAGGTGTACTATATACTGGCCAAAATTAGGGGATAATTTTATAAGCAGCTGCATAAAGCTATGCGCCTTTTATATTTATTTATGCATAAGTCACGCATTTTTAGTGACTTACATGGAATATATGGGCCTTTATGCATGTACTTTAGCCTGTCGCTATTCTACAAGTACGCACACAAGGCTGATTGTGAGTACTTTCATTGTAGGTATTGTAATGGGCGGAGCATGCAAGTACACATGTATTTTATAAAATACAGGCGTACATACTATAGATCAGGAGTACAAGCTTATGTCTAGATTTGATGTGTGTTTCTGACCTCTTATGTCCCTAATTTATACAGTCAAGTATGTTTGCACTTGACTTAAAGCACAGTTACTTACCTGTAACAGGTGATCTCTGGGAACAGCAGGAATAAGTCTTCACATATGAGTCTTCACATATGGGTATCGTCGGTACCGACGGAGCCCGAGCGGGAACGCTCCCCAGCGTCCTGAAAGAAAGCTTTTGGGAGCATCCCACAGCGCCTGCGCGCTGCCTTCCCGCCTTTCCTAACTGCCTCTCTCCAGTTCGAGTTTTAAAGCTGAGACAAAGAGAGAGAGAGAGGAAAGGAAAGATAGATAGAGAGATACAACTCCTAGGGGAGGTGGGTGGGTTGTGAAGACTTATTCCTGCTGTTCCCAGAGATCACCTGTTACAGGTAAGTAACTGTGCTATCTCCAGGAACAAGCAGGAATGAGTCTTCACATATGGGGACTCCCCAGCTAGAGATGCCTGGGAGATCACCCAGATTGTGAGTCCCTGGGAAGGGCTCTACCTCTACCCATGAATCTCAGGCATCCAGTTCAGGGATGGAGGGTAGGAGTTGATTAGGTATGGAACAGGTGTTCGAGAACAGCCTGACCAAACAAGGCATCCCGGCGGGAGTCCTTGTCCAAGCAGTAATGGGCTGTGAAGGTATGAATCGATGCCCAAGTGGCCACTCGAGAGATTTGGTCGATGGACATAGAGTTTAGATGAGCCATAGAGGTTGCCATGGCCCTCACATTGTGAGCTGTGACATGGCCCTCCAGAGAAAGGTTCTTACTTTGGTAGGCAAAAGGAAATACACTGAGCAATCCAATTGGACAGAGTTCTCTTAGAGACTGGAAGTCCTAAATGAGAAGAATCAAAAGCAACAAAAAGTTGAGGACTTCCTATGTTGCTGTGTCCTGTGTAAGTAGAAAGCAAGTGCTCTTTTACAATCCAGGGTATGAAGATTCCTCTCTGCACTTGATGAATGAGGTCCTGGAAAAAAGACAGGTAAAAAGACCTCCTGGTTCAGATGAAAAGGTGAGACCACTTTAGGCATAAAGTGTGGATTAGTTCTGAGGACTACCTTGTCATGATGGAACCTTGTATAAGGAGGATTAGCCACTAAAGCTTGCAACTCACTGATACGGCGAGCTGAGGTGACTGCAATGAGAAAAATAACCTTCCAAGAAAGGAATTTTAAGGAGGTAGTGGCTAAGGGTTCAAAGGGTGGCTTCATAAGCTGGCCAAGAACCAGATTCAAGTCCCAGGCCACTGGAGGTGGTCTGATGGGAGGTTTAGTCAAAAGAAGGCCTCTCATGAATCTTGCTATAAGAGGATGAGAGGAAATAGGTTGTCCATTGAGAGGCTTAAGGGATGCTGCAATAGCACTCAAATGGATTCTGATTGAATTTGTTTTAAGGCCTGCATGGGATAAATGCAGCAAATAGTCTAGTAAATAATGCAAAGGTATTGCAAGAGGGTTGAGACCCTTCTCTGCACACCAAATGGAAAACCTTTTCCATTTAAAAGCATATGAACGTCTGGTGGAAGGCTTTCTGGAAGCATGAAGGATGTCCTTCACTTGCTGAGAAAGTTGTAAATCTTGAAGGTCTAGGCCTTCAGCAACCAGGCCCTGAGATGAAGAGACTGAGGATTTGGGTGCCACAAGGTTCCCTCCTCCTGGGAGAGGAGATCTGGAGCAGACCCCAGGTCTAGGGAGGGAGCTTGAGAGAGATGCAGAAGTAGAGGGTACCACACTTGGCGTGGCCAAAGTGGTGCTATGAGGATCATAGTCCCTTTGTCTCTCTGAAGTTTGAACAGAGTCTTGGGGATTAGGGGAATAGGTGGAAAGGCATAAAGGAAGTCTTGCCCCCAATGAAGGAGGAAGGCATCCCTGGCCTGAACTCCCTGACATGGAATCCTGGAACAGAACTGGGGAAGTTTGGCATTCCACGGACTTGCAAACAGGTCTATGTCTGGGGTACCCCAAATCCGAAAAATTCTGGCTATCTGGTCCCCATGGAGGGACCATTTGTGCAGAAGCAGAACTCGACTGAGTCTGTCTGCCCAAGAGTTTTGAACTCCTGGAAGATATACTGCCATGAGATGGATTTGATGCTCTCTGGCGAAGGCCCACAATCTCAGAGCTTCGTTGCAAAGCGACAGAGCCAGTTCCTCCCTGCTTGTTCACGTAGAACATAGCTACCTGGTTGTCCGTGTGGATGAGGACTGTCTTGTAGCTGAGCAGGGTGTGGAAGACTGAGAGCCAGAAAGATTGCTCTGAGCTCTAAGAGGTTGATATGAAGATATGTCTCCTGTGGAGACCAGATGCCCTGGGTCGAGAGATCTTGTAGATGAGCCCCCCAACCCTTTGGAGAGGCATCTGTTGTAAGGGTTGCTTGGGGTAACAACTGTTGGAAGGGGGACCCCAGCAACAGATTCAGAGTGGACTTCCACCAGTGGAGGGACGAAAATAGGCGACTGGAGGTTGCTATTTTGTCTGACAGGCAACCTGATGCCTGGGTCCATTGTGTGGATAGGGTCCACTGAGCTGCTCTCATGTGAAGGCGAGCATAGGGAACCACATGCAACGTGGATGCCATGTGGCCTAAAAGTTGCAACATCTCGAGAGCAGTTAAATGGGATTTTAACTGAATCTGGGAGGCTAACTGCACCAAGCGTAGGCAACGGGCCTCGGGAAGATAGGCCCTTGCAGTTGTGGTATCCAGTAAGGCCCCTATGAACTCTAGAGACTGAGTAGGGGTAAGATGGGATTTTGGAATGTTGATTACCAGTCCCAGGTACTGAAGAACACGCCTTGTGCAGGCTAGAGAAGTCTGGGCCTCTGACTGGGATGGAGCTCGGATGAGCCAGTCGTCCAGATATGGGAATACGAATATTCCTAGAGTGCGTAGGAATGCAGCTACTACTGCCATGCATTTTGTGAACACTCTTGGAGCAGAGGCCAGACCGAAAGGAAGCACTTTGTATTGGTAGTGCTTTCCCTGGTACAGGAAGCGAAGGAATCTTCTGTGTGTTGGATGGATGAGAACATGGGTGTATGCATCCTTGAGATCTAGAGAACAAAGCCAGTCCTGACTCTGGAGGTATGGAAGGAGAGTTCCGAGAGAGGTCATCTTGAATTTCTCCTTGCATAGAAACTTGTTCAATTCTCTGAGATCTAATATGGGTCTGTAGCCCCCTGTTTTCTTTGGGATGAGAAAATAGGGGGAGTAGAACCCTGAGCCCTGTTGAAGAAGGGGTACTTCTTCTATTGCCCCTTGAGCAAGAAGGGTAGCAATCTCCTGACCTAGAAGGGTGAGGAGAGATGTTGGAGAATTGAATTGTTTCACCATGGTGTGAGGAGGAAGGTTTAAGAAATGAAGTTTGTACCCTTCCCTTATGATGGAGAGGGTCCACTGCTCTGCTGTGATTTGTTCCCATCTGGGAGCAAAGTGAGCTAACCTTCCTGGGATGGTGAGGGGCTCTGGATGTTCTAGAGCCAGAAAGGCTAAGTTCTCTAGTGGAAAGTCAAAGGCCCTGAGGAGGCTGAGGCTGTTGGGCCGTAGCAGTCCTCGCAGCCTGGGTTTTGGCCTGTTTTGGTTGTTGCTGTCTCTTTGTAGCAAAACGACCTTGAGAAGAGGCCTGACCATATGAAGAAAATTTCCCTTTCTTTGGGAAAGATCCCTTTTTGAACAACCTCTTTTTGAAAGGAGCAGTGGTAGACTTTGAAAGTCTATCTAAAGCAGAATTTTCAGCATCCATCTGGTTGGCCTTTGCTTGCCAATCTTTGCCAAACAGGTTTTCGCCTGTACAGGGAAGGTTACCTAGACCATCCTGTACCCAGGATTCCAAATCAGAGGCTTGCAACCAAGCAACTCTGTGTGCACCTATGGCAATAGCCGAGGCTCTACTGACCCCTTCAAAAGAGTCAAAGGCTGCACGGTTGGAAAACTTGGATACATCCTGTGCATGTTTAAGCCAGGTGATATATTCTTCTCTTATCTTCTGACATAAAAGGAGATACGGTTTGCAGATGATCTGTAACTTCTTTTAGAAACATCCCCATATAGGAGTTGATTCTGGCTACAAGCATACTGGCCTGGAAGATTTTCCTGCCAAAGGCATCTAGGGTTCTGCATTCTCTTCCTGGAGGAGCAGAGGAGTGCCTTTTTGTACTCTTGATCTTTTTCATAGCAGACTCTACCACAATGGAGTGGTGAGGAAGCTGAGTCTTATGAAACCCAGGACAAGGAGGAACACGATACATGGTGTCCAACCTTCTGGAATGAGGGGAGGTGGAAAGAGGAGTCTCCCATATGCCCAACATGTGTTCATAAAGAATCTCATGTATTGGTAAGGTGGCTGCCTCTTTAGGAGCCTTAGGATATTGTAGGATATCTAATTTTTTGGCTCTAGGTTCAGTCTCAGAGGTCACTGAGATGGACAGGCCTTTGGCCACCTCCCTAATAAAGTCCTGAAAAGACAAGTCTTCAGGAGGAGACATTCTCCTTTTTGGAGAAGAGGGTTCCTGAGGAAGGATCCCCGATGCTTCAATTGAGGCCTCTGAAGAGTCAGAGTCTTCAGAAGAATCGAAGTATCAACTGTCTGGATGCTCTCGTAGAGCCCGATACGCGTACCGGGAGGTATCGACATCGGGAGTAATCGGTACCAGGCTGGTACTGATAGGCATCACTGGATAGCGTGTCGATGCTGATGTCGATGCAAGCGGTACTGGTATCGGAACCGGAATCGGTACGGGTACCGACAACGGGGTTTGTTGCGGTACCGTAGGCGTTGCAGCTTGAATGAATGCCGTGATGGCACGCTGCATGGTCAGAATATTCTGATCCATTGACGCCACCAATGTCTGGATATCGGTACCGGTAGAGACTGCCGGTACCCCAGAACATTGTAACAGGTGATCGGTCGAGGCCAAGCCATCGATGTCAACCTGTGACCCCATAGGTAGTGCTTTGGAAGCCGGAGCCTCCCGCCAGGGTAATTTTGCCGGTGTGGTATCCTCAAGAGTAAGCCCGGGGGCATCTCGATACTTAGAGGGAGATGAACTCTTTGAGGAACGGCCAGATTTAAGTTTGGTTACCTGAGATCCATGGGATGAAGAAGAAGCCCTGGAAGACGTCGATGCCACGGAAGCTGCATTGGAGGGAAACAGGGTACTGAGCTTAGCTGCCCGATTCTGTAACCCTCTTTTGGACATCATGGAACAGGACTCACAATCCGCAATGGAGTGGTCAGGACCTAAACATTTTAGACACCAGTCATGGGTGTCGGTGACAGAAATAGTGCTACTGCACTTTGTGCATTTTTTGAAACCGGAGGCGGGTTTTTCCATGAGGGAAAAATATCTCTGTAGGCCTAAGGCCCCAGAAGAAAAATGCACTGAAAAAAGAAGAAGTTTTTTTTTTTTTTTTTTAAAGAAAGAAAAAGAACCGGTAGTACCGGTGCGGAATCGAGAAGGCAGACACGCGACTAAAGAAAAATAAAAGAAAATAAGAAATTCTTCAGCGGTGACAGGAAACACGACCTGCTGGCTCCGCAGCAAAGAAGAACTGGAGAGAGGCAGTTAGGAAAGGCGGGAAGGCAGCGCGCAGGCACTGTGGGATGCTCCCAAAAGCTTTCTTTCAGGACGCTGGGGAGCATTCCCGCGTGGGCTCCGTCGGTACCGACGATACCCATATGTGAAGACTCATTCCTGCTTGTTCCTGGAGATTAAAATAGATGCCAAATACACACATAAAAATTCAAATTGCCTACACAGAAGTTTATAAAATTACCCTCCACAAGTCTGAAACTGGGAGCCAGCCAATGCCTGAATGGCAGTGGAAAACACCCACAACTTTCGTGATTTCTTCATTTCAGGTCATTTCTAATCCAAACTGACAAGTAAAATTAGGTTTGGCATGGGGTGTGGACTGGAAATGGGCTGATGGAGGTGACTAGGACTGAAAATGGGCTGATGGGGGGCTAGGACAGGATTGCATATGGCTGTTGGGAGGGCTAGGACTGGAAGTGGGCTGATGTGGAGGGATGGGAGAATGGGACTAGAAGGGAGCAGATGCTGGGAGGGGTTGGAACTAGAATAGGGCTGATGTTGGGGAAGGACTAGAAGGGGATGGGGCTTGTGGAGTGAAGATGGAGAGGGGAAAAATATTTTGTGGGAGAGGGAAGAAAAATCTACAATTGGAAGGGTATTGGGAGAGTAAGTGGGGATTAAGGATGGAGGAGTAAAATTTGAGTGGATGAAGAAGGAAGAAAGAAAGAAATGGAGGAAAGACCAAAGCAGATGTAGAGAGAGAAAGGAAAAAAACTAGGAGAGAAGAAAGGACAAATGGACAGCAGACAATGGAGAGTTAGCAGAACACACAAAGAAACCAGTAGAAAGTGAATGGAGCAATTGCAGCTGAAAAATAAAATGCTCAAAACAAGAAAAAGGTAGAAAATACTTTTTTTTATTAACTAGAATATGTCAGTTCTGGGAAATGTGCATCGCTAACGTCTTTGCGTTTTGTTTAGTACAAGAGGAAATTAATTTATAGTTTCATTTCTGGAGTGTTGTTGAACATTCCAAGTTTGGCTCTTGGAGTTTCCAGTTTAATTGCCGTCTTCATATTTCTAAATTGTGATCCCTTGATTTTTGTTTGGTGACAGACTATGTTTTGCATGTGTAACCGAGCTGAGGTATTCTGTTCATGTAGTTTCTATGTAACAGTGCCACTTGTTCTTTTTCCCCAGTAGGAGATGTATTGGTGTTCTCTGAGTTGTATTGGTTTAATATTTGCAGTGTTGCCTTTTGATAGGTAGGATTTGGTGCTTTATGAGTTCTGGCAGAGCTGTTAAGATACGGCGGGGGTTGCTATGGGTTCTAAATTGCCTTGTTATATGTAAACCGCGCTGATTTGTAAGAGTGCAGTATATGAGAACAACAAATAAATAAATAAAATAAATAAATGGGCAGGGTTTATAATCCTTCCTAATGTGCCTGGCAGTTGGCACTGGAGTATAGTAATGTAGAAATCTGGAAGTCTTTCTTTGTCTTCACTGCTCATGCAAATGGTAGTCAGACACTCAGTAAGAGGTATGTTTACTAAAAGTTAATGTGCATTCACAAATGTTGACGTGCATTAAGTGCAGGAACACCCATTTATTTCTATTAGCGCAGTGGACCTAACGCACATTAATATTTAGCAAACATGCCCCTAAGTTACACTGGTTATATCTTTTATTTTGAACATATTTTTTGATAGATTCTTTATCAAAGACAATTGATGCTCAATATAGTGATATCTTTAAAACCAGGTATTTTCAGTTTTCTTTAGTCCACGGATGATAAACTTTATGCATTTCAGATCCTTCCTGTCTGAATTGTCCAGCAAATATCATGCTTTGTAGTAAATATTATAGCTTTGTTTCCAGTGGTCCTCCTCTCCCTACTCTCTGCAGCACCTTTAGGAATGAGCATAATTGGTATGTGATCCTGTTAGTTTTCAGCCTTGCATGCTTTCTAACTGGATTATATCTTAAACAGCACTGTATCAATGTGCTCTTCTTAGTGTCTTTTTGATTTTAACATGGAGTGGAGGAGTGGCCTAGTGGTTGGGGCAAGGTACTTCAGGCCGGAAGGTCAGGAGTTCAAATCCCACTAGAGGACAGCAACCTTGGGCCGGAAGGACTGGGGTTTCTAGTCCCACAGGTGCTCCTTGTGGTCTTGGGCAAGCCACTTAACCCTCCATAGCCCATGTTCCCTGTAAAATAGTTATCTCCAAGTTATAATGCCCTGTTCAATGTAATTTCAGTTTGTTCAATGTAAACCGCACTGATGCAGAATAGCGCAGTATATAAGAGAATGTAAATAAATAAAATAAATAAACAAACATGTCATATGGTTTTTATGGTATGTTTTATTAATGTATATTTATTTATTATTGTATTTTTATTGCTGTTTTCAAGGTTTGTAGCCCCTGAGGAAGACTTGTTTGACTGAAACACATTGGGGTTTGTCTTTGTGAATAAAGTTCCTTCTGACATCTGTCAGACACCTGCAGTTTTTTGTTTCTGTATGTTTCTGTGCTACAGCACTGGAACTCCTTCCATAGAAATACACTGGACTAGTTTTCTGGAGGGCTTATTTCTCTGGAACCCCTAGTCTGATTTAGCCCATTTTCAACTCAGAGTGTCTTTATATCAGTTTTTCCCTATGCCAAGTTTCATCCTGTTCCATTAAATTTGTGGAGAGTTATTTTCCCCAGGCAGACATCCTCAACCCCTTTTATATAATTCTTTCCAACTACCGTTGGGTTAGAAAGAATTTTAACACACTTCTAATCTTTCCTCCACATTTGTAGATACAGTTCTAGCTAATAACAGAAAATTCTTGACTTTTCTGGTACACCACCCATAAAATGGCAAATTGCTTTCTAATTTTCTCTAATTAAACCCAAGTTTATTTACTACAAACACATGTTCAGTGAGATTACAGTGAAATAAAACATTTCTCTAAAATGCTACAAGTCCACTGTTCTATTACAGACAATACTGTATCTCCCTGGCCAGAATGACCATTACAAGACCAACTGGGTTCAAGATTCCACTTCCGCAATCATGATCAAATAAACTCCATTATCCATTTAAATAAATAAGAAAAATTATCAGCATTTATGTCTCACCATTTTCAGCATAAGAAAAAAAAAAGGGGGAAAAAAAAAAAAGAGAAAAACTTGAGAATCCTAATCGAATTGTTACCCAGTACTTGAGATAGATCTATATGAAACCCCACCCCATTACCAACCCCCAGAGATGTAAGTGACTCTTTCCAGAAGAGAATAACATGAGCAATCAGACTTAACAGCAAGGTCCTCCAAATTCAAAGCTCCAGAACAAAAGGCATGTAGGGGTGTATTTAGGGAGGAGTGGCTCAGTGCTTGGGACAGGTTACCTCAGGCCGGAAGGCTGGGGATTCAATTCCCGCATGGGGACAAGCAACTTCAGGCCAGAGGGACTGGGGTCTCTACTCCCATGGGCATTCCTTGTGGCCTTGGGCAAGCCACTTAACCCTCCATTGCCTCAGGTACACTTAGATTGTGAGCCATTCGGGGACAAGGGAATAAAAAGTACCTGTTAGTATACATGTAAACCGCACTGATTCTAAAGAGCATGGTACAAAAAAGAAAGAAATTTACTAATGGGTGCTACGAGGGCAGTGTGGGGTTAGCACATGGTATCAGCACCATGTTAAAAAGCAGTACAGGGCACCCATGCTAAAATCCCCATGCAGCATAGTTACTCACCTGTAACAGGTGATCTCCATGAACAGCAGGAATTTAGTCTTCACATATGGGTATCGTCGGTACCGACTGAGCCCGCACAGGAACGCTCCCCAGCGTCCAATAGGAAAGCTTTTGGGAGCATCCCACAGCGCCTGCGTGCTGCCTTCCCGCCTTTCCCAACTGTCCCTCTCCAGTTGAGTTTATAGCTGAGACAAAAGAGAGGGAAAGAGAGAAAGGGATAGAGATATACAACTCCTAGGGGAGGTGGGCGGGTTGTGAAGACTAAATTCCTGCTGTTCCCGGAGATCACCTGTTACAGGTGAGTAACTATGCTATCTCCAGGAACAAGCAGGAATGTAGTCTTCACATATGGGGACTCCCTAGCTGCAGATGCCAGGGAGATGGCCCCAGAAAGTTGTGTGCCCTTGTGAAAGGGCTTCACTTCCCCCCATGGATGTCTGGCATACTACCAGGGATGGTGGGTAGGAGTTGAGTAAGTGTGGAACAGGTGTTGAAGAACAACCTGACCAAACAAGACATCCCGGCGGGAGTCCTTGTCTAACTAGTAATGGGCTGTGAAGGTATGTACTGAAGCCCAAGTAGCTGCTCGACAGATGTCATCGATAGACACAGAGTGAAGATGAGCCATTGAGGCTGCCATGGCTCTCACATTGTGAGCTGTGACATGGCCTTCAATGGGAAGGTTCTTACTCTCATAGGCAAAAGATATACACTGTGCAATCCAGTTGGACAGTGTCCTTTTGGAGACTGGAAGTCCCAAATGACTAGGATCAAAATCAAAGAGCTGAGAGGATTTTCTATGTTGCTGTGTTCTTTGCAAGTAAAAGGCCAAAGCTCTTTTACAGTCCAAAATATGAAGGTTTCTTTCTGCACTTGAGGCGTGACGCCTTGGAAAGAATACAGGAAGGTAAACCGCTTGGTTCAAATGAAAAGGCGAAACCACCTTTGGCATAAAGTGTGGATGAGTTCTAAGGACTACCTTATCATGATGGAACCTTGTATAAGGAGAATGAGCCACCAAAGCCTGCAATTCACTGATGCGACGTGCTGATGTGATTGCAATGAGAAAGATAACCTTCCAGGAAAGAAATTTCAAAGAGGTAGTGGCTAATGGTTCAAAGGGCGGTTTCATGACCTGCCCAAGTACCAGATTCAAGTCCCATGCCACCGGTGCTGGCTTAATGGGAGGCTTAGTTAAAAGAAGGCCTCTCATAAATCTCGATATGAGAGGATGAGAGGAAATAGGTTGTCCATTGACAAGCTTGAAGGAAGCTGCAATAGCACTCAAATGGACTCTCACTGAATTGGTCTTAAGCCCTGCATTTGACAAATGAAGGAGGTACTTCAGTAATGATTCCAGAGGTATCGCAAGAGGGTTAAGACCCTTCTGCGAGCACCATATGGTAAACCTTTTCAACTTACATGCATAAGAGCGTCTTGTGGAAGGTTTCCTGGAAGCATGAAGGATATCCTTTACCTGCTGGGAAAGGTTAAGACCGTGAAGTTCTAGGCTTTCAGCAACCAGGCCCTGAGGTGCAGACTGGGGATTGGGATGCCACAGCATCCCGTCCTCTTGAGAAAGAAGATCTGGAGCAGATCCTAACTCCAGAGGCGGAGCTTGAGAGAGATGTAGGAGCAGAGGGTACCACGGTTGCCGTAGCCAACGTGGAGCTATGAGACTCATATGACCTCTGTCTCTCTGAAGCTTCAACAGGGTTTTGGGAATTAGGGGAATGGGTGGAAAGGCATACAGGAAGTCCTGACCCCAATGAAGGATGAAAGCATCCCTGGCCTGACAACCTCAAGCCGGAATTCTGGAACAGAACCGGGGAAGTTTGGCATTCAGCGGGCTTGCAAAGAGGTCTATGTCTAGGGTTCCCCAAATTTGAAAAATTTGGGCCACCTGGTCTGCATGGAGAGACCATTCGTGTGAAAGCAGAACTTGACTGAGTCTGTCTGCCCAAGAGTTTTGAATGCCTGGAATATACACCGCAAGAAGATGAATCTGATGCTCTCTGGCGAGGGCCCATAGTCACAAAGCTTCGTTGCGACAGAGAGCCTGTTCCACCCTGCTTGTTCACATAGAACATGGTTACATGATTGTCTGTTTGAACTAGGACTGTCTTGTAGCTGAGCTGGGTGTGAAATACTCGAAGAGCAAGGAAGATTGCTCTGAGCTCCAGGAGGTTGATATGAAGATAGGCCTCCTGTGGAGTCCAGGTACCCTGGATAGAGAGGCCGTGCAGGTGGGCTCCCCAACCCACCTGTGAAGCATCTGTAGTTAGAGTGGCTTGGGGTGGGGGTTGCTGAAAAGGAGACCCCACCAAAAGGATTTTTGGTGACTGCCACCATTGGATGGACAAAATAAGGTGATCTTAGTTTGCTATTTTGTCTGACAGGCAACCTGACGCTTGAGTCCACTGAGTGTATAAGGTCCACTGGGCTGCCCTCATATGGAGGCGAGCATAAGGAACCACATGCACGGTGGATGCCATGTGGCCTAGTAACTGTAACATTACCCGAGCAGCGAGGTGAGGTTTTAGCAGTGCTTGGGAAGCTAACTGTACAATGTGAAGGCAGCGGGGCTGTGGAAGAAAGGCCCTTGTCTGTCTGGTATCCAGAAGAGCTCCTATAAACTCTCGGGATTGAGTGGGAGCAAGGTTGGACTTTGGGAAGTTTATGACAAGTCCCAGATACTGAAGGATGCGTATTGTGCGAGAAAGAGCAACCCTGGCCTCTGGCTCTGAAGGGGCTCGAATGAGCCAGTCGTCTAAGTAGGGGAAGACGAATATTCCCAGGGTGCAGAGAAATGCTGCTACCACAGCCATGCATTTTGTGGACACCCTTGATGCAGAGGCCAGGCCAAAAGGAAGAACCCTGTATTGGTAGTGATTTCCTTGAAACAGGAATCGAAGGAACTTTCGGTGAGTTGGATGGATGAGAATATGAGTGTACGCATCCTTGAGATCTAGAGAACAAAGCCAATCCTGACTCCGAAGGTCTGGCAGCAGAGTTCCTAGAGAAATCATTTTGAACTTCTCTCTGAACAGGAATTTGTTCAATTCTCTGAGGTCTACAATGGGTCTGTGTCCTCCTGTTTTCTTTGGAATAAGGAAATAGGGGGAGTAAAACCCTGTACCCCGTTGGGGAATGGGCACCTCTTCTATTGCTCCTTGAGCGAGGAGGATAGTGACTTCTTGACCTAACTGGTCATTGAGAGAGGTCTGAGAATTGAACTGTCTTACTATTGTAGGAGGGGGCATGCTGAGGAAATGAAGCTTGTACCCCTCTCGTACAAATAGACAGAGTCCAATTTTCTGCTGTTATCTGACACCATCTGGGGGCAAAATGACATAACCTTCCTGGGATAGTGAAGGGCTCTGGGCCGTTTAGGGCCAGGAAGGCGAAGTTCTCTAGACAGGAGTCAAAGCCCCTGTGGAGGCTGAGTCTGCCGAGTCGGTTGAGGCTTAGCTGCTTTTGGCTTCCTTTGTTGCCTAGGTTGTTACTGCTGTCCCTTTTGGGCAGACTGACCTGGACGATGTCCCTGCTGGGTATAGGAGGGATAAAAAATTTTCTTCTTGCTGAAGAATGGTTTCTTAGAGGATCTTTTCCTCGCAGAATCAGCTGTAGATTTAGACAATCTATCCAAAGTGATATTGTCAGCATCTATCTCATTAGCTTTTCCTGCCAATTCTTGCCAAAGAGATTCTCTCCTGTGCAAGGTATATTCCCTAGTTTGTCCTGTACCCAGATTTCCAAGTCAGGCAATTCTACGTGCACCTATGGCAATAGCAGAGGTTCTGCTTATGCATTCAAAGCAGTCAAAGGCTGCACGATTCACAAACTTGGAAACATTTTGAGCATGTTTAACAAGAGCAAGATAATCTTGCCTTTTATCATCAGGAAGGAGAGTGCTAATAAGCTCTAAGTCTCCTGTGACTTCCTTAAGGAACATTCCCATATACGAACTGATCCTAGCAGAAAGCATGGAAGCCTGGATGGATCGACGTCCAAACGCGTCAAGAGTCCTACACTCACATCCTGGAGGATGATTAGATGCATGCCTTTTTGAACTCTTTATCCATCTCATGGCGGATTCCACCACCATGAATGGTGTGGTAATTGAGTCTTCTGAAACCCAGGACAAGGAGGAACTCGATACATGGTGTCGAGTCTTCGAGAATGAGGAGATGTGGTCAGAGGTGTTTCCCAAGTCCTTAACATAAGATCATGCAAGATCTCATGAATAGGTAAGGTAGCTGCCTCCTTGGGAACTTTAGGGTATTGTAGGATTTCTAATTCCTTTGCCCTAGGCTCTTTTTCAGGAGCCAGTGTGATGGAAAGACCTCAGGCCACATCTCGGATAAAATTCTGAAAGGACATATCCTCTGGTGGAGACATCCTACACTGAGGAGAAGAGGAATCCTCAGGAAGAAGTACTCTGGTATCGGCAGAGCTTTCAGAATCTTCAGACTCATCCGAGGATTCAAAGTATCTCCGATCCGGGTGATCATGCAAGGCACGGTATCGGTTGAAGTTGGCATCAGAGTGGTCCGGTACTGACTTGTCGATGCCGGATAGAGACGCATGACTCTGTCCCGATAGAATACCTGACAATGTCAATGCAGTCCGTGCCGGTACCGGAGTCGGTGCTGGTACCGGTTGAATTGTCTGAAGCGGTTTCAGGGGCATCGAGGCTGTGAGAAGATCCACCAGACTGTGTTCAATAGCCAAGAATCTCTGGTCTATCGACGCTGCCGATGCTTGGGTAATCGGTGCCGGATAAAGCGGCTGGAACCCCAGAGCATGGCACCAGTAGTTCTGCCGAGGTTGAAGCCTCGAGAACATCCTGGAGCCCTGTTAGTGCTTTGGAAGCCGCAGGGGCATCTTGATGTTTAGAAGGAGATCTACCCTTTGAGGACTGGCTAGATTTATGTTTTGTTACCTGAGATCCATGGGAGGAAGATGAAGCCCTGGAAGACGCTGATGCCACGGAGGCTGCATCGGAGGGAAAAAGGGTGCTAAGCTTAGCAGCTCGGTTTTGCCGGCCCTTTTTTGATATCATCCCACAGGCAACACACTCTGAAATAGAGTGGTCAGGACCTAAACATTTGAGGCACCACTCATGGGTGTCTGTGATGGAGATGGTACCGCCACACTTAGAACACTTTTTAAAACCCGAAGTGGGTTTTTCCATTTTGAGGGAAAAAAATTGGGCCTAGTGCCCAAAATGGCGCATAGCACCCGAGAAGAAAATTACTGGAGAGAGACTCCAGAAACAAAGATTTTGGGGTTTTTTTTAGAAAAAAAGAAAAGAAGAACCGGCGGTACCAGTATAGCGTCGAGGGAAGGCAGACGCGACCACAAAAAAGAAGTATAAGAAGGGAATTTTCTGCGGTGACAGGATGTGCAACCTGTCTGCCCCGCGGAAAACGAAGAACTGGAGAGGGATAGTTGGGAAAGGCGGGAAGGCAGCTCGCAGGCGCTGTGGGATGCTCCCAAAAACTTTCCTATTGGATGCTGGGGAGTGTTCCTGTGCGGGCTCGGTTGGTACCGACGATACCCATATGTGAAGACTACATTCCTGCTTGTTCCTGGAGATTACGCTGGTAGCACGTGTCAGGATGGGACTGGGTGGGATGAGGCACCGCTAGCATAGGTATTAATCGCCCACACTAATTGCATGTCACACAGGTATCATTAGCCATGTGACATTCCCATTGTACGTCAATGTAAATATTATGTATATAGTTAACTGAACATACACGGTTCTCTATGTAAATAGCTTTGAGTTTTGAATTCCTATGCTTCCTTTGCTTTGTACGTAGTTTCTATATTGTTATATGTAACTGCTGTCATTGCAGAATTAAATGTTAAATGTAAACCGCTGCTGATCCCTGGAAGGAGCGGTATAAAAATGAATTCAAATAAATAAACAAGTAGCGTGGGTGCAACTAATGCCACCTCAATGGATGGCATTACTTGCACCTGCAGCCCATTCACCATGTTAACGTGTGGCTTTCCTGCACTAATGACAGGGGGACAGATATACACACCCCAATGCAGTTAGCTAGAAGCCCTGCACTGGTATCTGCAGAATGCACATTATTTGCATGAGTGGGCGGGATTAGGGTGGAGAGTAGCCATGTCTGCAACACACGGTTACCACAGACCTCAACAGCACACGGTAACCATCAGAACTGCAGACCATGCAGGTACTACTACTGCCACCTCAATGGATAGCATTAGCTGCATCTAAGCTGCTGTCTGAGCAGGCACTCTGCATTTTCGGTTTGCTATCTTCTGGGGAAATGCTGTGCACACCGCCAACAGAGAAATGCACAGCTTTTGCACCTGATGCCGTGCTATCTGCACATTTTTGCCACGTTAGCTGCCAAAGCCTAACATGCTTTAGTAACCAGACCCCTATATGTCTTTATTAAAACAGGCGCCTTCCAGCCCACTTATGAGTGTGAAATTTTAATGACAGCCACGCCACGGATTAGTGACCTTACGATGTACAGGCATGGTTGCTGATCGTGGAACACAAATTTCTGGCCCATCTCGATTAAAAGTATAGCAAAAGTAACTGCTGTGGTGGTAGTGGCAGCCGGCAGCGGACAGGGTCCATTTGTCTTTGAGTTAATTGCTCAATCACTTTAGAGAGAGCTAACCAACGATACAGCTGTCTGGGTAATATTGGTTCCTCTGTGCTCTGGCTACAGATAAGCCTCTGTTTGTGCTACTGGTCTCTTCACCTAATTATACAGAGGTGTTTGAAGAACCCTTTGAGTAGTACTTCTTTGGGTGCTGTTAAAAGTCCTTAAGCTGTCTGTAAGCCATAAGGCAAAGCAATGATTCTTAAAAAATTTTTTTAAAAACTCTTGAGGTTTGAATGTCTGGTCATATAGCAAGTAAGCACCACCAAAAAGCAAAGATTTGCTTTCATATCCAAACAATTATTAAGAAGCTAATCATTTCCCATGCATAAGATTATAAAAGGCTGACTTAACCACTAGGCAGATCAGGCTGATACCTAGGTTAGCAGCTGCAAGTAACTCCTGACAGCCAGACAAACTAACCATTTGGAGAAATTGTCCCCAGATGAACTCTGAGGCCAATGGAGAAAAGTGCATTAGGTTATCCTCGGTTTTAGCGCACAATTTTGTTCACTACCAATGCAAGAACAAGTTTTCCACATGAGCTAACGATGCACGAGACTTCAAGCCGACAGCAGCACACAGCACATTAAAATCTATTTAAATGGAAGGTAATAAAGCAATTAGCTATGTAGTGCAGATAGAGAGTACTGCGCAGAAAACCAGAACATTTAATGCGAGATCTGAGCAGACGTTAGGGGTTAGCTCATAAGTCTGCAGTCAGTGCTGGTGAGGAATTCATGTCTGTTTGAGCATACAGCACCCACAACTTTTTTTATAGCTATACTTGAAGGGTGTGCTGAAGAAAACCAGCAGGGAAATGCTGGAACAGTATTATGTGCTTGTGCTGGAATGCTATCTGATGCAGAAACAACAAAATTATTCTGCGCAGAATTTCTGCACAGAATATTGCGGTATGCGCCTGATAGCATTCCATGACATGCGCACAGGTGCCAAACTGTATTTTCTTCTGCGCAAGATATTGGTGCTGCTAACTCAGCCCCCTGTGTGCTTGTGCCTGGCTCAGTCTCCCTTCTTTAACGCAGACCTTTTGCGCACAGCTTATCTATATGCTGTTTGCTTACACATCACTGAACAAAGCATCTGCATTAACACTAGAAGCCCCAAAGTGTGTCAATTGACGCAAATGCATCTTCGAAGTTGTATACCAGCGCCACTGCTAGAACCATGTCAGCCATGTTCCATGACTTTGTTAGCAAGGTCAAGATGTTCAAATATGTGCATCGAAAATTAATGACAGATGCACCACCTAGCGGGAAAATGAATTTATACCTAGAAGCCTCAAAGTACGTCAATTGACGCACTCAATTATCTTGGATGCGTCAATTGACGTACTTTGGGGCTTCTAGGTATAAATGCATGTTCCCACTAGGTGGCACATCTCAATCACTGTTTACAGTTTTACTCCGACATTACAAACAAAAAACATACGATGACGTCATGTAATGACGTCACATTCTGCACGTATTTAACAAATAAGTAAATTCACATTAATTCACATCTGCATTTCATGTTAAACGCAGTCGTCGTGATAATGCGTCAATTGACGCACTTTGGGGTTTCTAGGTAAAATGCCTTTTGGGGCTTCTAGTGTTAAACTTGTGCTGGAAAACTCTGTGATAGAGCTTTAGCACTCGGTTCTCATATATGGTTTCTGCATCAGCCATCCACACATACTTTCAGTAGCTGGGTACCCAGTAGATAGCTTTGGTCAATTACCCTCGTGGATGGGGGAGGGGGAGTAATGTCTTTGATAAACCTGCACAGCTACATATGCATGGAAAAAGTGAGCCTCCTTTTAAGTGATAAGTACATTGACATTCCTGGGGATGCAGCTTGAACAAAGCCAAGACAGAGTTGCAATACAGGCCCTTAATGTAGAAAATTAATTGGTACAAGGGTAGAGTGCATGCACACATTGATGCCTTTATCGAGGCAGCTGTAAATTTGTGCATGGGGTTCACAAGCTACTGTGGCTGGTCCTATGTTATGAAAGCACACAGGTGCCTATTTTGCTTTTAGACTATAGGCTTAAAGTGAAGCACCTGTTTCGACTTCTCAAATAGGTGTCCTCTTACCAACTTACCCTCATGATGTCTATCTATATACATACAAAATGACATTTTATATTTCAAAGTATGCCATCCAATCATGCATTTTTCACAGAATCATTCTGGGAGGGCTGTTGTTGGGGGTGGTCATTATAACTATCAAAATCTTGGCCGGAGGGAGGCGGCCAGAAAGTTGATTGAGGGAGGAAGGGAAAAACGAACGTTTGCCAAGGTATCTAATATATTTGCACCAGTTCTGACTTTATAACTAATTACAGACATGGTTAGGTGCCATACAAGAACTGAAATACCTTCAGACCCAATCTCATGACTTATCTGAAGAGACAAGAAATTGCTTTCTTTTATTATAAGCATGGACTCGTCTCATCATAGGTTACCCTTCTTTCACCAAACTGGGACAACTAGAAGGCAATTTTTTAATAGGATGTCTATGGAAGAAGTCCAAAAAGCCGTCCATTTTATAAAGGCAGAAAAGAGAATTCTATCCCCCTACTAGGAACAATAATGTTGAAAAAAAAACAAATTAGTAAAGCCCCAAAGGTGTGCAAATGCTCACATACAAAGTTAGACCTGTTCCAAAAAAGCTGTAAATTTGCACATGGGTTTTACACATCTAATGTGTATTTCATATACTGCAATTACATTTGTGCTCAGCCCAAACTAGGCTCCCAGGAATGCCTACATGCAGAGTGCATAAAAATAAGCCCATATTTTCCATGCACGTCCTTCTTACACATGTATACAATCAAGCCCTTTTCTGCATACCAAACAGGGTTTACAAGTAGAAAGAGCTGCATAAAATTCCCACTGCTGTATATTAACAGCTGAAAAGATGTGCAATCCAAAAAGAACAATTTTTACAGTAACTGAATGGTTAAGAAGCTTTCTGCCCCTCCTTCCTGCTTCCTTTAAACCCACCCATCCTTCAAACAAAGAAGCAGCTCCCCCCTGCCGTGAGCTTTTATCCAGCCTCCTACCGCTCTGTCAGTCTGTTTTGTTATTGCATGTTTGTTTCGGAATTCATTATGAAGGGAAGATTTAATAACAGTGCAATTAAAAATCTCTAATTATGTGTTATCTTTAGTCATTCTGTGCTCAACAATTGATTTATGTGTCACTGACTTACAGAAGATTCTCTGGAAGTTTCAAAAGTCGTTAAGTTTCAGGCATCATAAATGGTCTACTGTCATATTCATTCTGGTGTTTAACCCTCATTGCCTGTTCCTCTCTCTCTTTTCTCTGCCTTCCACATGCCAACAGGGAGCATCCAGACTGCCCAATACTGTCAGCTTTTCACAAGTACAGCAACGATGAGTGCACCCGTGCAGGGCCGCCATGTTTTCCATGCTCGCAGCACTTAACGCTGTCATGTTGCCCTAACACACCATGGATTTGCGGGTTAGGTACATCACCCCAGCACCCTTTAGTAAAAAGGCTCCATAATCTAACTTTCTACCCAGGACCGGGATATTAGGCGAACCCTCATTCTTGCCACCCTGCTCACTCCCTACTCCCGCCTTTACTGCCACAAGAACTGTCACATCCCTGAGGCTCGCAGCAATGGCAAAGGCAAAGAAGTAGGACAAAAGCACAGCATAGAGTCTTGGAATCCCTGAGTGTCATGCTCTGAAAGACCAGCTGGACTTTCAGAGTGCAGCACACGGAGGCTCAGAGGTTCTATGCCACATTTCTTTTATATTTTATTGACCCTGCTGCCTGTCCTGGGAAGATGTGGCAGTGGTGGTAATGGCAAGAATGGGAGATTGGAGGTCACCACTGCAACTGCTTCTTTGGAGGTACTTTCTGCCACCCTCCAAAGTTTTGCACTCTAAGTGACTGCAGTGGAAGTTGCCTCCTTGTGATGGTTGCATTGGTGAAACTATAGATGCCATAACTACACAGATTCCCTAAATTCTCTGATTGGATTCTGTGGGTTTGATGACCCCTGATGCAGGTGTGTTGATGCTGAAACATGACCATGTTGGGTCACGGTAAATAAATATTTTTTTTGAAACTGCTCTTCAGACTCCCACTTCTATCCTTACTGTGTTTTTTTCTGCTAGCAATTTCTCTTGTTTGCATGTACAGTTTTTTTGGAGGCACTTTCTACCACCCTCCAACTGCCTAGTTTGTCAATGGGAAGCACCGACCTTCTTGGTACCCGAGGAAATGAAGGGTGAAGTGACTTGCCTAAGGTCACAAGCACTATTATTGGGACTTGAAGTAACTAAACAGGTAGAAAAGGCCACTGCGAAAGCCAGAAGGATGCTTGGGTGCATAGGGAGAGGAATGGCCAGCAGAAGAAAGGAGGTGATAGTATAAGTCTCTGGTGTGACCTCATTTGGAGTATTATGTGCAATTCTGGAGACCACACCTTCAAAAGGATATAAGCAGGTTGGAGTCTGTGCAGAGGGTGCCTACTAAAATGGTTAGTGGTCTTCGTTATGAAGCATATGAGGACAGACTTAAAGCTCTTAATATGTATACTTTAGAGGAAAGGCGGGATAGAGGTGATATGATAAAGACATTTAAATACCTCTGTGTCATAAATGCACAGGAGGAGAGTCTCTTTCAATTGAAGCCAAGTTATGCTATGAGTGAACATAGGATGAGGATGAAAGGGGATAGATTCAGGAGTAAATATGCAGAAATATTTTTTTTATGGAAAGAGTGGTGGATCCGTGGAATAGTCTCCTAGTGGAGGTGGTGGACACGAGGACAGTATCTGAATTCAAAAAAGCATGGGACAAACCCAGAGGATCTGTAAAGGGAAAAGGGGGACTATTGTAGTTGATATAGAAGGGTAGACTAGATAAGCCATGCGGTCTTTTTCTGCCGTCACGTTTCTGTGTTTGAACCCTGGCTTATTTCTTAGCCCACAGCTCTAACCATTAGGTTACTTCTCTGCTTAGGGAGTAATTCTAGATTGCCGTAGCAACTGCAGGCATAAATATCAGTATCTTAGTAATTTATGCATGTACATGATCTCATATAAAACACCGAGTAGAATGAAAGTATGTATACTTTGCATCATGCGTACTTTCACTGCAGTTGTGCACATGGGTAGAGTTTGGACGGAACACGCACTGTGTGAGCAATTACATGCATCGATTGTAAATTTACGTGTGTAATTGCAAAATGTAGGTGCATTCATTTACACCAGCTCTAGGACTAGCATGAGTGATCATACCTTAACATATGCATACATGCTCACACTTAGACCTTATTTGATAAAGTCACATACACATGTGAAAATGAGCATTAGCTAGGTGTAGTTTTATTAAAGACCCCTCTTTCTGTGTATTACTGCACCATAACATGGTAGCATCTTTTAGTAAATCTAGTCCAAAATGAAGTCAGGAACAGTATGAAATCAGCTAAGTAAATTTAATATATTTTTAACAGTCCGTTTAGTCTATATCAGGGGTTCTCAATCAAGTCCTTAGGACAGTGATGGCTAACCTTTTTGAGCCCGAGTGCCCAAACTGCCGCACAAAACCAAAGAATTTCCTCAAAGTGCCAGCACGTCATTTGCATAAGTGGTCTTATTTGCATAAATATTTGCATAATGTTACCATACACTAACTTTTAGTAAACATGTCTCTTAATGAGTGTATGGATAAAGAAAGACTAAAAGATTTCTACATTACTATAATCCAGTGCCAACCGCCAGGCACATTAGCAACTACTACAAACGCTGCCCATTTAGAACCCATAGCAAACCCGCCGTATCCTGACAGCATTACCAGGACTCACAAAGCACCATACCCTACCTATCAAAAGGCAACACTGCAAATATTAAACCAATACATTTCAGAGAATACTGGGGAAAGAGAACAAGTGGCAACGTCAAATAGGAATTTCCTCTTGTACCAAACAAAGCGCAGATGTTAATGATGCACATTTCCCAGAGCTGACATATTCCAGTTAATAAATTCAAAATAAAGAGATATCTTTCTACCTTTTGTGCATTTTTTTTTCAGTTGCAATTGGTCCAGCCACCTTCTTCTGGTTTCTTCATGTTTTCTGCTAACTCTCCATCGTCTGCTGTCCATTTGTCCTTTCTTCTCTCTTCTAGTTTTTTTTCCATTCTCTCTCTCTCTCTCTACATCTGCTTTAACATACTAATCTTTCTCCTTTTGCTCTTCCTCATTCCTATTTCCTCCACATAAATTTTACCCCTCCATCCTCAATCCCCAATTACTCTCCCAATACCTGGCCAATTGTAGATTTTTCATCCCTCCTACACAAAATATTTTTCCCCTCTCCATTTTACTCTCCCAGCCCCATCCCATTCTAATCCTCCCCCAACATCAGCTCCCTTCTAGTTCCAGTCTCACCCAGCATCCATTCCCTTCTAGTCCCTGCATCAGCCCATTTCCAGTCCAAGTCCCTTCATCAGCTCATTTTCAATCCTAGCCCCCCCATCAGCCCATTTCTACTCATTTCCTAGCCCCACCATCAGCCCATGTCAAATCATAGCTCCCCTCCACTCAGCCCAATTCCAGTCCAAGCCCCCCCATGAGCCTACTTCCAGTTCTAGCCGCTCCATGAGTCCATTTCAATTCAAGCCCCATCCACAGCCCATTTCCAATCTTAGCTCCCCCCAACAGCCCATTTCCAGTCCTATCCTAGCTTTTCCATCAGCCCATTTTCAGTCCTAGCTCCCTTCCCTCACAGCCCATTTCCATTCCAAGCCCCCTCCCCATCAGCTATTTGCAGTTCAAGCCTCCCCTTCCACTCAGCCCATTTCCAGTCCTAGCAACACCCCAACCCATTACCAGTCCTAGCCCCCCGTCAATCAACTTCCAGTCCTAACCCCCATCACCCCATTTTCAGTTTAAGCCCCCCCCTATAACCCTTTACCAGTCCTAACCCCCCCATCAGCCCATTTCCAGTCAGCCCCCCATAGCCCATTGCCAGTCCTAAACCCCCCCATCAGCCCACAGCCCATTACCAGTCCTAACCACATCAGCCCACCTCAAGTCCTAACCCCGCCCCGTCGGCCCATTTCCTGTCCTAGCCCCCCCCATAACCCATTATCAGTCCTACACCCCCATCAGCCCACTACCAGTCTTAACCCCCCCATAGCCCATTACCAGTCCTAACCCCCCCATCACCCCATTTCCAGACAGCCCTCATCAGCTCATAGCCCATTGCCAGCCCTCATCAGCCCACAGCCCATTGCTAATCTTAACTCCCCCCCATAGCCCACTGCATCTTAACCCCCCTCCCCAGCCCACTGCCAGTCTTAACCCCCCCTCCCTAGCCCATTGCCAGTCTCAACCCCCCTCCCTCCCTCCCTCCCTTGCCCATTGCCTGTCTCAACCACCATCCCTCCCTATCCCATTGCCAGTCTCAACCTCCCTCCCCCCCTCCCTAGCCCATTGCCAGTCTTAACCTCCCTCCCTCCCTAGCCCATTGCCAGTCTCAACCCCCTCCCTCCCTCCCTCCCTAGCCCATTGCCAGTCTCAACCCCCTCCCTCCCTAGCCCATTGCCAGTCTCAACCCCCCTCCCTCCCTAGCCCATTGCCAGTCTTAACCCCCCTCCCTCCCTCCCTAGCCCATTGCCAGTCTTAACCCCCTCTCTCCCTCCCTAGCCCATTGCGAGTCATATCCCCCCGCTCTCCCTCCCGAGCCCAATGCCAGTCGTAACCCCCCGCCCTCGGCGCATGGCAATAAAAGATCAAAAAAAGAGGCCCGCGGCCGCCGCGGCGGCATGGAGTGTCCCACGGGGCTCCCTCTGCCCGGCGGGACTCTCCCGGCGCTGCTCAGCCCCACTCTGCCGGCTTGCAGAGACGCGAAGGGAGAGAGAGTCTCCCGCGCGTCTCTCTTAAGCCCGCAGGGGCAGATGGGAAATGTCCCATCAGCTCCTGCGGGCTTAACAGAGACGCGAGGGAGACTCTCCCTTCGCGTCTCTGCAAGCCGGCAGAGAGGGGCTGAGCAGCGCCGGGAGAGTCCCGCCGGGCAGAGGGAGCCCCGCGGGACACTCCATGCCGCCGCGGCGGCAGCGGGCAGCTTTTTTTTTTTTTTTAATGTGCGACCTTCCCGCGTGCCAGCTGCAAGGCCTTCGCGTGCCACAGCTGGCACGCGTGCCATAGGTTCGCCATCGCTGCCTTAGGACATACCTAGACAGTTAGGTTTTTGGGGTAACCACAATGAATATGCATAAGAGTGAC
This sequence comes from Ichthyophis bannanicus, assembly GCA_033557465.1. Taxonomy (NCBI): domain Eukaryota; kingdom Metazoa; phylum Chordata; class Amphibia; order Gymnophiona; family Ichthyophiidae; genus Ichthyophis; species Ichthyophis bannanicus. Next base: position 49,749,233 of record CM066047.1, on the reverse strand, counting down.
TGACGTGCATTGCCTCCATGTATGCATATTACTCCTGCATATTCATTGCGGTTATCCTGAAAACCTGACTGGCTATGTGTGTCCCGAAGACTGGGTTGAAAGCCCCTGGTTTATACTAGAAACAGTTCTTCAAAAGTAGTCTTCACACCTAACATTGCCATCTCCCCCCCCCCCCACCTCCTCTCTCTTTCTTACTTAATGAGTAAGACAATAACTTCTCTATACTGAAAGTAGACATGTTATTCAGAAGGCCTGCTCACATCTACTTGAAGCAAGTCAAACTTCTAGTGGCCACCCCGTCTTCCTGGTTGAGACTACGTCTCGTAAAACTGCCTTCTGTTGGATCTTAGGCTGGAAAAAGTTCTTACTCTAAATTTAAAACTGGATTAAAGATGTGGTTTTTCTAGCAAGCTTTGCCCGAGTTGCTCACTCCCCCCTCTCCCCCCAACATTCAATTGAATTGGGACCTTCCCTTTTCCTCTCTCTGTAGCTTGGTTTGTCTATGGATAGGATTCAAGTGCAACCTTCCCCTATGTGTGCTTTCAGTTAGTTTGTCATTTTATCTGTACACCGTGGTGACGATAAATGAAACTGTCAAAGAGCAGTATAACAAATTATTGTAAATAAATAAATATGCTTGTGGAAAGCACCTCATTTTTCCTCTGGGACTAAATGGGGATTTCCTTTACACGGAAGAAAATGTGTCTTACAGATCAAATTAACAGAGTCCAGGCCACTGGGCTCTTTCTAAATCAAGATACCTCAAGTCATTCAGTACTCAGATATGCTGCTAAGCGGCTTTTCCACTGTTAATGTGTCGAAACCTTGCTGTGCTATGGTGAAAACGGAAATGTTACTACTTGGCGAGTGTAATCTTTATGCTGGCAAAATCCAGCTCGAGGATTCAGAAAGCTATTGAAACACTCTTTTGTTGACCATAAGGAACATTTTTGTGGGAGATGACGACTATGGCAGGACAAGTGGGTGAGAAGTGCATTGGGAGAGGGCAGGGTTGGGTGGAAATATCCAAACTTGTATCTCAGAAATGGTCATAAAAGTTTACAGTAAAAATAATCATGTGCAGAATATGCTCTAACTAAATCCACCATAGTACCACTACATTTTGGACATGCAGATACTACAGATTTACTGTACATCCAGGAAATGTTTAGCAAAGCACAAGGCTTACTGCTAAATAGTTTACTGAAGGAAGCTATGAAAACATTCCTTCTAAGGGAAGATTATTGATTTTTATTCAGTAACTGTACGTGTTTCTAATAAAGATTCCTGGGTAGTGAGGCAGCAGGGCCTTCCTGGGTGCTTTCATGCTTAAAGCTGTTTTCTCTAACAGCACAACATTCAAGATTCACAGATTCCACCCGCCTCCTTTTTCTCTCTCTCATTTACAAACAATGCCGTGTCTGTCACCACTAACTCTCAGTAAATACTTCAGCTGCAACTCCAGAGTGTGCCTGACTCAGACAAGAGGATAAGACCACTACTGCAAAGAAACAGAGAAGCCAAGACTATAACGGCAGACGATGACAGTAAGAACATCTAGTCTCTCCCCTGCTTCATACCAGATGCGCCAGGCAGGGCTTCCACCTAAAGTGGCAGAATTTGTAGTGAGCAGCGAAGCATGACAGCAGAAATGTAAAATGGCAACATCACCTATCTCTTTCCCCCTGCTGCTGCCGCTGCCCTCCATATTACCATGGAGCCGAGGCTTCTTCAAAAAAGGAAACTCAGCACCGCAGCGGGCTTTGTAACACCCACATGCACTCTAGACTGGCTATGCTTCTCCCCCTCTGACAGGACATGACAGAAGGGGTGGGACACCACACCGTTTCCTTCTTTGAAGAGGCTCCGGCCTGGTAGCAGGATGGAGTTAAGGAAACAGCAGTGGCAGCAACCGCGAGGGGGAGGGGGGAGACAGGGATGGAGAGATACTAGACACAGCAATGGGGTATAGGGGAGGGAAGATGCTGGACACCTGTGGAGGGGAGATGTACAGAGCGGTAGGAGAGAAGCAGCACTGCATTAAGGGCAGGAGGTAATAGGAGATGCTTTACTGAGAGAGGAGTGGTAGGGAAGGAGAAATGCTGGACTATGGAGGGTGCATAGTTGAAGGTTTGCGTGGGGTGTAGGATAACCTTGGGCCCCGGAGATCTCTGGTTTTCCCTTCAGATCTTTGACCTGTTGGAGATATAGCTCTCAAACGTTAGTCAAGAAATGTGTTAAGTTATAGCATTATTTGTATCAGAGACTGATAAGGCTCTAGTTATAAAATCTTATTTTAGGGAGAAACAGGAGTCTTTTTGTGGACAAAAAAAAACAATTTTTCCTGATGTGCCAAGTGCTACTCAGTTGAGGAAGAAAAGTTCTCTTCAATTAAAGTCAAAGTCATGTGCAATTGTTTTGGAAGCAACTTTCTTTTTATATGTTTTCGCTGTAAATGTTTAGTTGGATTGCAGGAGGCCCGTTATGTATTTACGGACCCCTCCAACTGGAAGAATTTGTGAAGAGTAGGGTATTTAAGACAGCGTAAACTTTTCTTTTTCCTTTTTATTTTGTTAACTGTGTAGGATTTGACCTAGCTTAGAATATATACTTACTCTTTGGTTTGGCATTTATGCCTCTCTCCTTGACATGGTCTAAATTAATTAACGTTATGGCTGTAGTCTTAAGTTCAGTGCCCCTTGTGGCCTGGTTTCTGTATTTCCTGCATCTTATCTGCTGTAAATGGTAGAAATCTCAATTTAAAAAAATTATTTATGTTAGTCCAATAAATATCACCTTTGCTTTTACATTTATTTACCTTTATTACCTTTGCTTTTACCTTTATTTAGGAATTCAAGTTGGCTAATACAACAACCACATGACTTTCCCCTTCCCTTCCTCACAAATCCTTTGTGGCCAACGCAGCTTTCTGCTCCGACCACCTCTCTCAGAAGGCTTCTCCATTTACCCACCACCTTGTATTGTTAGAGGAGTTCAGCATGACCCACAGCAAGCCAGGATCCTACAAAATTAGCAGCAGCTGTGGCATCATTTTAAACCGAGAGACTTCAACCAACAATTTTGGAAAGGCGCTCCCATCACCTCTGATGCCCCAAAAGTAGCAAGAAATGTATCCCATCTTCCTTGGGTCCACTTGCTGCACCTATTCCCATTCCTTTCAGGAATTTTTGCCAATGGCAGCAGCGACTGCAGTATTTCAAATACCAATATTCTGAATCTTCAATTGAATTAACCTATTATTCCAAAAAGGAGAGAGGTAGGAATACATGTAAAGAAAGTATTTGGTAGAGTCCTTCTGTTAAAATACTGTGGAATGGGTATGGTATATGAAATAAGTGCACAATAAATACAACAGTGAAGCCCTCATTAACCCCATCACATCAAAACATAGACCTGGAAAGCACTGACCTCGACAGACTAATAACCAGCTGGAACTCAGGAATTCAAGAGATGTCAGAACCAAAATGGAAAGCAACAAAAAACAACCCCAAGCCCAAAACCGAACCATGGTACACAGAAACTCTGACCACACTAAAGAAAGAACTACGAAGAACTGAGAGAAAATGGCGACGAAGCAAAACCAATGAACACAAAACAGAATACCTAACCCTGCTCTCCAAATACAAAAACGAAGTCAACCTGTCAAAACGAACGCATCACACAAACTTACTAAACAAAGCATTAAACAAGCCCAGAGAGCTGTTCGCCCTGGTCAAATCCCTCACCAAAACGGCACAAGAGGATCAATACAACAACAAAATCAAGGTCCAAGCCCTAGCAGATCACTATGCTGGCAAACTAAACCCACAGATCGGACCAAAACCTTCACTACCATTGGATATGACCCCCACCACACCACAACCCACCATGACGATGACACAAACCCACATCACCCACTGGAACAAGTTTTGCAGCATTGAAGACAAACACGTCATGAATATAATTGCCAACATTACCACCACAACCTCTCCCCTAGACCCCTGCCCAGCTGCATGGGTTAAAGCAACGAAAGCAGAAACCACCCACCAAATTGCTCACATAATAAACCAATCACTCCAACAGGGTACCATGCCAACTCAACTTAAGAAATCCATCATAAGACCAATACTAAAAAATAAAAAACACTCAACAAGGAAGACCCAGCATCTTATCGCCCAATATCCAGCATAGCCCTGCTAGCAAAAATAATTGAAAAAGCGGTTCTACAATTACAAGACCACCTGGACAACAAAACACTAGACGAGCACCAATACGGCTTCAGGCCACACCATGGGGTCAAGACCCTGCTTATTGCACTACTGGACAACCTACTCAAAGGGATTGAAAACAAAAAAGAAAATGTTCATTCTCATATTCATTGAGATCTCAGCAGCTTTTGATACAGTTCACCATCAAACACTACTAAACAGAATAGAAGCTATAGGAATAACGGGAACCCCACTAAAATGGTTCTCGTCGTATATCTCCAACAGAATGCAACAAGTACAGCTTAACAACGAAAAAGCAGAAGCTTTCCCACAAACACAGGGCATACCGCAAGGCTCAGCACTATCTGCGCTTCTATTCAACGTGTACATGAAACCAATCTGTGAAATATTCAAAAAGCACAGTATCCACTATCACATATACGCTGATGATATTATGCTCTACACTCAACTCGACGCAGACAATCCAAACTACTCCCAGCTAGAAGAATGCATAAAAGAGATGCAAACATGGCTCCAACGAAACATGGCCATAAACCATAAAAAAACCGAAGTCATGTACATCTCAAGAAAACCAGAATTCAAACCACCAGCTACAATCTCCCTATGTGAAAATACTTACCACACAAAGAATGAAATAAAATACCTCGGAGTAACACTTGATAGCGAGCTAAGGATGGCAAAACACCTCCGCTTAGTAAACAGGGCCATTTTTCACAAGCTCAGGGTTATTCAACCACTAAGGAACATCATTGAAGCTACCGATTTTAGGACAGTAGCACAAGCCCCCATCATACCTCATTTCGATTACTGTAATGCAATTCTACAGGGCCTTCCAAAAAAAACCCTAAGCATACTCCAGTTGGCACAGAACGTCGCAGCCAGAATCATCACTAAAACAGGTGTGGCAGAGCACATCACACCAGTGCTAGTTGAACTACACTGGCTCCCCATCATAGCTCGTATAAAATACAAAACCCTAGTGACCACATTTAAAATCCACAACCTGGCCCCAACTTTCCTCACTAACCTAATCAACTTACAACCTGCTAACAGAAATAGGAGAACCACCACCATAAACAACCTGCAGGTACCAATAAGTATAAGATCAGTTAAAATAGCCACAAGCAACAGGGCATACTCCTACACTGCCCCCTCACTTTGGAACCAACTCCCGCCTGAGTTGCGCTCAATCAACGACATTATGGTCTTCAGAAAAAAAACTGAAGACATACTTATTTCAACAAGCCTACAACGTGTCCTGAACATCAATACATTCTAACATCAGCTGCATCACCAAAATGTAGTCAATTGTAAAATGTACTTATGTTCCAAAATGAAACAAATGTAAAAATGTACATATGTAAATCTCCCTCTCCCCCCCCCCCCTAACTGTGTGTTGTGCTTATCCCATGAATCAAACTGTATACTTTATTGAAAATGACTGGCTTTGTTCTGTTAACCATCATATAACCTTGTAAATCACGCTGTAATTTCTTGAAATTTGTCATTGATCCGACACTCCTTGTTTACCTAATCAAACCGCTCCTGATCGCTGGAAGTAGCGGTATACAAATGTATGCTAAATAAATAAAATAAACAAAAGATGTGGTGACTCCTTTATAGCCATTACAAGTGTCACTCACTGTATGCAATCCTACGAGCTTCTCATGGAAAGGCGTGAGCTAAATACTAAAACTAAATATATAAAACAGACAGTACATAGCAGAAAACGTTAGCAAAGTAAATTAAGTTCATTCACAATGAAAGAGCAATTCCTTCAAGCTCTAGGGATTTTAATTTCCTAGGTATCATCTTTAAATACATCTATCTATTCCTGTAAGACTTGAACTGTATCTGTAAAACTAAAAAACACTAGTACAACCCATTTAAGATTCAAATTCAGCCCAGGTCTACCGCTTTGTCCACCTTTGAAAACTGAGCTTCCTGTTCTGATTGGTTGCTGTGTTGAGCCTGAATTGCCAACAATTCAAAAGCCCCCACCTAGGGCAGCCACCTAAGGAGTATCAGAAAGTAAAAGCCCTGGAGTTCTTTATTCCAAGTGGATTCTTGCATTGTGATGATTCCATGGTGAGACAATGTATTTCAGTCCCTCAGCTGACCAAGCCGCTGCCTTTTTGCTAAGAGATGGCTGGAGTGGTTGAGGACAAGGCCTCGTCGTGGTATTCAGCATTCTCTAGCATTACCTAAAAGCAAAAGTTTAAAGCCTTCCATGAAATATTCAAGATTTCTTCTCCCAGGCTCATTTAATCGGTAGGTTGAAGGAAAGGAGGGTAGAATAAAAAGGCAAAGATTAAAACAATCTGGCCGCAGTCTGATTTTAATAAAAATATAAAACATCTAAAACAGTGTGTTTGGGGTTTTGTTTGCTCGTTTGTTGAGAAGCATTGAAGCTGTTGTGAATCTAAATCCTAGAAAAACTGAACAGGAGAGACAAATTTCAAACCTACAACTTACAGAGATGGAAAGATTAAAGCAAAGGGCACGTTTCATGACAGTCTCATTCCAACTACCCTAAAGGTTTCTGTTCCACTTTACTCTGGACAAACTCCATTCTCTCCCTGCAGGCCATCCTTCGCCTGTTCTTTGAAAAGCACTCTTACCTCTCTCTCCCTGAAACAATACAATCTCTTAATTAAGGGCTTTCTGTCCTTTTAATATGATTTTATCAGTGAGACTTGCCAGGAAAAAAAGGACAGTCTACATTTCCATTCTGTAAAAATATGTGTTATAACTATCAGCAATACCACTGCTTGGGAGACTCCATGAGAACATTTAATTAAGTTATTCAATCAAGAAACAAATTAAAAAGACATAACTTTGCTGCTCCCATGAGGGAGATTTTCTTCAGTTATAGCTTTCCAGCAATTAGATGAGACCCTTCAAACTGAGAACCCAGCGACCCCCATTGCAGTGTAATGTCCTGTCAGACTGTCACATCCTGAGAGCCTCTGTGACAATCTCTTACGATACAGCAGTTAAATCTGCCACGGGACCTTCAAATGTCTGAGATCTCCTCACGGTACAGTCGGATGGCAAAATTATCAAAAGCTGATCTCCCCTAAATATGTCCATCCCCTGCTTTGTGTGTGATCTTGCTAGCTTATACAGAGGTGGCCGGCAGGAAACATTGCAAAATAATTCCACGTTGCCATGCGAGAAAGGCAGATGCCACGGGACGGCACAGCAGCTCTCCTGACAGCAGTCTACCTCTTCATCAAATGGGGTGCTGTAGCATGCTATCCAGTGTTCATTTAACCTCCCAGCTAAGGAAGTCAGCATTTGAAAATGGCAGCTAAGGCTTCATGCCAAAAAAAATGCATGGTCATGCATTTGAGTTGCAGAAACTCAAAGGGGGGGGGGGGGGAAGCTTTTCTTTACGCAAAAGAAGAGTGGGATCTGGAGGCGATCATATCTGATAATCTACTTTTTTGACCATTTTAAGATTAAGTGACAGGAAAAGTCAGAAGAATGCATAGGGGGAGGAAAGACTAGTAAAAAGGAGGTGATAGTGCCTTTGTAGAAGTGAGCTCACTTTTGGAGTACTGTGACCAGTTCTGGAGACTGCACCTTCAAAAGGATATAAACAGAATCAAGGTGGTCTAGAGGGTGGCTACTAAAGTGGTAAATGACCTTTGTCATAAAGTATATGGGGATAGAATTAAAGACCTAATTATGTATACCCTAGAGATGGAGGAGATATGAAAGATATATTTAAATATCTCCAAGGGATAGTTGCACATGAGCTGGTCTCTTTCATAGAAAGGAGGCTTTGCAACCAGGCGGGCCGATGCAGAAAACTAGTGCGGTCTTTAAGCACAGATAATGCCACTTTTAAGCACATTTACAATTAACAACAAATGCAGAAAAGAGACAGACGCATGTAAACAGCAAAGGAAAAACTAGCACACAATTAACACCAAGAGTATTTAATTGTATTTAAATTATAGACAAATAAGCTGCACATAATAAAATCATATGCTAATATGTCTGCGTCCGATGCAGAGAAACACAGAGGATTTCACAACCTGCTTTAGTGCCAATATCTCTACGCCTGGTCTTGAGATGGCTTAAACATTAGCGTGTGCTCTCTAACCATATTTTGATGGCATCTGGTGCTTTCCCCAATGACTGGATCATCTGAGGAGAAATGTCAAAGATGATCCAGGCATCAGTGAAAGCCCCTGATGCCATCAAAATACTGTTGGGGACCAGTGCCCCTGAAAGAAAACAAATCTCTGATGGCCAAACGGCTCCAATTCCCCCACCCCACTCAACTAAAAATAAACCTGGTAGACATCTCCAGGACTACCACAGCACTCCTCGTGCTGCCTTGCTGAGGGATATAAGCCACCGCTGTGGCGTTGTCCGAGAACACTCAAACTGCCTGACCCTTGATTGGCGTCAGAAACACAGAAGAACCAACCTAATGGCCCTTGCCTCAAGGCAGTTGATGGACCACATTGCTTCCCTGCAGTTCCAATGGTCCTGGGCCATTCAGCCTTGGCAATGGGCTCCCCAGCCTGAGAAACTGAAGGGTCTATGATCAATTGTCCAATGGTATGCCCTTCCTCAGAAGACAGGGATGCTGCCACCACCACAGGCTGGCCATCACCATCATTGCAAGCACGAGTCTAAGCTTGAACCACTGAGAACTCAGGGACTACAGAGTCACAAAGAATTATTGGACCGGCTGCAAAAGAGCATGCACCCACTGCACTATCTTGATTGTCGCCGCAATCAATCTGAAGAGTTGAAGATAATCTTGGAATCTGGGAGCATGCTGCGAACAGAACACCACTAGGCAATCCAACAGCCTTTGACTTTTTTTTTTTTTGGCAGGAAGACACTGCACACTCGAGTACTGAAACGTGTTCCCAGGAACTGAGGATGCAACAACTTGTTCTTTCCCCAAGTGATCACTCAGCCGAAGCTTTTCAGAATAGACACCACTTGGGGACTACCTAAGATGCCTCTGAAAGAAATGGGCTTGGATGAGCCAGTAGTTCAGATATGGGTGCACAAAAATCTCTTGGCACCATAGCACCACAGCCACTACCTCCATAACCTTGGAGAACATCCTTGGGGCAGTGGACAGTCCAAATGGAAGGGCAGCAAACTGAAAGTGAGAGCCAAGCATGGCAACACACAGATACTTTGCTGATCTCCCTGGTCAGGATATGAAAAAACACATTGGCCAAATCCAGAGATGCCAGGAACTCCCCTCAGTGCACTGCTTGAATCATGGATCACAAAGTTTCCATGCAGAAGCGCAGACGCGCAAGCACTCATTGACATACTTGAGGTCCAGAATGGGCCAAAATGTTCTTTCTGTGTCAGCACCACGAAACAGATGGAATACCTGCCCTTGCCCCAAACCTCTGGGGGAACAGGCACCATTGCCTTCAGAAGAGGCAACTTGTCGAAGGGGATCCACAGTGGCCCTACTGTTTGCAGCCCCACAAGGAGAGAAGACGAAAGCAATTAGGATTGGCTCATGCATTCCAGGACATAGCTGTACTGAATTGGGACTAGCACACAGTGATCATTGCTGACCCAGGTCCATTCCTGAAGGAAGAGGGTAAGGCTGCTCCCAACTGGAAGAACCAGGGAATTGCATAGACTGGGAGGGTCCTCTTCTGGATGGGAGAGGGTCCCTGTGCCCAAGCACTCCATGAAAGTACTGGGAATGAGCCTGAAATGCATAAGCAAAGGGGAAGAAAGGCTTTCCAGGCTGGCAGCAATGGGAGTCCCGAGACCCAAGAGTCTGACCAGCGCACTCACGAGAAGCGGGCAGAAGGTGACAGAAAAGAGGTTCCTAGCTGCTTCACAGGCCCCTTGGACCTGTCCTCCAGAAGGCAGTAAGATGTCATCTCACCCAGGTCCTTCACCAGCTTCTCCAATTCAGAACCAAGAAAAGCACCCCTCTAAGGCCAGATGGGCAATCGGGCTTTGGAAGATGAGTCTGCTGCCCCGTGTCAGAGCCAAGCCAACACCATGTCACCATCAATAGGACACAATCCCTGGCCGCTAAAATGTACCAGGCCGTACATGGCATCAGAAAGGAAGCCTATAGCAGACTCCAAAAGAGGGGTAGAATCATCCAGTGGAAGAGACTGAATCCACTGGAGCAGAGCTCGAGACATCAGACCTGCACATAAAACAACTGAATAGCAGTCGCCACAGCAAACTGGTTCTTCAACATGAATCCATCTTTTGGTATAGAGTATTCTTTAAGGCCAATCCGCCTTCCACAGGAATGGTGGTCCAATTGGTAACCACCAGGACCTGCGCATCCACCGTGGAAATATCAAACCACACAACACACTCCTTCTCTAGGACAGCATGCATCTTTTTATAAACCCTTAGCCCCTTAAGTGGAGAGTCAGAGGAATCCCACTCTGACCAGAACAGGCCCTTAAACACCTCCAGGAACAGGAAGACAGTAATGCATTTCCTCACCCCTTGCAGGAGTACATGCATCTTCAGTTTCTGCTCCATGCCTGGAGTATCCGTCAAGCTCAAGGTGGATAAGATCCTGGGAATCAACACCACCAGCTCCTCCTTCCGGAACAGGCAGATAACATCGATCTCCTCACAATCCTCTGAAGGCGAGAGTACCTCTTAATCCACATCAGACATCTGAATCCTAGCCACAGTCCAAATTTCAGACAGATCCCCGCTAATCCCCATCTCCAGGGGGCACCTTTTACCAGGGACTCTAAGCTATAGGCATCAAACAGGGCTTCTACTCTCAGCCTGCCCCTCACAAGACTGCACTCAGAAGGATCCAGAAGCTGCAGGGTCTGAATTTCCACACCAGAATGACCAGACCTGTTGTAAAAAGAAAAAAAAATTCCAGGGATGACAATTCAGACTCTGGAAGTCCTCCCCACAGAAATGAACCCCTCTACGCGAGGGGACATAGTCGCCATCAATCCCCTAGACTCTAGAGGTTGGGTAGCAGCACACAGCATGGTCGCTGGAACCTCCAGCTGACTAGTTATCCTTATTCACAGCACCAACCACAACCCCTGCCCTTAGGCAGGCAAGGCCGGACTAACCATATAGCCCAGCATAGAAAGGGAGGGCAAGATTTGCTGATGGATATAAGCCAAGAAGAGTAGAGTCCAGAAGCCAGGGATGAGGTACCATGTTTGTTTGCCACAGGCCAAACAGCAATTCCTGTAAGAAGACATAAAAGAGTTAAGACAAGTATCGCAACAGTGCACGCTAAGACTGCGGCATCCTAAAGGCGCATGCTAACTGAGCTTTTACTATGGCAAGTGTTAGCTGTGTTTTTACTGCAATGCGTATTGGAACCACTTGAGTAGACCCCCAGATGCACAACAGGAGAAAATGCTATTAGCACATGCAGAAAATGGCAGGAAACTCCCACACTACGCCAATAGTTGCCAGCTCTCTACCCCAAATTGCATCCCACACAGACAGAATCAGGAGTCCCCAACAAGGCCAATGTCGAGGTCAAGCCTTGGTGCTCATCCACTGAGAGCAGCAAGCAGAAGATCCGTGCCAGGCTCAGCTCTACTCTACTGTTATACTGACTTTGCAGCACTGCGTTTAAGATGGCTAGCAGGCAGATCCCTCTGAACGCCTTCTGCCATCTTCAGGAAAGAGCAAGGGGGAACAGAGGAGGAGAGAGGGGGCATTGAGGTTGTGTGAGGCTGCTGCACTCTTCCAGATCCTACCACCCTTTGTGTAAAAAAAAATATTTTCTTAGACGCAGAAGTAATCTATCTCCTTTCACCGTCATACTATGCCCCCTTGTTCCAGAACTTCCTTTCAATTGAGAGGGCCACCTATTGTGCATTTACCACAGATGTATTTAAATGTCTCCACCACTGCTGGGCCCACTGCTTTTTAACATATTTGTAAATGACCTGGAAATGGGAATGAGTGAGGTAATCAAACTTACAGATGACACAAAATTATTCAAAGTTGTTAAAACACAAGAGGATTGTGAAAAATTTGCTAGAGAACCTTGAGAACTGTTAGACTGGATGTTCAATGGCAGATGAAATTTAATGTGGACAAGTGCAACGTTATGCACCTAGGAAACAACAACCCAAACTATGGTTACACGATGCAAGGTTCCACATTAGGAATCACCACCCAGGAAAAAGATTTAGGTGTCATTGTGGATAACACGTTGAAATCCTCTGCCCAGTGTGCAGCGGCGGCCAAGAAAGCAAATAGAATGCTAGGAATCATAAGGAACGGAATGGAGAATAAAACCAAGGATATTATAATGCTTCTATATCGTTCCATGGTGCGACCGTATCATGAATATTGGGTGCAATTCTGGTCACCGTATCTTAAAAAGGATATAGCAGAATTAGAAAAAGTACAAAGAAGAGCGTCAAAATGGTAAAGGGGATGGAAGGATACCCCTATGAGGAAAGGTTTAAAAGGTTAGAGCTTTTCAACTTAGAAAAGAGACAGCTGAGGGGGGATATGATAAAGGTCTATAAATTAATAAATGGAGTGGAACAAGTAAACGTAGATTGATAATTTACGTCATCAAAAAGTAGAAAGGCTAGGGGACATGCAATGAATTACAATCAAACCACTTAAGACTAATAAGAGAAAATATGTTTTCACTCAGTGCATAATCAAACTCTGGAATTCATTATCAGAGGATATAGTAAAAGCTGTCAGTGTAGCTGGGTTTAAAAAAAGGTTTGGACAAGTTCCTGGAGGAAAGGTCCATAAACCATTATTAAAGAGGACACAGGAAATCCACTGCTTACCCCGGGACAAGCATTGTGGAACCTATGTGCCTTTTTGGAAACCCGACAGATAATTGTGACCTGGATTGGCCACTGTTGGAAACAGGATACTGGGCTTGATGGACCTTGGTCTGACCCAGTACGGTATTTCTTAAGTTCTTACCATATCTCCCCTCTCCTACCTTTCTTCTAAGGCAGTGGTTCTCAGCGTTCCCAAGACAAACCTAGCCAATTAAGTTTTCAGGATAGCCAGAATGAATATGCATGAGAGAGATTTGCATAAAAAGGAGGCAGTGCATGGAAATCTCTCTCATGCATATTCATTGTAGCTATCCTGAAAACCTGACTGACTAGATTTGTCCCGAAGACTAGGTTGAGAATCTCTGTTCTAAAGCATAAATATTGAAATGATCAATAGTAGTAGTAGATCTTTAAGTCTATTCTCATGACAAAATAAGGGCCTAGGGAAAAATAGTCTTTAAAATATATCATTTAGCATCAGACCATTAGAAACAGATAAAAAATAATCATATGATCAGTATGAAGGGCTCAACCTCCACCCAAGTCTCTCTTTACTGATAGGCCAGGCAAAGGATCTTTGCTGGCCCAGAGCCTCTATGCTGCTGCACAGCTGGGCATCCCCATGTTATGGGTGTGCTGTGGCCCCCTATTCCCCCAGCTTCTAGATTGTGGGCAGGGATGGGCAATCCACTAGTTCCACTAGGCAGTCACCTAGGGCGACAGGCTCCAGTGGCAGCATCGGGGCCCACATCCTCCCAGCGCAGTGGCAGTTCATCGCTGTCCAGCCTGCCATGCCACCCCCCTTCCCGGCATCCAACTTCTCATCTGGTGGAGGGGGCAGCACAGGAGTGCCTCCACTATGTTGGGCATGGGGTTTTTTTTTCATTTTATTTATAAAATTTAAAAAAAAGAGGAAATAAGCAATTACAACAAAAGAAAGCAAGAAAAAATAACACCTCTAGGAGAAAAAAAAAAGAAGGATAAAAAAGCAGAGATCCTTGTTAAAAAACACACACACAAGAAAAAAACTCAAATCAGAAAAATTTAATCATCAATTAACATATAAATGATCATGTAAAGTTTTCAAAATCTTTTCAACTTGTGCTATACAGCCAGAAGATACAGATGCAGCTCCTTCTAATTTACAAATGAGACAAACCGTGTACCACCAGAAAGTTACATTTAACTGAGAAGCATCCTTCCAGCTTCACAAAATTTGTTATATAGCAAGGGATAATAATAAAATATTAAAGATTAATTTATTATATTTAGTAAGACTCTCATTAATACTTTGTGAATGGAAAATTACAATTTGAAAAAAATATCTAGAATGCAGACCAAATATTTCACAAATGTATTTCCATACACCTTTCCAAAAATCTTGAAAAAAAGAGCAATCATAGTGCCAGCAACTATGGATTGCACTAGGCCTGCTCTGGACATCCTAAGAGGGGTCTAATAAGCATGGTGGGTCAGAAAAGATACAGATTGAGAGAGACTTATGGACATCAAAGGGCGAACAGTATACCTCCAAAACAAATTCCAATTAATTATATCATGCAAAATTCCAGTATCCAATTCCCAAGCTTGCTGAAGGCCAAGTAGTGAAGAACAATTGGCCTTCATCAACTATGCATAAAAGCAGGAGGGTAGGTCTGCCCTCCACCTTAACCATCCTGCATAAGCCAGGGAGATCAGACACAGGGCACCCCCCGCCCAAAGCGAGACCTGAGCCAAGCCCAAACCCATAATCCTCTGGGCTTGGGCTGAGGACAACCCAAAGGTAGATATCAAGTAATCCTGATTCACCATGTCTCCATCAACAAACAATTGCCCAATTTTGTGTATAAGTGCCCTGATAGTTCTAACAATGGAGAATCAATTTTAGAACCAGGGATAACCATTGTAGGCAGAGTAGTGAGAGAAAACGCTTTTGCAAAAGTTTTTTCCATCATTAACCACGGAGCTTGGGACTCATCTAGGATCCATTCAGCTCTGTAATGTAAAAGCATTGCAGTATGATACATTTTAAATTCAGGGAAGCCAACCCCACCATCTCTTCCTAGCATTTTAAGAGTAGTTAAGGTATAAAAACCTTGTAAGGATCTTATCTGAGAGCAGAAAGAAGGCTGGCAGTAACCGGGAGCATACCCAATTTCTACTAACCGAGGGAGCGCGAACTGCAGCTCCTCCGAACAGTTAATCACCAATCCTTCCTTTTCACCCTTCACTCCCTCCCCCCCCCCCAACCTTTAACCCCTCTCCCCTTATGGGAAGACAAAGTCAGACGCCACTCGCTAAATTGGTCCACCAACTGGTCGCAGCTTTATTGAACATTAACACTTGAAACATCAACTTGATTCACATACAAAATTATAACAGCAGAATAATGCATCACCAGCCATATTACTAGCAAGGCGATGGCGCCTCCGCTTTTGTATTCTTCTCGCCCCCCCTTAGCCCCCGACTTCGCCATGCCATTAGCAAAAGCCCAGCCAGGGAGTTGTCTGGGTCGGGGGTACCCAACCCCCGGCCCAAGCTTATCCTCAGCGTCTGGACCCCGGAAACCTCCGGGATCCCGCCGACCCCCCCCCTCCAACTGCGACACCCCTACCTATCTCCCACCCTGATCACAACGCAACACAAGGATGGGTGGGTGGGACACTGGCACACGGCTCCGCACCCGCTCTGTCCCAGCCACTGCAGCCAACTCAAGGTCCCGCCTCTACCTTTTCACCCCTCATTGGCTCCCTCCCCCCGGCTCCCGCCATGCAGAGAGCCCATGAATTTAAATGTCGCACCACCCGGACCTTCCCTCCCCCCCCCCAACCTTCCTGGCCGCCTCGCGTCGCTCTTGCTGTGCCGCCCGGTTACAAGCGGCCGGCATGGACGCGGCCCCGCGGCCTTCACATAATGCTTGGTAAGATCTCCATTTTGATGGACCCTAGTCTTCCCCACCAGGATAAAAACAAAGGGGACCAGTGCTGTAGCTTGTCTTTTAAATCTTTAAATATGATATCACAATTATATTTGATAGTATCTGCAGGGAGTGCACAAAAAGTGCACTCAGAGATATTTGATTGCTCGAGATGTCCATTGAAATGGAAGGGCGTGGCAAGAACATTCAGGGGAAACAACTCACTCTTATTCCAGTTAAACTTAAAGCCTGAAAATAAAGAAAAACAATCCACCAATTTTAGGACGTTATGCATTGATTTGGACAAGTTCCTGGAGGAAAGGTCCATAAACCATTATTAAAAAGGGACCCAGGATATCGATGCTTGACCCAATACAAGCATTGTGAAGCCTGTGTCTTTTGGGGAAACTGCTAGGTACGTATGACCTAGATTGGCCACTGTTGGAAACAGGATACTGGGCTTGATGGACCTTGGTCTGACCCAGTATGGCATATCTTATGTTCTTATGATGCAATAGGCTTCATCAAAAACAATAAGAGGTCATCCGCATAAGCGACGTACTTACATATTTCTGCGTCCTTAGTAAAACCTACAATACTTGGATCTTTATTAATCTTAAACAGGAGTGGTTCTAGTGCTAAGATAAACAAAAAAGGCGAAAGAGGATACCCTTGCCGAGTACCTCTACAAAGGGGAACAGGATCAGAAAGAGAACCATTCGCCAAGATTCGAGAAAAGGGGGCAGAGTAAAGAACTTTAACCCAATTAATAAAAGATGAACCACAACCATACCACGTCAAGACCCGAAATAAGTAAAGGCCACTCTATTCGGTCAAATGCTTTCTCGGCGTCGAGGGACAAGACTTTCACAGGCATGCTCTCCTTTCTTGCCAAAACTGAATTATTAAACATCCTTGCATTCTCTCCAATAAATCTACCTCTCATAAACCCAGTTTGCTCAGCATCTTATTAATAAATCCATCTTCCGACTAAGTCTAGAAGCTAGTCATTTTTCCAAAATTTTATAAATTGGTGCTCAAGAGTGAGATAGACCTATAGTTACTGACTGATGTTGGATCACAGCCAGGCTTAGCGATTAAAATTACATTTGCCTTTGAAAACCTCAAAGGAGGACAAAGGCTGGGCCAACAGACTATAATATATAATTTTCAGCTTCGGAGCAAGAACAGGAGCATATTGCTGATAAAGTTCTGTTGTATAACTGTCTGGTCCAGGTACTCTATTTCTAGGGAGATCTTTAATTGCAGCCAAAATCTCACCAAGTCTAATTGGCGCACCTAATCACTCCCCTGTCTCTTCACTGAGCTTAGGACTATCCTTCATATATAAAAAGTCCTCTCGATGGTCTTCACTAACCAGATTAGCACTAGAGAATAAATTCTTATAGTAAGACACAAAGACAGTTAACATATCCTCATTTTTAGTAAGGATCCACAAACTCTTTACATGTATGGAGGTAATAAAGCACCTGGCTTTCTGAACTTTTAAAAATTGAGTCAAAAGTCTCCCTGTTTTGTCATTTCCTGCATAGTAGCCCAAGCGCTATACCAACAGATCACGTTCCACTTGACTCAGACGCTTGTCGAACTCATATTGAAATAGAAATTTCATAGAAACATAGAAATATGACGACAGAAAAAGACCACATGGCCTATCTAGTCTGTCCTTCCATAACAACTACAACAGTCCACTTTTTGCCTTTAGAGATCCTCTGTGTTGGTCCCATGCTTTCTTGAATTCAGTTACTGTCCTCATCTCTACCACCTCCACTGGGAGACTATTCCACGGATCCACTACTCTTTCCGTAAAGAAATATTTCCGCATATCACTCCTGAATCTATCTCCCTTCACCCTCATCCCATGTCCCCTCGTAGCAGAACTTGCTTTCAATTGAAAGAGGCTCTCTCCCTGAACATTTATGCCACGGAGGTATTTAAACATCTCAATCATATCACCTCTATCCCGCCTTTCCTCTAAGGTGTACATATTAAGATCCTTAAGTCTGTCCTCATATGCTTTATAATGAAGCCCATTAATCATTTTGGTAGCAACCCTCTGCACCGACTCCATCCTGTTCACATCCTTTTGAAGGTGCGGTCTCCAGAATTGCACACCATACTCCAAATGAGGTCGCACCAAAGACTTATACAGAGGCATTATCACCTCCTTTTTTCTGCTAGCCATTCCTCTCCGTATGCACCCAAGCATCCTTCTAGCTTTTGCTGTCGCCTTTTCCACCTGTTTAGCTACTTTAAGATCATCAGACACAACCACGCCTAGGTCCCGCTCTTCTTTAGTGGACAAAAGTACTTCACCTCCTATACTGTATTGCTCCCTTGGATTGCTGCAGCCCAAATGCATGACCTTACATTTTTTAACATTAAATCCCAGCTGCCAAATTCTAGACCATTCTTCAAGCTTAGCTAGATCCCTCCTCATGTTATCTACACCTTCCTGGGTGTCTACTCTATTGCAGATTTTGGTATCATCCGCAAAGAGGCAAACCTTACCCGACAGCCCTTCCGCTATATCACTAACAAAGATGTTAAAAAGAATTGGACCAAGGACAGATCCCTGGGGCACACCACTGGTAACATCCTTCTCCTCAGAGTGAGCTCCATTTACTTGTACTCTTTGTCGCCTCCCACCCAACCAATTTCTAACCCAAGCAGTAACTTTAGGGTCCATCCCTAGGGTGCTCAGTTTGTTTATCAGTCGCCTGTGAGGAACAGTGTCAAAGGCTTTACGGAAATCTAAATACACCACATCTAGAGCTCTCCCTCGGTCCAACTCCCTGGTCACCCAGTCAAAAAAATCAATCAGATTTGTCTGACAAGACCTGCCTCTGGTGAATCCATGCTGCCTCGGATCCTGTAATCCGCTGGACTCCAGAAACCTCACTATTTTCTCTTTCAGCAGCGTTTCCAATAATTTACTCACCACCGAAGTTAAACTAACCGGCCTGTAGTTTTCAACCACATCCTTACTTCCGCTTTTGTGTAAAGGCACCACATGAGCCTCTCTCCAGTCCTTTGGCACCACTCCCGACTCCAACGAGGCATTGAAAAGGTCAGTCAGTGGAGCTGCTAGAACGTCCCCAAGTTCCCTCAGTATTCTAGGGTGTATCCCATCCGGTCCCATCGCTTTGTCTACTTTAAGTTGAGCTAGTTTCTCACGAACACAGTCTTCTGAAAATAGTTCAAGATGTCCCTCGCTTCTGTTCTTATTTGTGGGTGTTTTCTGAGGTCCTGCTCCTGGTTCTTCATCTGTGAACACAGAACAAAAATATTTGTTAAGCAATTTCGCTTTATCCTTATCAGCTTAAAAGTTGTTGATATAGAAGATTATCATTGAAACTTGCATGTGTGCCCTCCAAACAAACTATTTCCTCTTCCAACTTTCTAGTCCTTTCAATAACTCTTACGAAGCCAAGCAGACAGGCACGATCTTGCCCCATATGGTCGCCTTGAAAGCCTCCCAGATTATGCTGTAATGTATTTAGCCATCTTCAAATTTTGGAAAAATAGATTTATCGCCTCACTTATTTTATTCACCATATCCTTTTCAAGTATCAAGCTATTTTGAAAGCTCCAGGAGGCTTGCATTCCTGTGAGGCCCAGGGTAGGATTTCAAAGAGGACAGCTGCATGGTCCAATATGTGTATAGGCATAATACTGCAATCCTTTACTCTGGATAAGAGTGGTCTGGACATCAAAAGGTAGTCAATACGTGAACAACTCTGATGGGGAAATGAGAAGAAAGTATATTCACGGGCAAGAAGAGTTTTTGCTTCACCGGGTATCTATTAGAGGTGTTCTATTAAATTGTGTAGCTTCTGGTGAGATTTCTTATTTAAATTTTATATGGAGATGATTTATCCACCAATTCATTAAGCAGTGTTAAAATCACCTCCTAAGGACAATTTCAGCATCATTAAAGGATAAAAAGAATCTGAGATAGCTCCTCAAAAAAAAAAAAGACAATAAGCATAAGCATAAGCATTGGCAAAAACATATCTACAAGCCACCAAAATTGCTTCCACATACACTCATCTCCCATCTCTATCGGTTTTCTGCTGCTGGACTTAAATGGGAGATACCCTTTCTGAAAAAGATGGACACCTCATTTTTCTTATTTAATCATGGTGAAAAAAAGTGATTACTTAGCCACCCAATCTTCAGCTTAGTGCAGGAATCAAATGACAAGTGAGTTTCCTGGAGAAATAAAACACCAACTTTTTGCACTTTACAGGGTGATTAAAACCATTAACATTCATTAATACAATTCTAGGACCCATTATCTGGTATTTTGCATTATGACCAAAGATACATTACTATATATAACACTGTCAATTGTAAAAAAGAAAAAAGAAAAAAAGTCAAGAGCAAAGAAAAAAACCAATCCTACTAGTGAATCCTCTACCCACTTCCCTTCCCCTCACCCCAACCATAGCTCTGAACACATGATACCACAAGCTACTCAACTTCAGGGAAATAGCACAAGTGATATTAAAAATGATCCCCCTAACTTTGATCACAAGCATCCCTATATATCTTTCACTCTCACCATCATACAAGTATAGTTCCTTAATAGGTCCTTAAACCAAAGGCCCTCCCAATAGCACAGTCCCACAATACAAGAAAGGTAGAATACCATATAAAGTAAAGAGAATATTAAATGAGACATAAGTGACTATTTTAGGAGAAAAAAAAACGTAGAACTAGGAAACATCTACATACTATACTGCAGCTGCTCATATATAGCCATCATATTACCATTCATAAATTAGTGACCTCACACCAACTCGTTATCTTATCGATGACAAAGTTGCCCTTGTCTCAGACATTACCAAGCAGCACTATACATTCAACCTCTGTCTTCCATTCAATCAAAACATTCCTCAGAAAATAGCATAGCTAGATAATTTAGAAATTATAACCCTAGCAACATCTTGCGACGTGGAAGAACATGTGAGCACCAGAATGCAACGAACATGGAACTGCTTCCGATCCTTCTAGAGCCAGTATGGAGCTGCATCACCATCTGCTCATTGTCACTCACCATTCCAAACAACTACCTCATCTTTTAAACAATAGCTGCACTCCGCCATCACTCATTTCAGCATACAAACAGCATATCACATCTCCATAGCAGCAACCAGTGATGAAAAATTCTCTCTTACTTGTATGTTAACACTCTACCTTAAGCCCATTCAAACCTCAATCTCATTCATCGAAGGCATCTAAAACTGTACGAGTCACTTCAGTTTTCAACAAATAAAGTTTAGGTTTTCTTCAATAAACTGCTTCAAATTGATTGGCTCTTGAAAGACGGAGGTGTGGTGACCAACAGTTACTTTCATTTTGGCTGGAAAAAATAACCCGTACTGTATTCATTTTTTTCAGTTGATACTGAAGCAAAAAAAAAAATATTTTCTCCTCTGCACCGTCTCCTTCGCCAAATCAGGGACAATAAGCAGCCTTTGACCTTTATATCGTGTTTTTCTCTTCCCAGCACCAACAGTTGTAAAACTTGGGAAAAACGATTCAAGCAAATTAAGATTGCCCTCAGCCATTGATACTAGTAGACAGTTGATTCAGCAGTGTGCGAAAGACTTGGTCCACACCCAGAGCAGGCTTAAAACTGATGGTCTAATATTTTTATTAGAAATGGGTAGATGATTTACACCTTCTACCCTTCAGGCAATCCTAAAAGTTTAACATTCCGACGTCTGTTAAAATTGATGAGCTCTTCATGCTCTAGGCAAATCTGGCTAATGACAGCTGTATTCTTTGAAACTTGTGCTGGTTCAGTATGCAGCACATTTGTTCCTCTAAGGCAGCGATGGCGAACCTATGGCACGCGTGCCAGCTGTGGCACGCGAAGGCCTTGCAGCTGGCACGCGGGAAGGTCGCACATTAAAAAAAAAAAAAAAGCTGCCCGCTGCCGCCGCGGCGGCATGGAGTGTCCCGCGGGGCTCCCTCTGCCCGGTGGGACTCTCCCGGCGCTGCTCAGCCCCTCTCTGCCGGCTTGCAGAGACGCGAAGGGAGAGTCTCCCTCGCGTCTCTGTTAAGCCCGCAGGAGCTGATGGGAAATTTCCCATCTGCCCCTGCGGGCTTAAGAGAGACGCGAGGGAGTCTCTCTCTCCCTTCGCGTCTCTGCAAGCCGGCAGAGAGGGGCTGAGCAGCGCCGGGAGAGTCCCGCCGGGCAGAGGGAGCCCCGTGGGACACTCCATGCCGCCGCGGCGGCAGCGGGCAGCTTTTTTTTTTTTTATTGCCATGAGCCGAGGGAGGGGGGTTAAGACTGGCAATGGGCTAGGGAGGGAGGGAGGGGGGTTAAGACTGGCAATGGGCTAGGGAGGGAGGGAGGGGGGTTAAGACTGGCAATGGGCTAGGGAGGGAGGGGGGTTGAGACTGGCAATGGGCTAGGGAGGGAGGGGGTTGAGACTGGCAATGGGCTAGGGAGGGAGGGAGGGAGGGAGGTTAAGACTGGCAATGGGCTAGGGAGGGAGGGAGGTTAAGACTGGCAATGGGCTAGGGAGGGAGGGAGGGGGGTTGAGACTGGCAATGGGCTAGGGAGGGAGGGTGGTTGAGACTGGCAATGGGCTAGGGAGGGAGGGAGGGAGGGGGGTTGAGACTGGCAATGGGCTAGGGAGGGGGGGTTAAGACTGGCAGTGGGCTGGGGAGGGGGGTTAAGATGCAGTGGGCTATGGGGGGGAGTTAAGACTAGCAATGGGCTGTGGGCTGATGAGGGCTGGCAATGGGCTATGAGCTGATGAGGGCTGTCTGGAAATGGGGTGATGGGGGGGTTAGGACTGGTAATGGGCTATGGGGGGGTTAAGACTGGTAGTGGGCTGATGGGGGGGGGTTAGGACTGGTAATGGGCTATGGGGGGGTTAAGACTGGTAGTGGGCTGATGGGGGTGTAGGACTGATAATGGGTTATGGGGGGGGCTAGGACAGGAAATGGGCTGATGGGGAGGGGTTAGGACTTGAGGTGGGCTGATGTGGTTAGGACTGGTAATGGGCTGTGGGCTGATGGGGGGGTTTAGGACTGGCAATGGGCTATGGGGGGCTGACTGGAAATGGGCTGATGGGGGGGTTAGGACTGGTAAAGGGTTATAGGGGGGGGCTTAAACTGAAAATGGGGTGATGGGGGTTAGGACTGGAAGTTGATTGACGGGGGGCTAGGACTGGTAATGGGTTGGGGTGTTGCTAGGACTGGAAATGGGCTGAGTGGAAGGGGAGGCTTGAACTGCAAATAGCTGATGGGGAGGGGGCTTGGAATGGAAATGGGCTGTGAGGGAAGGGAGCTAGGACTGAAAATGGGCTGATGGAAAAGCTAGGATAGGACTGGAAATGGGCTGTTGGGGGGAGCTAAGATTGGAAATGGGCTGTGGTGGGGGCTTGAATTGAAATGGACTCATGGAGGGGCTAGAACTGGAAGCAGGCTCAGGGGGGGGCTTGGACTGGAATTGGGCTGAGTGGAGGGGAGCTATGATTTGACATGGGCTGATGGTGGGGCTAGGAAATGAGTAGAAATGGGCTGATGGGGGGGCTAGGATTGAAAATGAGCTGATGAAGGGACTTGGACTGGAAATGGGCTGATGCAGGGACTAGAAGGGAATGGATGCTGGGTGAGACTGGAACTAGAAGGGAGCTGATGTTGGGGGAGGATTAGAATGGGATGGGGCTGGGAGAGTAAAATGGAGAGGGGAAAAATATTTTGTGTAGGAGGGATGAAAAATCTACAATTGGCCAGGTATTGGGAGAGTAATTGGGGATTGAGGATGGAGGGGTAAAATTTGTGTGGATGAAATAGGAATGAGGAAAGAGCAAAAGGAGAAAGATTAGTATGTTAAAGCAGATGTAGAGAGAGAGAGAGAATGGAAAAAAAACTAGAAGAGAGAAGAAAGGACAAATGGACAGCAGACGATGGAGAGTTAGCAGAAAACATGAAGAAACCAGAAGAAGGTGGCTGGACCAATTGCAACTGAAAAAAAAATGCACAAAAGGTAGAAAGATATCTCTTTATTTTGAATTTATTAACTGGAATATGTCAGCTCTGGGAAATGTGCATCATTAACATCTGCGCTTTGTTTGGTACAAGAGGAAATTCCTATTTGACGTTGCCACTTGTTCTCTTTCCCCAGTATTCTCTGAAATGTATTGGTTTAATATTTGCAGTGTTGCCTTTTGATAGGTAGGGTATGGTGCTTTGTGAGTCCTGGTAATGCTGTCAGGATACGGCGGGTTTGCTATGGGTTCTAAATGGGCAGCGTTTGTAGTAGTTCCTAATGTGCCTGGCGGTTGGCACTGGATTATAGTAATGTAGAAATCTTTTAGTCTTTCTTTATCCATACACTCATTAAGAGACATGTTTACTAAAAGTTAGTGTATGGTAACATTATGCAAATATTTATGCAAATAAGACCACTTATGCAAATGACGTGCTGGCACTTTGAGGAAATTCTTTGGTTTTGTGCGGCAGTTTGGGCACTCGGGCTCAAAAAGGTTAGCCATCACTGCTCTAAGGCGTCCAAACACTATTAGGATATGGACATTTGAGCTGTTAAGTTTTCTAGAGCACTCCTGATGTCCATGGAGACCTCAATTTGGTGCTTCATTAAGATTTTGTAAACTGAGGAGTTCTTTTAGGACAGCCTCCATCGAAGCGTCTGCCTTGTCAGGCATTGGAGGACTTGACTTTTGCCTCTTAAGTCCAGAAGGTAAGTAAGACTGCACCTCTTGAGGAACCAATTTCTTTTCAGCCATAATGGATGACTCAGGCGAGCAAAGGGAAGAAATTAAACAAAGAAGACTGACTTAAGGGGAAAAGTTCAGCCATCTTTCCCGATGAACAATGAAGCTATGCAGCCATTTCTATCACGCTCAGTTCAGGAAGTTGCAGGAGTGGCAGGCCGTGAGCCTGCAAGCGCAGGGACTTTAAAGCCCAATGCAGCGGAGGCATGGTTGTGCTGTCCCCCTCTCTCAGGTGACACGATGGAAGCGGGGTGGGGTGGGGTGGGGTGGGGAGGGGAGGGGCGGCGGCGGCATGGCAGGTTGGACAGCACCGCAATCTTTGTGGAGCAGAATAGAGGGTCTGCCTAGGACAGAAGTAACCCTAGGGCCTGCCCTGATTGTGGGGAGTATCACTACAGCACCAGATGAGTTTCTATTACATGAAACTGGCTTTTTTCTCCTGAGTTTGCGTTTCAGCACTCTCCTGTTTTCCTTTCATAAAGGAATCTTTTTATGTGCTTGACCTTAACAGAGCACAGAGCAAATAAGTAAGCTACAGTCTGAATAATAGTTCTAAGAGCATGCTCTTAGCTTCAAAGGATGACTAACCTGTGCTTAATTTTTATTAGGTTCAATGGCGACAGCCAGCACTTTCAAAGTGTCTGGCTATCGCCATTTTAACTTAAACACGGATATGTAGTGCTGGGGTCATGTCTGGCCACCAACATTGAATATCCAGGTTGCCCGATTAGCAATTGAGATAACTGGTTATCTGTGAATCAGTCGATAATTGGCTATATTTAACTGGTTAAAGTTAGGCCAGTCTTTTATCTGTCTAACCTTTACCAGGTTAAGAATAACTGGTTATCAACCTAATATCACAGAGAACCAGTTATCTTTGGGTGCCACCTTGTTCTACCCCAACACTAGCTGGTAGCGCTGGGGCATTTAGATAGGCTAGGAGAGGATATTCAATGGAACTAACTGGATAAGTACTGTGAATATCCCTGTAAGCGGAATTTATGCGGTTTGCAGGTCTGCAAACTGCATAAATGCCTTTGAATACA
This sequence comes from Ichthyophis bannanicus, assembly GCA_033557465.1. Classification (NCBI taxonomy): domain Eukaryota; kingdom Metazoa; phylum Chordata; class Amphibia; order Gymnophiona; family Ichthyophiidae; genus Ichthyophis; species Ichthyophis bannanicus. The sequence continues at coordinate 49,723,469 of CM066047.1, read as the reverse complement.
CCCCCCCCCCCATAAAGTCTAAGCTCCTAAATTAGGATGAATTTTCAGCTGAAAATTTAGCCTCCTAAGTGTGGCTAAAAATAGGGCACAATTTTAGAAGCCTAACTTAAGAGCTTAGATTTAGGGGCTCAACGTTTTTTAAATATCAGACCCCAAGTTTGTACAGACCCTTCCAAATCCTCCAACTCAAGGACTGACCCCTCACTTTCCTCCCGCCCCCCCCCCCCTATCTAAGTCAAACTTTAATTCCTTACTGTCATGTTACAAGACAGGCTAAGGGTTGCTACTTGCCACCTTTGTTCCCGAGATCCCAAGCCCAGCCACATAGGGGCATCTACAAAAGATTAATGTACATTACATGTCGCTGCATCATAGAAATAAAACGGTTCTGGCACTTAACACATGTTAAATTCCTTTAGTGGACATGCCCCATAGTGTGCTCTAGGCTTATTAAGCTTCTGAAAGCAGCCAATGAATTTCTAACTGGTATACCCCAGGAAAAAAAAACAGACGTAAAAGCATAATGCATTAGCCTTAGCCACTAGTTGCTCTTTGATTTTTCCACCTAAGGCAAGGTTCAAGGAACACTAGAATCCTGAGAAGGGATGCTATGTAGAATAGATTAATCTGGGAGAAGATGGGAAATTAGTGTTTCCATGCCTCTTCTTTAAGATGAAAGTTAGGGTATGCTCTAAAAACAGTAATAATTTGGGGTTTTACCCCACCTTTCCAAATAATGCTCAAGGCAACTTACAGTGTTATTAGTAATTCAGGAATAATAATTCCCTATCCCAAACAGCTTACAATTTAAGTTGGTACATGAGACAATGAAATGTCCAAGGCCCCAAGGAGTGTCAGTGGGAGAAGGGGACTTGGTTCATATGTCCATCCGATTCGGCTGTACTTTAATTACAATCATTTTATTAAGGCAGCCGAAAAGGAATGAAGGACCATCAAAAAGGAAAAGGAACTGAAAAGGAAAAGGCAAGGGGTGAATAATACCTGCAGTGCCTCTAGGAAATGTGTAGGACCTAGCTTGCCAAAGGTTTTTGTCCCTAAGCACAAACTGGAAGAATGTTTCGAAAAGCCAGAAAGAGCTCCCTCCCCAAGTCCCCAGGCTGACCAGTAGGTGCACCTCTCAAACGCTGTTAGGACTGGAGGCTTGGCATGTTGCACGCACGTGGCAGCCATCAAGAACAGAAGGAAGGGAATGACGTAATCTGCGCGCCCTCTCACAGCTCTCTAACTTAACCCCATCTGCGACCTTCTCCTGTCCAGACAGAATGCAAAGCTTGCGATTCACAGGACGTCTCCTGGGTTACTCTTAGACTTCCTCATTCAGTTTTATTACAGTCCGAACTATCAAAAGAAAAACATGTCAACCTTTCAATAAAAAAATAGGGTCAATATTCAGCCTGACTGCAGTGGGCAAATATGAAACAGGATATTCAGCACCGGGGCCTATACTGCATCCACTGTTGAATTTCCAGTTTCACTGCCAACTGCAGTAGCTATTTGATTAGCTACGATATTTGGCCACTAAGAAGACAGCACAACCACAAACTTAGGGAAGACATTGACTTGTCCTAACTTTATGCTGATTTCCTGTCTGATTAGCCATTAAACTTCATCACTAACCAGAGTCACTGGGACGGTCCTAACTTCCCCAAAACTAACCGGGATATTCAGCAACATTAACCTGTTTGTGCCGCTAAATATCAGCCTGAGAAGGGCTTATGCGGGTTGTAGGACCTGCAAACCGCATCAAGCCTTCTGAATATCGATCCCAACAATAAAAACCGCAAGAAAGAATCTGCTGAAAGAAGCATTACAATTTGATACTAGGCTTTACTCAGTATTGGAGAATTAATCAATAAATTTACATTTATTTGATGGTGCATGAAATGAGACCGTTGTGTTTTTAAGTAGTATAACAACTAAAGTGGAGTATTTCAAACATCAGTTACAATAACGAAAAGCTTTCTAAACAAAACGTCTTCCACAAGCCACCCACTCATATATGTTTAGCCTAGTTCTTGTCCTAGGTGATAGTGCAGAGGTCTAAAACACAAAAAAAAAGAACAGCAAAAGGAGAATTTTGGGTGGTCAGTGTCCACTGAGGATCCGGGCATGAAACATGCTCAGCTTTAAATGTAAAGCAAATCCTGCTCTCTACTCCAGAGCAGACTGATAAAATGCAAGAGCAGACCACAAGCCCCCATTCAGAAGAAGAAACTGTCCTAATCATTAATGTATCCTTTATAATTTATGCAACACACACAAAAATCTACTGTGCTGTATAATATATGTTTTGTGTCTGCAGAGAGGAAAAACGATGTCTCTACTTATGAAACAGAGTAAAGCAAAATCACTTAACAGAGTGATTGTACCATCACCCTGAGGGAATGAGGAGAAGCAGAATGTAGCATGACCCAAGTTTATTTAGAGGTCTAATGTCTGTACATGTTGCTTACCTAAAATGCTACAACAAATCCAAAAACAATCATGTATTTGGCAAGATTAGGTCTGGTTGCCAGCTTGCAAATAGAGCTAACATATATCAGCTTGGCTGAATTCAGAACACCCCGTCACCCAAGAGACTTTATTTTTCTGACAAGGAGATTGAATCCAAATGTCCAGCAGCCTGGACAGGAACAATCAGCATTCGTCTCCTGAAACTCAAGAGATGCGTCAGCAAGTGTTCCGTTTGATGATGATGCCATGGGTTCAGACAGTTCTGTAAGGGGGCGGGGGGGGGGGGGGCTCTATCCACTGGACTCAGTGAAGGAATATTTGCAGGGGCAGAAACTACAGGACCATGTTTCTGGCTCACAGTTGTGGAGATGATCAACATGATGGCAACAGACCAGCCCACTAGATGTTCTTGTGCAGTACAAAATGGATTCACTCACTTCCACAATGGTAGCTGTTATGCATGTGAAGATCAGATCAAGCTTTTCAACTTTTTGCAGTGCCTGGGATGGCTCAAGTGCATTTTCAGACTGTGATTCCTGAACGTTTCTAATAAGAACCTAAGAACAGCCAAGCCAGGTCAGACCAATAGTTCATCCAGCCCAGCATCTTGTCTCTCTGTCAGTGGCCGCAGTTATTAGCCCAATGGACCTAACCGGAGCTCATCTGTATGCTTCCTGTAGATATGTAAGTATGTAGCAACCCAGTCTCCACACAAGGCCTGCTGGACATGTCTTTTCTGCAGCACATGGGCATTGGGAAAGGACTAGGGTGGCCCAGATTTCACTCACTAGCTTTCTCAGCAATTTCTCATCACCTGTGCCATTTTTCCAACCTGAATGAAGCAAGGGTAAAAGGACTGCGACTGCTACTTGACAAACTGCACTTCATTTCACAAATCTCCTAGAGACGTCCACAAATACTTATTAACTAAGTAGATTTCAGAATACTAGCGCTCATCCTCCCTGGAAGAGAACTGCAAACATATTATGTATTTTTTTTTGGAATCTGTATACTTCCTAGAGACCACGACTGGCCATTGTCGGAGACAGGTTGCTGGGATTGATGAATCTTTCTTATGTTCTTATCTATCAGATCCCGATATCCCACCCTCGTTGCCAGACGGTCGCAATATCACCCGGAATGAGTGGTAGATGGTACAGACCAGCTGCAGGGGTTAAGGACACCACATGTTGCTTACACGGGCGAAAGTCAGCTGGCAGAGTGCTCTTAGCGACTGCACCCTCCGTCGCCACCTAGCGGCTGCAGTTACAATTTACGTACTTAACAGTGATTTTCTAGTAAACCATTATTGCTTTGAATAGCACATCTGCAAGTAGTACTGAGAAAACAATTTGAATACCAAAATTCACACTCTGACTTTATATACTGCGATCACAAATGAGAATGCGCTATGCATAAGTAACTAATACAGATTTTTTTAGACTATGCAACTAGAATGGCTTTTTCAGAAGATCGGATTGTTGCACATGAAAAAAAATCTCAGATCGTTTAGAGAAAGCTTGCATTACTCCACTAAACCCCACTCAACAGCCTCATGCAGGATATCTTTCTGCCAGGGGCTATAATAAAACAGCACATTGTTGGCTAAGCTTGCAGGCTGCTGCTGGGTTCTTGGCTTCTGACTGAGGCTGGCTTATTTTTGGACACGGAGGGGAGGGAGAGAATGTCTGTTACATTTGATCTCTGGGTTATGGGGTGGTTAATGGTTCAGTGAATGAGTCAAGGATCGCGAAAGCTGCGAAATGCCTTTCCTAGTTAGAAACGAGATCTGCATAGGGGGGGGGAAGAAATCCCTTTCGAGATTTTTTTTACAGATCAAAATATTGTGCATCGAAAAGAGATTCCTTTCCTATTAATAATTTATGCATTGTTGTGCGTTTTGAATTTCCCTTTTCTGCTTCATTTAAGTTTTAAAGACCGGTATATTTCAGCATCTCTGAATCCCCTGATACCCCCATTCGGTTCCATACTGCAAATCGTCTCCATTCCTCGCGTGTAAGGACGTTTTCAACTTTTTATTCACCGACCGACAAAACATCACAATCCTGATCCTCAGAACCTGACACAGCAATGCATGGGGGAAAGCAAAAAGTTTAAAGACGGAGACACGGTGAAAAAAAGTACCTTGTATATGTTGATTGATGACACTTTCCAGGCGATCCAGTCGCTCAATAATCCTTAAAGTCTCCCCTTTGTCTTCTTCTAACTTTTTCTCCTGTACGGGCTCTTGTACTTTGACATAAACACTTGCAATATAGTTGGTAACCCATCCCACATACACTAGACATATGATGTTAATCATTCCACTGAGGATCACACAAGTGGACACTAGAGTTTTGGTTTTCCTGGTGCAAAGCATCCTGAGATCCCTCCATATAGCTCCAACAGCGGTGATCCAAAATAAACAGTATTTTTTTAAAACTGCTGCACAGCACTGCTGAACAGCACGCAAGTCAGAGAATTTCCTTTCAATAAAAAGAAACCCACAAACGGCTACCAATACTTTCCCCTTGCCAGGGTCTGATCAAGATCCGAGTGATTCTTCATCAGCGCGAACTTTGAGAGAGGGGAAGCACACGTGCGGACAGGGTGAGGAGCCGTGGAACCTGCCAGGCAGGGAGGAGAGCAAGAGACGGCGAACAGCGGGGGCCGGAGCGCTAACTTTACTCAGCTCCGTGCCGCTTTCCATCGCAGGCAGCCAGAGCTCCTCTCCGAGCCCAGGAGCAGCGGAGGGGAGAGCCGAGCCGCACGAGCCGTGACTGACAAGTCCGCGTAGCCAATAGGATGCCCTCTAATGCGGGGCTCGTGCGACTTGAGCGATCGAACCAATGGTCGGAAGGGGAGGGTATCCTGCAGAGCCACGCCCACCTGCACACACGGACTTCTTTTGAGCGCACGACAGCGGCGAAAACTTGAGTTAGGGGCGCGAAGTGAAAAGTTCCCTTCCTCGACTCCGATAATTAACTGTTGCTCCGCCAGCTGCGAGCGCACGCTCCGCCTGTGGCATTGCTGCCAAAGGGCGAACGGAAACGTTGGCTTCAGCTGCGTGTTTCCAGGGATGCAGACCCCAGCTCTTTCTGTTCTTTTGGTGAAAGGGCGGGAAACGCAGTGCAATGCTCTGGAGTTTTTGCTTTCTATGCGCTGAGGTGGATAAGTGTAAGCAGGGCTGGTTGACCAAAATTGGCCCCCCCCCCCCCCCCCATAAAATATTCATTTTTGGACCCTACCAATGTATGAATACCAACCAGTACGTTACCTGCACATCTATTAATGTCATATAAATTGGCAGATTAAAATGACCCCCTGACTTGTTAATCCTATTAAGTGCTCTCCCCCTCCTCCACCCCCCCCCCCCCTTTATCCTCTCCCCATTAAGCACTAAACCTCCTCCTCGACTCCAGCAAGCATTTTACGCAGCCTTTAAAACAACAACCACCCTTTGGCTACTCACTGCTTCCTTTAACTGGGTGCTAGGTAGAAAGCGCACAGACAAAAATAATTCCGTTTTCATTTTTTCACACATTTTTCCCAGTTTCCTGTGTTTTGCCGTTAGCTTCACGTGTTCATTTTGATAAGGAATTTTTAGTGTGCCTTAATTAATTTAGCACACACCAGACAACAAATTAAGACATGCTGTTGATGAACTCATATTAAATCAATTTAGTGCACACTAATTTTTTTAAGATACCTTAATTAACTGACTGCGCACTAACATATGCTGGGAGTTTGCTTACCTGGTTGAAGAAACAGTGAAGGTGATGCATCTTCTGAGCTGCTGGTCTGGTGATTCCAGTGAGAAGGAGCCACCTGGTAATACCCTGGATAGCTAATGATGCCAGCTTAATCTGGATGGAATGACACAGCAGCTGCAACTGATGACACTATCTGTTACCTCTACTGAGCCCAGGAAGGATCAGTTTAAGACCTATCTAACAGGCCCCACTCTCCAAACCTTTGGGCACTAAGCATGTGCCTGATTTACCTATACTTTAATCCTGCTCTGCATGCCATGGTGTTGGAAATGGATGATTTTTAGCTTAGGATGTGTGTTTGTGGATTGATCGATTGCTTTTGTGGATGCTAATTATTTCCAACAGTAGAAGACATCTGGGGTAAATGCTGATGAAATTCGCTTTCCCTTCTATTTTCACTAATTTTTAAGTGATCACAGAAAATGCCATGATGTACATCTGGAGTGGAGGAGTGGCCTAGTGGTTGGGGCAAGGTAGTTCAGGCCAGAAGGTCAGGGGTTCAAATCCCACTAGAGGACAGCAACCTTGGGCTGGAAGGACTGGGGTTTCTAGTCCCACAGGTGCTCCTTGTGGCCTTGGGCAAGCCACTTAACCCCCCAGAGCCCATGTTCCCTGTAAAATAGTTTATCTCCAAGTTATAATGCCCTCTTCAACTGTAATTTCAGTTTGTTCAATGTAAACCACCTTGACATCTTGAAAGGCAGTATATAAGAAATGTTAAATAAAATCTGGAATTGGCTAAACCTTGTATTCCATCTCTGGCTTTAAATTTCATTGTGCCCATTCACAACATTGTACTGTAACTTGCCTTGAACTACTACTGGAAAGGCATGAACTAAATAAAACATCCCAGAGCTATCTACACATATTTATTTTATTTATTTATTTATTTAACAATTCTTTTATACCGCGCTATTAAAATCAGTGCGGTGTACATAGAACAAGAACATACTACAATGCATACAAGTAACATTGAGCTTTACATTGAACAGGGGACTTCAACAATAGGACAACCGGGGGAACTATGTACAGATTAACTTAATGGCATATCTTGTTTAATGGTATTAACTTAATGGTATATACAGTGATATAAAACTCGTTTGGATGTTGCAATGTGGTTCCTAATAGGACTAGAGAGAAGGTTGGCCAACTAGCCCTTTTCGGGTTGTATTGAGGTGATAGTTTTGTTAATGTACGGGTTGACTTCTGGGTAGCATTTTGTGAACAAGTGGTATTTCAATGCTTTTCTGAATAGGGTTAGGTTTTTGATAGCACGGATTTCGTGAGGTAGCGCATTCCAGTTTAGAGGTGCAAATAAGGAGAAGGCCCTGTTGGAGGTGGCCTTAGTGCACTTCGTTATTATTTTTGGGACAATTAAGGTGTTCATTGATGTGGTTCTCCTTTTTCTGTTTTCCAGGGTGCAGTGGATAAGCTTGCTGATTGGCGTAGGGGGGCAGTTATTTAGTGCCTTGAATGTAAGGACTAAAGACTTATACTGGATTCTGGCATGTAATGGTAGCCAATGCAGTTCCTTCATGATGGGTGTTATATGTTCAGATCTTGATATTGCTTTACTTCCAATTTATCTTCCACTTTATCCTTGCAATATACTATCAAATTGCCTTTGAATTATCCAGAACATTGAGCTGTGTACATTCACTCTTGCCCAATGGTCTCCAGTCTCCCTCAGGCCAGACTCTCCCAGTTCTCTTTCAGTCTCCTTCCTTTCTTTGTCAGTCATGGAGACTCATAACGAGCCTGATCTCCAGCTTTCGAAGCACTTTAACTATTTTTTTTTTTTGTTTGTTCATTTCTTTCCAATCCTAATAGTCCTATATTTTTTAATCCATTCTTGGAATGTACAAGAGTATCATGAAAATTATGTTTTTCTGTACCCGTGGATGTTTTCTTTTATATTTAGTCTGACTTTTCCTTCAGTGTTACTTTTGCACATTTTGCAGCAACCAATGCTTCCCTCTAAAGCAGAGGCTATGAAATGACAGTGACTGGCAGAGGGGCAAGAGCTCAGAACAGCAAAATTACAGGCTTTCCCTAGTTCAATTCCTCTCTTCCCCACTTGCTATTCTGTGACCTCCAGCAAACCATTTGTTCTTGCTTAAGGCTGCTGTAAACTCTTCATGGGAAGGATATTTTAACTGAGTCTAGTAGCTTCTACAAAGCTGTGTACATTAATTGCATCTTTAAATAATTAGTATTTACTCATTTTTTCTGATTAATGTATATTCATCTCAGTTGTTTTAATGCAAAGAATCCCCTGTCATATCAACACTTTGTTATGACATTGCGTACAGAAGAATCTTTTCAAATGTTCTTGTAGACTGGTTTATGTGGTGCTGCCTGGTGACTCTTTTTCAGCCACTAGAGGTCATTCTCAGCGAGTCTGTCATTATTTTTGACCTAGACATTAAATTCACTTTCAAGCCTTTTCAGTGTCATTTTCACTTTTTTCTTAACAATCTGCAATTCTGGTCATCGTATCTTAAAAGGATATAGCGGAATTAGAAAAGGTACAGAGAAGAGCCACCAAAATGGTAAAGGGGATGGAAGGATACCCCTATGAAGAGAGGCTTAAAAGGTTAGGGCTTTTCAATCTGGAAAAGAGACAGCTGGAGGGAGATATGATAGAGTTCTATAAATTAATGAATGGAGTGGAACGGGTAAATGTAGATCAATTGTTTACATCGTCAAAAGATAGAAAGACTAGAGGTCACACAATGAAGCTAAAGTGTAGCCTGTTTAAGACTAATAAGAGAAAATATTTTTTCACTCAATGTATAATCAAATTCTGAAATTTGTTACCGGAGGATGCAGTAAAAGCTGTTAGTGTAGCTGGGTTTAAAAAAGGTTTGGACAAGTTCCTGGAGGAAAGGTCCATAAACCATTATTAAAGAAGACCCAGGTAACCCACTGCTTGCCCAAACAGAAGCATTATTTATTTACATTCTCTTATATACCACATTATTCTGCATCAGTGTGGTTTATATTAAACAAACTGAAATTACATTGAACAGGGCATTATAACTTGGAGATAAAGCGTAGTTACTCACCTGTAACAGGTGTTCTCCAGGAGCAGCAGGAATCAGTCCTCACTTATGGGTGACGTCGGCGCCGACAGAGCCCTCGCGGAGCAATTTTCCCCAGCTTTCAAAGAAAGCCTTTGGGAATTGCAGCGCGCATGCGCGGTCCCCTTCCCGCCCAAGGGTGCCATCTTAGCCAGTCAGATGACATAGCTAAAAAAGACAGCATAAAAAACTAAAGCAGATGATTGCAACTCCACGGGGAGGAGGGAGGGTTGTGAGGACTGATTCCTGCTGCTCCTGGAGAACACCTGTTACAGGTGAGTAACTACGCTTTCTCCAGGACCAAGCAGGAAGTCAGTCCTCACTTATGGGACTCCCAAGCTCAAGGCTACCGGAGACCCTAAGCACAAAAATGAGCTCCCTCTAGCTCAGCAGCACAGAAGGAAAGAATCTTCGCTGAATTATTACCCACCGGTAGCCCACATCCGGGATGGAGGGTAGGAGTTGCTCAGACCTCGAAGAGATTACGGAGGACTGCCTGTCCGAAAGCACTGTCCCTGCGGGACTCCCTCTCGAGACAGTAATGGACCGCAAAAGTCTGGCTCGAAGACCAAGTAGCGGCCCGGCAGATGTCTGCCAGCGGAACAGAGCGGAGGTAAGCCACTGACGTAGCCTTTGCCCGAACGCAGTGAGCCGTGACTCGACCTTCCAAGGAGAGTCCGGCTGCCCCATAAGCCCAAGAGATACAGTCCGCAACCCAGATGGACAGAGTACGCTTGGAGACCGGGAGTCCCAATTTATTGGGGTCAAAAGACACAAAAAGCTGAGCAGCTTTACGGTGCTCCCGCGTACGGTCAAGGTAGAAGTTCAGAGCCCTTCTACAGTCCAGGGTATGGAGGACCGTTTCAGCTCGGCTGGAGTGTGGTCTGGGAAAGAAGGTGGGAAGTACCACCTCCTGATTGATGTGAAAGGGGGAGACCACTTTTGGAAGAAATTTTGGGTGAGTCCGTAGGACTACCCTATTTTTGTAGAACCGAGTGTAGGGGGGGTCAGACACGAGGGCCTGCAATTCACTTACGCGTCTAGCGGAAGTGAGGGCTATCAAGAACAATGTTTTCCAAGAAAGAAAACGGAGAGAACAGGTAGCCATAGGTTCAAAAGGCGGACAGGTGATCCGCTGTAAAACCACATTCAGATCCCAGTCAGGTGCTGGCGGGCGCAGAGGTGGTTTAAGTAGAAGGAGACCTCGGAGAAACCTCGCTACAAGAGGGTCGCTGGAAAGAGGTCTGCCGTCCACCGGCACATGATGTGCTGAAAGAGCACTGAGGTGAACTTTGACGGAGTTGGACTTAAGTCCCAGATTAGAGAGGTATAGCAAGTACTGCAGGATCACCGACACCGGGCAGGAGAAGGGATCCTGAGACTGTTGGGTACACCAAACGGAAAAGCGACGCCATTTAAGGGCATAGCATTTGCGGGTAGAAGGTCGCCGAGAAGCTAGGACGACCTCTTCCACCTCTGCCGGCAGGAGAAGGGGAGCAAGGACTACCCTCTCAGCAGCCAGGCCATTAGATTGAGAGACCTGAGGTTGGGGTGTAGCAGAGACCCCTGATCCTGAGTGAGGAGATCCGGGTGAAACCCCAGAGGGAACGGATCCTCCACCGCTAATTGCAGCAGGAGTGGAAACCACGGCTGTCTGGGCCAGCGAGGAGCTACCAGGATCATGAAGGCTTTGTCTCGGAGAACCTTGAAAAGAGTCCGAGAGACTAGCGGGATGGGAGGGAAAGTGTACAGAAGGCTCCCCGACCATGAGAGTAGAAAAGCGTCCACCGCAACCCGAAGGGGGTGTGGCTGACGAGAGCAGAAGCGAGGAAGTTGCCGGTTGTGAGGACTGGCAAAGAGATCCACCGTGGGGAGGCCCCACTTTAGAAAGAGCTTCTGAACTACCAAGGGATCCAGACGCCACTCGTGCGGCTGGAGGACCCTGCTGAGTTTGTCCGCCAGGCAATTCTCTTGGCCTGGGAGATAAACTGCCTTGAGGAGAACGCCGTGACTGACGGCCCAAGAGCAGAGCTTCTGTGCCTCCCGGCAGAGGAGGAAGGAGCCCGTGCCCCCCTGCTTGTTCACGTAGAACATGGCAACTTGATTGTCCGTCTGGACAAGGACGGACTGGTGAGAAGTCAGGTGGGAGAAGGCCTTGAGAGCCAGGCGGATCGCCCTGATCTCCAGGAAGTTGATCTGCTGAGCAGACTCCCACGTGGTCCAGAGGCCCTGAGTACGTGCCCCTTGGCAATGTGCTCCCCAGCCCAGGAGGGATGCATGTGTTGTCAGCACCCGGGCCGGCTGAGGTGACTGGAAAGGCATGCCGAATATCAGGTTTGGCCGCTGAAGCCACCACCGGAGAGACGAGATCAGCGGCTCGGAGACGCGCACTAGGTCTGCTAGGCCGCCTGTGGCTTGTCGCCACTGCCGGCGGAGACACCATTGAGCAGGCCGCATATTCAGGCGGGCATTGGGGGTCACATGGACGGTGGAAGCCATATGGCCGAGTAGTCTCAGGAAGCGCCTGGCGGAGACCAGGGGCTGGCTGCGAAAACGGTCGGCTAGGTCCATGAGCCGTTGAGCCCTGTCGAGCGGTAGGTACGCTCGTGCCTGAGGAGTGTGCAGCCTTGCGCCGATGAACTCGAGATCCTGTGAGGGGAGCAAAGTGGACTTTGCGAAGTTTATAACAAAGCCCAAGTACTGCAGAAGAGTCACCGTGCGGCGCGTTGCGTTGGTGACCTCCAGAGCGGACGCTGCTCTGATGAGCCAGTCGTCGAGGTACGGAAAGACATAGAGGCCGTGAAGCCGGAGATGGGCCGCCACCACCGCGAGACATTTTGTGAAGACTCGCGGTGCGGAGGACAGGCCAAAGGGTAGTACTCTGTATTGGTAATGATTTCCTGCCACCACAAACCTTAGGTATTGGCGGTGGCTTGGGTGGATGAGGATGTGCGTGTAGGCATCCTTTAGATCCAAGGAGCATAGCCAATCTCCCTGCTGGAGGTAGGGCAGAAGGATTCCAAGGGTAAGCATCTTGAACTTCTCCCGCACGAGGAACTTGTTGAGGTTGCGCAAGTCCAGGATGGGTCTGAGGCCTCCTGTTCTTTTTGGTATTAGAAAATACCTGGAATAAAAGCCTTGACCTTTCAGGTGGTGGGGCACCGGTTCCACCGCCTGATCCCGTAGAAGACCTGCTAACTCCTGAAGGAGTAATTCCCTGTGCAGAGGGGGTCGTGGAGGTTCTCCCGGAAAATAGGAGGGAGGGACCTGGTGGAAGTGGAGAAGATAGCCTTCTCGCACGACTTGAAGCACCCAGGCATCTGAGGTGATGCTGGACCACCTGTGGGCGAAGTGAACCAGCCGGCCTCCGGTGCTGGGAGGAACCAGCGGGGGGGGGGAGAGGCTATGCTTAAGGAGTCAAAAACCCCCACCCTGCGGAGCAGGGGCTGGTGGTGCAGGCTTGGGGGCTTGCTGCCTACGGGACCCGTTACCCCGTCCCTTGGCCTGCTGGCCCTGTTGGGGAGCTGCAGGGGCCTGATAGTGGGGGTATTGTTTGTAGGCAGCCGCCTTCCTCGGGTAAAAGGACTTCTTTCCCGAGCCCTTCTTTTTCTGGGAAGGGGCGGAGGTCTTCCTAGAAAGCCTAGTCCTGGTGAGAGTCTCTGTCTCAATTTGTGCAGCCTTATCAGCCATGGGTTTGCCAAAGAGGTTTTCGCCTCGGCAAGGGACATCGACCAACTTGTCCTGCACCCAGGGCTCAAGGTCAGACGACTGAAGCCAAGCCTGTCGGCGGGCACCGATGCCGGCTGCGGCCACTCGAGCCGATGCTTCAAAGCCATCATAGGCTACTCGGGACATGAATTTTGAGCATTCCCGAATGCCAGTGGACAAGGCCAGGAACCTCCGCAAGGGTTCCTCGGACAAACCAGCGGAGAAGCCGGCTAGCTCTTTAGCCAGGTCTCGGAGATACGTGCCCATGTACAGCTGGTAGGTCTGGACACGACATGCGAGCATAGAGCCCTGGAAACACTTCTTACCAAGGCCATCCAGGTTACGGGCCTCCCTGCCAGGAGGCACCGAGGAGTGCATCTTCTGGCTCTTAAGACGATGCATGGCCGATTCCACTACCATGGAATGGTGTGGTAGCTGTGCTTTTTGGAAGCCAGGGCTCTTGCGGACTCGATAGATAGAATCGACCCGCTTGCTCAGGACCGGCGAGGTGGCCGGACTCTCCCACATGCGGAAGAGTAGTTGTTCCAGCATGGGAGGAACCGGTACAGTAAAGTGTTCCCTGGCGGGAGAGTCATACTGGAGGGCGTCGAGCTCTTCGGCTCGAGGCTCCTCCTCGGGGTCCGCAGGGAAGGCCAAAGCCTTGGCCATATCCCTGACGAAGTCCGAGAACCGGGCATCCTCCGGGGGGGACTGCTTCCGAGGTTCGGACTCAGGTGAGTCCGAGGGGACACACCGAGTCCGAAATGAATCAGGCGACTCTTCCTCTTCAGACTCCCAGACCGACTCCGACGAGGACTCGGTGGGGTCGGCCCGGGCAGGGCGCGGCGCCTGCCGCCCCGACGCCGAGGGAGTCGGCGTCGGCGACCTCGGTCCCGAACGGGAGGCCGAGGGCGACCTCGACCGAGGATCGACTCGAGTTCGCATCGACTCGAGGATCGGCTCGGTCTCCAGGGTCGACTTAGACGTCGACGTCCCGGCGGTCGGGGCAGCGGCGCCAGCGAAGCCAGCGAGCAGTGCCCGCTGCTGATCCATGAAGGCAGACAGTCTGCTCTCCAAGGCCGTCAACCTGAGTCCGAGCTCAGGTGACCCAGCAGCCCCCGACTCGGGCCCCGACGGCGTCGGGCCCGACGTCGGCTGTCGCGGAGGCGAGTCCAGAAGGACCACAGGACTTACCCGAGCAGGCAGCTCCGACTCCAGGCGAGGTCGCTTCATGAGGTGCTCCTTCTCCAAGGACCCGGGGCGGCTATCGGGGCTATGCGACCTGGCTCTCGCGGAGCCAGGAGCGTCCACCGACGCCGCCCTCGCGGGTTTCACCTTCCGTCGATGGTCCCCGGAGGGAGAACCCCTGTCGGAGGAACTCCGGCGACGGTCCGAGCTGGAACCCCTGGACGCGGAGGCCTCCGACGAGGTCCGGGTACGGCTGGGGTCAGCGAAGATTCTATCCCGCTGATGCCGCCGACTTCTCAACGCTTTGGAGGATAGTTTGCCACAAGGCCCACAGATCATTTCTTCATGATCCGGGCCCAGGTAGCGGAGGCAATTGTCGTGTGTGTCAGTTAGTGACATATTTCGGTCACACTGACCACACCGCTTGAACCCACTGGCAGCCATCGGGGGAAAAAGGGCCCCGGCGAGGTCAAAGGACCGGGCTGCCAGGGAAAAACCGAAACGAAAACTGACTAAGTCAGAAAAACCGAAAAATAAGAAGAGGACTCGTGACCGGCGTCGCGAGTCTGGGCGGGAAAAAGACCGGCGTCGAACCGAATGGAAAAAAAGAGTAATTCTAAAGAAAATCAACTTTTTCGCGGGGACACGACGGGTACGTCTGTAGGGCTCCGCGGAAAAAAGAAGACTGGCTAAGATGGCACCCTTGGGCGGGAAGGGGACCGCGCATGCGCGCTGCAATTCCCAAAGGCTTCCTTTGAAAGCTGGGGAAAATTGCTCCGCGAGGGCTCCGTCGGCGCCGACGTCACCCATAAGTGAGGACTGACTTCCTGCTTGGTCCTGGAGAACTGTTTTACAGGGAACATGGGCTATGGAGGGTTAAGTGGCTTGCCCAAGACCACAAGGAGCACCTGTGGGACTAGAAACCCCAGTCCTTCCAGCCCAAGGTTGCTGTCCTCTAGTGGGATTTGAACCCCTGACCTTCCAGCCTGAAGTACCTTGCCCCAACCACTAGGCCACTCCTCCACTCCAAGGAGCCTGTGTGTCTTTTTGGGAAACTGCTAGGTACTTGTAGCCTGGATTGGCCACTGTTGAAAACAGGATACTAGGTTTGATGGACCTTGGTCTGACCTAGTATGGCATTTCTTATGTTCTTATAATCAGTATTACCCATTTCACCTTCTTCTTTAGCTGGATATTAACTAATATTAGCAGCAGCAGCATCCTGTAGTCATGTTATAATTGTAGTTCTCACTCTGATCTTAGAAGCACACAATTTAAGTGTAATACTAAGCTGCTGTTTCACAAATCAGAATTATAATAAAATTTAATGGAATTAAGAGTCAAGGAAGAGTAAGTTGGTGTTAGAGTATATCTGTCTATACACATACACATATTTATATAAACATTTATATATAGATGTAGATAAAAGGTATCAAATACCTGTGAGGGTTCAGATAAAATACAAACACTTAATTGATGACTGGCTTGAGAAGAAGTGGTCCCAACAGCTTTAGGAGAACATGTTTCCTTAGGAAGTTAATTTCAATTGGATCAAGACAGGAGGGTTTGGCATGCTACAGAGCTTTGATGGACAACCAGTTCCTTACTAAGGTGTTCTCATCATCTCTGCTCCAGTTGGTAAATGATCTCTTTGTTTTCATAAAATAATTGAGCCTCCTCTGGTACATCACCGCCTCCGTCCTCTGCTCTGTTTCCCTTCTAAGTCTATCGGGGCTCCATGGTTGATAAGCTAAGATTCTTCTTTGAGTGCATGAAACTGAAGCCCAGAAGAGGCATGATATTGTACCTTCAACCTATTTCTCTATTCATATGTATGATGCCATATATCATGCACTGTGACTAGAGTATCTGAGAGTGAGATGAACAATGGTTAATCATGTAGTGTAGTAAAGATAATATCTGTTTACAATTTGGGAGTTCTTGTACTTCATCTAGTAAAATACTCTCAAAGCAAAGACATGATTCATTGTGCTAGTATATAATCTTAGGAATAACATGCTGTATATGCCTAAATACTGTCGCGTCCTCCCGCCCGGGCCGGTGGCCTGAGAGCAGGAGGGCTCGCCTAATTGCCCTTTTGGAAAACTGTTTCCTAATATGGCTGCCAGCATGGGCTGCTGGGAGATGTAGTTCAGATATTCTTTGAGCAAGCAGTGTGACCACACGGTTTGTTAGGCAAAAACAGAAAATTTATTTTCGGGATTTCCCCTCCGCATCAAAATTCGTTGCACCAACACAAATAGGATAATTCTCCAAAGGCAAAGGAAATAAAGTCCAAACAGGCTTAACAGAAATATACAGGAATTTTCTCCTTTACAACGTCAACTATTAGCTTCACTTCAGTAACCACCTTCTGAAGCTAAGGCTGTTGACCATATTAGGAAATGACTTTAACTTTAACCCTGTGCAATTCATCTGCATATGTATATAGTTTACCCTGTTCTCCAAGTTTTCCAACATTTCCTGTTCAATGTAATGACCAGACATTTGTTTATTGTCGGATTTTGTTTGTTCTATGTAAACTGCGCTGATCGCAAATAGTGCGGTATATAAGAAACGTAAATAAATAAATAAAATAAAACTTTCAACAAGCTTCCATTCTTGTACCGCTTCCATAGGAAAGAAGTCATAAATGATTTTAAAACTTCCAGCAAGTTTCTTTCTTCAATAGCACATTGAAACAGGTTACAATTGCTTTTAAACTCCGGCAAGTTTTCTTTCTTTTTCTCAGTTCACAGCAACAAGCTTCCACAGCAACAAGCTCCTAATTGCTTTCACAAACCACTCCTTCACATGAGCATAGACTCAGCACATGTTCTGCTCGTTTGCCTTGCAATAAGAACATTGCATTTCTTCAACATCACTTTCACCCTGATTTACGGACAAATCTACTTCCATTTCCTCAGTAGATTCACTACAGCTGTCTTCTTGTGAACGGATATCATAAGGCTTGTAATTCTCACCCTGCAGTAGCTCATTCAACTTTAGCAATAAGCGTTCTCTCTGCTCTGCAGCAACAGGCTTTAGGAACGGAGTTTCTCTCTCTCTTATCAGCCTTCTAACTGCTGAGTCACGGCAGTCACTGGCATACTTCTTAGGCTTGCCTATAGCTTGCTTCACGGGGTTCTGGCTAACACAGCGTTTGGTACTCTTCCTTAGCTCTCTGACTACTTCTTCAGACAGAGCCTTGTTAGGAATTACATACAACTCATTCTCTTTACCTCCAGGACTCAACTGCTTCCCTGAGCTGTTTCCCCACCTGGGAATGGGCTCCTCCAGTTTCCTTTCTCTGAGGTACCTTGAGACACGTTTCTGCCTTGGTTGCTGCTGCCTGCTTTGGGTCACAGAAATCTCCTGTTCCTGTTCCTCTGTCTCCCCCGATTCTCCAGCTTCAAACACTGCTTCTCTTCTCCTTCCGCTGCTGCTTCTCTCCTTGCCTCTGCTTCTCTCCTTGCCTGCTTCTTCAAACACTGAAGCACTTTTAAACTGGTGCTTCTTAGGCACCACACCTTTCTCTCTGCACACGTGAGGCTTGTTAGAGCTCGACCTAGCTCTAACGTCACTAAGTGGGCGGGGCTTAGTACTAGCTGTAGTCTGCCTCGGAGGCTTGTGGTCACTATGGGAACTCTGCTGATCTCTGCTTTTAAAGGCACAGGACTCACTTTCTTCCCATTCCATCGCTCCTGTACAGCTCTCCTTACCACAATACAAAGTGGCAGACAAGCAGAAAACCTGGTGGAACTATCTTAATAGTGTGCAGGAACACTTTTTCTATACTATCAAGTATCCAGAATGTTCTGTGAATGAAATTCCTGAATTTACTGACACCATGTGATATGCTTCCTACCCCACACAGCAAAGCAGATACTGGACAATTCCATTGCTGTCTGGGGGGGAAGGAGGTAGAAGAGATTGAACATATCTGCACCATAGGTCCTTTTTAAGTAAAATCCTGGTGTGCTACAAAATATTCTATCATCAGATGCTATATTTTGTTGGTGGTGTCTCTTATTATAGAAGAATGACACTGTTCATATTTTTTTTTCAAGGACCTACTCACAGTAGCGAGTATTAATGTTTAAATGATAAAAAGTCAGCTCAAACGACATTGTTTGTTTATTAATTTTATAGGTTTTAAGAATGTGCTTGCAAAATGTTAAACAAGAGTGTTAGCCAAATGGTCACCACTATCTAATAACATAAGATGCGCTATGTTAGGTCAGACCAATGGTCCATCGAGCCTAACATCCTGTCTCTGACAGTGGCCAAGTTGGGTATCTTCAAAGTATATAGCAGAACCAAAATAGAGAGATCCATTCTGTGTTGTGATTAGTAAGTATATCTAGCAATAATACAAACCCCAGTGTTAAAGGCTTTGAAAAAGACAATCTGCCAAGGTCTTCAACCTTGTAACAGCTTCTTTCATTCATAGAATTTTCTATTAGCTCATCCAGACAGTTCTTGAGATCATGCACAAATTAGATTCTCAAGGTCAGATCTGTAGGTCATTGGGTGTGTTCACTAGTAATATAATTTATAAATTCTAGTCTTCCTACAAATGGGTATAGATTCTAGTTGTTTGTACTGCAATCCATTGTCTGGTTTGGGTGACCACAATCATATATGTCACATATTTTATTTAGTTAGAACATTTATAACCTGCCTAGCAAACACATTGATCAAAAGAAGACATCTACTATAATAAAAGTCTTCATGACCACCACACTTATAGCAAAAAATGCAAAAATTTCTCTTCTTGACCAATGCCTAAAAACTATCTAAACAGATGCGTGCGAAATCCACCAAAGGTTCTAAAGTGATTAATAGAGCACCACATTCTTTTTGGAAAGTGGAAATAATATGAAGCTTTTGTGAGATTCTCTATGACATCTTTATTGAAAATGTAAGGGGAATTGTTCAGTCCATGTCAGTGTTCAACAACAGAATCCTTTTCTTCAAGTTGTTTTACGTCCCGCCAAACCAGATTATCAGACATGAGGTGATTGAAGGAATGACTGAGCAGATCTTGATGTAATAGAAGATCTGGATGTTCTCCGATTATCTTGAACTGTTTTACAGTTATGTTGTCTTAGTAAAAGTTAGTAACATAGTTGGTTTTCAGTTTGTCGTGCAGTGAGAGCTTGTGTGCATCAGTGATGTCGAGAGCTAAGCTATCAGTAGTTTAGCTACTGACAGGGTCTCCCAAGATAGACAGGTCTCACCTGAGGTGCCAGACTAAGACAGACCACTCATCTGGGCAGCAGCAGAATGGGACAGTGTTGTAAGCGGAGGATCATATTTCTGTGACAAATGCAACAAGACTGGAATTAACTGCGTGGAAAAAAGGCTTGGCAAATTTACTTCTGTAACTTTTCACGAAAACCCAATGGATAGTCACAAAACAAATTACACTATAGTGCTTGAAGATGACACCTCCAGGTTGGAAGGCACTCAAATGGCTACTGGTGATGAGCTGAAGACTTTTCAGAGTAAAGCCAGCATTTATGATGTGGTTGGATCTGCTGATGTAGCTGCGCATGAAAAGAGAGTCAGAAGTTGCAAAGATGTCTTACATATTGGGACATGGAATGTGCGAAGCATGAACCAAGGGAAGTTGGAGGTGATCAAGAATGAAATGGAACATGTACAACTTGATCTGTTGGGTGTCAGTGAACTGAAATGGACTGGCATAGGGCACTTTGCAACTGATGATCATATGGTCTACTATGCTGTAAATGAAATGCAAAGAAGAAATGGTGTTGCATTTATATCTAAGAAGAAACTTGCAAAAACTGTAGTGAAATACAATGCAGTCAGTGAATGCTTAATTTCTATTTGTCTACAAGGAAAGCCCATCAACATAGCTATAATTCAAGTATATGCCCCAACAACAGCTGCAGAAGAGGAAGATGCTGATGAGTTCTATGAACAAGAACAAGCTGAAATTGACCGAACATGCAAACAGGATATCCTAATAGTCATTGGTGACTGGAACGCAAACGTTGGCAACAAAGAAGAAGGCAAAGTAGTTGGAAAATATAGAGTTGGCAACAGAAACAAAGCTGGAGAAAGACTAATAGAATTCTGCAAGACCAATGATCTATTCATCTCAAACACCTTCTTCCAGCAACACAAGCGCCAACTGTACACATGGACTTCACCCAATGGATTGTACAGAAATCAAATTGACTACATCTATGGAAGACAATGATGGAAAAGCTTGATAACATAAACAAAGACAAAACCTGGAGTTGACTGTGGTACAGATCACCAATTACTAGTATGCAAACTCAAGCTAAAGTTGAAAAAGAGCAAGACACTCATAAATGTAGCAAAATATGAATATACTACTAGAATTTAAAGACTTCCTGAAAAATTGATTTGCTGCTTTAGATACAAATGACAGAGTTCCAGAAGAGTTATGGGATGACATCAAGAAGGTTGTGTTGGAAGAAAGCGATAAGTCTCTACATAAGGTAAAAAAACTAAAACAGCCAAAATGGATGACGGAAGAAACTCTGAAAATTGTCCAGAAACGCATGCTATAAGATGCTCAAGAATCCATGTTGAATGATGCTGAGAAGATCAAGAAAAGGTGGAAAGAATAAACAGTCATTATACCATAAAGATCAAGTGGACCAACAGCCATTTCAACCTGTACCTTATGATCAGGAACCATTGGTGATGAAAGAAGAAGTTGAAACAGCACTGAAAGCCTTATCAAAGAACAAAGTACTGGGCATAGATGGCATTCCCATTGAAGTATTACAGCAATCAGATGGAGCTTTTACCATACTTGCAAGGCTCTGCCAGGAAATTTGGAAGACAAATTCATGGCCAAATGACTGGAAAAGATCTGTGTTTATACCAATACTGAAGAAAGGTGACCCGACTGACTGTGGAAATTAATCGCACAATCACTCTGATCCCACATGCCAACAAGATTCTACTCAAGATCATTCAGCAGAGACTACAACCATAGCTGGAACAAGAACTGCCTGAAATGCAAGCAGGGTTCAGGAAAGGGCGAGGAACGAGAGACATTATTGTGGATGTGAGATGGATCTTTGAAAAGACAAAAGAATATCCATATGTGTTTTATTGACTACAGCAAGGCTTTTGACTGTATAAACCATGAGAAACTGTGGACCAAGTTAAGAAGCAAGGGTATACCAGAACACCTGATCATTCTCTTGCACAACCTTTACATTGATCAAGAAGTAACAGTTCGAATGGAACTAAGAGAAACAGAATGGTTTAAAATCAGCAAAGGTGTATGACAAGGCTTGTCAGACGGCTGCCTGGGTGAGAACGTTCACAGTCTTGGCAAGTGCATATATCAATATGATTTGCAAGGGATTGTGGGCAATGCAGTTCATTCACACCAGACACAGCTGCTCACAATAATTAGTTGTGCTCGATGGTAAAGCCAATAAGATATTTATTTATGGGGTTATTTCTCCCAACACAGATATGCTTGGTAGCACATAAATCAGGTTACTTGCTTTCAGTGTTAAACTTGGAAAAACAAAATTAGGAAAACAACATTTGAACTTGTCAGGTAATCAAAGCAAAAGAAATAAGACCTGGTTGGTAACAAACTGGTCTTTTCTGTAGGCTTTAGCTAATATTTTCTTAGCAGTGTATCAAACAACAAACAAAATCCACAAAAAAGAGAAAAACTGTTCTTTTCAGGTTAACTTCTTATATCTTCCCACATAGATTCAGAAGTGATTCCCTCAGAGCTCACAAGCAATTAGGTAAGGCTCAATTGCTAGCTGTTACCAAGCTGAAACCCCTTAGCTGGCTTGCTTTCTACTGCGTGGCTAGAAATCCTACTCAGGAGCTTTTCTGAGAAGATTAAAGAACAAGTTTGTATTTCTTTGTGATGGTTGTTGTATTTTATAACAGAAAATTATCAAAGGAGTTTAGACAGAGAGCAATCCATGTAAACACATCCTTCATCTGCAATCACTCCCCCCTTCTTCAACAATCATGGGTTCAATATCTTGGATTGGCACAGATGAATTTCTCAATGGAGCACTTTCAGGAGAATACTTGTTTCCCTGCTGTCTTTCAAGGTTATAGCTAGGGCATAGATCAGTGTTCATACCTGAGCTCCCATTGCTGTTAGAGTTCCTCTCTATATAGCCTGGCCAGTATGTAGTCCCTTTCCTATGTCCAGCCTTCCAATCCAGATCCCTGGACACTGGGTCTCTCTTCACATACCTTCTGGCACGGGTCTTAGGGTCCCTTCCACGTGCAGCCGTCTTCCTCACAGGTACCGTCTGGAGATTCCTAGCTCTGCAGCACCATTCCTCTGGCTTTCCCCAGTCCAATGGTGTATGCTGGCCCTTGGAATGCCACCCAGTATACGTACTGCTCCGGACTCTTCTAGACCTCTCAAAGGCTTTTCTCTTCTTTCTTCCAAAGGGTTTCTTGCCCTCTCTGTCCGTCCGGTTTGGCTTCTGCTTCTGATAATCCTCCAGATGAAACTGAGGATGAGGATATCCAAGTTGATCATGAAGATGATGATGAGGATTCTCTGTAGAATAAACTCTACCTTTATTCTGCTTAGATGAGTGCTCCTCCCTAACACAGCGCAGCTGTGCTGAATCAGGCCCTGCCCTTTGAGATGAGTGCTTAGGGATTACCTCATAGCCCTCCTGATTGAACACACGTTTCCCCACTTCAGCTCCTCTAATGGCTGTTGGAAACCTGGTGCATTCTGGGACTGGTAGTCTTTTATGGGAAAATTCTGTTTTCTTATTTCTACCAGAACTGACAGGTTGCTTGTTCAGAGTCACTTCACCTTTTCTATAGCTCCTTCCTGAGCTATGATAAGCTTCCTTTTCACAGGCTGCATACTTTCCCCCTACCTCTTTAATTTATATGCAGAACAAATCATCAGAGAAGCAGAACTGTATGAAGACAACTAAGGTGTGAAGATTGGTGGAAGACTCATCAACAACCTTCGCTATGCTGATGATACCACATTACTGGCTGAAAATGAAGACAATTTTAAACATTTGCTTCTCAAGATCAAGGAACATAGTCTTAAAATGGGTCTGCACTTTAATGTTAAGAAGACAAAGATCCTGACAACTGGCAAAATCAATAAGTTCATCATTGATGGAGAAGAAATTGAAATAGTTGACAGCTTTAACTTGCTTGGATCAACAATCAATAAAGAAAGGACTAGCAGTCAAGAACTCTTGATAGAATGGCTATAAAGGACCTAGACAAGATCCTCAAGAGCAGAGATGTCTCTCTCCATACAAAGATTCGACTTGTTCAAGCCATGGTATTTTCAATAACATCATATGGATGCGAAAGTTGGATAGTGAGAAAGGTAGACAGAAAGAAAATTGTTGCCTTTGAATTATGGTGCTGGCCACGAATATTGTGTATACTGTGGACTGCCCGAAGAACAAACCTGTCAGTACTAGAGGAGATCAAACGTACGCTTTCCTTAGAAGCTCAGATGACAAGACTTCGACTTTCATACTTTGGACATATCATGCGAAGAGAAAGATCATTGGAGAAAGACATATTGCTTGGCAAGGTAAAGGTAGAAGGTCACTATAAAAGAACAGCTATGGACACTACTCTATCAACAATGAGCCACTTTGCTGAAAACTGAACAAAGTTTAGGTCAACTATCCCGAGGGTCGCCAGGAGTTGACACAGATTCGACAGCACTTAACAACAACATGGTATATGATGGAAGATAAAGACCATCATGGTCTTTCTAGTCTGCTCAGAAAGGTGGCAAGAGTAGGTGCACTTGCCCTTCCATGCAGGTCATCCCTCCCCATGCTTTTGTTCAGGGGTGTACCCACTGCTCCATGCAAGTCACTCCTATTTGTTGAGTTAGCAGAGACAATTAATGTTATTTTTATTCTATCCTGTTGGTATAAAGCAATCCACTGCGTCTGTCCCATGCCATTTTGAATTCTGTCACTATATTTGCCCCCACCACTTCCATCGGGAGGGCATTCCAAGCATCCACCACCCTTTCAGTGAAAAAGTATTTCCTAAAGTTGCCTTTCCGTTTACCCCCTTGCAGCTTCATTTTATGTTCTCTAGTTTTGCAGCTACCCCATCTTAGAAAAAGGTTTGTTTGTTCATCAGTACTCCTTCTGTATTTAAAGGTCTGTATCATATCTCCCCTGTCCCTCCTCGCCTCTAGAGTATACATATTTAGGTTTTCAAGTTTCTTCTCATATGTCTCCTGCTGCAGGCACAAAATCATTTTGTTCGCCTTCCTCTGAACTATTTTCAGTCTTTTTATATCCTTTGCGAGATATGGTCTCCAAAACTGAACACAATATTTCAAGTGAGGCCTCACCAGTGACTTGTACTAAGGCATTAATACCTCCTTCTTTATGCTGGTAACCCAGCATCCTTCTGGTTTTGGCCACCGCCTTATCACATTGTTTCGCCACCTTGAGATCCTCAGAAACAATCACTCTGAGGTTCTTCTCCTGGTCTGTGCACACCAATCTCTCACCCCCATCACATACAATTTCCTTGGATTTCTGCATCCCAAGTGCATGACACTGCATGTCTTCACATTAAATCTTAACTGCCAAGCATTAGACCATTTCTTCCAGCTTTTATAGATCTTTCCTCATGTTATCCATTCCTTCAGGGGAGTTCATTCTGTTGCAAATTGTCATGTCATCTGCAGAATGACAGACTTTTCCAATCAGTCCTTCAGCAATATCACTCACAAATTCATTGAACGGTAGTAGTCCCAGGACCAATCCCTGGGGCATGCCACCAATTACCTTCCTTTCATCTGAGTGAGTTCCGTTTACCATCATCTTCTATAGTCTGTCAGTCAACCAGTTTCTGTCCCAGTTCACCATCTTGGGACCCATCCCCAGGCTGTTCAGTTTATTGATAAGCCTCCTATGAGGAACAGTATCAAAGGCTTTGCTGAAATCTAGGTAGATCACATCCATCCCATGCCTTTGATCTAGTTCTCTGGTCACCAGTCAAAGAACTCAATCAGATTTGTTTGGCATGATCGTCCTTTGATAAAACCATGTTGCCTCGGATCATGGTTTTGAGAAAGTCCACTATTCTCTCTTTCAGGAGCACCTCCATCACTTTTCCTGCCATCGAGGTAAGGCTTACTGGCCTGTAGTTTGCCACTTCTTCTCTATTACCCCTTTTGTGAATCGGTACCACATCAGCCCTTCTCCAATCCTGCAGAACCTCTCCTGTCTCCAAGGATTTATTAAATACATCCTTTAAAGGCCCTGCCATAACCTCTCTTTCAGTATTCTGGGATGTATCCCATCTGGTCCCATGGCTTTGTTTACTTTCAGTTTTGCAAGCTGTTCAAACACATCATCTTCTGTGAATGGTGTGGTCCTTTTCCAAGATTTTATTTAGTAAAATAGAACAGAAGTATTTGTTTAGCATTTTCGCCTTTTCAATGTCACTTTCCATGAATCCATTCTTGGCACTTTTCAATCTTGCAATTCCACCTCTGATCTTCCTCTTCTCCCGAATACACCTGAAAAAAGTTTTGTCATCACGCTTTAGATCTCTAGCCGTCTTTTCTTCTGCCTTTGATTTTGCTATCCTTATTTCTATTTTGGTCTCTTTTAGCTTTATCCTGTATTCTTTTCTGTGTTCCTCTGTTTACAAACTTCTGAATTTTGTGAAAGCTGTATTTTTTGCATTTATTTGTGCAACCACTTCTTTGGAGAACTAAATAGGTTTCATTTTCCTCTTGTTTTTATTTACTTTCCTTACATATGTATCTGTTGCCCCTTTTATTGCCTCCTTTAGTTTAGCCCACTGCAGTTTCAATTCCCTTACCCCCTCCCACCCTACCAACTCCTCCTTCAGGCACTTGGCCATTTTACTGAAGTTAGCATTTTTTGAAGTCTAGGACTTTGAGCTTGCTGTGATTGGACTCTGCCTTGGCTTTTATCTCAAATCACATTGTGTAATGATCGCTGCTGCCAATATGGTGCAGAAGAGTCCACGCTAAGTGGCTACTTTGGGCAGAATTGATCTCTTTCACTGTTCCTCTCCATGGGAGATTAGATGATAGAGGAGTGAAAGGGGCACTAAGAGAGGACAAGACCATAGTGGAGAGACTGAATGAATTCTTTGTTTCAGTCTTTACTGAAGAATATGTAGGAAACTTACTCATACCAAAAATGATATTTAAAGGTGATGACTCAGAGGAATTGAAACAAATCTTGATAAATCATGAAGATGTAATACAGCTATTTGATAAAGAGCAGCAAATCACCTGGACCGGATGGCATACATCCCAGGGTGCTGAAAAATGAAAAATGAGATTGCAGGCCTACTTTTAGTAATCTGTGAACTATCCTTAAAATCATCTGTAGTACCTGAGAATTGGAGAGTGGCCAATGTAGCACAAATTTTTAAAAAGAGCTCCAAGGGTGATCTGGGAAACTAAAAACCAGTGAGCTTGATGTCTGTACTGGGAAAAATGGTAGAAACCATTATAAAGAACAAAATTACTGAACATGTGGATAGTCATGGCTTAATGGCAGGAAGTCAACATAGATTTAGCAAAGGAAAGTCTTTTCTCACTAATCTTTTATATTTTTTCAAATGTGTGAATAAACAGGTAGATAAAGGTGAGCCATTTGATATAGTGTGTCTGGATTTTCAGAAAGCCTTTGACAAGGTCCCTCATGAAAGACTCTTGGTGAAATTAAAACATGATGGAATGGGAGACAGTATACTTTTGTAAGCAATGCACTATTGTGGATCAGGAACTGGTAGAGCTAAATGGCCAATTTTCTCAATGGAGAAATAGTGGAGTACCCCAGGGATCTCTGCTGCACCAGTTGCTTTTTAACATATTTATAAATGACCTGGAAATGAGAATAATGAGTGAGGTGATCAAATTTGCAGATGACACAAAATTTATTCAAAGTTGTTAAAACACAAGAGGATTGTGAAAAATTGCAAGAGGACCTTGAAAAATTGGCAGCCTGGGTGTCCAAATTGCAGATGAAATTTAATGTGGACAAGTGCAAAGGTATGCACTTAGTGAAGAAAAACCAAAATTACAGTTTCACGATGCAAGGTTCCACATTAGGAAAAAGATCTGGGCGACATTATGGATAATATGTTGAAACCCTCTGCCCAGTGTGCAGCCATGGCCAAGAAAGCAAGTAGAGTGCTAGGAATCATAAAGAAAGGAATAGAGAATAAAACAAAGGATATTCTAATGCCTCTGTATCACTCCATGGTGTGACTGCACCTTGAATATTGTGTGCAATTCTGGTTACCATATCTTAAAAATGATATAGCAGAATTGGAAAAGGTACAGAAAATAGTGACCAAAATGATAAAGAGGATGGAAGGATATCCTATGAGGAAAGGCTTAAAAGGTTAGGGCTCTTCAACTTGAAAAAAAGACGGCTGAAGGGAGATATGATAGAGGTCTATAAAATAATGAATGAAGCAGAATGGGTAAATGTAGATCAGTTGTTTACTCCTTCAAAAAGTAGAAAGACTAGGGGACATGCAATGAAGCAACAATATGGCACATTGAAGGCTAATCAGAGAAAAAATTGTTTCACTCAACACATAATCAAACTCTGGAATTCATTACCAGAGGATGTAGTAAAGGCCCTTAGTGTAGCTGGGTTCAAAACAGGTTTCAACGAGTTTCTGGAAGGAAAGTCCATAAACCATTATTGAAGAGGACTGGGAAAATCCACTGCTTACCTCTGGGGAAAAGCAGCATGGAATGTGTATACCTCTGGGAACCTGACAGGTTCTTGAGACCTGGAATGAGCACTGTTGGAAACAGGATACTGGGCTTGATGAACCCTTGTTCTGACCCAGTATGGCATTTCTTATGTTCTCACATTCTTATGTTATGGTTGTCTTCTGGCAAAATTCAGTGATTCCAGCAAAGCTTTGACTTTATCTTCATCTCCCGTTCTTGCAAATTCTTTCAGGAGTTGATTGCTTTTCAACTGCTGGTACAGGATGTACTTTTTCCAATAGCCTCTGGGAATTGTTTTAGCTGTTGAGTTTATAATAACGGAAAGAGATAAAAAACGGGATTGAATTAACACAAGTCTGAAACTTATGAGGAGTAGCACTAGCCGTCAAGGCTTCAACCTTGGCTACTGTCCATTTGTACATCTTTTATAATCCAATCATCTTAAAAATAATATTTCTATAGTGAAGAATTATCTCACATTTAGTTATCTAACACATGCATCAGAAATGACTAATTGTGTAGGCTTCAAACATTTATGGAATTCTCTTGAGGATGCAAGGAAGGGAAGGAGCTGGGAGAGAAGCACTTTTTTAAGTAGCTGGAATGCTGTCCTGGGCACTGAATTTAAAATCATAAAAAAATTAGCAAGCTTGTCCCTGGCAATCACATCTATTATATACTATTTTTCTATTGATATTTACATTTTCCATTGTCTTAAGAGTTTGCAGTCTGAATTTCCAGCCATTTCTGATTCAAGCATGAAGAACAGTATGTCGTTTTGAGATATACTGACCATTTAGATATTGTGAAGATGACTGAATTGTGAATGCATATGAAGGATGCTTAAATAGACAGTAGCCAGGGCTGAAGCATTCATGATTGACACTGTTCCTCACAGGTTTTTAATTTGTGCTAATTCAGTCCCTTTTAGTGTCTGCCACCATGTGTTCAACATGTTGTTAAGTGCTGTCAAGTCGGTGTCAACTGTGACAAGGCAGAGGCTTTAGAGAGTAAGAAAAAGGGTTTTAAATACTCTTTGTCCTCTGAACCTGCCAGAAATACAGGGCAGGAAGGGCTTAAAACCTCAGCACACAAAGCTTCACTACACGAGAGAGTAGAAAGGGAGCCCCACCCTAGCCCCAGGCTAACCAGGAGAGCTATCCTATCAGGGAAAGGGGTGGACTTACGCCTGATTGGACAACTCAGTCCCATAACCAGGAAGTAGTAGATTCAAGAAAAGGAGAGGAGGGAAAGCAGAGAGACGAGGAGGAAGCAGAAAGAGGAGGAGAACGGGAAAGGAGAAGGAAGGAGGAAGGAGCCCCACAGTGGACACAGTGGGGAGAAACTGACTCAAGGGAATTGGAGGCAGCCTTGGAGTCAGAGCCTTTTTCCAGAGGGCTAGGAAAGTCAGGTCCAGGCAGAGACTTGAAGTCCCAAAGAGGCAGAGCTGGAAGCAAAGAGAGCCAGGTGGGAACCAAGTACTTGGAAGATTGCCAGCCACTTTGCCCAGGAACAGCCACGTCTCGGGGGAGGCAGTTGAAAGTGCTTCCTGGAAGGAACAGCCCTCAGCCAAAGGAGAATCAGGTCAGAAACTCCTATAAACCTTGGAAGCAAAGATTAGAGTTCTTACCTAAGAGAGATAGAAGTAACTCCTCAGAGACTTTTCTTAGAACCAGATTGATAAGAGAAAAACTGGGTAGAAGGGAAACCCCAGCTCATAAAGTACAAGTGTTTCCCTGTAATAGAGAACGTGTCAGAAGCTGCAGTTCAGAGTATAGCCCAGCTGCACGTCAGCAAGCTACTAATTGCCAGCAACGGGACACGGAGCTAGAGTCAGATTTTGAGGACCAGGCTGTATTAAAGGAACTTGTAAAGCAGTGTCAGAAGAGATATGTTCCACCCAACCAGAGAGTGATATCCGGGCGAGACAGGGAAGAGAGAAATCCTTTCTATGAACTGTTTAAGAGGGCCAATAAGCCTGAAACCCTGCAAGTGCCTAGGAGACGTAAGGATAGTAGATGGAAGCAGATACAGACTCTCCTTAAACATTTGAAGTCTGTGGATTCATTTTATCCTTGTGTTCAAGAAACCCCAGATCTTGAGAGTGAGCCGATGCAGACAGACAATCCCTTATCCTCTAGCAGTGACTTGGAGATGGATTGTGGCATCTGTAAGAAGGAGTTCTAAGGTGCAGTTTAATTGTATCCTATGTATATAAGGGTGCTGGGGAAGCCTAATCGTTGTTAAGCACACGTGGAATAAAAACCACAACACGGAGAAGTTTCTTTTTAGAAGTTTTATTAGGAAAGCCTTACTGGTGTTTGGAAGCAATGCTGTTATCCTGGAAAGTTGGAGGAAATATAAGAAGCTGATTTTTGAGTTGCATCTGTACCCTGAGAAGTATCAGGAGGACTGTTTCATTTTGGACTTTATTTGTTACAAACACGTATCTTCTCTTTTGCTCTGTTTTGGGGGAAGAAACCCTGTGCGACAATAAATATATTGTTCACCCTTAACCTAACTTTGGCTGTCATCACTGGGCTACAACTACATAAGAATACCAGGCAAACAGCACAAAGTAACTTTAACTGTGTCCCACTTTCTAACAGCCTTAATACTGGGGCTGAGTGGTGAGCGGGGTCACACAACTCATGGCGACCCTCTGGATAGTTGCTCATTGTTGACAGACTGGCACTCATAGCTGCACTTATTGTATATGTGTTCAACACATAAGCGTACATTTTTCACGTAATAGCAGTAAAGAAAGCGTCTTAATTTTCAGGCATTGCTTTAATTGTTTAGCATGCAGCTTTTGTTTTAACCTGGAAAACCAACCAATTGCTATGCAATGTGTGCCTTCGAGTCAGTGCTGACTCCTGGCGACCCAGCAGCTCCTGAATTTTCTTGACAGTGTGACCGGAAGTAGATTGCCAGGCCTTTCTTCCAAGGCAATGGAGAGTTAAGTGACTTGCTCAAGGTCATTAACCTTCTAGAAATTCAATCAAGATAGTGGTTTAGATCTGATGTGCAAGGGAAGACATAGGAGTGACTGTTGGCCAACAGGGCCGGCCCGTCCATTGAGCGAGAATGTTTTTTGCACAGGGCCCCGCGTTTCAGGGGGCCCCGCGCAAAAAACATTCTTTTGAAAAGTAAAATT
Source organism: Ichthyophis bannanicus (assembly GCA_033557465.1). Lineage (NCBI taxonomy): Eukaryota > Metazoa > Chordata > Amphibia > Gymnophiona > Ichthyophiidae > Ichthyophis > Ichthyophis bannanicus. The sequence goes on along the minus strand of CM066047.1, from coordinate 49,692,320 downwards.
GGAAAAAAAAAACCCCACCTGTCTGCTGCCGCGGTCGGGGCCGCCGCGGCAGAATCGAGCGTGCCGCGGGGCCCCCCTGTGCACGGCAGAGCCTGCCCTCCCCTGTAGCAGCTCTCTCTTTGGAGCTGAAGTCAGACACGCCGGCTTGCAGAGCGCGAGGGAGGAGTTTCTCCCTCGCGCTCTGCTCTGCAAGCCGGCGTGTCTGACTTCAGCTCCAAAGAGAGAGCTGCTACAGGGGAGGGCAGGCTCTGCCGTGCACAGGGGGGCCCCGCGGCACGCTCGAATCTGCCGCAGCGGCCCCGACCGCGGCAGCAGACAGGTTTTCTTTTTTTTTAAATTTTGGCTTGGCTGGGGGGGGGTTGTTAGGACTGCTAATGGGCTGGGCTGGGCTGGGGGGGTTGTTAGGACTGCTAATGGGCTGGGCTGGGCTGGGCTGGGGGGGGTTGTTAGGACTGCTAATGGGCTGGGCTGGGCTGGGGGGGGAGTTGTTAGGACTGCTAATGGGCTGGGCTGGGCTGGGCTGGGCTGGGGGGGTTGTTAGGACTGCTAATGGGCTGTGCTGGGCTGGGGGGGGGGTTGTTAGGACTGCCAATGGGCTGGGCTGGGCTGGGCTGGGCTGGGCTGGGGGGGGGTTGTTAGGACTGCTGCTGGGCTGGGCTGGGGGGGGTTGTTAGGACTGCTAATTGGCTGGGCTGGGCTGGGGGGGTTGTTAGGACTGCTAATGGGCTGGGCTGGGCTGGGCTGGGGGGGGGTTGTTAGGACTGCTAATGGGCTGGGCTGGGGGTTGTTAGGACTGCTAATGGGCTGGGCTGGGCTGGGCTGGGGGGGGTTGTTAGGACTGCTAATGGGCTGGGCTGGGGGGGGGGTTGTTAGGACTGCTAATGGGCTGGGCTGGGCTGGGCTGGGGGGGGTTGTTAGGACTGCTAATGGGCTGGCGGGGGGGGTTAGGACTGGTAATGGGCTGGGGGGATGGGGGTGGGTTAGGACTGCTAATGGGCTGATGGGGAGGGGTTAGGACTGCTAATGGGCTGGGGGGGGGGGTGGGGGTGGGTTAGGACTGCTAATGGGCTGATGGGAAGGGGTTAGGACTTGAGGTGGGCTGATGTGGTTAGGACTGGTAATGGGCTGTGGGCTGATGGGGGGGGGGGTTTAGGACTGGCAATGGGCTGATGGGGTTAAGACTGGAAGTGGGCTGATGGGGGGGTTAGGGCTGGTAATGGGTTATAGGGGGGGCTTAAACTGAAAATGGGGTGATGGGGGGTTAGGACTGGAAGTGGGTTGATGGGGGGCTAGGACTGGTAATGGGTTGGGTGGTTGCTATGACTGGAAATGGGCTGAGTGGAAGGGGAGGCTTGAACTGCAAATAGCTGATGGGGAGGGAGCTTGGAATGGAAATGGGCTGTGAGGGAAGGGAGCTAGGACTGAAAATGGGCTGATGGAGCAGCTAGGATAGGACTGGAAATGGGCTGTTGGGGGGAGCTAAGATTGGAAATGGGCTGTGGTGGGGGCTTGAATTGAAATGGACTCATGGAGGGGCTAGAACTGAAAGTAGGCTCATGGGGGGGGCTTGGACTGGAATTGGACTGAGTGGAGGGGAGCTATGATTTGACATGGGCTGATGATGGGGCTAGGAAATGACTAGAAATGGGCTGATGGGGGGCTAGGATTGGAAATGAGCTGATGAAGGGACTCAGACTGAAAATGGATGGGGGAGCTAGGACTGGAAATGGGTTGATGGTGGGCTAGGACTGGAAATGGGCTGATGCAGGGACTAGAAGGGAATGGATGCTGGGTGAGACTGGAACTAGAAGGGAGCTGATGTTGGGGGAGGATTAGAATGGGATGGGGCTGGGAGAGTAAAATGGAGAGGGGACAAATATTTTGTGTGGGAGGGATGAAAAATCTACAATTGGCCTGGTATTGGGAGAATAAGTGGGGATTGAGGATGGAGGGGTAAAATTTGTGTGGATGAAATAGGAATGAGGAAAGAGCAAAAGGAGAAAGATTAGTATGTTAAAGCAGATGTAGAGAGAGAGAGAATGGAAAAAAAAACTAGAAGAGAGAAGAAAGAACAAATGGACAGCAGACGATGGACAGTTAGCAGAAAACATGAAGAAACCAGAAGAAAGTGGCTGGAACAATTGCAACTGAAAAAAAATGCACAAAAGGTAGAAATATCTCTTTATTTTGAATTTATTAACTGGAATATGAAACCTCTAGTGAATGTGCATCATTAACGTCTGTGCTTTGTTTGGTACAAGAGGAAATTAATTTATAGTTTTATTTCTACAGTGTTGTTGTACTTCCAAGTTTGGCTTTTGGGGTTCCCAGTTTAATTATTGCCTTCCTGTTTCTAAATTGTGATTCCTTGTTTGGTGATGGTCTATGTTCTGCATTTGTAACTGAGCTGAGGTATTCTGTTTATGTAATTCCTATTTGACATTGCCACTTGTTCTCTTTCCCCAGTATTCTCTGAAATGTATTGGTTTAATATTTGCAGTGTTGCCTTTTGATAGGTAGGGTATGGTGCTTTGTGAGTCCTGGTAATGCTGTCAGGATACGGTGGGTTTGCTATGGGTTCTAAATGGGCAGCGTTTGTAGTGGTTCCTTATGTGCCTGGCGGTTGGCACTGGATTATAGTAATGTAGAAATCTTTTAGTCTTTCTTTATCCATACACTCATTAAGAGACATGTTTACTAAAAGTTAGTGTATGGTAACATTATGCAAATATTTATGCAAATAAGGCCACTTATGCAAATGAGGCCCCGCACTGAGTCTCCGCACATGGCCCCGCACCCCCCTTGGGCCGCCCCTGTTGGCCAATGTTGACTGTTTGGAAAAGGGCTCAAAAACTCTTTGTGCAGCCAGCAGCCTGTCAAGGCTGTCTTTCAAAACAAAGTAGAAATCTGGGCTATATTCCTGCTTCTTCAAAGAAAAGCAGTAACCACCACCTTGTTTGGGATAAAAAGCAAATATAAATCACTTATGGATGATTAGTTCATAAGCTATTCTCTTGCTTCATTCTTCATAGGACAACCCCATTACATGGGGTAAGCATTGACATTGCCAGCATATACCAACAGATGAGCTGATGCTGAAAGGGCCGTCTGACCTATTCTAGTAGTAAGAGTCAGTGTTCCATTTGTGGAGATGTATTTGGACACCTTGATTTTATATCAGTTGCAATATTGGCTCATTGCTGAGATGACCTTATATTCAGTGTTCTTACAATTAAAAAAATCAGTTGCCGTCTTCATGAGTTTGTTGAAGTGAACAATGTTGATCTTGATTTGACCTAGGCATTTAAAAAGCACATCACACTACATGTAAGAGACCTTCCACATTCAGTTGTTATATTCATAGTGAGGGTCCTACTGGTTTTTGGCTGGTCTTCTAGCCCTTTAAAGAGATCTGTACATGCTAGTTATGCCTAGTTGAAAAAATAACAGTCAGTTTTCATCAGGATATCTGGGGCATAAATTGAAACATCTAAACAAGACATTTCAATGTATGCCGATATTTAGCGACGCTAAACATTTGCTTAACATCGCTGAATATAGGCACCTTGGTGTGCAGCGAAATGTATACATAGTTTAAACATCTGGGTGCCAAAAATAGATATCTATATATTTAAACTATGAACCCAATTCTGAGACACAGTGGGTCATGCAGCCACGCAAGCCGTCCTGCCTTTATTTGACCTCCACCTCTCCCCGCACGGCTATGACAGGAAGAGTCGGCAGAGGGCGGGAGGGGGTGGGGTCTGGGCAGAGCAGGGGGTGGGCCAAGGTGGTAGGATGTACAGGGCCGATTCCATTGTTGGCCCTGCATGTCTGGGAGTCACTGGGAGGCGGCCTCCTTATTCCACCTCACAGGTGGAATAAGAACAGGCTGCCCCCCTCCCGGAATCATATCACGGCGCATGTGACTTCCCGCCACCTGATCGGGACACTGGCTGCCCCCCTTGGGCATGGGCGGCAGGGAAGCGGAGTCCCAGGGTGTGCCACACACATGCTGCCGCAGGGATGATGACATCCCCATGGCAACGGAAGGGGCACTCTGGCCTGTCCTAAGGCCCGATTCTGACTGTTATGGGAATGTTTTGCTCCCATGGTTCAGAATCAGGTCCAAATGGGCCCGTCCTATTTGGGGCCATCCGGATGGCCCAAACATGCCCCTTAGGGAATCAGGATGCACGTGTCTGACTAGGTGCTTCAGGTTATACCTGGTTTTCCAGCACCTAAATCAAACAAATGGGGCATGTGCACTAAAAGGCATGCCGTTGATGTGCATTTGAAACACAGAACTAATGTGGAGGCCTTTGCTAACTTTTGGGGGCATGTGTACCCATCCCCCTGCTGCTAGCTCATTGGTAATGTGCTACACCATGCTAACCAGCACACAGGTGCACTTACAAACACCCCTTTAGGAGGTGTTGTGAACCCATTTGTAGTTAGCACATTCCCATAACACGCTAACTGTAATGCACCATCAATATCCACATTACACCCCTAGCCTGCCCATTCCTCACCCAATCGCCCACTAACTCACATGGGAGTTTTAACGCAGTCTCCATAATAACAGCATGGCTACTTAGCGCACAGCAAACCCTGTGCTAATGGTTACTGTGGTTTGGTAAACATGCTCCATAATCTAGGCATCTAGGTGCCAAATATTGGCACCGAGATGCATAAATTATGCATTTCAGATTCTCCACCCCTGGAATGCCTCAAATCTAACCTCCGCCAAATGCACTGTATGATGCATTTAAATCCCGCTCTATGTATAATACTGCAGAAAATTGCACAGCACCAAACATCAAAGTGCCTTTTAAATATAGAGGAGATAGTATTTGATTTCCAAAATTAGTGAATCTGAATAAACAGTGCATAGCATTTCTGGCTGATTTTTGAAATGATGAAATATATTACACAATGTGTTTTTTTTAGGATTTTACATATTTTCAGCAGTGTCCTTGATAATGTATCTAGAGAAGCATATCTAATTCCCTTCTTGGATCTAATTATTTCTTTTATAGTCTACAGCTGCTGATTTAGGCTCTTGTAACCTTGACAAGTAATCAAAAGTCACTTCTGAGGTTCAGTTCGAGATACTGCTGCAATGTAGTTCTGAATAGCAGCTCAATTATTTTAAGTGATCTCACAGTAAAATTTAGAATGACCTCCCATTACAATGAGTCATCTGTGTTGTTGGGTCATCACTGTCTTAATTGCTGCTGGATAACATAAGAGTTTCATTGCACTACAGATGTCTGTATATCTGAGATGTGCTCAGTTAGAAAGTATGCAACTTTATTCTGTCTAGAATTTCATCAGTATTTGAAAGCTATTTATAGATACTCAGGGCACCATAAAACAAATTTACACTCTCAACAGTAAAAGCTTGCAAAAGTATATAGATATTTAATAGATCACTTGTCCAATTATTGGTCCAGGAAGTCTCTGGATCCTCATAGCAGACTCAATAAACAATTTCTGAGCCTACTTAAGCATAAGATGTTAGGTTGTTTCATCCCTATCTTCTGGAATTCAATTCCTATAGAGATGCACCTACAACAGGATTTGCTAACATTTCTTAAAAATATTACAACTTGCTTTTATTTTTCCAAGTCTTTGGATAATTTGTTGAAGTTATGATGACAGTTGATATGGGTTGACTTTAAGGAAATTGATTATTGGGTTATCTAGTTCAGAGGTAAGATTTTTTATTGATTTACTATGATCGTGTTTATTAGTCTGGAGTTGACTTTAAGGGGTATGTCTACTAAAGTGCGTTAGTTGCTACAGTGGGGCCAACACAGATTTTTCACCCTACGGTAGCAGCTAACACGCAAGAAAAACAAATATCACTGGCACTTTTCTGCAATATCTGTTTTTTTGCAAAGTGCAGGGATGGTGGGGCAGATCAGAGTGGGGAGTGAGTGTGACCCGGTTGGAGTCAAAGCTAAGTATCCTGTTAGCTGAGTGTTCTGCTGTTATTTGATGACAACAGTTTGCTAGCTTTTTTCTTCTTTTTTTGCACAAATATCAAGCAATATTTATGCAGGGATGACTGTTTGATTTTGATTTTTTGAAATATGAAGATGTGAAGATGTTTGGATTACTTTGACATATTTTCCCCTGCAATAGAGGGTTTTTTTTGACAGCTGATATTTTAGATATAGTTGACTATTGTAGACAGTGTTATGTAATATCCTGCTGGTCGGCTAGTCCACCCTCTTTTCTTTATGGTTTAAGAGGGCAGCTGAGGTCATTTTTCCTCTATATAATTTCATGTGCTTGTGAATTTGTTTTTTGGAAGCTCTCTTTCGGTTTTGTGTTTCTTTGGGGGTTTTTTCTGCTGTTTCGGGGTTTTTTTGTGCCTCATTTGGGGTTTTCTTTTCTCTTTTTATGTCAATTGGGCCCCTTTGAGAGGATCTCTATTGTAAATTGTTGGCAGCCACCATGCAAGACATTTTCATGCAGTGGCTGCCAAAATCAGGCCTGATCACGGCTACAGATAACGCCTGAGATCCTGTTAACACAACTAGCAGCGGACATCTGCCTTGGAGGTGACTGTGCCTCCAATGCTGCGATTGGGCCTCTCCCTTAAACAATATTATCAGTGCCACGGTGTAGAGATCCATGCCACCGGCAATATAAAAAAACACAGGCCTGCCCCTCCCTTCAACACCGATCCCCCCTGGACAGTTCTCGATCTCAGTGATGCTGTAAGCAAACAACATGCAAATAGGCTGTGCACAAAAGATCTATGCTAAAGAAGGAGAGCAAACCAGACACCTGCAGATGTGTGGAATTCTATCTGGCACATATAACAATATTATTCTGCACAGAATATCTACAAAGAATAATGAGGTTTATGCGCCAGAAAGCATATCAACCTATGCGCATAACATTGTTTCAGCTGCTTTTTTTTCAGCACTCTCTTCAGCAAAGCCAGAAACAAAGTTGCGGGTGCTGTATGCTCAAGAAACAGGCATAAATTCCTCACCAGTACTGACCACAGACCTATGAGCTAACCCCAGACCTCACATTAAAAGTCCAGCATTGAGCTCAGCATTCTGATCATCTGTGCACCTCTCTTCATCTACACTGCATAGCCAATTGTTTCATTACCATCCATTTAAATGCACCGGGCACTGTCGTTAGTGCAGCCATGTGTGCATTGGTTATGCTCGTGTTAGATCCCTTCCTGCATTCTGCGTCCACATTAGCGCAGAAAATTGTGCATAAACACTGCCCCAATGGCAGCAAACTTTGTTGCATTAAGCCTTAGGTGACTAGATTTAGTTTCTCAGAGGGGAGAACATTTTCTCACTGAGAGATGTATCAAGCTAACTGCTTAGTTAGCCGGCTGGACCTCACTGAAAATTAGCTCCTAAGCCTTCTTGCATTCTGTTTTTTATGGGAAAAAGCTTAGCGAATCAGGTCTATAGTGTTCGTAGTTCAAGGACACACCTGTATGTATTCTCTGACCTTGGTCAGATTAATCCTCATACGAGTGTATCACTGTTTTCATTTTGCAGTTACATTTTCACCATTAAGACAAATATATGGAAGATTGTTTATTTTCCTGATATCAGATCAATTATTGACCGTTACCTCAGGATGCCTCTTCTTCACAGCTATTTATTCATATTTTAAAATTATTTTCATCCCACAAAATTTATATGCCACACAGGACAATCACAGGGACCAGATACACTGCAAACAAAAATATACTATGCTAATAAAATAAATACGCATTCTGGAACCACACGTTGGGGGTTATTCCAGAAGCTGAATAGACCGTTTGCACGTGCCTCGGAGACATGTCTGCGATGAAAACATCTACGAACGTATTCCTGTCCCCGCTGCCCACAGACATCCATTTTGCTTGCATGGGGTTGTCTGTACATGCCCATGAAGGGGTGGAACAGGGTGTGGCCAGGCCCAGAGACGTGTATGTCGTATTCCAGAAATCCCCATGTACGCTTATGACCTTTTCCATTGACGTACACGTAATTTCTGCTAGAGACGTGGATTAAGGCCAGTACTAGTAATTTTCACAATTTTTCTCTGTGAGTGAGAGTGTGTGTGTGGTTGGAGGGTTGCACAGGAGGACGTGTGTGTGATTTACAAATCATCTGTACCTGGAGTTGGAGCTCCACCTCACTGCCATAGCACACAGGGCCTGTGCATCGGAAGGTGACCAGAGCACTATCCTTCCTGGCAACAAGTACTTTCCAATCTGTGCTGGCAGCCACTGCAGGTCTAAGCCAGGCGGCAGTGTCCAGGTTCATCACCCAGTTTCTGAGCTCTTTCCTGATGCGTGCCTCAGATTACATAGCATTCCCTCACATAGTGCAGCAGAGGCATCAGACAATGCTTTAGTTCCATGAGGTGGCTGGGTTCCGTTCTGTGCTGGAGGTGATAGACTGTATGCATGTGGCCCTGAGGCCCCCTCGACAGAGGCCACATACTGCAACCGGAAAGCATTCCACTCTCTCAATATTCAAGTAAGGTGCAATGCACTGAGGGAAATAACTGATGTTGTGGCAAGATTCCTTGGATCATGCCATGATTCCTATATCCTCAGCCAGTCCAGGATCCACGCAAGCTTCGAGACTGGTGAAATCTCTGGAGGGTAGCTACTAGGTAAGATGACACAGAGATCCCCTCTCCCAAGCCCACACAGACCTGACTAGGGGAGCATTGCCACAAAGCAGACTGTGGGAAGGCAAGCAGGGTTGCCCCATAGTTAGCAAATGTGTACAGATTGAAATAAGCCAAGACAGAGAGTGTGCATTGTTTGGGACAGGTGTAACCACATGTAGGGAGCTGCTGTGAGAAACGTCAGCACCCAGATATGTGGTAAAAAGATGCTATAGCTATGGAATGACAGTATAATACAGTCAGAAAGCCATACAATGAGAAAAGACACTTAGATGTACGTTTAGACCGAGGAGGCATGGCTGCCCGAGGCATCCATGTTTATATCGTGGAGACGTGTCCGATTGGAGACATGGAAATATTTGGAATACAGTGAGCACGTGTATGTCCCGCAAATGGGCACATCCATGTTGCCATTTATATGTGCCCTGGACTAATAGCACGGACATGTTTCTCCGCTTCTCCTTTCTCCACCTGTGTGTGTTTCCCGCACCCTAGACACCAGTTCCTCTACATATTCATGGTGCAAATGAAATATTTAGCAGACACAAAGGAGATGGAGTATCTGACAGTGCTAGATTCAAATAAGCTATGTCTTTTGGGGGGGGGGGGGTATGTTGACAATGCACTTAGCCAATATGTTGTGAATTTGCTTGAACTCATATTCCTCTAAATATGCATTGATGGTCCCTGAGTAGGTTCAAGGTATGGACAGCCATGGCAGAGGTGAGCTTCTTCCATGTTACGATGACCTAGTCTGTTATAGAATTGTGGGCAGAGAGGCTAGTCTCGGTGTGGATTAGGGTGTTGCAAAATGTTCTGCTAGACCACGTTCCAGGTACAGCTGCAGGAGCGGGCATCTGTGGCTCACAAATGATTATTAACAGACAGTCCCTTGCTGATGTCTGGTAAGGTAATGGCATGCCTTGGATATCTGGCAGCACTAAACTGACCTAGTGAAACTTGTAAGATGTCTTCAAGCTCAGGGAACTCCTTTAATGTTAATGTTTCCACTTCTGTGCCATTGGTCTTGCGTTTATGTGGGTTCTTCCCATTATTGGCAGGTGGTATCCGCCCCATGGCAGGAGATTTTCATTTCACCAACATCTTTCATTGCCCTTCCATCTCTTTCCTCTGAGAATGTGTCCTCTCCTGCTGCCTGATGAGGTTCTGAAAAGTGCAGCCATCAGTCCACTGCTTGGTGAGGCAGGTCCCAAGCTACACTTAGTGAAGGGACACGGCATGCCATATTTTCTTGCTTTGACTTTGCTATAGGCAGTCTTCTGTTCATTGTCACACATCAGTTCAAATGGTCCTTGTATTCTCCAGCTTCATTTGCTCATCCACCTGTCCCTCAGGTCATAGTTCACACATAATAAATCATCTATCCACCCCTCCTCCTCCAGGTCATAGTTATTGCTGTTTTACACAGCTGATCTGGAGTGGAGGAGTAGCCTAGAGGCTAGAACACTGGTGTGTTAACCTAGCGACTGGGGTTTGATACCCACTAGCACTCCTTGTGGCCTTGGTAGAGTCATAGATCCTCCGTTGCCTTCAAAGCAAGGTCTGGCAATTTACTTCTGGTTACACTGCCAGGAAATACAAGGAGTCAGCACTAGCTCAAAGGTATTTCTTTCCCATCATGAGGTCAGACTGTGTGTTCCTGTGTTGGACAGACTCCTGCTTGAGTGAACCACAGGAATTCTCTACATTTCCTATTACAGTAGCGATTAGGCTGCCTTGCTGTCATGCAAGTAGTGGCATACCTCTAATGGGACTGTGCCTGTCACACCCCCTCACCCCCAGCAAACTCAAAATAGTTACTGATTTAAAGACCCTGAGGAGTGCTCTTTTTTGGCTGCTCTCATACGGTTTCGCTTTTTCCTGTTTCTCTGGCCAAGCTGCCTTTTCTCTGGTGTTTCCAATTGGTCGCTCAAAGAGCCAATGTAGCATAGATGATTTACTATTTGATGGACCCTTGGCAACACCTACCCCTGTGAGCCTCCTCTGGAGTGGAGGAGTAGCCTGCTGGTTAGGGCAGCAGCCTGGTACTGGAAAGAGCAGTACTCCTCAGATACAAACGTTTATCATAAGCTCTCTGGGGACAGGGAAATGCCTACAATATTTGATCCTAACATGCCCTTCATATGGAAGTAAATAAACATGTCCTCTCACAGCTCCTACCATTGTGGATTAGGGCTGTGCAACTCTGGCATCATTTCTGCTGTTTTCTCAGCTGGGCCTCACTCACTAGTTGGCTGTAAGTGGGAACAGCAGCAGGACCGTCGCAGGTGACTCCCACCACTCTGAGCCAGGGGTGGGGCGGCCCAGTACAAACTGAGTGACTTTCTTGCTTTTCTGCCTCCCACACCCTGGGCTCAGGGAAGGAGAGGGCATCTGCCTCAGATCTCAGAGCCTATGGAAGGCAGCGGCCAAGGTCATCTCTGAGGAGTTTGAAGGCAGGACTGGCGAAATGAACGTGACCAAAGCTGACTGATTCCAACCAGGGGTGGCTCAAGGCAATCTGCTGCCTGAGGAGAAGGATGAGATGGTGGCTCCAATCAGGGACTGAACCAAACCAAAAAGCCGATTAGATTATATGGAAGAAATGCAAGATGTTTGCACACCAAGGAACTAAAAGAGTGCGCAAACCAACAGCACAGTTTATAAAATCAAATTATAACTCGTTTTTATTTTGTTATAAACTGCGTTATGGTTCTTGCTTTTTCTTTTTCAAGATATATTTTTCATCCACAGTGGGTGCAGAGCAGAACCAGGACATTCATTCATCCACAGAACTCAATATCTTAAAAAAAAAATCTGATTCTGATCATCTCACTAACAACAAACATTCTCCAGTACCAGGCATAGTGTGAACTAATACAAAACCCTACAACAAAGAACACATCTACCATACCATACCATATCAGCACCAACTTCCAAAACTCACATAAGGAGCCCATGTAAAAAAAGGTCACTGTAAATACTACAATTTATTTATTTATTTATTTACATTCTCTTATATGCCGCGCTATTCTGCATCAGTGCGGTTTACATTGAACAAATTGAAATGGGCCCTGGAACACACCTATTTGAAAAGCTGAACAAGTCAAATTAATACAGTATAGATCTTTATGTACAAACTCCATGTTAATAGAACACCTGGCCTCAGTCACACACTCAGAACACAGACCCTCACCAAGTACAGAATAAGTAACTACAATCTAAAGTAAGAATAAAAATATGTCGACAAAATTTAAACTGAGACAAATATGAGACAAACACTGGCCACGTGATAGCAATGGCATACTAAGGGCGAGGCAGTGGGCGCAGTTGTCCCTGGTGTTGACAGTACAGGCCCACAAGGGGTGTCCCACACTCTGCAAACCCACTTTCAGTTGTTTGCTGGCTTGCTCCGTGGCCTCCACTCCAGGCCTCCGCTGTTCCCTCCTGAGATGTTGTGGTAACAGCCACACCAAGGGACTTTGGCCTGGGAGGGAACAGTGGGCCTGCAAGGAAGGTCACACTGCAAGTCAGCAGACAACCAAAGGTATGTTAGACGAGCATGCACACGGGGACAGGTGCGTGGGTGTCTGCTCCAGGTGTCACATCAGCTAGGCACAATACAACTGTATACACTGTGGTGAAGAATGCCCTCCAGAGGAGATGGAGATTGAAGAAAATCCTGAAAAGCGAAAGGATTTACACAGGATTTTCAATCCTAGAAGGAAAAAAAACACACTGCTCTGCTGAGCTGAGAACAGACACCAGCCCAGGGGAGGAGTTAGGCAATGCTGATTGGGCACACCCAGGGGTTGGACAAGGTGTGCCGGGAAAAGAAACTCTTTTTAAAGCTTTGAACAAGGCTGCTAAGCAGACTAGGTGGGAGAGTGTCTCCAAGACGAAGTCGTCGGAGAGTGGATCCAAGACCAGGAAGCAGTTTGGCTGTACGAGTGAGTCTGGAAGATTTGAGAGTGTTTGGAAAGGTTCTGCAAGGAGTTCTAAACATGCTGTTAAGAGGAGTCCTGTGAGGAATGGACGGAGCCATGTTTTAGAATCCTGGGAGAAGCCAGAACCCTGGAGTAGAAAGCCTCAAAGGCAGGCACACTTTGAAGAAAACTCATTCTACAGGATAGAGCCCGGACCTGGAAAGCCCAGAAAGACCCACACCTGGAAAGCTCTTGAGCTACTAAAGAGGAGGAGAGGAGCCTGGCAGAAAGAAGGCAGTTCTGATACAAGCCAAGATAGAGAAGATAAAGCACAACTTCCTATTTTTAGGGCTTGGTTGAAGGAACCTGTTCATTGCCCTGAACTGTTTAAGCCGAGTGCTGCAGTGGGAACAGTTAGTAATGGGGAGAAGGACATAGTATTTGCTGACAACTGCCAATCTGATCAAAAGCAGGCTGAATTGCTCTTCCAAGAATTTAAGCAGTTTTTAGAACTGAAAGCAGGAAAACAGCAGAAGCTTAATGAAGATAGTAGTTCTGTTAAGTCAGAGGATGTGATGCAGGTAGAAAATGATTTACCTACCGTAAGCACTGACCCTTGTAGCATGGACTGCTCTATATGTTGTAAAGAAGAGTAATATAAAAGAAGCTTGGCAAGTGTTGTATGAAAGGAATGCAAACGTTGCTGTTTCTGCTGCCTGTGCCGTGAAGAGTTAATTATTTGCACCTGTGTTCTGAACCCACGCTGTGAGAAGAACAGCTGGTATTATGAGGCTGCAATGTTCATAAGCTACCACTCGAGGCAGAGCTGAGTTAAGCTCCTCTATAGATGAAAAGCTGAAGTTAAAAGCTAATTCTATTTCAGTTGTCCTAAGTTCCTGATTACTTCTGTTTGTGTTAAAAGTGCACCCTTTACGTTTATGTATTTGAATTTTGATGTGCTGGAGAAACATCCCCAATACAAATAAATATTTCTTGCAAGCCTTACCATCTTTGTCGCAACTACACTTCATTCCCGAGAGAAAAGAGAGTGAACTACAATTCCCATCATCCCTAGGGAACAGTTTACCTCTACTCCTAAGGGACAATAAGGCCACTCCTGCCGGTTAGCTCCAGGGCGCAGGCAGGAGCGTCGCAACACTTACAAAATCATTTGAAGCTTCTGTCATTTTTGCCACTCCAGAGTCCATGCTAACATGGCTACCTTGCAGACAATTATCATCATGCTGACTTGTGAAGGCTCCATTGTAATACTTTCATGTGGGGGGGAGGGTGGCACATGACTCACACAGACGGCCTCACTGGCTGCACTGGACGCTAGTTCCTCCTGGTGATGCACCACAGCTGGCTGGGAGGTAGGCAGCAGCAGCAGCTGTTCCTCTCCCATTCTCCCAGTCCGGTTTCTGCCTCCTCCTTCTCTCTCCTCCCATCCCCCAGCCTGACCCCTCCCCTCCCCCATCCCTGCCCCTGCCTCCCAGCCTAGCCCGTACCCCGCCACTCCCATCCCCCAATCTGCCCCCTCCCCAGCTGTTCCCCCTCCCGCTCTCCCAACCTGATCCCTGCCTCCTACCCCTCTCTCATCCCATCCCCTAGCCTGGCTCCTGCTCCCTGCCCCCTCCCCTAATTGTCCCACATATAGAGAATTACAGTAATTCAAACAGGAGGTGAGTAGGGCATGGTGTAGAGTGACAAGATAGCACAGTTACTTACCTGTAACAGGTGATCTCTGGGAACAGCAGGAATAAGTCTTCACATATGGGTACGTCGGTACCGACGGAGCCTGCGCGGGAACGCTCCCCAGCTTCCCAAAAAAGGAAAGCTTTTGGGAGCATCCCACAGTGCCTGCGTGCTGCCTTCCCACCTTTCCTAACCGCCTCTCCCCAGTTCAAGTTTTAAAGCTGAGACAAAGAGAGAGAGGAAAGGAAAGATAGATAGAGAGATACAACTCCTAGGGTAGGTGGGTGGGTTGTGAAGACTTATTCCTGCTGTTCCCAGAGATCACCTGTTACAGGTAAGTAACTGTGCTATCTCCAGGAACAAGCAGGAATGAGTCTTCACATATGAGGACTCCCTAGCTAGAGATGCCTGGGAGATCCCCAAGGTTGTGAGACCCTGAGAAGGGCTCTACCTCCTCCTATGGATCTCAGGCATCCATCCAGGGAAGGAGGGTAGGAGTTGATTAAGCATGGAACAGGTGTTTGAGAACAGCCTGACCAAACAAGGCATCCCGGTGGGAGTCCTTGTCCAAACAGTAATGGGCTGTGAAGGTATGAACCGAGGCCCAGGTGGCTGCTCGACAGATCTGGTCGATGGACACAGAATTTAGATGAGCCATAGAGGTGGCCATGGCTCTCACATTATGAGCCGTGACATGGCCCTCCAGAGAAAGGTTCTTACTCTGGTAGGCGAAAGAAATACACTGAGCAATCCAATTGGACAGTGTCCTCTTAGAGACTGGAAGTCCCAAATGAGAGGGATCAAAAGCAACAAAGAGTTGGGAAGACTTTCTGTGTTGCTGTGTCCTTTGTAAGTAAAAAGCAAGAGCCCTTTTACAATCCAGGGTATGAAGATTCCTTTCTGCACTTGATGCATGAGGACCTGGAAAGAAGACAGGTAAATATACCTCTTGGTTCAGATGAAAAGGTCAGACCACTTTAGGCATAAAGTGTGGATTGGTCCTGAGGACTACCTTATCATGATGAAACCTTGTATAAGGTGGATTAGCCACCAAGGCCTGTAGCTCACTGATGCGGTGAGCTGATGTGACGGCAATGAGGAAAATAACCTTCCAGGAAAGAAATTTCAAGGAGGTGGTGGCTAAGGGTTCAAAAGGTGGCTTCATAAGCTGACCAAGAACCAGATTTAAGTCCCATGCCACCGGAGGAGGCCTAATGGGAGGTTTAGTTAAAGTTAGGCCTCTCATGAATCTTGCAATAAGAGGATGAGAGGAAATAGGCTGTCCATTGAGAGGCTTAAGGGATGCTGCAATAGCACTCAAATGGACTCTTACTGAATTCGTCTTAAGGCCTGCATTGGAGAGATGCAGGAGATATTCCAATAGAGAATTCAAAGGTAGTGCTAGAGGGTCAAGACCCTTCTCAGCACACCAAATGGAAAACCCTTTCCATTTAAAAGCATAGGAATGTCTAGTAGAAGGTTTTCTGGAAGCATGGAGGATATCCTTCATCTGCTGAGAAAGATTCCAACCTTGAAGGTCTAAGCCTTCAGCAACTAAGCCCTGATGTGAAGGGACTTGGGGTTTGGGTGCCACAAAGTTCCCTCCTCCTGGGACAGGAGGTCTGGAGCAGCTCCCAAGTCCAGGGAGGGAGCTTGGGAGAGATGCAGAAGTAGAGGGTACCACACTTGGCGTGGCCAGCGTGGAGCTATGAGGATCATAGATCCTTGATCCCTCTGGAGCTTGAACAGAGTCTTGGGAATTAAGGGAATGGGTGGAAAGGCATACAGGAAGTCTTGACCCCAGTGAAAAGGAAGGCATCCTTGGCCTGAACTCCCTGACACGGAATTCTGGAACAGAACCGGGGAGGTTTGGCATTCCACGGACTTGCAAAGAGGTCTATGTCCGGGGTTCCCCACTCTTGAAAGATTCTGAGTACCTGGTCCATGTGCAGGGACCATTCGTGTGGAAACAGAACTCGACTGAGTCTGTCTGCCCAAGAGTTTTGGATTCCTGGAAGGTATATGGCCAGGAGATGGATTTGATGCTCTCTGGCGAAGGCCCACAATCTTAAAGCTTTGTTGCAAAGCGACAGAGAGCCAGTTCCTCCTTGCTTGTTTATGTAAAACATGGCTACCTGATAGTCCTCATTCATACGGACAGTCTTGTAGCTGAGCAGGGTATGGAAGACCTTGAGAGCTAGAAAAACTGCTCAGAGCTCCAAGTGGTTGATATGTAGAGAGGACTCCTGTGGAGACCAAGTGCCCTGAGTGGAGAGGTCTTGTAGACGAGCTCCCCAACCTGTTGGGGAGGCATCTGTTGTGAGGGTTGCTTGGGGCAACAAATGTTGGAAGGGGGACCCCAGCAACAGATTTTGGGTGGATTTCCACCATTGGAGAGACCAAAAGAGGCGCCTGGAGGTTGCTATTTTGTCTGACAGACTCCCTGATGCTTGAGACCACTGGGTGGTCAACGTCCATTGAGCTGCTCTCATGTGAAGGCGAGCATAGGGGACCACATGCACTGTGGATGCCATGTGTCCTAGCAGTTGTAGCATCTCCCGGGCAGTTAAATGGCTCTTTGAATGAATCTGGGAGGCTAACTGCATTAGGCGTAGGCAACGGGCCTGAGGAAGATAGGCCCTTGCAGTGGTAGTATCTAGCCAGGCCCCTATGAACTCTAGGGACTGAGTAGGGGTGAGCTGGGACTTTGGGAGGTTTACCACAAGTCCCAGATACTGTAGAATACGCCTTGTGCAGTCCAAGGAAGTCTGGGCCTCTGACTGAGATGGAGCTCGGATGAGCCAGTCGTCCAGGTATGGGAATACAAATATTCCCAGAGTGCGTAGAAATGCAGCTACTACTGCCATGCATTTGGTGAACACTCTTGGAGCAGAGGCCAGACCGAAAGGAAGCACCCTGTATTGGTAATGCTTTCCTTGGAAAAGGAAACGGAGGAATCTTCTGTGAGATGGATGGATGAGGACATGGGTGTATGCATCCTTGAGATCTAGAGAACAAAGCCAATCCTGACTCTGAAGGTATGGAAGGAGAGTGCCCAGAGAAAGCATCTTGAATTTCTCCTTGCATAGAAATTTGTTCAATTCTCTGAGATCTAATATGGGTCTGTAGCCCCCTGTTTTCTTTGGGATCAGAAAGTAGGGGGAGTAAAACCCTGACCCTTGTTGAGGAAGAGGTACCTCTTCTATTGCCCCTTGGGCAAGAAGGGAAGCCACCTCTTGACCTAGAAGGTCGAGGAGAGATGTTGGAGAATTGAAATGTCTCACCATGGTATGAGGAGGAAGGTTTGAGAAATGAAGTTTGTACCCCTCCCTTATGATGGAGAGGGTCCACTGCTCTGTTGTAATTTGCTCCCATCTGGGAGCAAAATGAGCTAACCTTCCTGGAATGGTGAGAGGCTCTGGCTGTTTCAGAGCCAGAAAGGCTAAGTTCTCTAGCATCAAGTCAAAAGCCCTGAGGAGGCTGGGTCTGCTGAGTTGCAGCAGCCCCTGTAGGCTTAGGCCTGGCTTGCTTAGATTGCTGACGCTTGGCAGCAAAACGCCCTGTAGATGATTGTTGGCCAGAAGCAGGATGGAATCTGCCTTTCTTGAGGAAAAAAGACTTCTTGAAAGTTTTTTTCTTGGCAGGAATGGAGGTTGACTTTGAAAGTCTATCCAAAGCAGAATTTTCTGCATCCATTTGAGTGGCTTTTATTTGCCAATCTTTGCCAAACAGGTTTTCTCCTGTACAGGGAAGATTTCCCAAGCCATCCTGGACCCAAGATTCTAGATCAGAAGCTTGGAGCCAAGCAATTCTGCATGCAGCTATGGCAATGGCGGAAGCTCTGCTGGCACCCTCAAAGAAGTCAAAAGCTGCCCAGTTGGAAAACTTTGAAATATCTTGAGTATGCTTGAGCCAAATAAGAAATTCTTCCCTTTTATCCTCTGGAAGAAAAGGGAGGAAAGTGTGCAGCTTATCTGCAACGTCTTTCAGAAACATTCCCATATAAAGACTATAGGAGTTGATTCTGGCAATGAGCATACTGGCTTGGAAGATTTTCCTACCAAAAGCATCCAAGGTTCTGCATTCTCTTCCTAGAGGAGCAGAGGAGTGTCTTTTTGCACTCTTTATCCTTTTCATAGCTGACTCCACCACAATAGAATGGTGAGGAAGCTGTGTTTTATGAAAACCAGGACAAGGAGGGACACGGTACATGGTGTCCAACCTACGAGAATGAGGAGAAATAGTAAGAGGAGTCTCCCATAAGTCAATCATATGATCATAAAGTATCTCATGAATTGGCAAGGTGACTGCCTCCTTAGGAGCCTTGGAATAACCTAAAATATCTAATTTTTTAGCTCTAGGCTCTGATTCAGAAGTTACTGAAATAGAAAGCCCTTTAGCCACTTCTCTTATGAAGTCTTGAAAGGACAAGTCTTCTGGAGGAGACATTCTTCTTTTTGGAGAAGGCGGCTCTTCAGGAAGGGCTAAGGATACTTCAGCAGATGCCTCCGATGCATCAGAATCTTCGGAGGAATCAAAGTATCGACTGTCAGGGTGCTCTTTCAAAGCTCGATACGCGTACCGAGCCGTATCGACATCGGGCGTTATCGGTACCGGTTCGGTACCAATGGGCATCCCTAGGCAGGGAACTGCTGCAGTCGACACCATGGCCGATGTCGATGCAGTCTGTACCGGTACCGGCATTGGTGCCGGTACCTGGGCCGATACCGACAACGGAGTTTGTTGTGGTATCAGCGGCATCGCAGCTTGAATGAAGGCCACGATAGCCTGCTGCATGGATAGAACATTCTGATCCATCGACGCCATGAATGCCTGGAATTCGGTACCGGAAGATTGTGCCGGTACCCCAGAGCATTCTAACAGGTGATCGGTCGAGGCCGTGCCATCGATGTCAACCTGTAACCCCATAGGTGGAGCTTTGGAAGCCGGAGCTTCCCGCCGGGGTTGTTTTGCCGGTGCAGGATCCTCGAGGGCAAGCCCGGAGGCATCTCGATGCTTGGAAGGAGATCTACCCTTCGAGGACCGGCTGGTTTTATGTTTGGTTACCTAAGATCCATGGGAGGAAGAAGAAGCCCTGGAAGACGTCGATGCCACTGAAGCTGCATCAGAGGGAAACAGAACATGGAGCTTGGCTGCTCGATTCTGTAAACCTCGTTTAGACATCAAGGAGCAGGACGAACAATCCAAAATGGAGTGGTCAGGACCCAAACATTTGAGACACCATTCATGGGTGTCGGTAACAGAAATAGTACCGCTGCACTTAGTGCATTTTTTAAACCCGGAGGCTGGTTTTTCCATGAGGAAAATATTTTGTGAGGCCTAAGGCCCAAAAGAGGAAAAACACACTAAGTGAGGGAAAATATATGTTTGTTTGTTTTTTTAAGAAAAGAAAGAAAGACCGGCGGTACCGGTCCGACGTCGGAGAAGGCAGACGCGCGACCAAAGAAATAAAATAAAACAAAGAACTTCTTCAGCGGTGACAGGAACACGACCTGCTGGCTCCGCGGAAAAGAAGAACTAGGGAGAGGCGGTTAGGAAAGGCGGGAAGGCAGCGCGCAGGCGCTATGGGATGCTCCCAAAAGCTTTCCTTTTTTGGGAAGCTGGGGAGCATTCCCATGCAGGCTCCGTCGGTACCGATGTACCCATATGTGAAGACTCATTCCTGCTTGTTCCTGGAGATCTGTTTTCTCCAAAAATAGCTTCAGCTTTCACAGTAACCAAAGCTATTGATATTAATGGCTGCGGCCGCAAAACTAGGATAGATCACGGCATGGCCCACAGCCTCCAGCAGCTAATTGCCATCTTATGGCTTAATTACAATTTAGCAGCATGTGGTCACATTGACCACAGGACTCTCTCAAGCTGCTAGCGCATGAATTTTCCATTTAACAGAGTGAAAATCCTATGCTCTGGGAATTGTTCTCTTAAAGTGTATTGCACATTAAAAAAAATAGTTATTTTGACAGCTGGCAATCAAACAGAAATGTATCGAACAATAGTGTCTGATACTCATCATTAAACTAGTGGAGGCCACAGCGACGTACAGTGGCTGAGATGTATGACTTTTGTGAGTCTATTTTTTCACCCTGGGCATGGAACAAAGCAGAAGTCGTTTGGTGTGCACTGGTTCAAGAATGTATTAAAAAAAGGAACCAGATCGTGGTGCTAGGTCATCTTTCTCTTGCTGCATAAAAGGATGCAGATGCTTTGGACTGAATATACTCACCGATGCTCTCCGTTGTCCCCAGGATATAGGGTAAGCAGTTGGGAAACAGCCTCTTGCCCGCTGTTGCTTCTGTGGGTTTCAGTGTATTTCTTATAGGATACAATTACATGCTATCCTTTCGCAGTATTTGATATTATTGCCATGGTGCTGTCTGTTTACATCAGTCAGCAATCCGGACCTTGGGATTAGGAAAGTCCATAAAGGACTTTGCATGTAACAGCAAGGGCTTCATGCTGAGCATGGTTTTGGTTTGCTTTTTTCCCTTTCATTTCATGTATTCAGAAAGACATTTTTTAAAAAGAAAAGACCAAAGAAAGAAAATGGTGGGTCTGAGCCCCCCAGCCTAAATAAAAAAAAAAAAAATTCCTCCTGGACTTGTTCTGGCTCCTTTCGGTCTCCTCAAACATGTAGCCAACTTCCTTTGGCCCCATTTCCCACCCCTTGCCTAACCCTATCCACAGGTATAAGGGACAGGAGTGATCCGCGGTCAACCTTATACCCCGGCAGTCCTCTTTTTTGAAATGGTCAACCTGAGGCCTGGCATCTTTTTGAATAATTGCTGTATAACTGTAGTATGGCAATTGATAAAGATGATGCCAGCCTCAGGCTGGTTAACGCCATTTTGAATTAGAACATGGGCAAGGCAGGAGTGACTAGGGATCACTGCTGCCCCTTGGACCCATGGATAAGCTAAGCCCCTGGGGGGAGGGACCACTGGGACTGGGAGCGGCTGAGGACCAGTGGGGCTGGGAGTAGCTGCATGTCCCAGAGGGGCTTTTCTTGATGCTGGTGGAAAGAGGTGGGGAAGCCACAGACCTAGAGTGGAGGGCTGGCAGGGGGTAGGCCGCTGATTTTAAGTCTTCTGGAAACAAATTAAAAACAAGCAAATTGTGTTCATTTACTTTTGCTTCATTTTCAAAACACACCATTTCCTGTTTCATTTCAAATGAAAGCACATCCTTAATGCTGGCTATCCTTCCCTGGGCTCTGAATTCCATACCAGCAGTGATTACACGCTAGCTCAGAGAGGCCTGCCCAGATCATTGAGACTGAGCTTTGTGAATGTAACTAGGGATTATAGAACAGACTGACATCATGAGAATTTCCATTCATGAATTTAAGTCATGACTATTCTCAAGGGGTCAAGCCACCCATAATCATAGCAACAAACATGCAAGTTTTGCTAAATTGCACCTTTCATGAAAAGATATTCACAAAATACAGTAGTTGTAGAAAAGACGATAATCCATACTGAGAGAACGGGGAGGAGTAACTACCGTAGTGCTCTTTTAATACCTTCCACTCCACCATGACTTGTCTACAAACACAAATTCACTAAATATATAAGCAGCTTTTTTCTTCTCCTATTACCTTCAGACATGAAACTGCTTGAAACTTCTATGGGTGTCATTTTGAAACTTTGGCAATTCTTTTGCACTTAGGATAAAACAAACAAGTTAGTTACTTCATTTAAATTTAATTTGTCACAAAAAGCAAATGTGTGCCTTTGAGTCAATGCTGACTCCTGGGTTTTCTTGACAGTAGATTGCCAGGCCTTTCTTCTGAGGCAATGGAGGGTTAAGTGACTTGCCCAAGGTCACAAGGAGTGCTAGTGGGAATTGAACCCTGGTTGCTTGGTTACCAAGCCAGTGTTCTAACCACTAGGCTACTCCTCCACTCCATGCCTTACTTTGTCACATAATAACCAAAAACATTTGAAAAGCTGTCCTTATTTTTAAATACTGCCTAAGGTTTTCCATGCTAAAAACGCTATGACACTTTTCCTTCTAGGGAGTGTGGTGCTGATCTTTTGAAAACCATTTTGGCCTTATTTGATCTGTGATTGCTCTGTGCAACAACCCCAATATCTCTCATTTCCTAAACATTGCCTTGTTTTCCATTACACGTCGCACGCTCACTTATTTCATATATGCAAACCCTTCTTCACAAATATATTTCTCATCGTATCTAGCACACAATCCCATGATATAGGGAGCTCTAAAGACACATATAATGTTGGCAAGCAGAACTCATTCATACAAACTACTTATAGCACTATAGCATACCAGCAGATTCCTTTCACACAAAATGTTGTTCACGCCTATCTGTCACATGCCTCCATCATTCAAAATTTTCATTAGGGGGCTGATTCAATAAAGAGCACATGGAAAGTTACACATTATTTATGCGCATAAGTCTCTATTCTAAAGGACTTATGCATGTGAACGGACATGTACGTGCACCCTTTAGAAAATCATTCTGTAAGTGCGTGTTTAAGTCCCAACCCACATACTTTCAGTTTGGGTGTTCATAGAGTAGAGCTTGTGTGGAGCATAGGCGGGGCCTAAATTTATGCATGTAAATTATAAAATGGAATAATTTAGGCATTTACTGTCCGATCTGGGCACGTTCATGTACACCTGCTCTAGAACAGATGTAACTCTGACTAGGTTCAGGCACATCAGTACACCCTGTTCAATAAAGTAGAATACACTCAATATTTTATAGAATAGGCCTCACATACAGATGTGTCAATGTGTGTTAACTGTGTGGGAGCTTATCTTCCAACTGTATATTTCAACAAATTTTCCATCATCTGCTACTACTACTACCAGTATTACTGAGCATTTGTATAGCTCTAAAGATGTACACAATGCTGCACAGATCAAGGGCATGCAATGGATGTGATCTACCTAGATTTCAGCAAAGCCTTTGATACTGTTCCTCATAGGAGACTTATTAATGACTCAACAGCTTGGGGATGGGTCCCAAGATGGTGAACTAGATCAGAAATTGGTTGACTGACAAACAGAAGGTGACGATAAAAGGAACTCACTCAGATGAAAGAAAGATGATAAGCAGTGTGCCCCAGAGTTTGGTCCTGGGACTGGTGCTGCTCAATGTATTTGTGAGTGATATTGCTAAAGGACTGAATGGAAAAGTCTGCCTTTTTGCAGATGACATGAAAATTTGCAACAGAGTGAACTCCCCTGAGAGAGTGTTTAACATGAGGAAAGATCTACAAAAGCCGGAAGAATGGTCTAATGCTTGGAGGTTAAGATTTAATATGAAGAAGTGCAGTGTCATGCACTTGGGAAGCAGAAATCCAAGGTAATTGTAAGCGATAGGGGGCGAGAGATTGGTGTGCACGTACCAGGAGAAAGACCTCGGAGTGATTGTTTCTGAGGAGCTCAAGGTGGCGAAACAATGTGACAAGGTGAAAGCAAAAGCCAGAAGGATGCTGGGTTGCATACAGAGAGGAATTACCAGCAGAAAGGAGGAGGTTCTAACAGGACTGTACCTAGCCCTGTGCGAGTGGTGCGGCCGCACAGGGCACAAAGGCTTAAGGGGCGCATTTCAGCTGTCTACCATTGCCTGCCGCCACCACGTTTTCTTCACTCAGCAGCGGCAGGCAACGGCAGACAGCTGAAATGCGCCCCTTAAGCCTTCTCGTGGCACTCTAAGCAGGTCTGGTCTCTCCTTCCTCTGATGCGACGTCAAAGCAAGGAGAGACAGATCTGCTTAGAGTGCCGGTGACTTGCACATCAGGCGCACCTCTTCTCTCCTGCTGCCGTCCTGAAAGTGGCTGGATGGGGGTGCGGGTGGGGGGGGGGGCACGCCTGATGTGCAAGTTGAACAGGGCGCGATTCATGCTTGGTACGTCCCTGGGTACTAATGCCAATGTACAAGTCGCTGTTGAGGCCTCACTTAGAATATTGTGTTCAGTTTTGGAGACCATATCTTCCAAAGGACATAAAAAGGCTAGAAACAGTTCAGAGGAAGGCGACCAAAATTATTTGGAGCCTGTGTCAGAAGACTTATGAGAAGAGACAGCAATCTCAGGCCGGAGGGACTAGGATTTCTAGTCCTATAGGCACTCCTTGTGGTCTTGGGCAAGCCACTTAACCCTCCATTGCCCATGTTCCCTGTAAGTATGAATGTGTGTGTCTCTCATCCCCTCGTGTTAAATGTATCCCCCAATTGACCGCTTTGACCCGGTGAAAAGCGGGATATAAATACAGCTAAATAAATAAATAAAAAAGAGACTTGAGACTGGAGGAGAGGAGGGACAGGGGAGATATGATTCAAACCTTTAAATACTTAAAGAGTATTAATGAACAAACAAACCTCTTCCAAAGACGGAGAAGCTGTAAAACTAGAGGGCATAACATGAAGCTGCAAGGAGGTGAACTGAAAGGCAATGTCAGGAAATACTTTTTCACTGAAAGGGTGGTGGATGCTTGGGATGCCCTCCCGATGGAAGTGGTGGGGGCAAATACAGTGATGGAATTCAATATGGCATGGGACAGACACAGTGGATCCCTTTACAGCAACAGGATAAAATCAAAATAAACTTAACTATCTCTTATATCTCAGCAAATAGGGGTGACCTACATGGAGTGGTGGGTACACCCCTAAACAAAGGCATGGGGAGGGGTGACCTGCACGGAGTGGCAGGTGCACCTACTCTTGCCGCCTTGCTCGGCAGACTAGATGGACCATACTGGCCTTTATCTGCATCATATACTTTGTTACTATGTAAGAGAGAGTCCCTGCTCATCAGAACTTACAATCTAGTCAATACAGACAACACAGTAGGCGTACGCAGGGATACATCTAGGGGGAATGGTAGTGGAATTCTAACGATATAATCTATAAGAAATGACACTACACATTAGATCCACTAAACAAAAAGGGTTTTACAGAAAAAATAAAATATGCTTCCTACAACATTGAGGAGAGGGTGATGGTGGTGGCACATGATAAAATCCTTTCTCCCTCTTATAGTCGTCTGGTGCTGGGTGAGCTGGAACCTCTCCTGTCCTCCTCTTATTCCTGTCTACTCTGCAGGTATACGAGCACTACTGGTGATGGATGTGGTGACCAGATTTTTCAGAGCCCATGGAGGATGAGGTGTGTGATTTACAGAAGGCAGATGAGGAGAAGCTTTGAGATGCTGTGACTGCAGTATAGAGAGATGGGATCATGAATTAATACTTCAGCAGTAGGTGTGAAGCTGTATAGAGTGGATGTGTTGTCCTTAGATAAGCTAATGTTGGGTCTGAGATGAATTGAATGTGTGCATGTGCAATTTATAATCGGCCTAAAGAGGATACAATGGCAGGAAAAGTATAAATATGATGGATCCTTTAGAAGAGGGACAAATTAAAATAGTAAACAGCTTCATTGGCCTGCCAAACATAATGTGAGTGTTCAGAACAAAATGAGAACCGAAGGCACAGAGAGTAATGTACGTTACCTTTATGCACACAAAATAGGTGTTTCTGGTGCTGAGATTAGTATCTATATAAACTGGAAGTCTGTGTTGGAGGGGGCAGAAGCAGCCGATAATAGCAGGCAGAAACCAGAGCCTTGGGTAAGAGCTGCATCGCAGTTCCCTTGCCATTGCCGCTGCTGCGAGCCCTGAAGCAGCAGCAGCAATGGCTGCCCCAAGAGGGTCAGTACTCTAGGTGACTGCCTGGTTTGCCTGATGATAGCACCGGTCTTGTAGACAATGCTGATATTCAATCACTATTCGAGTAAGTTATACAGGAGAACATATTCAGCGGCAATGGCCATCACCATTTTAAGTTATGCCCGGATATTTGGGTCCAGGGCCATATTTGGCCAGTGGCACTAAATATCCAATTTTGCCAAGTAGCATTTTGGCTATTAGGTCAGCCGCGATATTCAGCCGCTGGCCAAATAGGTAAATTGGTTAAAGTTAGGACAGCCCAATAGCCCAACAGCAGACCTAAACTAAACAGATAATGCTGGCACAGTCTTTGTACGATCCCTATATTCAGCCCTGCTGCCTATTTGGATAGTGGTGATGAATATATGGATTCAATAAAATGGCGGCACTGGCAAAAAGATTACGGAGCATGGCCTGGCCAAAGGCACTGTCCCGTCGGGACTCCCTTTCCAGGCAGAAATGGGCTGCGAAGGTATGGACTGAAGACCAGGTAGTGGCCCAGCAGATGTCCACCATCGGGATGGAGTGCAGGTTTGCCACCGAGGCCGCCACAGCCCTGACACAGTATGCCGTGACTTGGCCTTCCAACGGGAGCCCTGCTTGCTCATAGGCGAGGGTGATACAGTCCACCACCCAGGTAGACAGTGTACGTTTGATCACTGCCTCCCACAGTCCACTGGGGTAATATGAGACGAAAAGCTGAGCAGCTTTGCGGTGGCCCTGAGTACGTTGGATGTAGAAGGACAAGACCCTCTTACAGTCCAGGGTGTGGAGGATCATCTCCCCCCTCCTGGAGTGAGGACTTGAGAAGAAGGAGGGAAGTGCCATCTGCTGATTGAGGTGGAAGGACAATACCATCTTTGGAAGGAATTTAGGGTGTGTGCGGAGCACCACCATGTTCTTGTAGAACCTGGTATATGGCACTTCCGCCACTAAGGCCTGAAGCTTGCTAACCCTGCGAGCAGAGGTGAGCGCAACCAGGAATGCCACCTTCCATGAAAGAACATAAGAACATAAGATATGCCATACTGGGTCAGACCAAGGTCCATCAAGCCCAGTATTCTGTTTCCAACAGTGGCCAAACTAGGTCATACGTACTGTCGCCGCGCCTCCCGCCCGAGCCGATAGCCAGTAAGCAGGAGGGCATCGCCTTATTGCCCTCTTCGAATAATGTCCATAAATATGGCTGCCAGCTAGGACTGCTGGGAAATGTAGTTTACTTCTTCTTTAGAGCAAATAGTGTGACCACACGGTGTTAGGCGAAAAACAGAGAATATTTTTATATTTCGGGATTTCCCCCTCGCATCAAATTCAATAGCACTGAACAGAAATTGGATACATCTCCAAAACAAAGAATAAAGTCCAACAGGTTGTATTCACAGAGTTGGTCACTTAGCAGCAGTTAACTTTGGTACTAGGAACTGGCTTACAAAGCTCAGGCTGTTAACCTTTTCCAAGATAACTTAACTTTTCTTATGAAGATTGTTTTTTTCACATCTTCTTTACACAAGGCACACAGCTTTAAAATGCCCAGTAAGTTTTACTTCTCTTCAGAGCATTGAGGAAAAACACATTGGCTTAAAACTTCTGGCTAGTTTTTCTTGCTGTGTCTTTCAGCTTCATACAAACAAGCTTTGCTCTACTTTAAACACTCATTTTCTTACATGTGCTTAGGCTCAGCACATCTCAAACTCGTTAGCTCTGCAATATGAGCACTGCATTTCCTCAGACTCACTTTCATACGGTTCAATGCAGCTTTCTATCTCCATCTCTTCAATGGATTCATTGCAGCTATTTTCAGGTGGAACAGGGTCATAGAGCTTACTACTCTGCTTCTGCAACAACTCATTCAGCTTTGCTAACAAGAGTTTCTTTTGCTCTATCTCAGCAGAGAGACCTTGGCTAGGGAACATAGAAAAGCTATTTTCTCTACCTTTGCAGCTTAGCTGGCTAGCTGAGTTGCTTCCCCCACTAGGAACTGACTCTTTCAGCTTTCTTTCATGCAGGGACTTTGAAACACGCACTTGCCTTGACTCTGGGCCTCTTAGCTGTTCCAATCCTTCCTGCTCTGTGCCATGCTGCCTTCTCTTTTCATATGATTGCCTTTCTCCTGGCAGTTTCCTTTTTAGCTGTGTCTGCCTCTGATCTGCTCCTCTCAGATCCAACTGCTCGTCTCTGCTCCTCGTTCCTGCTGCTCTTCTCCTCGTTCTTGTGCTGCTGCTCCTCGTTCTTGCTGACTGCTCAAACACTGCTGTTTTAAACTGATCCTTCTTAGGGACCACACCCTTCTCCCAGCCCACGTGGGAGCTGTTAGGACTTAACCTAGCTCTAACGTGCTGAAGTGGGCGGGGCTTGATACTGGCTGCACTCTGACTCAGAGGTTTGTGGTTGCTAGGGAAACCCTGTTTGCTACTATTTTTAAAGGAACAGGATTCACTTTCTTGCCACTCCATGTCCCCTGAACAGCCTTCGTCATCACAGTACCTAGCAGTTTCCCCAAGAGACACAGGTTCCACAATGCTTGTATTGGTTCAAGCATTGATATCCTGGGTCCCTTCTTAATAATGGTTTATGGACCTTTCCTCCATGAACTTGTCCAAACCTTTTTTAAACCCAGCTACACTAACAGCCTTTACTACATCCTCTGGTAACAAATTCCAGAGTTTGATTACACGTTGAGTGAAAAAATATTTTCTTTTATTAGTCTTAAATAGTTTACCCTGTAGCTTCATTGCATGTCCCCTAGTCTTTCTATATTCTGATAAGGTAAACAATCGATCTACGTTTACCCGTTCCACTCCATTCATTAATTTATAGACTTCTATCATATCACTCCTCAGCCGTCTCTTTTCCAGGTTAAAGAGCTCTAACCTTTTTAGCCTTTCTTCATAGGAGTATCCTTCCATCCCCTTTACCATTTTGGTGGCTCTTCTCTGAACCTTTTCTAAAATCGCTATATCCTTTTTAAGATACGGCGACCAGAATTGCACACAATATTCAAGGTGCGGTCTCACCATGGAACGATATAGAGGCATTATAATATCTTTTGTTTTATTTTCCATTCCTTTCCTTATGATACCTAGCATTCTATTTGCTCTCTTGGCCGCCGCTGCACACTGGGCCGAGGGTTTTAACATGTTATCCACAATGACGCCTAAATCTTTTTCCTGGGTGGTGGTTCCTAATGTGGAACCTTGCATCGTGTAACCATAGTTTGGGTTGTTCTTCCCTAGGTGCATAACCTTGCACTTGTCCACATTAAATTTCATCTGCAATTTTGATGCCCAGTCTTCCAATTTATCAAGATCCTCTTGCAATTTTCTACAATCCTCTTGGGTTTTAACAACTTTAAATAGTTTTGTGTCATCTGCAAATTTGATAACCTCACTCATTATTCCACTTTCCAGGTCATTTATGAATATGTCAAAAAGCAGCGGACCCAGCACAGATCCCTGGGGTACACCACTATTCACCTTTCTCCATTGGGAAAATTGGCCATTTAGCCCTACCCTCTGCTTTCTATCTTTTAACCAGTTCCTGATCCACAATAGTACACTGCCTCCTATCCCATGACTCTTTAGTTTTGCCAAAAGTCTCTGATGAGGGACCTTGTCAAAGGCTTTCTGAAAGTCCAGATACACAATATCAACCGACTCACCTTTGTCCACCTGATTATGCACTCCTTCAAAAAAACATAACAAATTAGTAAGACAAGATCTTCCTTGTCTAAAGCCATGTTGGCTGTCTCCCATTAGGTCATGACTATCTACATGCTGAGTAATTTTATTCTTTATGATGGTTTCTACCATTTTTCCCGGTACTGATGTCAGGCTCACCGGTCTGTAGTTTCCCGGATCACCCCTGGAACCCTTTTTAAAAATTGGTGTTACATTGGCGATCCTCCAATCTTCAGGTATTAGAGATGATTTTAATGATAGTTCACAGATTACTAATAGCAGGTCTGCAATCTCGTATTTCAGTTCTTTCAACACCCTTGGATGTATACCATCTGGCCCAGGTGATTTGCTACTCTTCAGTTTATCTAATAGTTGTAATACATCTTCCCGATGTATCGATATTTCCTTCAATTCTTCCACACCTTTAAATACCACTTCAGTCTTGGGTAACATCCCTACATCTTCCTCAGTAAAGACTGAAGCAAAGAATTTATTCAGTCTCTCCGCTATCACCTTGTCGCCTCTTAGTGCTCCTTTAACCCCTTTATCATCTAATGGACCAACTGACTCTCTCACAGGTTTTTTGCTACGAATGTACTTGAAAAGGTCTTTACTTTGCGTTTTTGCTTCCGCAGCAAGCTTCTTCTCAAATTCTCCCTTTGCCTGCCTTATCAATGCCTTGCATTTGACTTGCCAGTGCTTGTGCTGTTTCCAGGTTTCATCGTTTGGCTCTTTTTTCCATTTCCTGAAAGATGGTTTTTTTGGCAACAGCCTCTCTGATCTCACTTTAAAACCATGCTGGCAGTTTTTTGGACTTCCTTCCACTTTTCTTAAAGCGTGGAATACAGCTGGTCTGGGCTTCCAAGATAGTATTTTTCAACAACAGCCAAGCCTGATGTACGTCTTTAACCTTTGCAACTGCTCCTTTTAGTTTTTTCTTAAGGTATCGCAGGTGGCAGGTAGCCAGAGGCTCAAAGGGCAGGCAACTGAGCTGCCCCAATACCACAATGAGGTCCCACTCAGTCACCAGAGGGTGAACTGGGGGCTTCGATAAGAGCAGACCCTGCATGAAGTAGGTCACCAGCGGCTGGACCGAGAGGGGTTTGCCATCCACTGGGTGGTGGTGCGTCACCAGTGCACTGTGGTGCACCCTGACGGAGTTTGATTTAAGCCCAGATTGCGAGAGGTGGAGAAGGTACTGTAGCACCAGTCACACCAAGCAGGAGAATGGGTCGATCCTGTGCTCTGCACACCAAATTGAAAACCTTTGCCATTTGAGGGCGTATGCTTTTCTAGGGGAAGCCTTACAAGAAGCCAGCAGGATCTCCTCTACCTCACCCAAGAGGTTGAAAGGGTCTAGGGTCACCCTTTCAGCAGCCCCACTGTCAGTGACAGGGACCCCAAGCTGGGATGCAGAAGAGAGTCCCCCCTCCTTGGACAGGAGCCCTGGAGAGTTCCCCAATGGGATGGGAGTCTCCATCGATAGCCAGAGGAGTAGCAGGAACCATGGTTGCCTGGGCCATCAAGGGGCTATCAGGATGAGCAAGGTTTTGTTACGGAAGGTCCTGATTAATGTATTGTCAATTAGTGGTGTGGGTGGGAAGGCGTACATGAGGCTTCTCGACAACGAGACAAGGAATGCATCCGCCACTACCCTGGAGGGGTGGGCCTGCCAGGAGCAGAAGCAGGGCAACTGATAGTTGTCCGGACTGGAGAACAGGTCTATCTCGGGTTGCCCCCAGAGCTGAAAGAGCTGGTAGGTCACACTGGGGTCCAGCTGGCACTTGTGCGGCTGGAGCACCCTGCTCAGTTTGTCGGCCAGTGAGTTGTTCTAGCCTGGCAGGTATACTGCCTGTAGCAGTATACCCTGCTGGACTGCGTAAGAGCAGAGGACCACTGCCTCTCGGCAGAGGGCATGAGACCCCATGTCCCTTTGTTTATTCACATAGAACATTGCAACCTGATTATCCATCTGACCAATACCGGCTGGTGTCATAGGCAGTGAAAAAAGGCTCGGAGGGATGAGTATATGGCCCGTAACTCCAGGAGATTGATTTGCTGGTTGCTCTCATCCTGTGACCTGCTGCCCTGGGTGTGGAGTTCCTTGTAGTGGGCTCCCCAGCCAATCAAGGAGGGTCCGTGGTGAGGATTCTTAAGGGGCTTGAGGCTTGGAAGGGCATCCCTCCATTGAGGTTTTGGGGAGTCTGCCACCAGGTCAGGGAGTCCACCAACTGGTGGGTCACTCTGTCCCGGAGGCATCCCGTGGCTTGTGTCCACTGGTCCCAACGACACCACTGTGTGGCCCTCATGTGGAGGTTGGCATCTGGGGTGACAAGGACCATGGAGGCCTTATGTCCAAGTAGGTGCAGGAGGAGCCAGGCGGGTAATGAGGGGCGGTGCTGTGTATCCAGGGCCAGGGCCCTGAGATAGTCGGCTTGGTCTCTGGGCAGGAAGGCCTTTTCCTGGAGGATGCCCCTGTGAACTTCAGAAACTGTTGGGAGGAGGTGGGACTTTGGGTAGTTTATCACAAATCCCAAGTGTTGCAGGACCTGGATGGTGCGTTGTCATGCTGCCGCCCCAGAGGCCAAGGTTGGTATGGGCAGGTCAGATGGACATGAGAGTTTTTTATATATTTTGAATTTGGTCCTTCTGTAAGAGGTCTTGGTAATGTTCCCAGGACCTTCCGGGGGCCAAAGTTCAAGAGAACACAATAGCCAGAATGTAGGGAAAATAAGGCTTTATTTCCCTTTAAGCACAATGGTTCAAGTTATGGGAGACTACTTCAACCAACTGAAAGAAACCTTGCTTCAGGCAACAAAAAGAAAATATATTCACACTTGCTTTGTTTAACTGTTGCTTCACAGTACTTGGCATAAACAAACTTTACAGGCATTCGCTACTGTTCACTGTTTTATGTTTCATGCACAGACCTTAGGCTACCTGCCTGACAGTAGCTACAGTCCATCGGGGTTTCAGGTGGGTCTTCGTTGAATTCCACCTGCATGGGCTGAGTATCAGACAGCTGTGAATCAGTGTCAGTAAACTCTTGAGGAGTGTACTGAGGTTTCTCATATAACACATTTACTAGCTTCCAATGTTCAGCATTCAAGTCAGGGCCGCGCCCATGTGAGTGTTTGTTATGGCAGTTACTTCCCCTTGCAGGCTGCCTTATGTTATACAGTCTTTTTACCAAGGGCTTATGCCCTGTTTCACCAACAGTTTGATAGGGAGGATATACTCCAGTATCTTGTGTTTCCTGTCTTCTTAACTTATATTGCTTATCAGAATAAAAAGGTATTTTACCTTGTTTAGTTGAGTCCCATGGCCTGGTCCTGCTGTAGTTCAGCCTGTCTTGAGCAGTAGGCTTTTCACACTCCAGCTGGCCTTCATGCAGAGTCACCACTCTCTCACATTCACACCTTTTACCATTTGAATAAGGAATATTACCATTTGCAGCAAAGACTTCATCCTTGCTCAGATAATGCTTACTGTGTCTTGCATTTACTGCTGCCGGTTCTTCACACCAAACTCTGGGGTTTATTTCTCCCCTTGTGCCTTTCTTTCCAGTACCTCTCAACCAAGGACTCCTGGAACTCTGTGGCCTCGGATTCACTATGCCCTCCTGCCAGGAACTCCTTCCTCTCTGGTGCTCTGGACACTCCTTATGGTGCTCTCCTTCTTGGTTCCTTTCCAGAAGCTCTCTGTGGTGTGACTCTCCGTGGTCTGCTTTTCCTTGATAAGCCTCTTCTTGGTATGCCTCCTTTTGGTAGGCCTTCCTTGGTATGCCTCTCCTTGGTCTCTCTCTCCCTGGTCTGCCTCTAACTTGTCCTAGTTCCTCCTTTTCAAGTTCCCAGCCTTTCTTCAGGGGAACTCCCCCTTTTCTCCATTGGCTGTTAGGTTGCATTACCTCATCAGCTCTGAGGTGCAGTTCTCTGGGCCTTGGAAGGTCCCTCCTGCTCCCTCTATTGGGCTCCTCATGACATTGCAGCTGATGATAAAATCTTTTTTCAGGATTTAAAACCCTTTTTTCTTCATGAATAGGCTCTGCGGTACCACATATCCCCCCTCTTAAAATATGATGGGCTGGTGAAGCCCCCTTCACACAGCACGGAATTCGTAGCTGAGCAGCAGTATTGTACTGTAGCTTGCTGTCACCATATATCTTCCGCCTGTTATTGACTAGTTTTTCTCCTGGGTGATAAGTGTTGGCTACTGCGGCTAATAACCCTGATCGGTCGTGCCACAATCGAAGAGCGTTGATATGATAGATTTGCGTGCGTCCTGTGGTATCTTGTACCTCGTAAGAGGTGGGTCCTCTAGGTTGAACTACCACATGAGGTCCTCTCCACCGGGCCTCGAATTTGGGGGTAGCTCCCGATACTAGGACCATTACTTTGTCTCCTGCTTTTAGCTGCCTGTGCTTTACCCTCCGGTCATAATAATGTTTTTGTTTCTGTTGACTCTTCTTCAAGTTTTCTTCCGCCACCTGGGAAGTTCGCTCCAGGCGAGTTCTGAGGTGCTGCAGAAATAGGGGCACCCCTATTTCGGCCTCAACGGGCTCGATCCATTGTTCCTTTAGGACGTCGAGTAAACCTCTCGGGGAGCGTCCATAGAGGAGTTCGTACGGGGACGTGCCCAGGGAAGTCTGTCTTCGTTCTCGGCAGGCATACAGAACGAATGGTAATATGGTATCCCATTCTGCCATTTGTCCCCCTAGCGCTCGTCGGAGCATTTGTTTAATGCTCTGGTTAAGGCGTTCTACTAGACCGTTACACTGAGGATGGTATGCAGTGGTCTTTTTGTGGTGTATGCCGAAAGCCTCCCACACCTGTGCGAGGTACTTTGACAAAAAATTGCTGCCCCTGTCAGTCAGTATTTCCTGCGGAAATCCAATTTCACAAAACAGTTTAACCAGTTCACTGGCAATAGGCTTAGCTGAAATACTTCTTAGGGGAATGGCCCAAGGGAACCGGGTGGCCTGATCGATGATTACCAGGATGTACTGGTACCCCCTGGGTGTTTTAACCAAGGGTCCGATAATATCCATGGCTAGTCTTCTCACTGGGTCTGTAATCACCGGCATAGGCACTAATGGTACGGAAGGAGGTTTTCGAGCGGTCACTCTTTGGCAGGTTGCGCAGGATTCGCAGAATCGAGTTGTCTCCCGAAATATCCCTGGCCAATAGAATCTGGCCAAAATCTGGTCCAGCGTACCTTGTGCTCCCTTATGACCCCCTACAGGGTGGTCATGGGCCAGTCGTAGAATCAATAACTTGAACGTGCTTGGTATCACCAGCTGTTTCCGCAGTTCTCCCGTTCGTGGATCCTTACTCTCCCGATATAACAGGTCATCCTCCATACAGAATCGGGGGTAGGAATCCTTTTCATCTCGGGCCTGCTCAAAGGCATGAGCTAGTACTGGGTCCGCTTTTTGCTCTCTCTTGAAGGAGGGAAACTTCTCCATCAATTCAGCTGGAACCCAGGGCATCCCTTCTCCAGCTTCTAATCCTGCTCTTCCCTGAGAGCGACATCTTCGTTCACGCCTCCGTTCAGCCTTCGGCTTTCGCTCCTTCCTCAAGGGATCTCCCATTAGGTCCTCATGCGATGGGAGGGTTCCAAAAGAATTATCTCTCGAGCAGGAGGGTTGTTCGTCATCCTGTGTATGGGACCTCGTGGAAACTAGAGCTTCTCTGGGATTGGCGTCTGTCTTTGAGCTTATAGGCTGTATTTCCAAGTTATCTATGGACTCATGCCTACTGCAGGTGGAATTCATGACTGTCTGAGGAGATAAACCCTCTCTCAGAGTCTTTTTAAATTGCGGCCAGTCGCGACCCAATACCAGCTCTTGTGGTAATCTTGGGACCACGGCTACCAACATTTGTTTTCTCATTCCCCATGCCTTAACCCACAGCTTGTACACGGGATAGCTTGTAGCTGATCCATGAACACATTTAATTTTGACCTGCGCTTCTGGACATTCAGGGACGGACCATCCTTGGTCTTGGATCATAGACCACAGCTGTTTGGACATCATGGATTGGTCCGCACCTGAATCCAGCAGTGCCTTAGCATGAACTCCGTGTATTTTTACTCTCAACACAAAACCTTCTTTTGTTGTCTTTGGGACTTCTCCCACTAATGCAACACGTGAATAACATTCCTTTTTTATATGGCCCTTCTTACCACATGAAAAACATCGTCTTACAGTTTCCACATCTTTAGGGTCATAATTACTCCTAGGGCTATACATTGGTCTGGAGGAACCATCTACCCTCCTAGCTTCCATCCCTAAGTTCATTTTAGGAACTGCTAGTTTTGGTTGGGACACTTTTTCTGCCTCAAGATATCTCTCTGTTAGGCTTATGGCCTCGGTAGTAGTGCAGCAATTCTGAAGAATTATAAAATTTTGCACTCTACTGGGTACTGCATTTAGAAACTGTTCTAAGATTATGGTGTCCATGAGAGTTTCAATATTCTTTCTCTCAGGCTGTAACCATTTGTACGCCAAGCTCTTTACTCTATGTCCCAAGGCTTTCGGAGTTTCATTTGGGTTAAGCATAGTGGCTCTAAACAATTTCCTATAAGCAAATGGGGTGAGACCTAGGCGATCTTTAATTGCCATTACTACCTCATCATAATTGTCTGCTAAAGCTGGAGGCATCGACCGGTAGGCGGCTAGAGCCTCTCCCGTCAGGGATGCAGCTAGTCTGAATGCCCACTGTTCAGTCGGCCACCGAGCTGACTTTGCTATTCTGCTAAATGAATCCAGAAAATCATCCAGATTATCACTGGGACTTAACTTTCCCATTGTCAGGTCACTATATGACCACTGTCCCAACTCTGTGTTATGGAGTTCAGAGGCTCGCAATAGTTCCGCTTCCTTCTTTGCCATTTCTTCCTTCTGCTGGGTTAACCATTTGTCCAATGTGTGCAGAAGAGGTGACTGCTGTTCTTGCATGGCTTTCAGCGCTTGCGCTTGGTTCTGCAGCGCTAGTTTCGCCTGCTTGTCAAATTGATTAGCCATCCACGCACATACTTCTTTGGGATCCATGGTAATCTGTAGTAAGGAAACAAAACAACAAAACACAACCAAGTGTGGCTCTTTCACAAAGAAAATTTCCTTTCCTAATCCTTTTTTTTTTTTTCTTATACTATCCTTGGTATCCTACACTTTTCAGGTATATCTACGTTTTACCTGATGACAGTGTAGAATCAGCTCTGGAACAGTATACGTCGCTGTCGTTCCGCGATTCTCCGCCGACAGTTGGATACCGGATTTCTCTTTTCCAGGGTTTTCTTCCAATCCGCTCCGGATTTGACTGCTCCACTCCGGGTTTTTTTTTTTTTTTTTTCCGTTTCTTCTTCTTGAGACCTGTAGCTCAAGCTTCTTCTCTGTAGGCTGGACGTAGGCTCCACAAAAACATCCAACAACTACGCCATTTTCATGTCATGCTGCCGCCCCAGAGGCCAAGGTTGGTATGGGCAGGTCAGATGGACATGAGAGTTTTTTATATATTTTGAATTTGGTCCTTCTGTAAGAGGTCTTGGTAATGTTCCCAGGACCTTCCGGGGGCCAAAGTTCAAGAGAACACAATAGCCAGAATGTAGGGAAAATAAGGCTTTATTTCCCTTTAAGCACAATGGTTCAAGTTATGGGAGACTACTTCAACCAACTGAAAGAAACCTTGCTTCAGGCAACAAAAAGAAAATATATTCACACTTGCTTTGTTTAACTGTTGCTTCACAGTACTTGGCATAAACAAACTTTACAGGCATTCGCTACTGTTCACTGTTTTATGTTTCATGCACAGACCTTAGGCTACCTGCCTGACAGTAGCTACAGTCCATCGGGGTTTCAGGTGGGTCTTCGTTGAATTCCACCTGCATGGGCTGAGTATCAGACAGCTGTGAATCAGTGTCAGTAAACTCTTGAGGAGTGTACTGAGGTTTCTCATATAACACATTTACTAGCTTCCAATGTTCAGCATTCAAGTCAGGGCCGCGCCCATGTGAGTGTTTGTTATGGCAGTTACTTCCCCTTGCAGGCTGCCTTATGTTATACAGTCTTTTTACCAAGGGCTTATGCCCTGTTTCACCAACAGTTTGATATGGAGGATATACTCCAGTATCTTGTGTTTCCTGTCTTCTTAACTTATATTGCTTATCAGAATAAAAAGGTATTTTACCTTGTTTAGTTGAGTCCCACGGCCTGGTCCTGCTGTAGTTCAGCCTGTCTTGAGCAGTAGGCTTTTCACACTCCAGCTGGCCTTCATGCAGAGTCACCACTCTCTCACATTCACACCTTTTACCATTTGAATAAGTAATATTACCATTTGCAGCAAAGACTTCATCCTTGCTCAGATAATGCTTACTGTGTCTTGCATTTACTGCTGCCGGTTCTTCACACCAAACTCTGGGGTTTATTTCTCCCCTTGTGCCTTTCTTTCCAGTACCTCTCAACCAAGGACTCCTGGAACTCTGTGGCCTCGGATTCACTATGCCCTCCTGCCAGGAACTCCTTCCTCTCTGGTGCTCTGGACACTCCTTATGGTGCTCTCCTTCTTGGTTCCTTTCCAGAAGCTCTCTGTGGTGTGACTCTCCGTGGTCTGCTTTTCCTTGATAAGCCTCTTCTTGGTATGCCTCCTTTTGGTAGGCTTTCCTTGGTATGCCTCTCCTTGGTCTCTCTCTCCTGGTCTGCCTCTAACTTGTCCTAGTTCCTCCTTTTCAAGTTCCCAGCCTTTCTTCAGGGGAACTCCCCCTTTTCTCCATTGGCTGTTAGGTTGCATTACCTCATCAGCTCTGAGGTGCAGTTCTCTGGGCCTTGGAAGGTCCCTCCTGCTCCCTCTATTGGGCTCCTCATGACATTGCAGCTGATGATAAAATCTTTTTTCAGGATTTAAAACCCTTTTTTCTTCATGAATAGGCTCTGCGGTACCACAGCGTGCAGTTGCCTGCTGCACTTCTGAGGCTGTGCCTCCTTTTATGAGCCAATCATCCAGATAGGGGAAGACAAAGACCCCCTGGAGACGGAGGAAGGTGCTTCGACTGCCAGACATTTTGTGAAGACCCTTGGGGTGGAGGCGAAACCAAAAGGCAGCACCCTATATTGGTAGTGGCCCCCCACCATGAACCACAGGTACTGCCCATGGTTGGGGTGAATGTGGATGTGGGTATAACATCCTTCAGATCCAAGGAGTATAGCCAATTTCCCTGCTGGAGGAAAGGCAGCAATGTTCGAAAGGTGAGCATCTTGAACTTCTCCCTCACCAGGAACTTGTTTAGGTTGTGCAGGTTGAGGATGGGCCTTAGGCCTCCAGTCCTTTTTGGCATGAGGACATACCTGGAGTAGAACCCCTTGCCCTTGAGATGTTGGGGCACTGGTTCCACCACCTTGTCCTCGAAGACCTGCAAGTTCCTTCAGTAGAAGGTCCCAGTAAAGGGGAGACCTGAGGGGCTCTCTTGGAAAAGGGAGATGTCTGAGTCAGATGGAGGAGATAGTCCTCTCTGACCACCCAAAGTGCCCAGGAATTGGTGGTGATAGTTAGCCACCTTTGGGTATAGTGGATCAGATGTTCCCCTGTGGGCTGCTGATTTCCTTGGGGTGGAGAGGCTATGTCCAAGGAGTCAAAAATTCCCCCTTGGCTGGGCCAGGGCCAATGGCTGGGGCTTGGGAGCCTTCTGCTTACGAGGGCCATGCCCATGTCCCTTGGCTTGCTGACCCTGCTGGGGAGCTGGGCAGGCCTGGAAAGATGAGTAGTTTCTGTAAGCAGCCCCTTTTCTCATATAGAAGGGCTTTTTACCCGAGCCCTTCCATCAGGGAGCTGCAGCGGTCATTTTAGAGAGCCCAGTCCGCGTCATGAACTCGGTCTCCAGCTCAGCAACCTTGTCAGTCATGGGTTTGCCAAAGAGATTCTCTCCTTGGCATGGGACATTGACCAACTTGTCCTGAACCCATTGTTCGAGATCGGATGACTGTAACCAAGCCTGGTATCGGGCACCAATGCCTGCCACAGCTATTCGAGCCGCCGATTCGAAGCCATCATAGGCTGTCAGAGATATAAACTTGGAGCACTCATGGACAGCCTTGGCCAGGTTCTTGAATCACTGCAGGGGTTCCTTGGACAGACCAGCTGAAAACCTGGCAATTTGCTTCGCCAGGTCTCTCAGGTACATGCCCATGTACAGCTGGTAGGTCTGGATGTGGCCGATGAGCATTGAGCCCTGGTAATACTTCCTGCAGAGGGTGTCCAAGATGTTTGCTTCCCTGCTGGGAGGTACCGAGGAGTGCATCTTCTGACTATTCAGTAGACGCATGGCCAACTCCACCACCACGTAGTTATGTGGTAGCTGTGATTTCTGAAAG
Organism: Ichthyophis bannanicus; assembly: GCA_033557465.1. Taxonomy (NCBI): domain Eukaryota; kingdom Metazoa; phylum Chordata; class Amphibia; order Gymnophiona; family Ichthyophiidae; genus Ichthyophis; species Ichthyophis bannanicus. Next base: position 49,652,260 of record CM066047.1, on the reverse strand, counting down.
TCTGGGCTCAGGCAGACTCGATACATCGAGTTGAGCTGCTTGCTCACCACTGGCACTGATGCTGGTGCCTTCCAAATATGGAGCATTAACCATTCCATGATGGGAGGGATGGGTACCATAAGTGATTCCCTCAGAGGGGCCTCGTACTGGAGGATTCCTGCTGCAGTATCATCTAGAAGTAAAGAGATCCTGTATTCTCTACAGGGAGAACTATTCAGGCAATTGGCAACAGACCCCACATGTGAAGGGGCCATACTGGACTTGGTGCTTACCAATGGTGAAAGTGTTTCTGATGTTGTAGTGGGAGATCATTTTGCATACAGTGATCACCAGATGGTGTGGTTCAGTATTAGGACTAGGGCTGTTAGAATCCATTCAAAGGTGAGGGTCTTAGACTTCAGGAAGACTAACTTTGCCAAGATGGGCCAATACCTCAGGGAGTCATTTGTGGGATGGGAACAGCTGGGGGATGTTGAAAAACAATGGGCAAAACTGAAAGGGGATATTTTAAGGGCAACCAACCTTTTTGTTAAAATGGTAAATAAAAGGAAAAGGAAAAGGAGACTGCTGTGGCTTTCGAAAGAAGTAGCTGAAAAAGTGAAGAAAAAGAGGGAGGCCTTCATGAAATACAAGAGATCACAGAGAGAGGAAGACAGGCATCTATATTTGGAAAAACAGAGAAGCTAGCAAAGTAGTCAGGAAAGCAAAGATTCAAAAAGAGGAGGAAATAGCCAATGCAATAAAATGGGGGGATAAGACATTTTTCAGATATGTTAGTGAGAAGAGGAAGGGCAGAAGTGGTATTGTCAGACTCAAGGGTGAAGGGGAGGAATATGGAGAAGCTGATGAGGATAAAGCGGAATTGCTTAACAAATATTTCTGTTCTGTGTTCACAGATGAAGAACCAGGAGCAGGACCTCAGAAAACACCCACAAACAGGAACAGAAGCGAGGCACATCTTGAACAATTTTCAGAAGACTGTGTTCGTGAGAAACTAGCTCAACTTAAAGTAGACAAAACGATGGGACCGGATGGGATACACCCTGGAATACTGAGGGAACTTGGGGACGTTCTAGCAGCTCCACTGGCTGACCTTTTCAATGCCTCGTTGGAGTCGGGAGTGGTGCCAAAGGACTGGAGAGAGGCTCATGTGGTGCCTTTACACAAAAGCGGAAGTAAAGATGTGGTTGAAAACTACAGGCCAGTTAGTTTAACTTCGGTGGTGAGTAAATTATTGGAAACGCTGCTGAAAGAGAAAATAGTGAGGTTTCTGGAGTCCAGCGGATTACAGGATCCGAGGCAGCATGGATTCACCAGAGGCAGGTCTTGTCAGACAAATCTGATTGATTTCTTTGACTGGGTGACCAGGGAGTTGGACCGAGGGAGAGCCCTAGATGTGGTGTATTTGGATTTCAGTAAAGCCTTTGACACTGTTCCTCACAGGTGACTTATAAACAAACTGAGCACCCTAGGGATGGACCCTAAAGTTATTGCTTGTGTTAGAAATTGGTTGGGTGGGAGGCGACAAAGAGTACAGGTAAATGGAGCTCACTCTGAAGAGAAGGATGTTACCAGTGGTGTGCCCCAGGGATCTGTCTTTGCTACGATTCTTTTTAACATCTTTGTTAGTGATATAGTGGAAGGGCTGTCGGGTAAGGTTTGCCTCTTTGTGGATGATACCAAAATCTGCAATAGAGTAGACACCCAGGAAGGTGTAGATAACATGAGGAGGGATCTAGCTAAGCTTGAAGAATGGTCTAGAATTTGGCAGCTGGGATTTAATGTTAAAAAATGTAAGGTCATGCATTTGGGCTGCAACAATCCTAGGCAGCAATATAGTATAGGGGGTGAAGTACTTTTGTCCACTAAAGAAGAGCGGGACCTAGGTGTGGTTGTGTCTGATGATCTTAAAGTAGCTAAACAGGTAGAAAAGGCGACGGCAAAAGCTAGAAGGATGCTTGGGTGCATACGGAGAGGAATGGCTAGCAGAAAAAAGGAGGTGATAGTGCCTCTGTATAAGTCTTTGGTGTGACCTCATTTGGAGTATGGTGTGCAATTCTGGAGACCGCACCTTCAAAAGGATGTGAACAGGTTGGAGTCAGTGCAGAGGGTGGCTACTAAGATGATTAGTGGTCTTCATTATAAAGCATATGAGGACAGACTTAGGGATCTTAATATGTACACCTTAGAGGAAAGGCGGGATAGAGGTTATATGATTGAGATGTTTAAATACCTCCATGGAATAAATGTTCAGGGAGAGAGCCTCTTTCAATTGAAACCAAGTTCTGCTACAAAGGGACTTGGGATGTGGGTGAAGGGGAATAGATTTAGGAGTGATATGCGGAAATATTTCTTTACGGAAAGAGTGGTGGATCCATGGAATAGTCTCCCAGTGGCGGTGGTAGAGATGAGGACAGTAACTGAATTCAAAAAAGCATGGGACAAACACAGAGGATCTCTAAAGGTAAAAAGGGGACTGTTGTAGTTGTTGATATGGAAGGACAGACTAGATAGAACAATGACGACAGAAAAAGACCACATGGCCTATGTTTCTCTGTCCGAGGGTCCTCCTCCAATTTGGTCAGGAATGCTAGGGTCTTAGACATGTCCCTGACAAAGTCAAGGAATGCCATGTCCTCCTGTGGAGACTGCCGCTGGGGCTCTGAAGTAGGAGAGTCCAAGGGGACGTTGCGATGGCGACAGATGTTGGGTGACTCCTCGTCCTCTGTCTCCCACTCGGAGTAGTCCATTGAGGACTTGATGGAAGGCTGGTCCGTGTGCGCTGGAGCTGACGCCGAGCTGTGGCCCTCAGAGGCCTCATGGCTGGTGCCAAGCACACTGGCTGGGGACAATCACGGCCCTCTCGAGAACTGGGTGGGAACCAGATCGAGATGTCGAGGGCCTGGTGGTCAGGGCGGAGGAAACGGTCATGCTGGACAACTGCACTCACTGCTGGTCCATGAAGGCAGACAAACTGCGCTCCAGGGCAACCATTCTGGACTCCAGGCCAGAAGGCTCCACAGCCATCGGCGCGGGCACAGAAGGAATCGGGCCAAATGCCAGTTCCCCTGAAGGGAAATCCTCAATGAGGATGGTGTCTGGCGACTGAGGTTGAGTCATTTCGGGGGACCTTTGTGGGCCGCTCCCTCTCCAATCCCTTGGATGAACGTCTCTGACTCCGGGATCTGGCTCGGGATGCACCCAGTCTGTCGGATCCATCCAGGGATGCTGTCTTTGAGGTCTTCTTCTTCTTCTTGGGCTCCTTTGAGGGAGATCCCCCTCTCCAAAGAACCACGGTGTCACTTGGATTCCGTGGAGCCACCCCAATATGCCATGGCTTCAGATAAGGCTCTGGTCTTCAGAGGTACTGAAGACTCGGGGAAAAACTTATTGTGCTGCTGCTGGCTGCTTTTGAGAGCCTTGTTGGACATCTTTTTGCAGAGACCGCATGCTGCAGGGTCGTAGTCCAGCCCAAGACAGCGAAGGCAGCAGTCATGTGTGTCGGGCAAAGACATAATCTTGGCACATCGATCACACTTTTTAAAACCACTGGTAGCCATGGGGGAAAAAAGTACCCCAGCGAGATTGAAGACCCACTGAGCTGCCAGTTGGAAAAAAGGTGCGAAAATGCCAAGGAGGAAAGAAATTCAAAAAAGACCCAAACTCAATGTCAAGACAGTGAGGTTGGGTGGTGGGAAGAGTATTGGTGCAATACCGGAGGCGAGTATGAAACTCAGGCTGAAAAATCAACTTTTTCCAGGGACAAGCCAGACAGACATCTGAAGGGCTCTGCAAAAAGAAGGAGACTGAGCAAGAGGGCACCTTGGGCGGGAAGGGGATCATGCATGTGTGGTGGCATCTCCCAAAGGCTTTCTTTGAAAGCTGGGAGGATGCTTCTGCAAGGGCTCCGTCGATACCAATGTCACCCATATGTGAGGACTAACTTCCTGCTTGTTCCCAGAGAATAAGATAGACACTGGGTGATGGCCTGGAGGGCTATGATAGAGAGACACACACTGGGTGAAAGCTGGGGGAGGGGGGGCGGGGGTGGAGCTATGAGATAGAGAGAGACATTGGTTGATGGCTGGGAGGGGGGCTATGAGAGAGAGGGACTGGGTGAAGGAAAGCTGTGGGGGTTCTGAGAGATCTTTTTATGCATCACGTACAGTATTATCAGGCCATGGTGTTCTATGGAGTAAAAAAGAAGTTGCCTAAGGAGCAACTATAGAAGATCACCAATATGCTACTGACAACGTACTCATTGGGCATGGTGGGAGGAGAATAACATGAAAACAGAAGATATGGCATACTGCGTCAGACCAAAGGACCATCAAGCCTAGTATCCTGTTTCCAACAGTGGCCAATCCAAGTCACAAGTACTTGTCAGATTCCCAAAAGGTATACACATTCCATGCTGCTTATCTCAGGGGTAAGCAGTGGTTTTGTCCCATCCACTTTTAATAGTGGTTTATGGACTTTTCCTCCAGGAGCTTATCCAAACCTCTTTTAAACCCAACTAAACTAAAAGCTTTTACTACATCCTCCAGCAACGAATTCCAGAGTTTGATTACATATTGAGTGAAAAAGTATTTCTCCAATTAGTCTTCAATGTGCTACACTGTAGCTTCATTGCATGTCCCCTAGTCTTTCTACTTTTTGAAGGAGTAAACACTCCATTCTAATCCACATATTATTTTATAGATCTCTACCAAATTTCACCTCAGCTGTCTCTTTTCCAAGCTGAAGAGTCCTAACCTTTTAAGCTTTTCTTTGTAAGAGTATCCTCCATCCCTTTTATCATTTTGGTTACTCTTCTCTGTACTTTTTCTAATTCTGCTATATCCTTTTTCAGATATGATAACCAGAACTGCACACAATATTCAAAATGCTGTTGCACCATGGAACGATAGAGGCATTATAATATCCTTGGTTTTATCGTTTATACCTTTCCTTATGACTCCTAGCATTCTATCTGCTCTCTTGCCGCCACTGCCCAGTGGCCAGAGGGTTTCAAGTTATTATTCACAATGATGCCCAGATTCTTTTCCGGGGTGGTGGTTCCTAATGTGGAACCTTGCATCGTGTAACTGTAGTTTGAGGTGTTCTTCCCTAAGTGCCCTTTGCCCTTGTCCTCATTAAATTTCATCTGTCATTTGGATGCCCCCATCGGGCATGGGCAATGGGGAATCGGTGTCCCGGGGTGCGCCACACATGTGCTGCTGTGGGGAGGACGTCCCCATGGCACCGGAAGGGGCATTCCAGGACATCTTTGGGCCCGATTCTGTTTGCCGCGGGAACGTTTTGTTCCCACGGCACAGAATTGGGTCCAAGTGGGCTCGTCTTGCTCGGGGCCATCTGGATGGCCAGGACGTGCCCATTCATGAATTGGGCTCCACATCAACTAGCTAACCTTTCTCTACCTGTTTATTCACACCTTCAAAAAATATAACAGATTAGTGAGACAAAACTTTCCTTGGCAAAATCCATATTGGCTTTGTCCCATTGATTAAACCATGGCTATCTATATGTTCAGGAGGAGACGCATCGCTGCCATCTGTTGGAACTGTGCAATGACGCATTAAGGGCCTGCTTTATTAATCTTTCTTTCCCCATAGGAAATGGGAAAACAGTAAATCAAACCCTTAAAAAATAAACTGTGATATATCTTTTGGGGGGTGGGATGGGGGCACTGTCACTGAGGTCTTGGCAGCCGGCTCCTAAATTTTTAAGCTGGTTCCCCAATTCCAAGAAAATTTGTCAAGGCCTGTTTTACAGCACTGCATCTTTTACAGTACTTAATTGCTGGAATATTATCAAGATAGAGAGTCAAGTATTTTTCAGAGGGAAAGAAGTTCTAGATCAAAGAGGGAGGGCATGATATGAGGCAGAAGACGGGAATGACCAGGAAGGAGAAATATTTCTTCACAGAAACGCTGCTAAAAATATGGAAATGGTAGAGGCTAAAATGGTAGATGAATTAAAAAAGCATGCGATGAGCGAAAAGATCAAAATAGAAACATACAGGTCAATATTTAAATACCACATTTGGCATTTATTTTAAGCATCGGTTGCAGCAGTTAAATATAATCTGTATTTTCCACCAGAAAGCAGTGGCACTGAATATAGGAACAGAGCGGTGAATGCCATCTTCATAAGGATAGCGATAATATTCAGTCCACTATCCTTGTTGCTATCTGGGCGAATTTAGAACAACCTCTGTTTAATGTTCTAAAGTTATCTGTACAGCTGTACGGAGAGCAAACTGAATATCACCACTCTCTAGTTAGGAAGAATGCCCACACTCCACCCAACCAGCATTAGCCAGATAGAATCACTGAAAACTGATGGATACGGTACTTATCCAGACAGCAGCTGCCTCTGTGCAGATAAGTGCCTTTGAATATTCACCTGACAGAATATAATGGTAGATAAGGAGCACTGGCCAGTTTTATTCCTGTTCCAGTGCCAAATGCCAGAGACCCCAGGTGATTTCTGACCTTCCCCTCAATTCTTCACCACCAGGGTCACTCTGGGCTTCTCCCAGGCTTTTCTTGAATACAATTACTTCTTTGTTTCTACCACCTCCACTGGAAATCAAGCAGGATCTGCAGTACTGTAATTAAAATGGAAAACTGACTGCAGTCTCTGCCATCGTGTTCTCTACATTCTGGTGACGTATCATAATTAAGGAATGTTCACTGATGGTTTTTCATTTCTTTTTTGTTTGTGTTTTTAATTGTGGGGGTTTTTTGTTTCATTCATCTGAAATTTTAAAAAAAGCAAACAAAAACCAATGAAAAACTAAAAGAAAAAATGTCAGCTGTTCGTTTTTCTTTCAGGGGGTAGAGGAACACAAGCCTTCTAGACCAATAACCAATCCTCTGGGCTTTCTACCTCGCTTCTTATTCTATCCACTGAGTCTTTATGGGCTATTTCTCAGAATAGCACTGGTGGTGTTAAGGCCAGTACCATTTGCTGCATGGCAAATTCAAAATAGTGCTGTTTTGAGGAATTGTACCAGTGGGGCAGGAGTGACTGCAGATTGGCCCTGTCCACAGACTTAGTGCATGGTGTAAGAGGCAGGAGAGGTGATCCAACCATAAGCTCAGGGGACCTTTTTAAATTTACCAGGCATGTGTTTTTGGACAGGGGCCTACAGCTGAAGCTGGCTTACAATTCATTTGAAAATGAAATGAAAATTTGTTTCACTTTTATTTCATTTTCAAAACAGAATGAAATGAAAGCACATCCCTGCAATTGATTGAGTTCAAAACAAAGTCTGTGGACTAATAATAATTTAAAAGAAAAGTAGTTTGGGCATTTTATATAATCTATATATGGCTGTCTTTATTTTCTCCCAATTCTGGCTACAAAATATTTGTTTAAGTTGGTAAATAGTAATAAAGATGAATTACTCAATACCAGTCCCAAATAGGAATGCGTCACACAGCTGAGGCTAGTACTGGAAATGTGCATCTATAAAACAAATTTGGAATCAAATAGCCAATGTTATCAATTGTGCGGCTGTTTCTTCCACTCTGTTAGTGTAAAAATTCACCATTAAACCCATTCTTTCCCCTTTGCAAACAGCAGCTAAATCTGTATTGATTTGGTCTATTACAATAGTAATAACACTGATGAGCCTCACCTAAAGTTGCACTAATATTGTTCTGTGGTTTCTCACGGTTTGTAAATTTATCGTTGAACTGCAGAACTTATATATACCACAGAATATTGCATTATTGATACAATCATTAGTATTTCTAATTAAACCATACCTCTTAGTTGTGCTCTGTTACTGGCTTCTTGGCTACTCTGTATAGATTCAGACAAAGCATTCTTCATCCTTTCTGAGCTGTTATTACAACCATCTATCAAATAAAGGTAGCTGACAACCTCAGCTGTCACCTCCTTTGGAAACCATTATTCCTTGCCTATGTTTTGTGCATCTTTCTGTTGGTAGGGATTCAACTCTTGATGACAAAAACGTGTTTGTAAACTAGGGAGGACAGAATCTATTGAAGGGTTGATTCCGCATTGTCATCCAGGTCAGGTCATTTGAAAGCTTGCAAATAAAGCTAGTGCTATTATTTATCAAACAGTCTTTGTTTATCGCTAAGATAAAAGCTTTGAGGCAGCCAACCTTTGTCTGACTGAGTTCTGACCTCTTAAACTTTCTCCAACGAAGCTGCACTGATGGCTTCCATCAGCAGAATGTGCCCTGATGAGGTGCTAAACAAGGCTAGTTTAAAAGTTTAGCAAAACTTAGGAATTCCATCTACTCTTCTTTGCACCCAACATATATCCTTCCCTATGCAATCTGCTGGCCATACTCTTGATCTTATCCTTTCCTCCCCACTTTTATCCCTGGTCTTCTCTTCTTCCCCCCCCCCCCTTCCCCAGTTCCTTGGTCAAACTACTTTTGAATCCTTTTCTTTCTACTGTATCTCTCATCTGCTTTTCAATCTATTCCCTCCCAAGGTTTACTTGCCTCTCATAGATGCAATGTCTCTTCTCATACCCTCGAATGTTTCCCATCTGCTGCAAACATGTTCCCAGATGATTTCTCCTCTCTTCCAGTTAAATCACAAGCAAATCTTTGGTTCTCGTCATTCTCTGCCACTCTTGATGCTGTTGCTCCTCTCCGATCTTGTCCCACCAGGAAACATCAGCACTGGTTCCACCATGGTCTCTTTCTACTTCACTGTCAATTATGTCAGTCTGAATGACTGTGGAGGAAACACCCCTCCCCATCCTCTCTTCAACATCTTAAAAACCTTCATTCTTTTTATTGTGCTGCCATCCATACCGCAAAAAAGGACTGTTACTTTACTTTGCCTCCTCTGCTAATTCCTCTCGTCATCTCTACTCCATCCTTTCTTCAATCTCAAAACTGTCTACCTCGGTTACTCCTCCTTCCAAGTCCCTCCTTCCTCCATCTCAAGATCTTGCTGACTACTTTTATAATAAAGTCTCCTCTCTCAGGTCTAATTTTCCAAATTGTCCCTCTCCTTCTCTCCCCTTTCCCCATCTCTCCTTCCCTCTGGATTTCCTGACCATTTTGCCCTGATTTCCCCACCTGGTTCCTCTCTTTCTCATTCATGGTCCTCTTATGCTACAGTCTCATCTATTGAAATCATTAACATTATTAATTCCTCTCATAAGACCACCTCACCTACTGATCCAATCCCCTCATCTTGGCTCACTACACCTTCTCTTACTCTTCTTCCTCTGATTACATCCATTCTTAACAATAATTTATCGTCCGGTATTTTTCTCTCCACCTGGAAACATGCCACAGTTCAACCAATCTTGAAGCCTGCATCTTTGGACCCCCTCTACTCCATCTAGCTATTGTCCCGTCTCTACACTTCCTTTACAAGTTACTTGAAAAGCTGGTTTTTGCACAGCTCTCCTCTTACCTGGATTCTGTTCACGCTCTTCACCCACATCATAGGATTCCGATCTGGGCACAGCACTGAAACTGTTCTTTCTTTTCTTAGCGAACTCCATCATTTGGTGGTGGCTTCTCTTGATCTATCCTCTTCCTTTGATCTTGTTGATCACACTATGCTTCTGTGTAGGTTGCATGACTTTGGTCTTTGGGGTACAGCTCTTTAATAGTTCCATTCTTTTCTTTCACAGCAATCTTTTTCAATTTTGGCTCAGGGATCTTCCTCCTCTTCTATGCCCATTCTCTGTGGTGTGCCACAAGGTTCTGTACTTGCTCCCCTTTTATTCAATATCTACTGGCCACCTTGACATTAATCTTACAACAGCATGAAATCTCCACTCATTATTATGCAGATGACATCATATTATTACATCACAACAGTCCTATTGCTCCGGACCTCTCTCCACAAAACATCTGTCTGTCCAGTCTTTCTACAAAGTTATTGTGGTAGCCAGGTAGCCTACACCTATAGCCAGGTAGCCAAGAACTATAGACTAGGCCATAAGCCTGAACCTGGAAAATGACAGGCCTCAGAATTCAGTAGTGCTGAGACATAAAATTATAAGACAGAATTAAATGCTGTTTTAGAATGAAATACTGCTATTGCAAAGTTTGCACAAAGTGAATACAATGCCTGTATGTTAAATCATTACTTCAGAATTGTTACTTACATGTTTTAGGAGCTAGATATGACCTTGATGAAGGAAAGTAACCAGGTTTGAACCAAGCCATTGTTCAGCTAGCTAGAGAAAGCAGAGCAAAGGGCATAGACCCTGATTGGTCAAATTCAGGGAAATGTCAAACCAATAGAAAGTTTGTAGAAATTAGCATAAGACCAATAGAATGTTTTCATGTATCAAAATGTATAAGTGGTATAAAAAGTTATGTCTTTATGGAGAGCTCTGCTCAGTTCCTTGAAAGCTTTGACTGACTGGGCCTGTGCACAAATAAACTGGTTTGGACCCTGTAAATTGACTCCTGGACTTGTTCATTGACTGCAGTTTGCTGCTACATTTCTTGGTGCGTTGGCCGGGAAACGCGAGTGGTAAATGGTATTCAAGTGAATAAATCCACGTAATTCGCCTTGAGGTTTGGTCCGGTTGGAACCATGTCTGTCCGACTGCAGGGGAACTTCTCAGGCGCCGCCGATCACTTTGAATCGGAGAGGGTTTTGCCTGCCTCGGCAGGCCATTGGGTCCAGCTGGCCAACATCTCCGACCAGGGGGAGTCCAGGGTCCAACTCAGAAGCTGGTGTGGTATCGGGGACCGGATCCAGTGAGTAACTGTTAGTCAGACAGTACTAGAACCTGGAACCATATGGTAATGGAAAAATAGTAAAAGGACACTGATCATGTCCGGAGCGGTCCGAGTACTCTTGCTAGGGCTATTAAGAGGCAAGAGGAAACCACTGACTCCTTCTGGTAATAAAATCATGATTAACGGTAATGGTAAAATGTTTTGGTAAGCCTAGGTAGTCAGGTCGCGTAACGGAGGAAGTGTTTGGTGTATTGTCCGTCCTTACTGTGTGTCTGATTTCTGTTATCTGTTAAAACCGCGCGTTTCCCTTCTGGTATGATGTAAGATTATTCTGTTAGGTAATTTGTTTACCGATTAAGAAATAGTATTAAGCAGAAAAGAAGACAGAAGGAAATAAACTTAGTTGTCACTTTTTCAGTAAAGAAGCTGTCTCTCATGCATTCCTGCAGCACAGCCTGAAATAAAACAAGCCAGGGGAATGAGAAGGCGTGTCTGGAGAATGGAATGTATAGTAGCTGTTAACCCTGTGAGGGCTTGTTTTCAGTGTTCTGAAGCTGAGCTGATCTGTGATTATTTTAGAAAAATTGTACCTGTTTTATTCAATGTGTTTAATAGAGATGTTCCTTCTGCTATGGTCATGTATTAAATATCATGTAATAGGAATGTTTAGTCAGAATTTTGAATCCTGATAGTTTTGGGCTTAAACCTAGGAAAGGGTTAAGTTCTTATTAACCCCTTTCCAGCTTTAGTTGTTCTCGTTAATATTTCAAGCCCTGCTTTGTGATCACGGACCAAGTGAGGATGATTTTGTAAAGCTAGTATTACATGTTACGGCATATAACTTTAAAATAAATACTTTATTCCGATCAGATAGGCAGTTCTTATGGTCCAGACAGAAATGATAGAGAAATTAAGAAAACTGCTTTTGTTTTCCCTTTTGTCCTACAAAGTAGAGGTTAAGAGCCATCGTGACTTGAAAGTGATTTAAATCTTGAGTGAATAAGGAAGTTTATCGTGCTTGAATTCTAGTTCCTGATATACTACGGCAAGCACCTCATAGAAGACATGCTTATTGTTAATAAAAATAAAATGAGGGAAAAAAGTGTATATGTTCGGTTCTTTCTATTGGAATTGTTGTTATCACTTGATGCAAAATAATAGTTTTATATTTTAAGGACTTTATCTAAATTGTTCCTGTTTAGAATGAGCACACACATCTATTATGCTTATTACAATCAATCTACGCTCATGTTGTCTGCCTACCCTTTGTTTACAGCGATAATATGGGTTTTTTTTCCTAATAAGTGCACCCAGAGGAACATTATTGTATAGTTCTGAGTCATAGTCCATAGGAAAATGCAGCCTGACTAGCCACCCCCTCTGTCTGTTGTTAACTACGTCACCATGGGGGGAGGAAGGGGGGTCAGAGGGATTTAGCAAGGGCACTGCTGGAGACTACAGATTTAAAAAATAAATAAATAAATAAATAAATCTCCCACCCTATTAGAAATGCTCTGTGAAAGGGGGGTGGCCAGTGTTAGTTACTTCATGTTTCCCGTGTTTATCAGATTGTACAGAGAATATTCCCTGATCAGTTCCCCTACATAGGATTCTTGGTTAAATGTTTGAGAAAAAAAAAAAATCCTACCCGTTTATTATCTTTATAGGCCAGTTCCCTCAGCTCTGCCATCATCCCGGGCAGAGCCTGGAGCAAGGGGGGAGGGGGGATACCTCCCTGCAAATGTCACAAGCCACCTCCGCAGCAGAAGAGAAGCCCCGGCACAAGTAGGGATTTATTTGCTAGTTCAGCCTGATTGCTGTATGCCTTCAAATGTATAACTACCAGTAAGAGAGAGGGTCACGTAATCCTAATCCCATTGAACTAGGTCCAGCTTTGCACTAGCCAGCTGACCAACTTTGTTTCTGGCATTATACCTTCCACGCTGAGAAACCATAGGATTTGATTGCAGACCCAATCCAAATAGCGCAGGCAGCCTTCACTATATACCCCATGCAATCTAGCAGCCCAGGAGAATTTGCGTTTTTGTCAGTCAGTCCCAGAAAGATATAAAAACAGAAATTGCAGAAACTGGATGGATTTGTGGGCATGATAGTTAATGAATGTAACGGAGAAAGTGAATGATACTTTAATTGAATAATGTGGAGGAGGTTTCCTAACCAAAGGACCAGAGGACGTGGAAGAGGCCGTGGAAGTGAAAGGCCTAAATTGGGTGTGAATCAGCCCATTGCAGAGAAGAAGGATATTAAAAAAGTGATGCCCGTATCTTAACTCCACCCCAAGAGGGGAGGAGGGAGTACTTGATTTAAAAAAATAATAATAAACCGAACACAGTGTTCCAGCAAGAAAGGGAAGTAGCCATAGAGGGGAGTGGCAGCCAAAGAGGGCTATAGCATGAATGAAGACTAGGCCAGACCGGACTCCAAGTTTCCCTGGGTCCCCAGGAGTCAGTCTGAAAATAGGGGACCAATATATGGACTTTATGGGGAATACAGGAGCAGAATACTAAAGCCAGTAGCCCCTTTGTTTTCTTGATGCATCACCATTGTCAGAGCTACTGAGGCTAAGGCCACAAAGCCTATCCTGCAGAACCACATGTGTGAACTAGGGGGACAGAAAATAACGCACCAGTTCTTGTATATGCCTGAGTGTCCAAATTCCACTTTTGGGCTGAGAAATGCTTGTTCAGCTCCAGGCCCAAATATCTTTTGCAGATGGGGGAGAAATGCAAATGACTGTAAACCCAAAGCCTGCTGGGTTAATGGTGCTTACTGTTCCCTGAGAAGAAGAGTAGCGGTTCTATAGTGCATCTCCAATCAAGCCAGCTAGTTCCTGTATACCCACCAACCTCATAGCCTGAAGTATGGGCAGAAGATAATCCACCTGGCCTAGTGAAGAACATAGCCCCTGTCATTGTCACCCTCAAGCTAGGAGTGGAACCAGTGCATGTGACCAGCCATTGAAGGAATTCACCACCATCTGATGAAATTGCTGAAGTATGGACTTCTCAAGGAATGTCAGTCACCTCAGAACACCCCCTCTTCTCCCAGTAAAGAAGCCTGGGACAGGGTATTATCACCCAGTACAGGACCTAAGGCGAGTGAATGATGCAGTTGAAACTATACACCCTATAGTACCAAATCTTTATGTTCTCTTGGGACTGATCCCTGCTGAGGCTGCTTACTTTACCGTTTAGGACCTGAAAGATGCCTTTTTCTGTGTGCGCCTAGCCCCCACCAGTCAACTTTTGTTTGTTTTTGAATGGCAAGACCCCACAACAGGAAGGCGGGGCCAACTCATCTGGACTAGATTACTTCAAGGATTCAAGAATTCACCTACTCTCTTCAATACTATTTTAAATCAAGATCTTTCCAGCTACTATGTGAACCCAGGAGAAAGGGTTCTTCTCCAGTATGTGGACAACTTGCTTATAGCCACTGACTCAGAAAATGAATGTCCTCAAGCCACCAGTGAACTCTTGCACCTTTTTAATGAGGCTGGATACAAAGTCTCAAGAGCCAAGGCATAATTATGTCAAACAAGTTAAATACCTAGGATTCCAGTTGTCCAGCAGAATTAGACGCCTGAGACCAGAAAGTATGCAGTATTCCTGCTCCAACCACCAGGAGGCAAGTGAGAGACTTCTTGGGTGCCACAGAGTACTGTTGTATATGGATCCTCAATTTTGCGCTGCTAGTAAAACCATTGTATCAAGCCATCAAAGGATTGGAACAATCTCCATTAGAATGGGGACCTGAACAAGAAACAACATACAAGACTCTGAAGACAGCCCTGATGACATCACCAACCCTTGGACTACCAGATGTACAGAAGCCATTTCGTCTATATGTTCATGAGTCACAAGGAAATGCCTTAGGAGTGTTGACTCAGCCACTTGGATCTTGGCAGTGACCTGTAGCGTATCTAAGCAATTGGACATTGTTGCAAAAGGATGGCCACCCTGTCTGAGAGCCATCGCAGCTACAGCACTTCCAGTAACTGAAGCAGACAAGCTCACTCTAGGACAAAATCTCTGTATAATAGTGCCACATTCTGTTCAAACCCTCATGGACCACAAAGGAAATTACTGGTTCACCAACTCATGAATGCTAAAGTACCAGAGCATGTTGTGTGAAAATCCTTGATTGAAATTGATGGTCAGTCAAGCCTTGAATCCAGCTACACTATTACCAATTGGAACTGACCCTCCTGATCATGACTGCATAGAAGTCATGGATACTGTATTCTCAAGTCGAACAGACCTGACAGATGTACCTTTTGAAGATTCAGAACAAACTTTCTTCGTGGATGGAAGCAGTCTTGTAGTCAATGGACATCGTTGTGCTGGATATGCAGTAGTAACCCTGGATCTTGTAATTGAATCATCAGCCCTAGCCTTAGGAACATCAGCAGCACTAATACTGGGAAAAGGACTCTATATAAATGTAAACTCAGATTCTGAATATGCATTCACAACATTGCATGCTCATGAAGCCTTGTACAGAGAACGGGGATTGATAACTTCAGGAGGAAAATCTATCAAATATGGCCCAGAGATATTGACATTGTTAGATGCTGTATGGGCCCCTGAGAAAGTTGCAGTTATGCACTGTCGAGGACATCAAGCAGGAAAAGGAGAAATCGCACAAGGGAACAGATTTGCAGATGCTTCTGCAGTTCTATTTCCTGTACCTCTTAATTCATGGGATCCCTGATATACTACAAAAGAATTGGACTATTATTGTGAACAAGAAGGGGGAGTACTCAGAAATGGATGGATAGAACTTCCACCACAGGAGGGGAATCAACCTCCTGGACAAATAGTGATTCCTGAAGCATTAGGTTTAGCCTTTGTTCAAGCATTTCATCAAGCAACACATTAGGGAAAAACTGCAATGACAAAAGTTTTGAAACCTCATTTTTATATTTCTTTGTTGGGACCTTTGACAGCTTCAGAAGCTTGTCAATGTAAAACATGTGCCAAGAACAAAGCCAAGCAAGGTCCTAATCTACCAATAAGAATTCAATCAACAGGAGTTACTCCCATGAGTAATTTTCAAATGGACTTTACTGAAATGCCAATAGCAAATGGATACCGTTACTTGCTTGAGAAAGCCAGAGAGGTCACTAAAGTCTTACTTCATGAAATTGTTCCAAGATTTGGAATACCATTAGTCATAGGGTCAGATAATGGGCCCTCATTTATATCCCAAGTAACTCAATAGTTAGCTAAAGCTCTACAGATACAATGGAAGTTACACACAGCATACAGACCTCAGAGTTCAGGGAAAGTAGAGCGTATGAATAGAACTCTGAAATCTCAAATTGTACAAATTTTGTCAGGAAATACATTTAAAATGGCCACAGGTACTTCCAATAGCTCTTTTAAGAATACGCTCAGCACCTACTAAGTCATTAGGACTTTCTCCCTATGAGATTTTGTATGATAGACCTTCACTTATTGTCAAAGGGATCAAAAAGAGATATGAAGCAGATAGTATCTGAAATTATTAGACAAAAACTATTGGTTTTAAGTTCTGTTTTGCAGAGTCTTCCTATGTGGATACGAGATCAGCTACCCATCAACTTGACTGAACCGCTGCATCCTCTCATGCCTGGAGTCTCGGTGTGAATCAAAGAGTGGAGAAAGACACCGTTGACACCGCATTGGAAGGGACCTTATGTTGTCATCTTGTTAACCCTAACAGCAGTTAGAGTTGCAGACCTCGAACCCTGGATTCATCACAGCAGAGTGAAATCAGCAGCAGCTCCAGAGCCAGACCAGTAAACATCAGAACATGATCCAGAAGTTCCATTGCAGCTAACTTTGCAAAGACAAGCAAATTGAAAAAAAAATTCAGGAAATTTTGAAAAGAGACTGTGCTAATATAGAACTCCTGAATCTCAAGAGACTATTTGTTTATTCTGAAGAGATCATCATCAACAGAAAGAGACTGTACTATGGACTATATCATTTGAAAATCTTTGTGCCATTTTGATCAAGGACAGTGCAAACTAAAAGGACTGTGTCTATTGAAATAAGTTGGAATCTACAGCTCTACACACCTACCAATGAAATTGGTAAGGTCATGTACAGCGGAAGCTTTGGGATCTACAATCAACGCTACACCTGTTGCATGCTACTAAGAGCAAAACAGGTCAATGTAAAGTAAAGAAGAAGAAGACTTCGTGGTCAAGAATTATCAACAGTTGCACTGGTTTTACAAAGACTTGCACTAATTCTTCAGAGACCTTTCATCATGATTCTCTACTGTTTCATCTTGACAGCAGCCTTGAGGTGCTTTGAACTGACTTTTGTCTTGCCACCCTGTGCTGCTTGCATAACTACTACTCTTACTGGAGAAAGGATTACACAGACTTTGCTTTATCAAACCTACTATACTTGTACAGGTATAGTGAGTCAATGCATAGGCACGGAACTGAACATTTGCACAAAAGGAAAGAGCAGAACTTGTTTTCACCCACAACAGAATCCATCCTACCATGTGCTGATAATACGATGGAATGATGAAGATGGAACTCTTAAATGCTACTCAACAACTTGAAGACCCTACAAACCTGCAGCTCTATACTTTGATGCTTGTGATGCCATAAACAGAAACTATAATCAGAAATGTGGGACTTGGGAGAGAAATTATTATGTTGGTAATTGCAGCACTAGTAGTAATAATATGTTTAATACTTCCATGCATTTTACCCCTCTGCCTACGTAATATATCTA
Organism: Ichthyophis bannanicus; assembly: GCA_033557465.1. NCBI lineage: Eukaryota > Metazoa > Chordata > Amphibia > Gymnophiona > Ichthyophiidae > Ichthyophis > Ichthyophis bannanicus. The sequence continues at coordinate 49,634,788 of CM066047.1, read as the reverse complement.
CAATCACTGAGAATATTGTAGAAAGAAAGACAATAGCTAAGCTCCTAGCTATGAGATGGTATCAGCCTATACCACATAACATGGCAACAACTCAAGTATAAGTGATTTGTTTCTCACCCATCTTAACATTCTGGGTGAGAATAATCAAAGGGGGGAATGTGGTAGCCAGGTAGCCTACACCTATAGCCAGGTAGCCAAGAACTATAGACTAGGCCATAAGCCTGAACCTGGAAAATGACAGGCCTCAGAATTCAGTAGTGCTGAGACATAAAATTATAAGACAGAATTAAATGCTGTTTTAGAATGAAATACTGCTATTGCAAAGTTTGCACAAAGTGAATACAATGCCTGTATGTTAAATCATTACTTCAGAATTGTTACTTACATGTTTTAGGAGCTAGATATGACCTTGATGAAGGAAAGTAACCAGGTTTGAACCAAGCCATTGTTCAGCTAGCTAGAGAAAGCAGAGCAAAGGGCATAGACCCTGATTGGTCAAATTCAGGGAAATGTCAAACCAATAGAAAGTTTGTAGAAATTAGCATAAGACCAATATAATGTTTTCATGTATCAAAATGTTTAAGTGGTATAAAAAGTTATGTCTTTATGGAGAGCTCTGCTCAGTTCCTTGAAAGCTTTGACTGACTGGGCCTGTGCACAAATAAACTGGTTTGGACCCTGTAAACTGACTCCTGGACTTGTTCATTGACTGCAGTTTGCTGCTACATTATCTACCAACTTCCTCTATTTAAATCCTCTCAAATCCGCAGCACTCTAGTTCACTTTTGGCAGTCCCACTCCTATCTTGGCCCCTTCCATCTCTGGCTCACCCATTCCACTTGTTAATTCTCTTTGCTGTCTTGGCATTTTTCTCGATTCTGCTCTGTCCTTCCAGGCCCATCTCTCTTCTCTCATTCGCTGATGTTTTTCCTTTCTTTGTTGGATATGTGCTGTGCGTCCTTTTCTCTCTACCTCCTTGCTAAATATCCTTCTTCTTACCCTTGTCATATCTAAGCTCAACTACTGTAATACTGTATACCTTGGTCTTCCCCAGTATCAATTACATTGCATTCAACTCATCCAGAACACAGCAGTCCGTACTGTCGCTTCTGCCTCCCATTATGAACATGTTACTCCATTTCTCATCCATTATTGACTTTCGGTAAAATTTTGTTCTCAATACAAATGACTCATTCTGGTTCATCATGCACTACATTCTGGCTTCCTCCGTTATCTTGCTGATCCTTTACTTCCTCACTCCTCGCACCGTTTCCTCTGTACTATACATGCGAACCGTTTACATCGTTCCTCTGCTTCTCAAGCCTGGCTGTCATCCACTTGCTCCTCTGCTTTCTATTTTATAGTCCCTGCCTCCTGGAACTCCCTGCCCTCCACCTTCAGATTAGAACCTTCTTATAACAAACTCAAAGCCCTCCTAAAGACATATCTCTTTACCACTGTGTTTGACCTCTGTTCCCTAGTCTTTTTTACTGCCTTCTCTTGTTCCCCTTAAGAACATAAGATATTCCATACTGGGTCAGACCAAGGTCCATCAAGCCCAGTATCCTGTTTCCAACAGTGGCCAATCTAGGTCATACGTACTGTCAGACGGCTGCCTGGGTGAGAATCTTCACAGTCTTGACAATGCATATATTTATATGATTTTTGCAAGGTATTGTGGGTAATGTAGTTCATTCACACCAGACACAGCTGCTGACAATAATTTAGTTGTGCACAAGTGTTAAAGCCAATAAGATACTTCTTTATTTATGGGGTTATTTCTCCCAGCACAGATATGCTTGGTAGCACATAAATTAGGTTACTTGCTTGTAGTGTTTAACTTGGTAAAACAAAGTCAAAAATCAAAATCAGGAAAACAACCTTCAAACTTGTCAGGCAATTAGCTAATGTTTTCTTAGCATATCTCTAACAAACGAAAAGCCACAAAGAAAGAAATAAACTGTTCTTGTAAGGTTAACTTCTGATTACTTTCCACACAGATCCAGAAGTAATTCTCTCCTAGCTCACAAGCAATTAGGTGCAGCTCAATTGCTATCAGTTATCCAGCTGAAACCCTTTAGCAGGCTGGCTTTCTACTGTGTGAGTCAAATCCTGTTTCAGGAGCTTTTCTTAGTGGAATAAAGAACAAATTTATAATTTCTTTGTGATGGCTGCTGTGCTTTATCACAGAAAGTTACCAACGGAGTTTGGATAGAGAGCAGTCCATATAAACAATATCTTGATCTGCTATTATTTCCCCTTCATCAACAAGCATAGGGTCACTATCATGACTTGGCACAGATGAATCTTTCAATGGAGCACTTTCAGGAGAACACTTATTTCCCTGCTGTCTTTCAAGGTTATAGCTAGGGCATAGATCAATGTTCATACCTGAGCTTCCATTGTTGCTATAGTTCCTCTCTATATAGCCTGGCCAGTATGTAGTCCAGTTCTTATGTCCAGCCTTCCAGTCCTGATCCCTGGACACTGGATCTCTCTTCACATACCTTCTGGCATAGGTCTTAGAGTCCCTTCCACATGCAGCCGTCTCCCTCACAGGTATCCTCTGGTGATTCCTTGTTCTGCAGCACCATTCCTCTGGCTTTCCCCAGTCCAATGGTCTATGCTGGCCCTTGGAATACCTCCCAGTATACGTACTGCCTTGGACTCTTCTAGACCTCTCAAAGGCTTTTCTCCTCTTCCTTCCAGAGGGTTTCTTTCCTTCTCTATCCGTCCGGTTTGGCTTCTGCTTCTGCTGATTCTTCAGATGAAACTGATGATCCTTCTCTGCATATCCAAGGTGATCATGAAGATCATGATCATGGAGCTGATGCTTGTCATCTGTAGAACAAACTCTATTCTTATTCTGCCTTGATGAGTGCTCCTCCCTAATACAGCGCAGCTGTGCTGAATCAGGCCCTGCCCTTTGAGATGAGTGCTTAGCGATTACCTCATAGCCCTCCTGATTGAACACACGTTTCCCCACTTCAGCTCCTCTAATGGCTGCTGGAAACCTGGTGCATTCTGGGACTGGTAGTCTTTTGTGAGAAAATTCTGTTTTCTTATTTCTACCAGAACTGACAGGTTGCTTGTTCAGAGTCACATCATCTTTTCTATAGCTCCTTCCTGAGCTATGATAAGCTTCCTTATCACAGTACCTAGCAGTTTCCCCAAAAGACACAGGTTCCACAATGCTTGTACTTGGTCAAGCATTGATATCCTGGGTCCCTTCTTAATAATGGTTTATGGACCTTTCCTCCAGGAACTTGTCCAAACCTTTTTTAAACTCAGCTACACTAACAGCCTTTACTACATCCTCCGGTAACAAATTCCAGATTTTGATTACACGTTGAGTGAAAAAATATTTTCTTTTATTAGTCTTAAATAGCCTGTAGCTTCATTGCATGTCCCCTAGTCTTTCTATATTCTGATAACGTAAACTATCGATCTACATTTACCCGTTCCACTCCGTTCATTAATTTATAGACTTCTATCATATCTCCTCTTAGCCGTCTCTTTTCCAGGTTAAAGAGCCCTAACCTTTTTAGCCTTTCATAGGAGTATCCTTCCATCCCCTTTACAATTTTGGTGGCTCTTCTCTGAACCTTTTCTAATAATGCTATATCCTTTTTAAGATACGGCGACCAGAATTGCACACAATATTCAAGGTGCGGTCTCACCATGGAACGATATAGAGGCATTATAATATCTTTTGTTTTATTTTCTATTCCTTTCCTTATGATACCTAGCATTCTATTTGCTCTCTTGGCCGCCGCTGCACACTGGGCTGAGGGTTTTAACATGTTATCCACAATGACGCCTAAATCTTTTTCCTGGGTGGTGGTTCCTAATGTGGAACCTTGCATCATGTAACCATAGTTTGGGTTGTTCTTCCCTAGGTGCATAACTTTGCACTTGTCCACATTAAATTCCATCTGCCATTTTGGTGCCCAACCTTCCAATTTATCAAGAACCTTATGCAATTTTCCACCATCCTCTTGGGTTTTAACAACTTTAAAAAGCTTTGTGTCATCTGCAAATTTGATAACCGCACTCATTATTCCCTTTTCCAGGTCATTTATGAATATGTCAAAAAGCAGCGGACCCAGCACAGATCCCTGGGGTACACCACTATTCACCTTTCTCCATTGGGAAAATTGGCCATTTAGCCCTACCCTCTGCTTTCTATCTTTTAACCAGTTCCTGATCCACAATAGTACACTGCCTCCTATCCCATGACTCTTTAGTTTTGGCAAAAGTCTCTGATGAGGGACCTTGTCAAAGGCTTTCTGAAAGTCCAGATACACTATATCAACCGACTCACCTTTGTCCACCTGTTTATTCACACCTTCAAAAAACATATCAGATTAGTAAGACAAGATCTTCCTTGTCTAAAGCCATGTTGGCTGTCTCCCATTAGGCCATGACTATCTACATGCTGAGTAATTTTGTTCTTTATGATGGTTTCTACCATTTTTCCCGGTACTGACGTCAGGCTCACCAGTCTGTAGTTTCCCAGATCACTTGTCTTTCTGCTGTCAGTATGAATGTTTTTTAACTGTCCTATAATTTTATGGAGTTCTTTTCAGTTTTCATTTTTTTTATCTTATGTTTTTAAATTTTGTACACAGCCCTGGTGTTTCTGTAAAAGGCGGTTAAGCAAATGGAATAAACATAAACACATAACACATAAACTGACTTGTTGGAGCCTATTCTAAGTAAATGCATCATCGCTTGAACAAGATATATCAGTTTCCAGAGCATGTCTTGAAGTAAGAACATTAACTTGTAAACCTTCTGGGGATAGAAAAATACCCACTGCAGCTGAATGTAACTTGTCTTGAACTACTACTACTACTGGAAAGATGCAAGTTAAAATAGAAAGTAGAAAACATAAGCGTAATTGTCCTGTTTTCCAGGCTCCTCATTTCTAGTGTTTGTAGCAGGTAACTTTATAAAGCAGTTTCTTCTTGTAAAGCATGTTTTCTTATAAAATTGCCTGGCTGCATACATGCATGTAAGTATGCATGCCAAGAGGAGAGCCTGTACCTACACACCTGCTATTCACAGGCCTTCCCAGGGGCAGAGTTTCTAAAAAATGCCAGTCCATGCATACTGTAGACTCAGAGGGCACATCTTAGGGACGGGGCACTTGTACAGGGAGGTCATTGTACAAGCCTCTTTTACAAAGGCATTTACTTATTTATTTAGATTGGGCCTCATTCCATTTAGTACATCCAGACCCCTGTGTGCCTGATCAGAATCGGATACACAGGGGCAGACATGATTCTGATCCCACAGGGCACATCTAGTCCCATGGGATCAGAATCATGACTAGGCCTGTATGTGCAGGCTGGGACCTGATTCCGGTTGGCCTGCACATACAGGCCTCTACCCGGCTAACTCAGTCAAGGCTCCTGAATGGAGCCGCGGTGCCATGGCATCTGGTTTCCATAGCACCACGGCTCCATTCAGGAGCCGCAATCCCTAGTTGCTGACCTGTTATCTCATTACCCGCAGACCGACCCCCGATCTGGCCTCCCAAGGCCAGGGTTGGACTGTGGGGAATCACCTGCACCCCTTCCGACCCCCTTCCGCCACCTGGGCCTGCCATCCCACACCATCTAGGGGAATCTATTCCACTTCAGAGGTGGAATAAGTTCCCGTTCAGTTTGCTGGCCTCAGACATAAAGGGCCAAAATCAGAATTGGCCCTGTATGTCCGGGGCCACAGACTGTCCACTGCCCGTCCTAACTCCCCCCTCTTCCCACCCCTGTCTAGCCTCTCCGTACAAACACCTTGTTTGTATGGGGAGGTTAGCCAGGGATGCAGAGAGGGCCAAATAGCTGGGATGGACGTCCCAACGGGACATCCATCCCTGCTCTTCGTGGCTCGGAATGACCCCGCCTTTATAAAATACTTTACCGAGGCAAATTTAAAATAACTTCATACACTTTAAATAAAGATTATTTGTTGGACTCCTTATCATATCTGATCCACCAGTATATTCTGGATCAGAGATTCTCAACCTAGACCTCAGTACACACCTAGCCAGTCAGGTTTTCAGGATAATCACAATGAATATGAATGAGAGAGATTTGCATACAATGGAGACAGTGTACACAAACCTCTCGCATGCATATTCATTGTGGTTATCCTGAAAACCTGACTGGCTAGGTGTGTCCTAAGGAATGGGTTGAGAACCCCTTTCTAGATGGAATTGAGTATCAGTGGTCTCATTTTACTATTTTATTAAACAAAGAAATGATTTTAAATCGTCTGCATTTTCAAACATTTAAGAAAGGAAATTTTCCAATAGTTTACACTTCTATAGGTATGAAGGTCATCAAAATTCAATCATTCAGTCATCACCTCTCCCGACATGCCTATAGGATGCCCTGGCCCTTTCAGCTGCAGAAGATCTTTGGGAGAGAATCTTCTCTGAGGTATTTACTATTGAGATGGCACAATCACTTACACCCTTGATTTAGCTTTAGGTTTGCAAAATATGTGGGCTTGCTATGTCCTGCATTTCCCCATTTTACCCCACCCCATGACCAGCATCCCCCTCTCTCCCCACCTCATGCCTACTGTCTCCTATCTCTCTCACCCCATGTCCAGAATCTTCCCTCAGAAACGAGCCTTTATGCATGTACTTTAATCGGTGGCTATTTTATATGTATGCGTGTAGGGCCGATAGCACATATGTGGTGGATCCGTGGAATAGTCTCCCAGTGGAGGTGGTAGAGATGAGGACAGTAACTGAATTCAAAAAAGCATGGGACAAACACAGAGGATCTCTAAAGGTAAAAAGTGGACTGTTGTAGTTGTTGTTATGGAAGGACAGACTAGATAGGCCATGTGGTCTTTTTCTGTCATCATGTTTCTATGTTTCTATGTTCATTGTGGGCATGTGCATGAGCAGAGTTTGGGCATTCCATAAGTGCTTTTACCTGTGAGCTTCGCACCAGTTTCAACATGCATACGTTTGCTTTGACATGTGCATCTGCTCTTTGTGTCGGTACGTTTTTCACAGAAAATAATGCACTAGATTTGCAAATGCCATACATGCATGTTATTTTCCTCCCCCATCCTCAACAGCTCCCCACATTTCTCCACGCTAGAAGCATGCATTGCGAAGAGCGGCTTTGCTGAAGAATGTGAGACTTATAGCTGGTGCAAGCCAAATGTATTATTTATTGCATAAACAAGTATGTGTCTGTCTTGCAGATCATTTAGAAAACAGAAAGCTAAAGTTGTGATACATGGGAATGGTCCAGGGCGGCAACCGATAACAAGCTCTGTTCCTCAATAGCCAGGGTCAGGTCCAGGGTTGTTGAATAATTCTTATATTTAGAATGCTGTCCCTACATTTGCAAACAAAGCTAAAATAATCCAGCCCAGGTAAAGCAGATGTTATGATGGAACACAGGGGGAAATGTACCTGTAGATGAATGAACAATAAAATTGCAGCTGGAATTCATAAGAGAGATGATAGACTTTGTGGGCAGGAGCACATAAGCAAGGTAGGCATAATACATGTAAAAAAATTGCAGGAGACTAAAGACAAATGATAGTGAGGTTAAAGAATTCTATGGCAGATGGCAGTATAGGAGGTAATGAAATTAGCTAGCAAGGCAATTCGGTTGTATGGAGAGGCAGAGAGAATACACCATTAATTACTGGCTTTATACAAAGCCAGAAGTGCATCTGGATGTGCTGTCCTTGTAAAATGACAGGGGAATCACGGCACCCATTGTTTCGCTTTGTGTTATTTCCCTAATAAAATGCCACGCATGTTAAAACGATTTCCTGCATTCTAACATGATTTTGTGTGCATTAAAGTGTTCAGACAAAATAAAAAGTGAAAAAATGTTTTTCTCCATGCACAGTCGTAGAGGACTGAATGTCAGCAGCTTTCAGCACCCTACCTAAAATAAGCACAGTCGAGTGAGGCAACAGAACTGATTCATGAAGTAAAGGGCTCTGCTTCAAGCAAAGCCCACGCAGAATGAAATTTTCCTCATTTCAAAGAAAATAAATATAGACAGATGTCTAGGGCCCAAATGCTAAAGAGATGCCCCTTAAATGTTTATGCAATTCCTTGATATACCGCCCAGGCTGAAGGGCATCAGAGCGGTTTACAATCACTACAAGCAGGTACTGGATACATTCCCTCGTCCCCAAAGGGCTCACAATCCACATGTGTACCAGAGGCAACGGAGGGCTCAGTGGCTTGCCCAAGGCCACAAGGAGTGCTTATAGGACTAGATGTGTTAACTGAGAGTTTCCAAACCTTTTTTGTTCTGTAGACCTCTTATTAACCTCCAGAAAGTTAAGGGAGCCCCAGTTCATCCCCACCATTCTTCCTGGAGCCCTCCCATCAGCGCTAAGCCTGTCCTCATTATTTATCGTCCCCTTCTTTTCTCTACCAGTTCCTCTCGCTCACTCCAGTCACTCCTGACGCCATCCCGGACGTTTCGCCACTGCTTCCTCAGGGGGTAAAACTTTAACATATCAAAACATTTGCTCCAACAACCAGTTCTTCACTAACTCACTCGGCTGACCATACTCCGTAGGGAATGCCTATTTACCTCCTGAGGAAGCAGTGGCAAAACGTCTGGGACAGCGTCAGGAGCGGAATTGGGGACATCGGTTGATTCAGATAACTGTTCGCTGACAGTTCTTGGTTGATACTTATTAGCTTGTCTACATAAACCAGTTTGTTCCATGTACAACTTAAGTTATGAGGTTTTAGGAGACCTTGAATATCTGCTCTGTGGGATTTATTGATTTATTTAACAGTTTTTATATACCGACTTTCTTCAATTCAAGAAGGTTTACAGAAAACATAACATGACAGTATATTTCAAAGGTTTCATTGGAAATTAAAAATAATAAACACAAATTTTTAATATATAAAATTAATTTTGATGAATTTTGATATATCAAAAAAAGAGGGGTTTTCAGGATCATTGATGTACTGAGCACAAGTCAAGGGCCAGAGCACTCATTGCCTATGACATCTAGCACGTGGGTATCTGAGATCCTTTTCTCCTCTTGTTTAACCCTAAAATTTGATTTACACGAGCTCTTGAAGATGTCTGGAATGAAGTTTGAAGTGGCGATGTAGATCTTGATTCATTCTTAGAAGTGGCATTTTTGTGGTAGTCTAGTAATCAGTCAACACCTCTTTTGTCAGGCCCAGAGCACAAGTTTTGAGGTGCCAAAGCAGAGCCTGCCCCTACTTCCTTTGAGGTCATGAGCATGGGCTGCTTCAAAGGCTGGCACTATGGCCTTCCTCTGCTGACCTCTGAAACACCCCATGTCACCCCCCTCCCCACCTGCTCTCTGAGATATGCTGTCTAGCACCCAAGAGATCAGAGTTCAAGTCCCACTTGCACTCCTTGTGACCTTTCATAAGTCACTTTAACCTATGTTGCTTTGGAAGAAAAGGCATGGCAATCTGCTTCTGGTCATACCTTGCCGAGAAGCCCAGGAGCTGCTGGGTTGCCAGGAGTCAGCATTGACTTGATGGCACTTAAAACAAACATATATTTGTTTGCATTCTAATGGTTCTTTACACCTTCTATTATTGTATAGTATTGTATGATTTTCTGAATCTGCCAATTTTCTCCTGCTCCTTTGGACCTCCCTCTTAGCTGGAATCGGGACTAGGATCTGGCACATGAACCTTCTGTTGCAACTACATGGATATTGTCCCCCTATTTTATATTCTCCCCCAACACACCTGATCTGGTCATTGCAGCAACAGTCCCTTGGCCAGGAGCCAGGCATCACGGTTCCTCGCAGAACCTTGCAATCCCGGGCTCTGAATCCATCTGCTCAGTGACACCTTGCAGCAATGACTGCGACCCCCTCTCTTTGCGGCTTCCCGAGCTTATCCAACCTGGTGAGTGGAAGATTCAACTCAGGAATCAAGCCACAGATAATTTATAGCTTCATAGTAAACACCAGCAGGTAAAGATCAAAAATGGCTCTTCCAGTCTGTCCAGCAGCACTGCACTGAGTCATTCGGCTCACCCTACATTACTTTAACTACAGAAGAGCCCAAGCAGTAAGAAACAAAGTTGGGCCACTTTTTAGGCAATATTATAGAAACATAGAAAAATGATGACAGAAAAAGACCACAAGGCCTATCTAGTCTGTCCTTTTATATCAACCACTACAACAGTCCCCTTTTTTCCTTTAGAGATCCTCTGTGTTTGTCCCATGCTTTTTTGAATTCAGTTATTGTCCTCATCTCTACCACTTCCACTGGGAGACTATTCCATGCATCTATCACTCTTCCGTAAAGAAATATTTCCCATATCACTCCTGAATCTATCCCCCTTCACCCTCATCCCATGTCCCCTTGTAGCAGAACTTGCTTTCAATCATTTATGTCACTGAGGTATTTAAACCTCTCAATCATATCACCTCTATCCCGCCTTTCCTGTAAGGTGTACATATTAAGATCCTTAAGTCTGTCCTTATATGCTTTATAATGAAGACCACTAACCATTTTAGTAGCCACCCTCTGTACTGACTCCATCCTGTTTATATCCTTTTGAAGGTGCGGTCTCCAGAATTGCACACAATACTCCAAATGAGGTCGCACCAAAGACTTATACAGAGGCACTATCACCTCCTTTCTTCTGCTGGCCATTCCTCTCCGTATGCACCCAAGCATCCTTCTAGTTTTTGCTGTTGCCTTTTCTACCTGTTTAGCTACTTTAAGATCATCAGACACAATCACACCTAGGACCCGCTCTTCTTTAGTGGACAAAAGTACTCCACCCCCTACACTGTATCACTCCCTTGGATTGCTGCAGCCCAAATGCATGCATTATAATTTGAGAAATGTTCTAGGGTGAGAAGAATCTTTTCCAACTCCATTTATAAATGAGAATAAGTGGCCCACCACCCTTTACAATATTGTCCTGAAAACAGCACGGTGGGCAGAATGATGGGGGTAAAGAGTTACAGAGACAGGGACACTTCGTCCATTTTATCACAGAGAGCAAACACACACTGATAAGCTTGCTGAAGACCTGATGAGAAGCAGCATGGAAGGGGGAAGAGAGGAGAGGGAGACAGAGAAAGAGGCACAGGTAGAAGATGGAAGATTGAAGAAACATGTAAAGAGAAAAAAAAAGGAGATAGGAGAGCCAGGGACTGAAAGATTTACCATATGTGGCATCCTCTGAAAGGATTAAAAAAAGGTGTGTCAGGGAGTGATATTAACTGAACCAAAAGATCAGCGAAAGAGTGAATTTTAAAAAAAGTATGCAATAAAAAAATGGAAGCAACTAAAGACAGACAGTCTGGTGATTTTGTGCCAGGGAAATGACTTGTAACCTTTTTGTCATCAACCTGGAACCACTTTGAATTTGCTTCTTTCCCCCCTTGCAGCTAGATTGGAAAGTGGAGGCCTCTACTGGCCCCTATCCAGTACTTTTTTAAAGTAAATTACTAAGGTATACAGCCACTTTCTGAGAAGAAAAGCAATTGTAAAAGCAAGCAGGAAAGAGGAAAAGAGAGGAGTTGTGTTGTCTATATATTGTTAAAGGAATTATTTTTATCATGCAATCATTGTTCTTAGTTTTTGTTATGTCTTGCTTAGCTAGATTTTACTCCATTTAGTTAGAATTTAATGTTTAATTTCAAGTATATGTTATTGTAAACCACCTTGAACTAGGCAACTGGCTGAAGTGGTATAAAATGCCAAATTAAATTAAAATTAAGGTGCTCTTTTACTAACATGTGTTGTTGTTTGCAGCTAACGCGCCAATAGTGTACAAAACCATGGCATGTTAGGGGCAACACCACTGCGTTAATTGTCAGGGGTGTGAAAAGCATGTTCCCATCAGTTAATACGCAGCACTGTCCCCTAATTTGTGCCACGTTAGCACAAATGCACTTTCTTTTACTTATTGAGGGGGTGGTAATTGCGCCTGTACTAATTAGTCACCTTACAGTTAGGGTGGACGCACTGACCAAGACGTTCTCCTCAGTGTCTCTCCACCTCAAACCCACCCACTTGCTCCCCTAACAATTAGTGTAAAAATCCAGCTGTGCTGTCATGGCCTCATGCTAGTTGGCAACATGTGTCCCAGCACGCTGACAGCTAGCACCCTTTAGTAAACGAACCCTAATAACAGTAAGGTGTATGTGTGTATGAAGAAGAGGAAACCAGGCAAGGATGCATGCGTGTATATTTGAGTGAGTTTTTTAACAAAATGCATGCATGAGAGACTTTTCTCTCAACCCTTTTCAACAAGACACTTGAAATAAGCCCACTGTGCTTCAAATATTGCTATGATAAACCGTCCGCTGACGTGATGATGGCTCTTAACTTCTATTAAATAAAAGAACAGGCACAACTTCACTCCAAAGAACTTTCCAGCCAGGAATATAAGCGGAGGCCCTTTGGAGAAAGCAGCTTTTATACATGTCTTCAGCATGAATAAACACTGCCCCAAGGTCAGCCAAAGATGCTGCTTAGAGATTCATTGGGGGTTTAGTAGGTTTTCCAACAGGACTGTGTGCGCTGATTTGTATTCTGCTAAGGAGAATGTGTATTGGATTGTTCTCAGTTACCAACCATGCCCTTAAGGAGTTTTAGATCATTAATGATCAATGGATCAGTTTGGTTCTTCAGACAACTGAAGAACATATAAGCCCCTTGTGCACACTGAGGCACCTCTGCCAGTAAATTTGCTGTTGTACCCAGACCAGCACAATGTTTTACTGACATAAAGTTTTGCTGCTTTTCATACAATATATTTCAGGGTCAATATTCACATGAGAAAGACAATAGAAAATGATTTAGAGCTGGTTCTCTCCCAGTTCCATATCCCTCTTTTTGGACCCCCAGCCCCATTTACTACTACTACTACTACTACCTAACATTTGTAAAACGCTACAAGACATACACAGCGCTGTACAGAGACATGTAAGAGACAGTCCCTGCTCATCAGAGCTTACAATCTAACCAAGACAGACTACACAACAGCTAGGGACTAGGCTATGTCTAGAGGAATGGTAAAGATACACATAGGAGGTGACTAAGGAGAACAGGATCTAAAAGCAGCCTTGAAGAGGTGGGTTTTTGGCCTGGATTTGAATAGGACCAGAGATGAAGCCTGACGTACTGACTGAGTTAGTTTGTTCCAGGCATATGGAGCAGCAAGGTAGAAAGAATGAAGTTGGGGGCTGACAATGGCAGAGAAGGGCACAGCTAAAACGGATCTGCCCAAAGAGCAGAGTTCCTGAGGAGGGATGTAATATTTCCTATCCTTAGAGATAGGCAAATCTTCTACAGTTAGGTCTGACTGAAAAATCTATGAACATCCTGTGAAACATGATTCTAATTTTCACATTAGCTCTGTAAGCATCAACAGTTTCATATGTGGATTAGAACCTAGTGAAAGGAGGTTCACCCATTCCTGGGTCTTTATTTGAATTCCGATCAGATATTGAGAAACATCAAAATCTTTTAGATACAGAATTCTGGGTAGAAAGCCAATTTAACAAGTCACTTTCACCCTACTCATGGTTTATGGTTTATTTCCATTTGATATACTGCATTTATGAGCACAATGTGGTTTAAAATTACTAAAATATACAGCAATGTGATTTAGAGGATAAGAAACTGTACAAAATACAGGAGAGAAGAAACAGCAAAACCTAGAGAAAGGAACTAGGAGGGTAGGCAAAAAATGTGTAAATCTCCCATCTTAACCATGAGTCATGGAAGCCGATTCAGAGGTGTGTCTTTAAAGCTGTTTTAAATCTTTTGAAGATAGGGTCTAGTCTCAATATTTCAGACAGTAGGAGCTATAAAGAAAAAAGGAAATTAGACCTTACCTGCTAATTGATGTTCCTTGAGTGACTCCAGTCCAGTCCCGGCACGTTCAGGTAGTCACGCCCCTCCAGCAGCTTGGAGACTGAGCATGTCTGACTGCAGAGGAATTGAGAGAAATATCGCTACACTGGGAAGATGTATTACAACTATTTGATAAACTGAATAGTAGCAAATCACCTGGACCGGATGATATACATCCAAGAGTGTTGAAAGAACTGAAATATGAGATTGCAGACCTGCTATTAGTAATCTGTGAACTTTCATTAAAATCATCTGTAATACCTGAAGATTGGAGGATCGCCAATGTAACGCCAATTTTTAAAAAGGGTTCCAGGGGTGATCCGGGAAACTACAGACCAGTGAGCCTGATGTCAGTACCGGGGAAAATGGTAGAAACCATCATAAAGAACAAAATTACACAGCATGTAGATAGTCATGGCCTAATGGGAGACAGCCAACATGGCTTTAGACAAGGAAGATCTTGACTTTCTAATCTGTTTTTTTGAAGGTGTGAATAAACAGGTAGACAAAGGTGAGTCAGTTGATATAGTGTATCTGGTCTTTCAGAAAGCCTTTGACAAGGTCCCTCATCAGAGACTTTTGGCAAAACTAAAAAGTCATTGGATAGGAGGCAGTGTACTATTGTGGATCGGGAACTGGTTAAAAGATAGAAAGCAGAGGGTAGGGCTAAATGGCCAATTTTCCCAATGGCAAAAGGTGAATAGTGGAGTACCCCAGGGATCTGCACTGGGTCCGCTGCTTTTTGACATATTCATAAATAACCTGGAAAAGGGAATAACTAGTGAGGTTATCAAATTTGCAGACGACACAAAACTGTTTAAAGTTGTCAAAGCCAAGAGGATTGTGGAAAACTGCAGGAGGATCTGGATAAATTGGAAGACTGGGCATCCAAATGGCAGATGAAATTTAATGTGGACAAGTGCAAAGTTATGCACCTAGGAAAGAACAACCCACACTATGGTTACACAATTCAAGGTTCCACATTGGGAACCGCCACCCAGGAAAAAGATTTAGGAGTCATCGTGGATGGCATGTTAAAACCCTTGGCCCAGTGTGCAGCAGCGGCCAAGAAAGCAAATGGAATGCTAGGTATCATAAGGAAAGGAATGGAAAATAAAACAAAGGATATTATAATGCCTCTGTATCATTCCATGGTACGACTGCACCTTGAATATTGTGTGCAATTCTGGTCGCCGTATCTTAAAAAGGATATTGCGTTATTAGAAAAGGTACAGAGAAGAGCCACCAAAATGGTAAAGGGGATGGAAGGCTACTCCTATGAAAAGAGGCTACAAAGGTTAGGGCTCTTCAACCTGGAAAAGAGACGGCTGAGGGGAGATATGATAGAGGTCTATAAATTAATGAATGGAGTGGAACGGGTAAACGTAGATCGATTGTTTACGCTATCAGAATATAGAAAGACTAGGGGACATGTAATGAAGCTACAGGGTAAACTATTTAAGACAAATAAGAGAAAATATTTTTTCACTCAACGTGTAATCAAACCCCTGGAATTTGTTACCGGAGGATGTAGTAAGTGCTGTTAGTGTAGCTGGGTTTAAAAAAGGTTTGGACAAGTTCCTGGAGGAAAGGTCCATAAACCATTATTAAAAAGGGACCCAGGATATCAATGCTTGACCCAATACAAGCATTGTGGAACCTGTGTCTCTTGGGGATACTGCTAGGAACGTATAACCTAGATTGGCCACTGTTGGAAACAGGATACTGGGCTTGATGGACCCTGGTCTGACCCAGTTGTTGTTGTTAAGTGCCGTCGAGTCGGAGTCGACTCATGGCGACCCTCTGGATAGCTATCCTAAATTGTGTTCAGTCTTGAGTCAGGCGGCTCATTGTTGACAGACTGGTACCCGTAGCTGCTGTTATTGTCTCGATCCATCTCATTGCTGGCCTTCCTCTTTTGCGTTGACCTATCTTGCCAAGCATGATGTCTTTTTCTAATGATCTTTCTCTTCGCATGATGTGTCCAAAGTATGAAAGGCGAAGTCTTGTCATCTGAGCTTCTAAAGAAAGCTTAGGTTTGATCTCCTCTAGTACCGACTGGTTTGTTCTTCGGGCAGTCCATCGTATACACAGTATTCGCCGCCAGCACCTTAATTCAAAGGCATCAATTTTCTTCCTGTCTATCTTTTTCACTGTCCAGCTTTCACATCCATATGATGTTATTGAAAATACCATGGCTTGAAGAAGTCGAATCTTTGTATGGAGAGAGACATCTTTGCTCTTGAGAATCTTATCTAGGTCTTTCATAGCCATTCTGCCAAGAGCAATGCGTCGTCTGATTTCTTGACTGCTTGTTGCTTCTTTATTGATAGTTGATCCAAGTAGGTTAAAGTTGTTCACGATTTCAATTTCTTCTCCTTCAACGATGAACCTGTTGATTATGCCAGTTGCCATGATCTTTGTCTTCTTTACATTAAGGTGCAGGCCCATTTTGAGACTATGTTCTTTGATTGTGAGAAGCAAATGTTTCAGATCATCTTCACTTTCAGCCAGTAATGTGGTATCATCAGCATAGCGAAGGTTGTTGATGAGTCTTCCACCAATCTTCACACCTCTGTTGTCTTCATACAATCCTGCTTCTCTGATGATTTGTTCTGCATATAAATTAAACAGGTAGGGGGAAAGTATACAGCGTTGCTGACTTCAGTCTCGGGTGAACAGGTTTATTTCCTTTTCCTTGGTACAGCAGTGGCTCTTTCTATGCGCAAGTTAAATTCTTTTTTTTTTATCATTTGGTGCTAATAGTTCTTTCCTTGAGTCTGCTTTTCTGAATGTGCCCTCTCAATAGTCATGTCATAAGTAAGAACCGAGCCACCTGCGGCATCCAGATAGGCCCCTGAGTCAACAGGACCTCCCGCAGTGGGAGGCGCCATGGTTGCCTGACCGTCAAGCGTTTCAGGTCCACGTACCATGGCCGCCTTGGCCAATCCGTGGCGATTAGCATCATGAGCCCCACATGAGCTTCTATCCTCTGTATCACCCTCCCAATAAACAGCCATGGAGGAAAGACATACAGCAGCCCATGTGTGGACCATGGTTACACTAGGGCATCAAGCTCCTCCAACATCCATTCTCTCCTTCTGCTGTAAAAGCGTGTCACTTTTGCTGAGTTGAAGGTTGCCATAAGGTCCATGATGGGATGCCCACACCAGCTGACCAACTGAGCAAAAACGCTCTGAGAGCATCCATTGCACGACATCGATCCACACTCTGCTGACATTATCAGCCTCTACGTTTTCCCATCCGGCCATATGCACCGCTGACAGAGCCACAAGATACTGTTATGCCCATTCCATCAACACACCAGCTTCCTCCTCCGATTGTACATTGCCCATCCTGCCCTGCCGGTTGATGTACGCTACTGCTGCTGCATTGTCTGAAAACACCCTCACTGCTTTCCCCTTCAACTAGTGCTGAAACCCCTGCAGAGCCAGCAACACTGCTCGCAACTCCAGCTGCATTATGGGCCATTGCGCTTCCTGTTCCATCCAAAAATCCTGCAGAAACTGCACCTCACAATGCACTCTCCAGCTGACTAGACTTGAGTCCGTCATGAGGTGCACCCAGTGAGGAATCTCTAGCGGCATTCTGTTCAGCAGTGTATCGCTCCGCAATCAACAAGCTAGGGCAGAAACTGCTTGACCTGCTTCTGCAGCTTGCAAACTCTTTCCTCTGGAAGAGATACATGCCCTATCTCTTCTGGAATCGCACACCACGATACTACAGATCCTGTGACGGCATGATGTGACTCTTGGTGAAGCTTACCACCCAGTCTAAGGTCTGGAGGAAGGTGATGACTCAGGTCATGACCCTCATGCTCTCCTCCCACTATTTTGCCCGTATGAGCCAATTGTCTAAGTAAGGGTTTACCAGAATGTCTTCCTGTCACAACGCTGCCGTCACTACCACCCTTGACCTTGGTGAAAGTCCGCGGCATGGCTGCCAACCCAAAGGGCAAGGCCCGAAATTGAAAATGTCCGCCTGGTACCGCAAAGTGGAGGAATTGCTGATGCTCTGTTCATATCGGAATGTGGAGATACGCCTCTGTAAAGTCAAGGGACATTAAGAATTCCCCTTCTCGCATTGCCTCTATAACCGATCGCAGAGTCTCCATGTGAAAATGTGGAACCCGCAAGGTTCAATTGACATACTTGAGGTCCAGGATCGGTTGAAACGTACCCTCCTTCTTTGGCACCATGAAGTAGATGGAGTATCGACCACACTTGCATTGGCTTTGGGGTACCTT
The DNA here is from genome assembly GCA_033557465.1 of Ichthyophis bannanicus. NCBI lineage: Eukaryota > Metazoa > Chordata > Amphibia > Gymnophiona > Ichthyophiidae > Ichthyophis > Ichthyophis bannanicus. The sequence continues at coordinate 49,616,630 of CM066047.1, read as the reverse complement.
GACCACCACCTGCAGCTCTAACAACCACTGCAGGGTTTCCTCTATGGCCTTCTGCTTTTCTGGAGTCTTGCATGGGGAATTGATAAAGGCGTCCCGGAGGGGCCAGGCAAATTCCAGGGCATATCCTTCCCTGATGATCTCTAGGACCCACCGGTCATTCGTGATCCTTGACCATCATCATAAATCTCCCTTAGCCAACCCCCTATAGGAACTCCGTCCGCCTGGCCAGCCCTCACATCATTGCTGCTTCTTGGGAACTGCAGAGGCCACAGAGTAGAAACCTCTTCCCGTGTCCCTGAAATCCTGAAAAGATGACCCCCTCACTGGGAAATGCCCCCTCTGGTATGGTGTGAATTTTGGTGACCGGAATCTCAGAAACTGTCTTGACTGACTTCTTCCGGGGGCCAATGACTGGACCAACCTCTGTTTATCCTCCGGCAAACGTCCTCCTTTAGTCTCTTCCAGGGCCTTGACCAATTTCTCTAGTTCTTCTCCAACAGGAGCTTACCCCTGAATGGAAGTTTACTGAGCCTTAATTTTGAGGACACATCTGCCACCCAGTTACAGAGCCATAAGTAATGCCTTGCCACCACTACTGAGGCCCTACCCTTGGACATAAACCTGATCTAGTAATAGAAGGCATCCACCAGATTCATCGCCTCTGACTCCAGTTTTTCTAATTCTGGCAGACGCTCCTGCTGTACTTCAGATTCTTGTCCGGCTCCTTGAGCCCACTGAAGACAGGCCTGGGCCACAAAGGCACCACACATCAAAGCCTGCAAGGACAAGGCATAAGTGTCAAATGCCTTCTTAAACAGCATCTCCAATTTCCGGTCTTGGACGTCCTTAAGGGCCGCATTATTCTCTACAGGGATCGTCGTCTTCTTCATCAAAGCCAAGACCGCAGCGTCCTCATAGGAGCATGAAAAAGTTCTCTGTTGCGATCTGGGAGAGGGTACAGCTGAGCCATTATGCGCGTACCCCTCAGTGGCCCTTCTGGCATATCCCATTCTTCCTGAATTATGCACTACACAAGTCTATGGAGAGGGAACACTTTCTGTGTCGTCCGATTGGCCTGGAAGAGCGGATCCTTCAGAAGCTCCTCCTCCTCTGACGCCTCCATATGATAATTCAAGACTTTAGCCAAGTGCGCTATCAAAGCCGCCAATTCCTCTCTGCGGAAAACCTGGATAATGTGAGAATCCTCCACCTGTGGGATCTCGCCTTCCTCCAGGTCTGCCTCAAGTAGTTCATCTTCTTCTATCTCTTCCGCCTCTAGTGAGGCTTCATCCAAGCAGCTTTCCTCTGCCTGTCTCTTACTAGGTCCAGGCTCCTCATCTGCACCTTCAAGCGGCAAACCTAATTCCGCAGGGCGCATAGCTCCGCTCTTTGGAGCCGCCGTCTGTTCGACAGTACTCTGCTTTAAACAAAACGCTTTATGTAGCAGGAGCACAAACTCCGGTGAGAAGGCTCCCTGTGCACTTGACACCATCTGCTCCTCAGTGTTCTTTAATTTTGCTGTCTTCTTGCCTTTGCCCTTCGCCTTTATTGGCAAAGGCTCCTTTACCTCTATGCCTGATTTGGCTGCCCCTTGTGCTGCGGAAGACCCTCCTGTTTCACTTTCAGCGGGAGCAGTCATCAGTGCGGCTTGTTATTGCGCAATTCGGCCTCCACTGACCGGGACTCCATTTTACAGCCCCTGCAAAACCCGGCTGCTGACACAGAGCCCCTGTGTAACCCACAGGCTACACAGCTTTGCCTGACTGGCATCCTTGCAGGGAGTTTCATTTTGCTATTTCCTTTTTTTTTCACTCTATCACTGCAAGGGAGACTATGAGGGCTTCCCGGCCAAGTTCTTGCCTCTCTGGCTCTTAAAATGTCAGCCCCACGTGACTGCTGCCCTGCCGGCTGCTCCCCAAAGGCCCCAAGGTCTGTCAGAATGTTTTCATGGCTCCCGTCAGTTCCCGCACTTCTAAAATGGCTGCCGCTCAGTTACCTGTGCTCTCTTAAATGCACACTCCCCTGCTAACTTGGGTCCCAACTCAAAGACCTATTCTGGAGCAGCCGTGCCACCGAACCTAAGCTTCTTGGGACTCTGCAATGGGCTGGGAGGATCCTGAAATACCTGGTTTACTGCTGGCGCAGCTGAACCCTCTCCTTCACTCTGGGGTCATTGCACCGTGGCTCCTGGGCTCAGAGCAGCTGTCCGCTCTCTCTTACTGGCTCATAGCTGAGTCCTTGCACTGCACTTCATTTCCACCCACACCACTGGGGAGTACTGCGGCTCTGGCCTCTTGTTTTTTCTTTTTTTTGCAATTACAATCTAATTTTACTGCTACAGTTATAAGGGCTTCTTGCTCTGCCTTGTCTTCGCTGTATTTATTTATTTAACTAGGCTTATATACCACTTTTCTACCAGTCAAAGTGGTGTACATTCAGTTACTGTATATATATTTCCTTTGTCCCCAAAAGGCTCACAATCTATGTTTTTGTACCTGAGGCAGTGGCTTACCCAAGGCCACAAGGGGGACTAGAAATCCCAGTCCTTCCGGCCCAAGGTTGCTGTCCTCTAGCATGATTTGAACCCCTGGCCCTCTGGCACAAGGTAACTTGCCCCAACCACTAGGCCACTCCTCCCTCACAGCTGTATGGCTGCAATGCTCTATGCAGTCAACAGGATTAATAAAAAGGCAAAGTTAAAACTTTCGTTCCTTCAGTGAGTTGCAGCTAGTGGGAATCATGTTTCTCCAGTTGCTTGGAGACTGAGATGCTGAAGGCTGGAGGTGGAGTCAGCTGCCTGTGTGGCGGAAGGTCATGAAGATCATGACATGCTCAGTCTCCAAACTGCTGAAGGGGTGTGAATACTCAAAGGTGCCGGGACTGGACTGGAGGAACGACATGGAACAGCGCATTATCAAGTTCTTTCATATTAGCCTTTTAAGGAGTGAGGTGTGTAATCTATTACCATTCAAAGAACCAAGGGAGTGAGCTGGGGTGTAAAGAGTGATCAAGGATGAAAGATAATCAGGAGCTACATTACAAAGAGTTTTGTAGGTTAGGAAGAGGATCTTATAGCAGAATGTTGATGAATCAGTAAAGGGGCGATGTGGTCCAATTTATAAGCATGAAAGGGTACATGTAATGCAGTATTTTGAACAGACTGCATGTGGGAGGTCAAGATACACAATATTACAGTAATCAAAGCAAGAGATTACTGTACTGAGAATAATGGTGGTTTGGGTAATGGAGTCAAGAAATGGTCTAATAGCCCTAAAACAGGGAAGAACAAATCATAGTGAATAAATAGCAATTTCGTCTACTTTCAAAATGAACATAGAACTAATGTGTATAACATTAAGAACATAAGATATGCCATACTGGCTCAGACCAAGGTCCATCAAGCCCACTATCCTGTTTCCAATAGTGGCAAATCTACATCACAAGTATCTAGCAGTTTCGCCTGAAGACACAGGTTCCCACAATGCTTGTACTGGGACAAGTAATGGATTTCCCAGGTCCCCTTAATGATTTGTGGACCTTTCCTCCCTCCAGAAATTTGTTCAAACCTTTTTTAAATCCAGCTACACTAACAGCTTTTACTAAATCCTCCGGTAACGAATTCCAGAGTTTGATTACGCATTGAGTGAAAAAATATTTTCTCTTATTAGTCTTATATGGGCAGGGGCGTCCCAAGGGGGATGCGAGGCCTCATTTGCTTAAATATTTGCATAATGCTAATGTGCACTAACTGTTAGTAAACATGCCTCTTAATGAGTGTATGGATAAAGAAAGACTACCAGATTTCTACATTACTATACTCCAGTGCCAACTGCCAGGCACACTAGGAAGTACTACGAACCCTCCCATTTAGAACCCATAGCAAACCCACCGCATCATAACAGCACTACCAGCACTATCATAACAGCACCGCACCCTACCTATCAAAAGGCAACACTGCAAATATTAAACCAATACATCTCAGAGAACACCAAGTGGAGAAAGAGAACAAGTGGCACTGTCGAATAGAAACTACAAAAACAGAATACCTTATCTCGGTTACACATGCAGAACAGAGACCATTACCAAACAAAGAACAAGGGATCACAATTTAGAAATAAGAAGACAATAATTAAACTGGGAACCCCAAAAGCCAAACTTGGAATGTACAATAACACTGGAGAAATAAAACTATAAATTAATTTCCTCTTGTATTAAACAAAACACAAACATTAACAATATATATTTCCCAGAGCTGACATATAAAATTCAAAATAAAAAGTATTTTTCTACTTTTAGTTGTTTGTGCATTTTATTTTTCAGTTGCAATTGCTCCAGTCACTTTCTTCTGATTTCTTTGTGTCTTCTGCTAACTGCTGTCCATTTGTCTTTTTTTCTCTCTTCTAGTTTTTTTTTCATTCTCTCTCTACATCTGCTTTAACACACTGATCTTTCTCCTTTTGCTCTTTCCTCCATCTCTTTCTTTATTCCTTTTTCATCCACTCAGATTTTACCCCTCCATCCTCAATCCCCACTTACTCTCCCAATACCCGGCCAATTGTAGATTTTTTTCCCCTCCTACACAAAATATATTTTCCCCTCTCCATCCTCACTCCCCCAGCCCCATCCCATTCTAGTCCTCCCCCAACATCAGCTCCCTTCTAGTTCCAGCCCACCCAGCATCCGGTCCCTTTTAGTCCCACTCTCCATCCCCCAGCATCAGCCCATTTCCAGTCCTAGCCTCCCATCAGCCCATTTCCAATCCTAGTCTCCCCATCAGCCCATTTCCCATCCTAGCCCCTCCATCAGTCCATTTCCAATCCAAGCCCCTCCATCAGCTCATTTCCAGTCCTAGCTCCCCTCCACTCAGTCCATTTCCAGTCCAAGCCCCCTCCCCATCAGCTATTTCCAGTCTTAGCCACCCCCCCCCCCTCGAAGAGCCCCACGGCAGTCCGAATGTCTTTAGAGAGAGCCAGAGAGGCCCCGGCTCACCTCTGATACCCGCTGAAGTGAAGAGCGCCTTTTTTCTTCACTTTGGCAGCTGTATTACAGTATAGGACGCTGGTGCCTGAGTGCCGAGAAACAGGAAGTCCCCTTTGACCTCGGTGAGCTAGTGTCTTATACTGTAATACAGCTGCCAAAGTGAAGAAAAAAAGCACGCTTCACTTCGGCAGATGTCAGAGGTGAGCCAGGGCCTCTCCGGCTCCCTCTAAAGCTGCCCTGCCTGCCGGTGCTGAATGCGAGATATTGTTGGACCGGGGCCAACTAAAGCATTGGGCCCTGTGCAAACAACTTTCTCGCACAATGGACGGGCCAGCCCTGTATAGAGGTTACATGTAACTTCATTGCATGTCCCCTAGTCTTTCTACATTTTGATGGCGTAAACAATTGATTTAGGTTTACCCATTCTACTCCATTCATTAATTTATAGACCTCTATCATATCTCCCCTCATCCTTCTCTTTTCCAGGTTGAAGAACCCTAACGTTTTTAGCCTCTCCTCATAGGGGTATCCTTCCAACCCCTTTACCATTTTGGTGGCTCTTCGCTGTACTTTTTCTAATTCCACTATATCCTTTTTAAGATACGCAATATTTGAGGTGCAGTTGCACCATGGAATAGTACAGAGGCATTATAATGTCCTTTGTTTTATTTTCCATTCCTTTCCTTATGATTCCTAGCATTCTGTTTGCTTTCTTGGCAGACACTGCACACTGGGCTGAGGTTTCAACGTGTTATCCACGATGACGCCTAAATCTTTTTCTTGGATGGTGGTTCCTAATGTGGAACGTTGCATCGTGCAACTATAGTTTGGGTTATTATTTCCTAGGAGCATAGCTTTGCACTTGTCCACATGAAATTTCATATGCCATTTGAATGTCCAGTCTTCCAATTTATTAAGGTCCTCTTGCAATTTTTCATAATTCTCTTGGGTTTTAACACCTTTGAATAATTTTGTGTCATCTGCAAATTTGATACCTCACTCGTTATTCCCATTTCCAGGTCATTTACAAATGTTAAAAAGCAACAGATCCAGCACAGATCCTTGGGGCACTTCAATATTCATCTTTCTTCATTAGGAAAATTGGCTATTTAGCCCTACCCTCTGCTTTCTATCTTTTAACCAGTTCCTGATCCACAATAGTCAACTGCTTCCTATTCCAGGACATTTTAATTTTGCGAAGTGTCTCTCATGAGGGACCTTGTCAAAGGCTTTCTGAAAATCCAGATATACTACATCAACTGACCCATCTTTGTCTACCTGCTTATTTTACACCTTCAAAAAAAATATAACAGATTAGTGAGACAAGGCCTTCCTGGCTAAAGCCATGTTGACTGTCTCCCATTAAACCATGACTATGTACATGTTCAGAAATTCTGTTTTTAATAATGGTTTCTACCATTTTTTCTGGTATTGATGTCAGGCTCACTGATCTGTAGTTTACCAGATCACCCCTGGAACCTTTCTAAAAATTGGCGTTACATTAGCTGTCCTCCAATCTTCAGGTATTACTGATGATTTTAATGATAGTTCACAGAATAGTAATAGTAGGTCTGCAATCTCATATTTTAGTTCTTTCAACACCCTTGGATATATACCATCCGGCCCAGGTGATTTACTACTCTTCAGTTTATCAAATAGTTGTAATACATCTTCCTGGTATATCAATATTTCTTTCAATTCTTCTGCTACATCAGCTTTAAATACCATTTTAAGCATAGACCAAAGGAAAGAATTCATTCAGTCTCTTTGTATGGCCTTGTCCCCTCTTAGTACCCTTTTTACCCCCCTATCATCCAATGGTCCAACTGACTCACAAGTTTTTTGCTATGAATGTACTTGAAAAAGGTTTTATTATGTCTTCTGCCTTATCAATGACTTGCATCTAACTTGCCAGTGCTTATGCTGTTTCCAGTTTTTGTCATTTGACTCCTTTTTCCATTTCCTAAAATATATTTTTTTTTGGCTACAACAGCCTTTCTGACCTCGCCTTTAAACCATACTGGCAGTTTTTTGGACTTCCTTCCACTTTTCCTAAAGCATGGAATACAGCTGGTCTGGGCTTCCAAGATAGTATTTTTAAACACCCATGCTTGATGTAAATCTTTAACCTTTGCGGTTGCTCCTTTTTTTTTTTTTAACTATTTTTCTCATTTTATCATAGTCTCCCTTTTGAAAGTTAAAAGGTAGTACTGTGGATTTCCTTGCCATCCTTCCTCCATTTATTAAATCAAATGTGATCATGCTATGATCACTATTGCCAGATGGCTCCAATACCATTATCTCTTGCACCGGATCTTGTGTTCCACTAAGAACTAGGTCCAAGATGGCTTCCCCTCTTGTCAGTTCATAAACCAGCTGCTCCAAGAAACACTCATTTATGTCATCTAAAAACTTTATCTCCCTAGCACAGCGATGGCGAACCTATGGCACGCGTGCCAGCTGTGGCACGCGAAGGCCTTGCAGCTGGCACGCGGGAAGGTCCGCAATCGAAAAAAAAACAACAACCCTGTCTGCTGCCGTTGTCGGGGCCGCCGCGGCAGAATCGAGCGTGCCGCGGGGCCCCCCTGTACCCGGCAGATCCTGCCCTCCCCGTAGCAGCTCTCTCTTTGGAGCTACAGTCAGACGCGCCGGCTTGCAGAGCGCGAAGGGAAGAGTTTCCCTTTCGCGACTCTGTTAAGCCCGCGGGGGCTGATGTTAACTTCCCATCAGCCCCCGCGGGCTTAACAGAGCAGCGAGGGAACTCTTCCCACGCGCTCTGCAAGCCGGCGTGTCTGACTGCAGCTCCAAAGAGAGAGCTGCTACCGGGAGGGCAGGCTCTGCCGGGTGGGTACAGGGGGGCCCCACGTCACGCTCGATTCTGCCGCGGCGGCCCCGCCCGCGGCCGCAGACAGGTTTTCTTTTTTTTTTAATTTTCCCTGGGCTGGGCTGGGCTGGGGGGGGTGGGGGTTAGGAGGGGGGATGGGCTGGGCGGGGCTGGGCGGGGGGGGGGGTGAGCAGTGGTGATGGGCGGGGCTGGGCTGGGCTGGGCTGGGGGGGTTAGGAGTGGTGATGGGCTGGAGGGGGGGTTAGGAGTGGTGATGGGCTGGGCTGGGGTGGGGGGGGTTAGGAGTGGTGATTGGCTGGGCTGGGGTGTGGGTGGTTAGGTGGTGTGATGGGCGTGGATGGGATGGGGTGGGGTGTGTTAGGAGTAGTGATTGGCTGGGGTGGGGGGGTTAGGAGTGGTGATTGGCTCTGGGGTTGGTGGGTTAGTAGTGTTGATGGAGACTGGGCTAGCTGGGGGGGTTAGGAGTGGTGATGGGCACTGGGCTGGCTGGGGGGTTAGGAGTGGTGATGGGCGCTGGGCTGGGGGGGGGTAGGAGTGGTGATGGGCGCTGGGGGGGTTAGGAGTGGTGATAGGCGCTGGGGGGGCGTAAACTAAAAATTTGGTGATGGGGGATTAGGACTGGGAGTGGGCTGATGGGGAGGTTAGGACTGGAAATGGGCTGGTGGGATTAGGACTGGGAGTGGGCTATGGGGGGCTAGGACTGGTAATGGGTTGGGGGGTTGCTAGGACTGGAAATGGGCTGAGTGGAAGGGGGCTTGAACTGCAAATAGCTGTTGGGGATGGGGCTTGGAATGGAAATGGGCTGAGGGGAAGTGGGGGCTGGAACTGCTAATAGCTGATGGGGACGGGGCTTGGAATGGAAATGGGCTGAGGGGAAGTGGGGGGCTTGAAGAAGGGAATGGATGCTGGGTGAGACTGGAACTAGAAGGGAGCTGATGTTGGGGGAGGATTAGAATGGGATGGGGCTGGGAGAGTAAAATGGAGAGGGGAAAAATATTTTGTGTAGGAGGGATGAAAAATCTACAATTGGCCAGGTATTGGGAGAGTAATTGGGGATTGAGGATGGAGGGGTAAAATTTGTGTGGATGAAATAGGAATGAGGAAAGAGCAAAAGGAGAAAGATTAGTATGTTAAAGCAGATGTAGAGAGAGAGAGAATGGAAAAAAAAAAACTAGAAGAGAGAAGAAAGGACAAATGGACAGCAGACGATGGAGAGTTAGCAGAAAACATGAAGAAACCAGAAGAAAATGGCTGGACCAATTGCAACTGAAAAAAAATGCACAAAAGGTAGAACGATATCTCTTTATTTTGAATTTATTAACTGGAATATGTCAGCTCTGGGAAATGTGCATCATTAACATCTGCGCTTTGTTTGGTACAAGAGGAAATTCCTATTTGACGTTGCCACTTGTTCTCTTTCCCCAGTATTCACTGAAATGTATTGGTTTAATATTTGCAGTGTTGCCTTTTGATAGGTAGGGTATGGTGCTTTGTGAGTCCTGGTAATGCTGTCAGGATACGGCGGGTTTGCTATGGGTTCTAAATGGGCAGCGTTTGTAGTAGTTCCTAATGTGCCTGGCGGTTGGCACTGGATTATAGTAATGTAGAAATCTTTTAGTCTTTCTTTATCCATACACTCATTAAGAGACATGTTTACTAAAAGTTAGTGTATGGTAACATTATGCAAATATTTATGCAAATAAGACCACTTATGCAAATGACATGCTGGCACTTTGAGGAAATTCTTTGGTTTTGTGCGGCAGTTTGGGCACTCGGGCTCAAAAAGGTTAGCCATCACTGCCCTAGCATGTCCTGCTGTGGCACTGACCCAGTCGATACTGGGGTAATTGAAATCACCCATTATTACGGTGCTGTAAATATTGTGAGCTTCCCTTATTTCTTTGAGCATTTCATCATCCATTTGTTCATTCTGGCCAGGCAATCAATAGTGCACCCCCACTGCCATCGCCTTCCCTTTTTTACATGGAATTTCAATCAAGAGATTTACAGTGTATTTTGTTTCCTGCAAAACTTTAATCCTGTGTGACTCAATGCTCTCTCTAACATAGAGCGCAACCCCTCCACCAATTTGATCTACTCTATCATTGCAATATAATTTGTACCCAGGTATCACAGTGTCCCACTGGTTGTCCTTCTTCCACCATGTCTCTGAGATACCAATCATATCTAACTTCTCATTTAGTGCTATATATTCTAACTCTCCCATCTTATTTTTTTAGACTTCTAGCATTTGCATACAAGCATTTTAGAGGCTGTATTATATTCATATTAATTTGGTTACTGGTAGGCAAAGGTAATTTGGAATCTTTAAGTTCAGTCTGCTCTGTATTTAAGGGCATTTGGGTTACTTTTGTCTTTATTGGAACCTCTCTGTTGATATGCCCTAATTTCAATCTTTTGCTAGTATCCTTCAAGGATACATCCTTCCGAACCATGTGCTCTTGGGTGACTGTCAGCTTTCCCCTATTATCTAGCTTAATAGCTTCTTATGACTTTTAATGAAAAGCTAACATCTCTTTTTTTGTTATTTATTTAACAGGTTTTTTATACCACTTTATAATTTTTGCCAAGGCAGTTTAAATTGTAACTTAAACTCAGTAATGTATATTAAACAGGGATGTTGATAACTTGGATTTTTCAGAGACAATGGAGGGTTAAGTGACTTGCCCAAGGCCATAAGGAGAGCTCCTGGGAATTGAACCTTGGTTTCTTAGCCAGTGCTCTAACTGTTAGGCTACTCCTCCACTCCATGCTAATAAATGGAGTAATCAGGGTCCTCATTTCCACTAATAGCTTCTTTTAAAATGCAGGACTTCCCTTCTGTTTCTGTTTTTTCCTCATCTGTAGAACCAGGGCTGAGATCTGGTACCATGAGCCTTCATTTGCACTAAGAGATTTTTCTACCTATGTTTTTTAAAAATTTATTTTAACAAATTATATACTGTACACATTTAATCAATAAAAGTAAAGAAAGAAAGCCCTAATTACAATAAAGTAACATAATAAAAGGTAAAATAAGCAAACAAAGAAACATGCTAGGACATTTAGTCCTCGTTATGGAGAGCATAATCTAAACAGAAAATTAAACATAAGGAAAAATAGGTTGCAAACACTACAAGATAGTTCAATTACTCTTTGGGCGTCAGAACACATGACTCTAAACATCCCCCCTACCATCCTGGGATATCGGATTGGAAGCCTCCTTTTATATCAAGAGCTCTTCCATTTGAGAAGGATCTAGAAAAACATATTTGACACCCTGTAGCGTAATCAGGGAAATCTAAGATAAAAGGTGACTGCAAGAGCCTTAGCTTTAAGGGCTATCAAACAATAACCTAAACATAAACATGAAAAAGACTGAGGCTCTAATCATCACACGGAATACCTCGAACATCCTCCCCACTTCAATAACAGTAGCAAATTCTATCATCCCAATTAAGGACAAAATTCTATACCTTGGAGTAACACTTGACCGCCAGCTAAGCCTTCAACCACACATCAACAGGATCACTAAGAATGCATTATACAAGCTTGACACCATTCGAAGACTCAAGCCACTCCTTAACCAGGACCATTTCCGGTCAGTTTGTCAAGCAATTATAACCTCTATCCTAGACTATTGCAACGCCATTTATCAAGGTCTACCAAGGAAAGCTACACAATCGTTACAACTAGTCCAAAATACAGCTGCTAGAGTCATCACTGGTGCAAATAAGCAAGAACATATAACTCCCCTCCTACACCAACTCCATTGGCTTCCAATTACCACCCGTGCCAGATACAAATCTGCCCTGACGGTTTTCAAGATAAGAAACCACATTACAGCGGGAGCTCTAGAGGAGATGTTCTGCACTACACACAACAGACCGAGGAGACAGAGTACGATGGACACTATCCCTACACCCTCAGAATACAAGACAGCAAATGAATCAACTACGAAGACAGAATTCTCGCTTGCAGCACCAGTCATATGGAACTCTTTCCCTGGGAAACTAAGGTCCATCACTGACATGAAGGACTTTAGAAAACAACTAAAAACTTACCTATTTACCGATCATTTCCAAGAAACCACTTAACTCTTTACCAGTAGAACCCGATCCTCCACTGCATTGTACATGTACATATGTCTCTTTGCTAATAAGTTATACATCAGATCCTTTACTGCATTGTATATGTACATATGTTTCTTTGTAAATAAGTTATGCATCAGAGCACCTCCCAAATGTCACCCCTCCCCCCAAGTTTCATAACAAGTTCTTTGTAAAACTTGTGAGTTACAATGTAAACCGCTTTGATTTAATGATAAAGCGGTATATAAAAACTGTTAAATACATAAATAAAGGAAAGAAAAAGTTTCCTCCTCAATTGGGTGGCCCTTGAAACATCAGGAAAAATCTGCAGTTTGGATCCACAGAAAAGAGAATCCATATTTTTTAAAGTACTGCTTAAGAATCAAAGACTTATCACATTCATTTAGAAAAGAAAGGACTACAGTAGCTCTAGTAGACATGTTATCTTGGGAATCTTCCAAAAAAGCAGTTAAACTAAGTTCAGGATTAGGAATCAAAGCTGCAGCGTTATCATCGGTCAAAGAGTCACTAATAACCTTATCTGAAACATAATAAGCCTTAGAAATCAAAATGCTTTCTGAGGTAGAAATTGCAATACTTTTTAAGATACTTCCTTAAAATGATCTTAGCAGCTAACAAACGGGTAAAGGGGAAATTCAGAAATCTCTGATGTTTACTCCAATTAACATTTTCGAAAGCTTCTAATTTGTAGTGTAAACTCAAACTGTCTTTTATACCAGAGGCACTGACTGATTTTTGTTCTACCTATTTTTATATTTTCCCTTCTTCCCTTCCCTCCTTGCACATTCTTTCATTGGATCATTCTAGTGACAATCCTGGGTAAGAGAGCATGAGGCCCTGCTCCCTTCCTAACCTGACAATCTCAAGCCTCTAATCAGTCATCTAGGTGTCACTCCAGCAAGAGCTACAGATCTTACCATACCCTGGGGCTGTAAACGCTGCTTTCACAGCATCCCTGGATCTAGCTGACCCAGGAAATGGAATCCAAAAGCTTCCTTGTGAATTCAAAGGGCATCTGCATTTTAAAATGTCAGAGAATGATTAGTAGGGGAGGTAAATATGTTCTTATTAGTTCACTTGGAAGAATCTTTACTGAAAAGCAGATGTTGGCAGAGAAATCCATGTACCTCTATTTTGTCTTCTGGGTAAAAAGAGGCTGCAGATGAAGTATAGTGGATCCAGGTGACGATCAAATGAAATTGCTAGGAACAAGAGATAGTTCACATTAAAAAGGATATAGTATTATTAGAAAAGGTTCAGAGAAGAGCCACCAAAATGGTAAAAGGGATGGAAGGATACCCCTATGAAGAAAGGCTAAAAAGGTTAGAGCTCTTTAACCTGGAAAAGAGACGGCTGAGGGGAGATATGATAGAAGTCTATAAATTAATGAACGGAGTGGAACGGGTAAACGTAGATCGATTGTTTACATTATCAGAATACAGAAAGACTAGGGGACATGCAATGAAGCTACAGGGTAAACTATTTAAGACTAATAAGAGAAAATATTTTTTCACTCAATGTGTAATCAAACTCTGGAATTTATTACTGGAGGATGTAGTAAAGGCTGTTAGTGTAGCTGGGTTTAAAAAAAGGTTTGGACAAGTTCCTGGAGGAAAGGTTCATAAACCATTATTAAGAAGGGACCCAGAATATCAATGCTTGACCCAATACAAGCATTGTGGAACCTGTGTCTTTTGGGGAAACTGTTAGGTACGCATGACCTAGATTGGCCACTGTTGGAAACAGGATACTGGGCTTGATGGACCTTGGTCTGACCCAGTATGGCATATCTTATGTTCTTATGTTCCTGAAGAGCAATTCTGTTTCATGTATTCATCTCGGGATTCAGAGCACAGGGACAATGCACTTTTGAATCCCAGCATGGTAACTTTGATTGTGCACTGCTGCAGGTAGCAGCGGGGTACTCCATGTGACAGCCCTTGGCCTTGATGCTCAAAGTGCGCATGTTCTGTGCTAGTGTGGGCCCTGAATGTAGAAAGGGATTTAATAAATGTGCAAATGGCTGCACTAACAGCAACGTATGATGCATTTGTTGTTGTTATTAAGTGCCGTCGAGTCAGTGTCGACTCATGGCGACCCACTGGATAGTTGACCCAAACTGTTTGGTTTTCAGTCATGCGGCTCATTGTTGATAGAGTGATATCCATAGCTGCTGTTATTGTATCGATCCATCTCATTGCTGGCCTTCCTCTTTTACGTTGACCTACCTTGCCAAACATTATGTCTTTCTCCAATGATCTCACTCTTCGCATGGTGTCCAAAGTATGAAAGTCAAAATCTTGTCATCTGAGCTTCTAAGGAAAGCTTAGGTTTGATCTGCTCTAGTTCTGACTGGTTTCTTCTTCAGGTAGTGCATGATATACACAGTATTCATCGCCAGCACCATAATTCAAAGGCATCAATTTTCTTCCTGTCTATCTTTTTCACTGCCCAGCCTTCGCATCCATATGACGTTACTGAAAATTCCATGGCTTGAACAAGTCAAATCTTTATATCTGCCCTTGAGAATCTTGTCTAGGTCCTTCATAGCCATTCTGCCAAGAGGAATGCGTCGTCAGATTTCTTGAATGCTTGTCCTTTATTGATTGCTGATCCAAGTAAGTTAAAGTTGTCAACTATTTCAATTTCTTCTCCATCAACGATAAACTTATTGATTTTGCCAGTTGTAAGGATCTTTGTCTTCTTAACATTAAGGTGCAGGCCCATTTTAAGACTATGTTCCTTGATCTTGAGAAGCAAATGTTTCAGATCATCTTCACTTTCAATGCATTTAAATCTATTTAAATGGATGGTAATGAAGCAATTAGCTATTCAGCACAGATGCAGAGAAATGCGTTGAACAGCAGAAGGCTGAGCACAATGCTGGACTTTTCATGTGAGGTCTGGGGTTGGCTTGTAGGTCTGCAGTCAGTGTTGGTGAGGGCTTTATGCCTGTGTCTTGAGCATACTGCATCCACAGATTTTTTTGTGGTTTTGCTGAAGAGAGTGCTGAAAGAAAACAGCGGGGAAAAGGTGCTGGAACAATGTATGTACTGGAATGCTATCCGGCATCTCCAGCAATATTATTCTATGCAGAATTTCTGTTTATGAATACAGATATTATTCTGAGCAGAACTTCTGTGCAGAACAATATTGTTGTTTATTCACCAAATAGCATTCCAGAACACGTGTCCAAATGCTAAAACTGTTTTCTGTGTATGCAGGATATAGGTGCTGCTAGCAAAGACCCCTGTGCACATTGTTTGTCTGTAGAGATTATATTATGTTGTGTCACTCAGAAAACTCATAGCCAAATGCATAACTCAAGTAAACCCATGCGATGTGGTACATTGTTATTGTATATTGTGATAGCATTGGGATCAATGGCTGGGATTATACATAAAGAAATAGGGCAGTATGAGCTTGTTTTATTCTTTTTGCATTTGGAATTTTTGCACATGCTAGTTGCTGGTTTCTTGTACATAATTTTGCATTTTCTATGCCACTCACAAAAATTATGCATAATCATTAATAAGCTGATGAATCATACAGGTCAGCTCATTAGCAATTCTCAGATAGCAAAATTATGCATAGTGATTTTGCATAAAACTTTACCATACTGCATGGAGGTGCAATCAGATTTCTTGGTGATAAGGTCCACAATTTCACAAAGATCTTATGGTGAATGTGGTGCTGAATTATATTTTTAAATCATGGCATTTCTTCACAATTCAAAGAATTAAAACTCTTCATCTTGCAGTAAACATGGAAGCTTAGAAAAATTGAGCAGTCCTTATGAGTTGTCTTTGGATGTGAGTTTGTCTTTTCCCAGCTCCTTTAGAGGGCATAGGCATCCTGCTTTTCTAACAGCTTTTTGAACTTTTAAGAGCTCTTAATTGTCTTTGCCAAATCCCTCCAGGAATTTGACCTTTAGTGGAGGGGGTGGGACATGCACAATGGAGGCCCAACGAGAGGCTCATTCCACAGATCTCACATTACACATCATAGACAATGGGCATGATGTAGAATCCTTGCTCTAGAGCTCAATGATTCAGCTCTAGTGCAGGGTTTCCTAGCACACGTTTAAGTAGATGTTTTGCTCATCCATGCTGTAAGCAAACAGCATGCAAATGAGCTGTGCACAAAAGGTCTGTGTTAAACATGGAGAACATGCCAGATGCATACATACATACGTTAGCAGTATGGAACCTATGTGCATGTTTTGGACTGCCAAGAAAAAGGTCATCATGCGCTTCTACTTTCCTGACCATTGATGGCTGGGTAGCTCTTAATCCCCCACCTCCCTGAACCCCCTAAAAAGTTCCCTGGTGGCCCCTAACCTGACCCCCCCAACCACCAAAGAAAGTTCCCTAGTGGCCCAGTGGCCCCTACCCCTCATTCCCCCAAAACTCCAAAGACAGTTCACTGATGACTTGGTGGCTCCTAACTCCCATCTCTGCAAGTAACCAAAGAAAGTTCTCTGGTGGCCTAGTGGTACCTACATCCCATGCCCCCAAAACTCCAAAAAGAGTTCCCTGATGACCCCTACCCCCCCCCCACCCCTTGAACCCTCAGTAGCTCTGCTAACACCGCCTCGTACTTTAAATATTGGGGACAGAGCGATTCCAACATGACCCTGCCCCTGCACTCCATCTTGGAAAATGGTGACACCTGACCCTGCGCAGTGCATTGGATGGGATCCATCTGCTGTATAAGGCAGGGCTTCAGTGCTATGCAAATTACTTTAAATCATCTTCTATGGTCATGTGTCATGGTTATTTCAGTTTAGAGGGGAACACACCAAATCACCAGTGCTATCAAAACCTTGCATGTGCGAAAAGCCAACTGCAAAAGCGGAAAGATTCATTAAGATACTCCCTTTTGTTGCTGTTTATACATCATTACCAATGCTCCCACAAAGCTGTATGGTAGTCCTCCACCCACGCTGCTACCAGTAGAGGGAGGTACTGTAATATCACATTTAGTGGAGGACTCCTACACAGCTCTGCGAGAACTTTGGTCTTTACTTGGGGAACTAAGTGCTCTATATTTTTTTGACAATTAACCTCTTTAGCTATCTCAGCCATCACAAATCTTATCAATCTTAATTACAATTACAAATGTCTACTGGTACCACCCTGATGCAAAAAAAGTTTAAGAGAAAGTACTACCCAAGTAAATGAATACAGCAAAATTACACATGGAGGTGTGACCTGGTCATTAGAGCTTTTAGACTATGAAGAACTGCAGAAAGTTTCAAAGGTAATGTCTTCAAGGTTTACTTCTGCAAATGACTTACTATCTGACCTTAGGTTTGTCACAGTGGAATTTATGTACCAAAGGAGCATTAAACGAGATTTAAAAATAATTAGATGCAGCATTATATGGAATATGGCCATTTAAATGAAGCTACATACTGCGCGCCTTGCAGCCTGGATTAATCTGTCTGTTTTTTTTCATATTAATGTCACATTAGTCATAAGATGGCTAAGTGCATAGACTCCACTATCTCCAGCACCTGACTGAGAACAAGACATCTCTACTGTCTCACCTTGTTCACAAAAACAATTAATGTGCAGGAACAGCAAAATGATTTGACACTACCAAGAGTACTTTTAAGATATTAAAATGCCTGTGGATATTTGCCCTCATCTTTAGACTTTTGTTTATGAGATTCTAGAGAATACCTGCTAGTTTGAAGAATCATGAAACTCTTTTGTCTCTCAAGTAAAGTCAGATTACTGGTACCAAATGTGCCTGCCCTACCAACTCCAGTGCTTCTTAGCAAGGGAAGCAGTGAATGCTGCATAGATGAGCCACAAAATGCTAGGCTGTTGCACTAGTGAATTTGGTAATATTTTAAATTATGGTACAATTTTAATTAAAGAAGGATTTAGGTATTATTGAGTGGAGGAGAAGTCTAGTGGTTAAAGCAACAGCCTAACACTCAAGAGATCTGAGTTTGATTCCTGGTGGCACTTCTGGTGACCTTGGGCCAGTCACTTCATTCTCCATTGCCTTGGAAGAAAAGGCCTGATAATTTACCTCCAGTCATACCTTGCCAAGAAAACCCAGGGGCTGTTGGGTTGCCAGGAGTCAGCATTAACTTGACAACACTTAAAAAAATAAGTATCATTAAACAAGCACTATACCATAACCAATGTTCCCTCTAATTTTCTGTAGGTTGTGTGCGCATAAAATATCAGCTGTGCAGCTTTTGAAGGAAGGTTAAATTTTTGTGCGCCACATAACGACACTCGGAGTTATATACTTTAAAATTTGAATACAGTATGTACACCACACTGATTTTAATCAAATTAAATGAAAATAGACGATTACTAAATAAAGCAGGAAATTTCTAGTAATTACAATCATAACTTTTACATTTTAAGATGTCTGTGTTGTTTTCTATCAGAATCAGAGCCGTAATTTTTGTGCGCTCTGTTGTAAAGTATGTGCGCTCGCTCAGCAAGGTGTGTGCGCACGCACACGCGCACAGCTTAGAGGGAACAGTGACCATAACTCCATATCATGGAGACTATTCAGTTGTGAAAAACCTCCTGTGAATTTACAGGAACTTTTAACCAACTACAGAGTCATAGTCTGAGTTTCAGTGATGCCCTGTTTTGTACCTTATGGGGTAAGTTTTCAGTGTGAGCTGGTACACTTAGGGGCATGTTTACTAAACTGTGGTAACGTTACAGACCGCGTGTTAGGCAACGTTAACGATTGTTAGGTAACGTTAATGCGTGGTATGTAACGTTAACACACGTTAACATTACCTAACGATCGTTAACGCTCCCGGCCGCGGCAAACACCGCAGAGGGTAGAGAGAGGGCAGGGGGAAGGGGTCAATGGGCGGGGAGTGGGTGGGGAGAGACTCCCTGCACACTAACGCGCTGAACTGAAGGGCTGAATCCTACCGCGAATGAAAACCTGCCGTTAGAGGCACATTTGCAGGAGAGAGAAACCATTTCAGTGTCAGCAATGTACAGCATAGACAGGGAGCCCGAGAAACGTGATAATAGTGCTCCATTTCCAGCAACAGCATGAAAGGCCACTATGGCGATGGTGCAAGTGGGCTGCAGGCGGGACATGTAGCGGGGGCAGCTGGGGCACAGGGTGGACTAGGCGGGTGCCTAGGTGGCACATAGGAACATAGAAACCAGAAATCAGCATGACAGCAGCTGACAAAGGCCACACACAATCCACCTACATCTACCTGGTCCACCCAAGCTAACATTTGCCAGGGCACTGATCTGACATCCCCCCAGCCAACCCTCCTCCAAGCGGAAGGGACAGACTATTGGTAGGCAGTGATGGGGGGGATGTGAGGATGCTCATGTATGCCCCAGACCCCGCTCCCTAGGCGACCACCTACCCACACAGTGGATGGCCTGGGACTGCGCACTACCAGCACCGACAGCATATGGTCATGTCAGCATGGCAGGGGAGGTGTGCCCGTGCTGTAGGGGGCAGTGGCATCTGCCTGCAGTGGACCTAGGCCATGCCCTGTACCAATACGTGGTGTGCAGTGCAACATAAAAAGTCTGGCTGAGGAAAAGTACAGGTAGCTCCAGGGACCACCATGCATCTATGGCAATAGTGTGGTGCAGTACACCCAGCCAGTGTGTCCAGAAGCAGAGGGTCACAGGTTCAAGCCCCAGCTGTGGTTCCTGCAGAGCATGTCCCTATGTTTTACCCTACAATGCAGATACAACAGCAGTATGTGCAAAGCCCAAAGCAGCGGCGAACAGGGGTACAAACACCCACTCACACAGGCTCCACAATCCAAAGATGCATGGAGAGTCAGGCTTTTGGCCCCAGCATTGAGCTGCAGTTATCACCAGAGCACTACTACTACCTCCTGCACAGTTTAGCAATGTCGGCACTGTGATCAGGACCAGTGCAGCGGGCAGGGTTGCCAACCACCCCTATCTTTGCACAATGCTGCAATAGGAGTGTGTGTGTGTATGTCTATCCATTGTTTTGTGGCTGCCCACACCTCAGCGGGCCCACAATGTCCCACTGTTACCAGCATTAGCCTGAATATGTGCATAATGAGGAGCAAGGTGTTGTGGGTATGGCCCGGACAGGGCGGATTGGTCAGGATGCATCTTTACAGGGTGTGGGGCAATGGCTGGGACACTGTAGTGCCCAACCACCGCTTGCATGGACAGGGTGGCCACAGCATGGCATGCTGGGAGGGCACTCACTCTGACCAAGCAGTGACCATGGCATGTCTAGGTTCCCAGATAGTGCTCTACACCATCTGCCTCCAGTGATACTTTTGTGTTCCCAGTGCTGGGGCTTCAATCACTGAGATGCCTGCTTGGTGCACATAGTTCCTCTGTGAGCATGCACTATGGACTGGCTACCACCCTGAACACCTATAAGGTGCAGTCTGACTGCCCTGTCTGCTGGTGACTGGCAGACAGTGGTGTGAGGCAGTTGGGGTTTTCCAGAGCTAACCCTATCATTACTGCTGGTCTGCCACTGCCCCAGCCACAGGTATGGCTCTGGCCCACCAACCCTGGAGGGCTGTTGTATACCAGCAGGATGGAGGTTGCTTCACGGGGGCTAGGGCACCTGTCCCTTACCTACAAAAAGGGTGATGTAGTGTATACCACTTTGACCTCTAAAGGCACTGCTACACAAACCTCATGCAAGTCTGGAAACCCCTCTTCCCTGATAACAGGTGCCCATGTCAGCCAGACCCTAACATGGGGTACACACTAATCTGGGTGGTGTCTGGTCCCAGAGGGCCACATGTGACTGCAGGATAAAGATGGACACCGAATTACCTTCAGCTGCACTGCAGGGAACACCTGTCACACACTGGTAGTGATGGGGATGTACAGCAGGGCCTATCTCTAGCACCACATGTACTGCAGATCTAGTGCTGGGCAACCATCCTATCCCTCAGGGAGAACATAGAACCTGCACAATGGCATGATCTGTAGCTACTCTGTGCCAGTATCACACACTGTCAGTTTGTCTTTCCGAGCTGAGGTACCGGAGAGGTGCATTGCGTCATGGGTACTGGTAGGGTTACCCTATCCTGGCACTCAGAGCAGACAGTTTGTGCGGTGACCTGCAGTCCTTCTGTACCCAGCCATTGCTGTGACATACACCACAGAGGTATAGCCTACTGGTTAATACAATGCCATTCTTGGCAGTGTTCATGGGTTCCATTCCTCATTGTTCCCTCCTCTCATGCCTGTCCTACTCAAATATTGTGCATGCCTGTAACAGTCATATTTTTGCATATTTGTGCTGCCAGCCCATAATACCCTCGCCACAATTGCCAACATTCCCTCGGTCCATCTATCTGCGTCTGTCAGCTGTGTAGAGTCCTGTCTGCCTGTGCAGGCTGTCACCCCATGTCCTGCACTGCTACCCTTTCCTGCATTGCGCCTCTTCATGCTTGCCTCGACTGTGCCTGATCTGCATGGCACCACCACTCCTCTGTCCACCCATCATTGTAACTATCCTGCCACCTCCGCCTCCACTGGGTGACACGTATTCCCATCGTTTGCCACCAACTGTCTTTCCAGTACTTTACATTGCCAACACCCTGTGCTGTGGTATAGTTGCCCCCACCATGTTTGCTTTCAGTACTGGCAGCCACATGGGATGCCCGCAGATATGGCAGGTCCAGCGGGTCCCAGCTCTCCCTCCTTCACTCACCTTTTCATTGCCTTTCCTGAGTGCTCTATCTAGTGTTAGGGCTACATCTGTCTCTGTTCCTCACAGGTCATGCATGTCATCCTGAAGCACCTTGCAGCCCTTAGGCCACACTAACCTAGGG
Organism: Ichthyophis bannanicus; assembly: GCA_033557465.1. NCBI lineage: Eukaryota > Metazoa > Chordata > Amphibia > Gymnophiona > Ichthyophiidae > Ichthyophis > Ichthyophis bannanicus. Next base: position 49,594,882 of record CM066047.1, on the reverse strand, counting down.
CACCATAACCTTGTTAGGCCACCTTAACCTATGGTTCCGTAATCCAGGGTGCCTTCTAAGGTGCCTTGTCCAGGGGTGCCTAATACGATGCTTAGCCTAAGGAGCCCTACTGTATAGGGCACCTTACAAAGTGCTTTATGAGGCACCTTACAAGGCACCTTATAGGGCACCTAACAAGGCACCTTATAAGACACCTTACTTACAGGGCACCTTACAGGGTGCCTTACAGAGCGCCTTACAGGGTGCCTTGTAATGTGCCTTATAAAGTGCCTTGTAACGCGCGTGAGTCGAAGGCGCCTTGTAATATGCGTTAGCTGATATGGCTTGCTGTAATGATGCATCACCCACGCCTTTATATGGGCATCTGTACCTTTACTGCGGAACCTAACGCGAGTGACATTACCGCAGTTTAGTAAACATACCCCTTAATTTGGCTGCTCAGATTCTGCTAGGGATGTGCATTCCTTTCTTTCATAGTAACATAGTAATATAGTAACATAGTATATGACAACAGATAAAGACCATCATGATCCATCTAGTCTGCCCAGCAAGTTGGCAAGAGTAGGTTGTCACGCCCTTACCACTCGCCTCCAGCTTAGAGGGGCATGGTTGTATAAGGAACTTTCCCCTTTCAGCCTTAACTGACTAGTTCCCCGCAATGCTTTCTGGGAAATGTAGTTTAATTGCGATATATATGGGCTTCAGGTAGGAAGCTGTAGTCGGGCTCCTTGGGTAAGGCAATGACAGAAATTTATTGAGCACAAAAAAGGTTCATAAATACCACATTCAGGCATACTTCTCCAGGCTTCTTCAAAGTACAACAGGTTATAAGCAAAACAAAACCCAAAACCAAAGTGACAGCTTAAAGTATTCTTCAGCTCAGAAAAACATAGCCTTTTAACAGCAAGGATACCAGCTTCCTTTAGCCTTGCTGGTTAAAGCATAAAACAAAAAAACAGGCTTTCTTCTGTGGCAGTTTGCCTTCTTTTACAGACTCAAACCTTTCCAGGCTGTTTTCCAATTTACATGCAAAAACAAAAAAACTCCAAACAGGAACAAACTTTCAATGTGCAAGCAAAGTTCTATTCAGGTTTCTCAGGAAAATTCAAGAGCAAAAAGAAAGCTTTTTCCTCACAGCTAATTTGGCTTCTTGCCGTCTCACCACAGGTAGCAGGTGGTTAACAAGCACAATTCACAACTCCAGCTTGTTCTTACGTCTTAGTAAAACTACCCCTCTTTACCATGTGGAAATTTACAATCCATCTACCTTCTTCTTATGGTTACCTTTCTCTGGAGGGTTTTCTCTCAGGGCTGGCTTTCCTTCAACCCTTCTGTGGCTAAGGCTTGGCACAAAGAGCAATCCATGAGGGTGTCTTCCTCATTCAGCTCAGCATCAGGCTCTCCTAGCTGCATAGACTCTGACTCTCCTTCTGGCTCACCGGGCTCGGCTGACAGCCTCTCGTTAGAGCTGAGAGTGTCTCCTGCACCTCTGCACTGCCCAGCATTAGTCAGACTTCTCCTGCTCTGCTCAGCATTAATCAGGCTTCTTAGGCTCGTACCTGTGCCTCGGCTTGTATCAGCTTCTCTCTCTCTTTCTCCTCTTCTTGCCTTTGCCTCAGCCCTTGCTTCTGGTGTTTCTTCCACCCTCTCTCCTTCTCCTCTTCCTCCTTCTCTCCTACTATAATCTATCATAGGCTTATATCTCCAGGGTTCTAGCCCCACCTCCTCTCTTCCCAGGTGACGGAGATCACTCTGCCTTCTGGCACCTGAGTAATCAGGGAGCTTACTGACGTAAGGGTCTTGGACCTTAGGTCTGTATTCACTCTCCCTTATTTCACTAGGGGAAACATGAAACCTGTTCCAGCTGGGGGTTTTCTGGTTCCTAGGTGAGGTTGTGGCTTTGTTCCCCTGACCTTGCAAAAGGGGCCCTTTTACTAGGGTGAACTGTTTGCCTTTTTCCCTTTCCCCTAAGTCAGGATAGGCTTCCTTACCACAAGGTGCACCTGCTGTTCCATACAGATCTCCCCTCCTCATGCCTTTGTTTAGTGGTGCACCCACCATTCCATGTAGGTCACCCCTATTTGTTGAGATAGCAGAGACAGTTAAGGTTATTTTGATTTTATCCTGTTGCTATAAAGGGATTCATTGTGTCTGTGCCATGCCATTTTGAATTCTGTCTCTGTATTTGTCCCCACCTTTCCAAGCATCCACCACCCTTTCAGTGAAAAAGTATTTCCTGACGTTGCCTTTCAGTTTACCCCCTTGCAGCTTCATGTTATGCCCTCTAGTTTTGCAGCTTTCCCATCTTTGAAAAAGGTTTGTTTGTTCAATAATACTCCTTAAGTATTTAAAGATCTGTATCATATCTCCCCTGTCCCTCCTCTCCTCTAGAGCAGTGATGGCTAACCTTTTTGAGCCCGAGTGCCCAAACTGCCGCACAAAACCAAAGAATTTCCTCAAAGTGCCAGCACGTCAATTTGCATAAATATTTGCATAATGCTAACATACACTAACTTTTAGTAAACATGTCTCTTAATGAGTGTATGGATAAAGACAGACTAAAAGATTTCTACATTACTATAATCCAGTGCCAACCGCCAGGCACATTAGGAACTACTACAAACACTGCCCATTTAGAACCAATAGCAAACCCGCCGTATCCTAACAGCACTACCAGGAGTCACAAAGCACCATACCATACCTATCAAAAGGCAACACTGCAAATATTAAACCAATACATTTCAGAGAACAACAATACATGACCTACTGGGGAAAGAGAACAAGTGGCAATGTCAAAAAGGAATTACATAAACAGAATACCTCAGCTCAGTTACACAGTTGCAATTGCTCCAGCCACTTTCTTCTGGTTTCTTCATGTTTTCTGCTAACTCTCCATCATCTGCTGTCCATTTGTCCTTTCTTCTCTCTTCTAGTTTTTTTTTCCATTCTCTCTCTCTACATCCGCTTTAACATACTAATCTTTCTCCTTTTGCTCTTTCCTCATTCCTATTTCATCCACTCAAATTTTACCCCTCCATCCTCAATCCCCACTTACTCTCCCAATACCCGGCCAATTGTACATTTTTCTTCCCTCACACACAAAATATTTTTCCCCTCTCCATTTCATTCTCCCAGCCCCATCCCCTTCTAATCTCCCCCAACATCAGCTCCCTTTTAGTTCCAGCCCCACCCAGTATCCGCTCCCTTCTAGTCCCCTCATCAGTCCATTTCCAGTCCTAGCTCCCCCATCCATTTCCAGTCCTATCCGAGTCCCTTCATCAGCTCATTTCCAATACCAGCCTCCCATCAGCCCATTTCTAGTCCTTTCCTAGCCCCACCATCAGCCCATGTTAAATCCTAGCTCCCCTCCACTCAGCCCATTTCTAATCCAAGCCCCCCATGAGCCTACCTCCAGTTCTAGCCCCTCCATGAGTCCATTTCAATCCAAGCCCCCACCACAGCCCATTTCCAATCTTAGCTCCCCCAACACCCAATTCTCAGTTCTATCCTAGCCCATCCATCAGCCCAGTTCCTGTCCTAGCTCCCTCCCCTAAGAGCCCATTCCAAGCCCCCCTTCCCATCAGTTATTTGCAGTTCAAGCCCCCTTCCACTCAGCCCATTTCCATTCCAAGTCCCCCTCCCCATTAGCTATTTGCAGTTCAAGCCCCCCACTTCCCCTCAGCCCATTTCCATTCCAAGCCCCGTCCCCATCAGCTATTTGCAGTTCAAGCCCCCCACTTCCCCTCAGCCCATTTCCATTCCAAGCCCCATCCCCAACAGCTATTTGCAGTTCAAGCCCCCTTCCACTCAGCCCATTTCCAGTCCTAGCAACCCCAACCCATTACCAGTCCTAGCCCCCCATAGCCCACTCCCAGTCCTAATCCCACCAGCCCATTTCCAGTCCTAATCCCCCATCACCCAATTTTCAGTTTAAGCCCCCCCCATAGCCCATTACCAGTCCTAACCTCCCCATCAGCCCACTCCCAGTCCTAATCCCCCATCACCCAATTTTCAGTTTAAGCCCCCCCATAGCCCATTACCAGTCCTAACCCCCCATCAACCCACTTCCAGTCCTAATCCCACCAGCCCATTTCCAGTCCTAATCCCCCATCACCCAATTTTCAGTTTAAGCCCCCCCATAGCCCATTACCAGTCCTAACCCCCCATCAACTCACTTCCAGTCCTAATCCCACCAGCCCATTTCCAGTCCTAATCCCCCATCACCCAATTTTTAGTTTAAGCCCCCCCAGCACCCAGCACCACTCCTAACCCCCCCAGCCCAGCGCCCATCACCACTCCTAACCCCCCAGCCAGCCCAGTGCCCATCACCACTCCTAACCCCCCCCAGCCAGCCCAGTGTCCATCACCACTCCTACCCCCCCCAGCCCAGTGCCCATCACCACTCCTAAATCCCCCCAGCCCAGCACTACTCCTAACACCCCCCCAGCCCAGCCCATCACTACTCTTAACTCACCCCCCCCCCCCGCCCATCACCACTCCTAACCCCCCCAGCCCAGCCCATCACCACTCCTAACCCCCCCCAGCCCAGCCCAGCCCAGCCCATCACCACTCCTAACCCCCCCAGCCCAGCCCATCACCACTCCTAACCCCCCCAGCCCAGCCCAGCCCAGCCCATCACATCACCACTCCTAACCCCCCCCCAGCCCAGCCCAGCCCATCACATCACCACTCCTAAACCCCCCCCCAGCCCCGGGGCAATTTAAAAAAAAGAAAACCTGGCTGGTGCCGCGGGCGGGGGCCCCGCGGCAGAGACGAGCGTGCCGCGGGGCCCCCCAGTATCCGGCCGAGCCTGCCCTCCCCGTAGCAGCTCTCTCTTTGGAGCTGCAGTCAGACGCGCCGGCTTGCAGAGCGCGAGGGAAGAGTTTCTCCCTCGCTGCTCTGTTAAACCCGCGGGGGCTGATGGGAAGTTCCCATCAGCCCCCGCGGGCTTAACAGAGTCGCGAAAGGGAAACTCTTCCCTTCGCGCTCTGCAAGCCGGCGCGTCTGACTGCAGCTCCAAAGAGAGAGCTGCTACGGGGAGGGCAGGCTCTGCCGGGTACAGGGGGGCCCCGCGGCACGCTCGATTTTGCCGCGGCGGCCCCGACAGCGGCAGCAGACAAGTAAAATTGAAAAAAAAAAAAAAAACCTAATTGCGGACCTTCCCGCGTGCCAGCTGCAAGGCCTTCGCGTGCCACAGCTGGCACGCGTGCCATAGGTTCGCCATCGCTGCTCTAGAGTAAACATATTTAGGTCTTCAAGTCTCTTCTCAAATGTCTTCTGGCACAAGTTCCAAATCATTTTGGTTGCCTTCCTCTGAACCATTTCCAGTCTTTTTATATCCTTTGTGAGATATGGTCTCCAAAACTGAATACAATACTCCAAGGGTTTTGTTTACTTAGCTGCGGTAGCGGCCTCTGTGCGATATTGCGGCTCTGATATCGCATGAAAGCCGTTACTGCAGCTAAGTAAACAAACCCCCCATGCGAGGCCTCACCACAGACTTGTACAGTGGCATTAATATCTCCTCCTTTCTGCTGGTAATTCCTCTCTGTATGCAACCCAGCATCACCTTTCATTTTCTATATGCATAAGCATGGGTTTTATGTTTGCAAGCTGATGTTATGCATGTATAGTAAAATCAAATTTAAAGAGGAAATTAAATGAAATAATTAAAAATACTGGTCAGTGGGTGGCGGGATATGGGTAGGGGGAAGGATACATAGGGGGGGGGGAAAAACTAATAAAAGATTATTATAAAACCAAACGAAGGCGTACCGTTAGCCAGCCTTATGTTCCTTGTTAGTAACTTTGGCTCTGTTCTCTTTTGATGTTGTATTATGCTTATGATCTCTGTTCCTATGTATTTAATGGCTGCCTTCAATAAAAAAAAAAAAAAATACTGGTCAGCTACATTTAAGCCTCCAACTGATTCATTGGTTTTAGGAACCTAACAAGGTCTTTTAGTAAAGTGTGCTAAGCAGTTAGCCTGTGTTATAGCTGTGACCTGTAGTAACTGTTATTTCAGGGTCCACACAGCACAGCCTGATCTCCACGCTTACTATGCTTCGCATGTTAGGGTGGTAGCTGGGTAGATTATGGGTGGGGTGAGTACCTTGGAGTTAGTGCAGCCAGGCTAAGTGCAAGATGTGCCATTAGCCCAGGTGCACCTACTGCCACATCCATAATTGCAATGCTGTTGCACCAAACACGCTATGGTTTTGAATGCTTTGGCCACTTTAGGTGCAATACCATAGCATTATTTAGTAAAAGGGCTCCTAAGTGAATGCTAGACAAGCAGGGGAATGTTTACTAAACTGCATTAGACTTTGCAGCTAATGCGACAAAAGTGCAGATAGCATTGCATTAGCTGCAGAAGCCATGCGGTATCTTTTGGGGGCATGCACAGCATTTCCCCAGCAGATAGCACACCAGAATGACAAAGAATGTGGCCCAACAGCACTGTGGATGCAACTAATGCCACCCATTGAGGTAGTGTTTGTTGCACCTGTATTGTCTGCAACTTTGATGATTACTGCATGCTGCTGACATCCACAGTAACCATGCATTACAGACACACCCACTCTTGGTTCCTATCCCACCCACTCCAGATAGCACAGAAAATCACTGGGCTGTCTGCATCTTTCCTGCACTATGTGCTAACGCAGCCCGATAGCATACGCTATCTACCATCTTAATTGTTAGCGCAGCTTAGAAACATCCCCCTCAACTAATTCCACCCCCAGGGCAATCCAGTTTTTAGGCAACGAGGGGGTCAATTTTTAACAGCAGAGGTTTAGCTGCCTAACACTTTGAAAATTGTCCTCAGTAAAATGTATGAAAATTAATTTTCTCCTAATGGCTTGCTCCTCAGCCTGTTCTATAAATGCAAGATGCATATGCTCAACTTTTTTATTACGGTATTTTTCATTTCTTCTCCCTTTTATATCAGAGCAATATATCACTCACCCTGCTAATCATTTGTCACTGCTCATTGAACATGACATGAATTTAATCACTGATACCTTATAGCCAAAAGGATACTGTGCAATCTCCTCTATAGGAAAGATTCATAAAAATGACTATCCTTCATTATTTTATAAACAAGGGAGTCATTAATTCAAATTGTGTGCCAGTGTTTTCTGTATACAAAATAAGATGTTTCTCTTGATGAATCTGGTGCAGGTTTTACATCAGAGAACTAGCACAATGCTTTTAATAGCATGACTCGATACCTCTACATAGTGGGCCAGAATTTCAATTGGATGGTGATATGCGCCACGTCGTCGCATAGCCCGCCCACCTCCAGCCTAATCCGGATTTTCAATGCTGGGGTCTTATGCAGCCCCGGCATTGAAAATCCGGGTCATGCCGCACAGCTGGGAAGCCACAGGGGCAACCCGTGTTGCACTGATTTTCAATGCTACATAGTTAGTCCCTGCGCCTTAAAGATATGCAAGGTTTTACACACCTATCTTTAAGGTACAGAGCGTTAACCGTATAGAATTGAAAATCGGTGCGACATAGGTAGTGCCATGGCCCACCTCCACTCTACCCCAGAATGCCCCTAGCACACCCCGATTCTATGCGGATAGCATTGGGGCACATTAGGGACATATCTGAGATTTTCGAAGGGCATTTCCCATGTAGGTGCCCTTCGAAAATCTTGGTTACAGCTTTTACGTGGGTAACTAGGGCAGTTACCCATGTAAATGCCTTCGAAAATCGGTCCTAGTATTCCTATGAAGAAAAACATGATACAAAAAATAGTGGTGCAAAGCAGAAGCCAATCTTCCAATGGTGACAAAATGGAACGTTGTGTTAATACAATGTGAAGTATTCCATGGAACACAAGAAAGATGCAAAGTGAGCACAGCGTTATTTTGTTGCCTGCCCTTCATGAACATAGTAAATGATGGCAGATAAAGACCAGCATGGTTCATCTAGTCTGCCCAGTAAAGTGGCTGAAGTTATAAAGTTGCACTTGCTGCTCTGTGCAGGTTATGCCATTCCTCAAGGTTGTACCTGCCACTCTAGGCAAACTGGTTACCCTTCTGTTTATGAAGCTATATACAGTATGGCCAGCATGCTGAAACAGGAATAGTGGGGCGGACATCCGACCTGGGTGTCCAACTCCAGCTATTCTGTGGGATCCAATTCCAGAACCAAAGCTCCCTGGACATACATGGCTGCTGTGCAGGGAGCTCTGGAAGGGGGGGGGGAGGGCGGGTGGTCCTAGGACACAAGATGTACAGTGCCAATTCCAGTCACTGCCTTGTACATCCAGAGGTGCATAGAGAACTGCAGAACTTATTGCACCTCCGAGGGGGACAGCACTAGCAAGCCCCATGGATCAGATGGGCAGCAACAGGGGGTTCCTCACAGACCAATCCCAGCCTTGGCAGGCCAGGCACTAGGGAATGGCATGATTGAGGTGTGGCAGGGAGTCAGGGCTCCTGCATGGCATCAGGACACCACAGCACCGAGACTCCATGCATGGGCATTAGGAGGGCTGGACAAGGCTGTGACTGGATGTGCAGGGTGGCAGAATGCAGCACATCCAGCCTGTCTAACATCCTGATCCTACTCCCACAGGGGTGTCTGTCTCCCGTGGGTGCAGAATCAGGGTCTAATCTGGCCTGTCAAGATTTTGAATGTCCAGACAAGCCCCTTTCAGCATTGGGCTCCACATTTGCTCTGATTCCATCCACTTGCTATATAGTGATCCTTTGTGTCTGTCCTATGACTTTGAATTCCATCATTGGTTTTGCTTCCACCTCCTTTGGGAAGGCATTCCAAGGAAACAATGTTGGTGGCAGCTCAATGTGACTGTTCTAAAGGTTTTAGTAGCATATTTTTTAAAGTGCTGTCAAGTCAGTGCTGACTTCTGGCAGCTCCTGGGTTTTCTTGGCAAAGTATGACAGGAAGTAGGTTGCCAGGCCTTTTCTTCCCAGGCAATGGAGGGTAAAGTGACATGCCCAAGGTCACAAGGGGTGCCAGTGGGACTCAAAGCCTGATCTCTTGGGTACTAGGCTGTTGCTCTAACCACAAGACTACTCCTCCACTCCTTAAGAGCACATATTAACAGTAGCAACATGGTAAATAAAGGCAAATAAAAACTGAAATGTTCCATCTGCTCATGCCAGCAAAGTGGTTAGGACTGTAACTGCTACTCCATGTAGATTTTCCTCATGCCGTTAGTTAAGGTTGCAATAGCATCCTCTCCTCTCCAATCCACTAAGTGTAGAAATCACAGTTCAGTTCCAGAATATGAATGTGAAGGACATGAAGCTGGAACACTACAGCTTCCTTCCGTCTTCTTGCTCCTCAGACTTCTTCCCCCCATTATCATCCCTTATCCTTTCGTAATCCTTCTATCAGCCCCCTCCCCTCTCCTTCCTAGCTTCCTCTCTTAAGCCTTGCTCTCCTAGCCCATAGCCTGATTTCTCAAGCCCCCATAGTTTCTCCTTACAGCCCATGTGATGTGTTCTTCTCAACTCTTCTTCAGATTTTCCCACCCACATCCCTTCCCTCAGCTCCTCTCCCCCTCACAGCCTGTTGCAAAGAAATAATGCTTCATTAGAATTATTAACTGTATAGCTGGCAACCAAAATGTTCTCATTTTCCAAAGGTGTATATATCAAAGATTAATTGCCTACTATACACAGACAGCACTGTTTGTGATGAAAAGAAGCTTGGAGAATAAAAAATATATTTCAAGCACGTCATTGGTCAGTTTAAGACAAATGAGCCCTGTGAAATTCACGAGGCAAGCTCTGTGTATCATTGATCCCAGCACAAAATTAGCTTAAGCTGAAGTTTCCTTTTATCCCTGCTAAGAAAGATAAAAAAAATTTCTGTACCTTGAATCAAAAGTAAATGCATGACAGAGGGCCTGAGATCTGATTTAAAAAGTACCAAATGAAAGATGTTGGAGCTGGCAGTAGTGGGCACAGTTACTCTTTTTAAGGGTATTTTTCTCACTCGGCAATTTTCTATTATTCGTTCCAGCTTCCTTTTTATCTGGAACCAGTTTGGCGGAACAGAGGTATCCTGAGTCTTTATTAGCAATGTCTGCGGTATTTACCCTGTGCTGTAACCTCCCTAGTCTAGTTCTAGGGAGGAGTGGTCTAGTGGTTAGGACAAGGTACTTCAGGCTGGAGGGCTGGGGGCTCAAGTCCCACCTGGGGACGGCAATCTCAGACCGGAGGGACTGGGATTTCTAGTCCTACAGGCACTCCTTGTGGTCTTGGGCAAGCCACTTAACCCTCCATTGCCCATGTTCCCTGTAAGTATTAGCATATGTGTCTCATATGTGTTAAATGTATCCCCCAATTGACCGCTTTGACCCGGTGAAAAGTGGGATATAAATACAGCTAAATAAATAAATAATAGCCTATTCATTGCAGTAATAATCCTTGGCAAGCAGCAACATAGAACATCAGCAAAATTCATACCTTCCTCTCAGAACTCTACCAAGACACTTATCCACTCTCGTCTGGACTATTCAACTAGCTCCTCACTGGTCTCCCATTGGGTCATCTCTCTTCCCTTGTCTGTTCAAAACTCAGCTGCACAGCTAATCTTCTGCCAGTGTTGCTATCTTCATGTAACCCATCTTCTCATGTCACTTCACTGGTTCCCTATCCTTTTCCACATCCAGTTCAAACTTCTCCTACTGATCTACAAATGCATTACCTCTTCTCTCTTATCTCGCCCTACACCCCTCCTCTGCAGTTTCACTCATCAAGCAAATTACTTTCCTTCTATCTTCATCTGTGCACATTTTAATCATTTCCCTTAAGAATTCCCTAGTTCCCTGTTTCTTCTGTCTTGAATAGACTGTAAGTTCTGTGGAGTAGGGACTGTCTCTTATGTGTATGCCTTGCAGTGCTGTAGAAATGATAAGTAGTAATATTAGTAATAACAATTGCTTCTGGAACATGGTACGTGTGTACCCTGGTTCTAGCCAATGCATGGGCAGCAGAATGGGGTGATAGTCCTTCTGTGAGACAACATTTGGAATACTGTGTGCAATTTTATTTATTTATACATCTGGAAGATAGAAACAAAATGGAGTTGGTGCAAAGAGCGACTACTGAAATGGTCAGTGGACTTCATCATAAACCTTTCAGGGAGAGATTAAAGCTGTCAAGCACAGAGGGTCTCTAAGAGAGAGGAAGGAATTGTAACTCAAGGGGGAATTCTGTACAAAAAGAAATACAATTCTGTACAAAACTGTGCAAAAGCTGCACATTATTTTCAAATTCTGCATGCTTTATTTGTAATTTTTTTTGTGCTGAATTCCTCAGCAAAAGATTTTGGATCCTCTTGGATGCAGATCTGAGAGCCCTCACCTTTCTTTCTTAGGCTCAGTCCTCCTAGTTCTCTATATTATCTACCTAGCTTGAACCTTTTGTATGCTTGATCTCCCTACCTCTTATCAGGTTCAACTCCAAAATTTCTCTTTATGCCCCCTAGTTCTTTCTCCCCCTTGATCCCCCCTCTAAGCTTTCTTTTCTTCTGTGATCCTCTGTTCTTTCTCCCTACTTGCCAGAAAGACCCCCTACCTGACTCTCTGCACTCCCCAATTTTTTTCCTCACCCACTCCTGCCAGCAAGACCCCCAGTCCTCACCATCCCCTCAGTTCTCTTAACTCCTAGCAAGATCTTCAATTCTCTGTCTGCAAGTTCTCCCTCCTTCCCCATGAACATCCTCACTAGGTACCCCTTCCAGCTTACTCTCCCCCCCCCACACCCCCCCCCAGCAAAACCCCTCAGCATTCTCTCTTTCTCCTTGCCCCATATCGGAAAAAACTATCAGTGTGTTCTCTCCACCTTGCAGCAACCACTTCTGTTCTGCTCCAAACACCCAACTAGCTATGTTTGGCAATGCATGGCAAAGGGAAGAGCAGCTGCTCTTCGGGGCTGCATGGTTTAAAGGTGAGGTCAGAGAGGCTGTTGTTGCCAAAAAATCATCTTTCAGGAAATGGAAAAAAGAGCCAAATGACGAAATCTGGAAAAAGCACAAGCACTGGCAAGTCAAACGCAAGGTATTGATAAGGCAGGCAAAGGGAGAATTTGATAAGAAGCTTGCTGCTTAAGCAAAAACGCGAAATAAAGACTTTTTCAAGTACATTCATAGAAAAAACCCTGTGAGAGAGTCAGTTGGTCCATTAGATGATAGAGAGGTTAAAGGGGCACTAAGAGGTGACAAGGAGATAGCGGAGAGACTGAATGAATTCTTTGCTTCGGTCTTTACTGAGGAAGATGTAGGGATGTTACCCATGACTGAAGTGGTATTTAAAAGTGCGGAAGAATTGAAGGAAATATCGATACATCAGGAAGATGTATTACAACTATTAGATAAACTGAAGACTAGCAAATCACCTAGGCCGGATGGTATACATCCAAGGGTGTTGAAAGAACTGAAATATGAGATTGCAGACCTGCTATTAGTAATCTGTGAATTTTCATTAAAATCATCTGTAATACCTGAAGATTGAAGGATCACCAATGTAACGCCAATTTTTAAAAAGGGTCCAGGGGTGATCCTGGAAACTACAGACCGGTGAGCCTGACGTCAGTACCGGGAAAAATGGTAGAAACCACCATAAAGAACAAAATTACTCAGCATGTAGATAGTCATGGCCTAATGGGAGACAGCCAACATGGCTTTAGACAAGGAAGATCTTGTCTTACTAATCTGTTATGTTTTTTTGAAGGTGTGAATAAACAGGTGGACAAAGGTGAGTCGGTTGATATAGTGTATCTGGACTTTCAGAAAGCCTTTGACAAGGTCCCTCATCAGAGACTTTTGGCAAAACTAAAGAGTCATGGGATAGGAGGCAGTGTACTATTGTGGATCAGGAACTGGTTAAAAGATAGAAAGCAGAGGGTAGGGCTAAATGGCCAATTTTCCCAATGGAGAAAGGTGAATAGTGGTGTACCCCAGGGATCTGTGCTGGGTCCACTGGTTTTTGACATATTCATAAATGACCTGGAAAGGGGAATAACGAGTGAGGTTATCAAATTTCCAGATGACACAAAACTATTTAAAGTTGTTAAAATCCAAGAGGATTGTGGAAAATTGCAAGAGGATCTTGATAAATTGGACGACTGGGCATCGAAATGGCAGATGAAATTTAATGTGGACAAAGTTGTGCACCTAGGGAAGAACAACTCAAACTAAGGTTACACGATGCACGGTTCCACATTAGGAACCACCACCCAGGAAAAAGATTTAGGCGTCATTGTGGATAACATGTTAAAACCATTGGCCCAGTGTGCAGCGGCGGCCAAGAGAGCAAATAGAATGCTAGGTATCATAAGGAAAGGAATGGAAAATAAAACAAAAGATATTATAATGCCTCTATATGGTTCCATGGTGAGACCGCACCTTGAATATTGTGTGCAATTCTGGTCGCCGTATCTTAAAAAGGATATAGCGTTATTATAAAAGGTTCAGAGAAGAGCCACCAAAATGGTAAAGGGGATGGAAGGATACTCCTATGAAGAAAGGCTAAAAAGGTTAGGGCTCTTTAACCTTGAAAAGAGACGGCTGAGGGGAGATATGATAGAAGTCTATAAATTAATGAACGGACTGGAACGGGTAAACGTAGATCGATTGTTTACATTATCAGAATATAGAAAGACTAGGGGACATGCAATGAAGCTACAGGGTAAACTATTTAAGATTAATAAAAGAAAATATTTTTTTACTCAATGTGTAATCAAACTCTGAAATCTGTTACCTGAGGATATAGTAAAGGCTGTTAGTGTAGCTGGGTTTAAAAAAGTTTGGACAAGTTCCTGGAGGGAAGGTCCATAAACCATTATTAAGAAGGGACCCAGGATATCAATGCTTGACCCAGTACAAGCATTGTGGAACCTGTGTCTTTTGGGGAAACTGCTAGGTACGTATGACCTAGATTGGCCACTGTTGGAGACAGGATACTGGGCTTGATGGACCTTGGTCTGACCCAGTATGGCATATCTTATGTTCTTATGTTCTCCTCCTCTGCCGCCCAGTGTCAGGCTGTTTATTTGAACAAGGTGGCTGTACGGTGTCCCACATGGTTCAAATGAGCAGTCAGGCCCAGGGCTGCAGAGGAGGAGGATGCAGCCAAATGGTCAGCCGCTCTTCTCTTTGCTGTGCATTGCTGAGGTGTGGGAAGCAGAACAGGAGCAGTTGCTGTGAGGCAGTGGAAAGAACACGCCGAGGGTTTTTTACAGCCTGGGGGGAGGGGGGAGAGGTGATGAACCATAACAGCTGCCAGCCTGTGCTTCGTCCTTTTCCCTGTGCACAATTCTGCTCAGCACGTGCAGAATTTGCACAGGAGAGGAATTCGCAAATTCAGTTTTGCATAGTTACAGAGAATTCCCCCAGGAGTAAATTGCAGAGTTGAGTAGCTGCTTTGGAAGGGGAAAAGATATAGGTCAGATGTTTTTTTAGCTGATGTCATTTTCTATGTTTCTATGTAATTGAACTATATAAAGCCAGATACGGAATCCTTTGTGTACTCTGCTGTCATGTAATTTCATGCATTTTATTTCTGATAAGCAATTCCTTGCTGGATGGAATTGTTTGTGTGAGAATATAGTTAGATATGGTCCTTTCAATTCCCTTGTTGAAGTGTTCCTTTCAGAGTCATGCTTGGTGTTAATAAGACTGCAAAGAATCATTTTCCATGTGGCACAAAGGCAAACTACAGAATTTGTATTTTGCAAGAGATATTTCTATTTCTTGTTTGCTAGCATCTATCATAGATTCTGTATTTGTATTACCATTTTGATTGTTTCCTCCTCCCCCCACCCACTTTCTAATTCCCTCCACTTATAGGTACACTAAAAAAATTTTTTTTTAAACTGCTTCTAATGTTTCGATTGATTTTTACATTTTTTGGTGCGCTGAATCCAAATCTGGTAACCAATTTGCTCCATCACGTACAGATTTTTTGCTACATTGGGTTAGCAGTTTGAGGTGAACGTTTCAGATTGAGTGCGATCGAGATAAAAGTTTCTTGGATGAATTCTTTATACTAATTGTTTAGTAGTTATTCAAATAAGAATAAAGAAAATTGTAACAAGGCAGCACATAAGAATAGAGTAATGTCAACAAAACACACTGTGATGGTAGCAAAATTGTCTGCACTTAAAACAGCCACATACATGTGCACAAACATTGAGCATATAAGAGCGAGGTTAGACACAAAGCAAAGCAAAGAAATGTGCAAAAAATGTTGTACAGGTATGTATGTAAGAATAGAAAACGCAAACCGCACCATTGCAATACATGAAGACAAACACCCGATGGTGTGAAAATAAAATTCTAATAAATGAGATCCGACACTGTGGTAATAACTAGCAAATTTTTATTTCAAAGTTTAGTAAAAACACGATATTTGTCAACACAGTTTAGATTTTAAAGTCATTCTTGGGTCAATCAATCTCCTGGTGGGCCCGTTTCTTCTTCCCCTGAATGCTTCTCTTGGTGCGCTGCTTGGCGTATTTTTCATCTGGGGTTTCCCGCAGCAGCAACCAGCAGAAATCAGCCATCATAGTGGTGTTCCATCTTCCTTGGTACCTTCTCTCTGCGTCCTTGATGTCCTGGTGAAACCTTTCACCTTGTTCTTCACTGTACGCCCCCATGTTTTCGGGAAAGTAGTTCACATGGGAGTGCAAGAAATGGACTTTCAGGCTCATGTTACAGCCTTGTTCTTTGAAGGCATTGAGCATCCTGGCAACAATATCCTTATAGTTCTCATCCCGCCTGTTCCCCAAGAATTTGAGAACAACATCCTTGAAGGAATCACAGGCTTCTTTTTCCTTCTCAGACATCGTTTCAGCGAATGCTCCATCTGAAATGAGTTTCCTTATATCAGGGCCAACAAACACTCCTTCCTTTAGCTTTGCTTCAGAAAGTCGGGGGAACTTTGAGCAAAGGTACCGAAAGCACTCACCATCTTTTGGAAGGGACTTGATGAATTGCTTAATGAGACCCAGCTTAATCTGGAGAGGTGGTAATAGAATTTTATCACGAGGTACCAAGCTCTCATGAAGAACATTTTTCTCACCGGGTCTCAAATACTCCCGAATTGGCCAGTCTTTTTTCCCCCAGTGTAGGTCGCGGGCCCGGCTATCCCACAAGCAAAGGAAGCAGGGATATTTGGTGAAACCGGATTGCTGCCCTAATAGCATGGATAGAATTTTAAAGTCTCCACAAATCATCCACTTATGCTCATCATAACGAATCTTCTGAAGAATCAGGGCCAAATTCTCGTATTTTTCTTGGCGAATAACAGAGTGAGCAATAGGAACTGAAGCGAATGTGTTGCCATTATGAAGAAGAACACCTTTTATGCTGTCTTTTGACGAATCAATGAACAGCCGCCATTCAGCAGGATCATACTTGAGTTTAAACTTTTCCATCAATCCGTATATATCGTTGCAAAATACCAAATCTTCCTCTTTGCTGAAATACTTCAAAAATTGTGTCTCGCGGTTGCGGTACCAATAAAAAGTTGTTCCTGGTGACAATAGATTTTTCTGTTTAAGCCGAGAACCTAGCAGTTGGGCAGCATCTTTTGGGAGTCCTAAATCCCAGACTAAATCATTCAATTCAGCTTGAGAGAAAAGTTCAGGTTTCGGATCTGGTTCAGTTTCAAACTCGGAAGTACTGGACTCATCGGGAAAAGCCATCTGATGAGTCTCATCATGATCAGAACCGTCCACACAAATATGATCCAAAGATTTTGGTGGTTCAGGCACAGGTACTTCGTTGCTATGAGGCATAGGCCTAATTGCTGAGGGAAGGTTGGGGTAACTTATTACGTTCTTTATTTTTAAGTTGTATCCCTTCACAATGCAAGAGCAAAAATAGCAGTCACTGCTGTGGTCTCTTTGTTCACGCAACATCATAGGTATTCCGAAACAAAATGCTTGTTTTTTACCTTTCATCCATAAGCGTAGATCTTCCTCACATGTCTTGCACACTTTGTGAGGAGCCCACAGTTTGTCTTGATCGCCTAACTTCAAACCGAAATAGGCGAAATATACTTTTTTAATAAATGCAGAAATGTTCCTCTGCTGCTTTTTCACGGTATATTCCCCACAAATAAAGCAAAAACTGTCCGGAGAGTTGACGCAACCTCTGGCTCTGTGAGCCATCACAAATACACAGCACTGCAAACTACAACTGTAGTGAACCACTTCGGAATAAAGCTGGATTACGACTGAGCAAACAAAAGGTAATAATGAACTTGCAAGAAACTGAAATTTGACAGGAACGTTCAAGTCGCAACCACCGTGTTTGAGCGAGCGAACGAGGCGAGGCGAACAGGAAAGAACATGCGCCAGCGCGAGTACTGGATTTAGCCCCCCGCCTCCCAATTGTCCTGTTAATGTATAAAATGAATACAAAACACTTTAAAATATCATGAGGGAGTGTTTCTAGTTAGTTAACCATTACAACCTCTATTTTGGGCCAAGAAAATAAACTGCAGTCGGCTAAAAAGAAATTATGTGAACATTCCTTATATGGGTAAGAAATCTAATTTTGCAAGAAAACGTGACGTGATGGAACATTTTGGCTATTTTTCCTGGATTCAGCACCCCAAAATCTATAGGAATCAGTTGCAAAACTGGAGGCAGTTTTTGGTAGTGTACCTGTGTTATCAATCTGTATTAAAAGAAACAATCCTTAAACACAGAATACTTTTTTCCATTATTTTAGTAAGGCTGGGGGGAAGCATGAAGAGTGGTCAGACAGACTGAGGTTCCTCATTGCAACCTGTTGATATGTTTACATGCAACAAAAGCAAATATAGACCTTCTATAAGTGGAGGCTGCAGTAACATAGTGAGTAATGTCCCACCCACACATTCTTGACTGAAGGTGAAAATTTGCTTCACATGCTTAGGAATGTTAAATTATATTTATTAAACTCTGATAAGGATATGGGAGAAATTTAAATACCCAACCAACTAATACCCACATGTTTGCTTGTCTGCTTTTATCAGGATTTGCCGAAGTCCCCCATATGTTTTCCTTTGTCCTTGTCAAGGTTAGTTATCAAGAAGAACCGCAGGGATGCCTAAAAGCTGACATTTGCATTGTCTTTTTGCGTTGCTCTCATACAATTTAACATTAATGTTCACATGTAGAGTTCCCAAATCAGTCTGTGAGAGCATCCTCACTGAACTGGTTTGAAAGGTTATTTATAAGGGCCTCATGTACTACCCATGAAAATGTTCAGAAGTTAGTACCCATTTTTGTGAATTCGGTTATAGGATACAAATCAGCTTCTAGCTTATCTGCATGCCACAACTTTCACAAGAAATGTTTTGCACATTGCCATGACAAGGAATTCGGCGTATTCCCAGCTGTGGAAAAATGTGCAATATATTTTTAAAAGGCCCAGTTTCATACAGATGTAGTGGTAGCTCTGAAAATAACCTCCATGCCCCAAGTCAGAGGTTCCTTGGCGCCTCTGCTCTGACAGGCCAGCAGCCCCTGCACCCCACCAATCCCTGGGTGATGCATAAATAAAATGATGACATACAAAGCCCCATCTCTACAAGCCACAAATCTGAGGGCCGGCTCCAGTTCCTCCATCCAGCACTCTGACTCACGCTCAGGTGCATACCAAGGACTGTGCAAGTGGTGTGGATGCACAGGGCACAAGTATGGAAGGGGCACTAATATCCACACCAGGTTTTCGGGAAGCCTAAGAACAAGTCCCTGCAGGTGATGGCGGGGGGGGGGGGGGGGGAGGGGGCAGAAGGGCACCGGGTTCATGAGTCACATAGGGCATATTTCTAGCTTAGAACAGTCCTGCTTACACTAGAGGTTTTAGGGAATGCTGGGGGTAGCTCATACATGAGAAATCTAAATTAACTTCTGAGCAAAGAGAGCTTTGTG
Organism: Ichthyophis bannanicus; assembly: GCA_033557465.1. Classification (NCBI taxonomy): domain Eukaryota; kingdom Metazoa; phylum Chordata; class Amphibia; order Gymnophiona; family Ichthyophiidae; genus Ichthyophis; species Ichthyophis bannanicus. Next base: position 49,575,965 of record CM066047.1, on the reverse strand, counting down.
CAAAAGGTTGCAAGACGGGCCCTTTTTCCAAAACCTTTCTCAAAAGAGGTCTTCCACATTAACCAGCACAAAACATCAGTATTTTGGCATTTTTGCTCCTCTGCTGATGTTTCTCACCGGTTAACATGTGAAGCAACTTTATGAAAAAAGTTTGCTCTTCAGTACATTTTAAAAGCCTTATTTGCAATTTGGATGTCCGAAAACGGGCATACGGACATCCAAATCACATATGTATCCCCGGAGCCATTTTTCCAATGATACTGAAAGACGTTCCCAGCATGGTGATGCCCAAGTAGGCAGAAGCTGTAGTGGAGGCTTGTCTGGAGCAGTGCTACAGACTTGGACATCTCCATTTGATTTCAGAAATGTCAAGGGCATCTGTAACCCCATCCAAGTTTAGACCTGCTCCAGGCACAAATAGGCATTGGGAAAGTGCTTGTTTGGGTCATTAAACTTTTAGAGGGTGCACTCCGCCAGCCCCGGTACTCCCCACAATCGCTGTTATTTGTAGTGTGATAGGGTAACCTTTGAGCCACTGCTGAATGTCTGTTAGATATTCCCGGTACTGTATACAATACCAGGACGTCTATGTACACTGCCCCGCAAATCTCCGTATTGAGTACAACCATGTTTATGAAATCATGCCTGAACTTGGACGTGCCTGGCTTTTTCGTGGACGTTTTAGCTTGAATGTCCCAGATTGCATGAGGACATCCTTTATAAACTGCACCTTCACATGTGCATGAGATATAGTTGCATAAATATATACATCATGCATATTCAGTATGGATAGCCTGTAAACCAGACCAACACAGCTGCTCCTAAAGACTGGGTTCAAAACTTCCCAAAACTACTTTAATGACCCCACAACCATTTGCAATTTCCAGATATTCAACATTAAAGCATAGTTACTCACCTGTAACAGGTGATCTCCGGGAACAGCAGGAATTTATTTATTTATTTATTTAATGTACATTTGTATCCCGCTGCTTCCAGTGATCAGCAGCGGTTGCTATACATGGGGGAGTTGGCTGTACCGGCCGGTAATTAGGGTATATACATTTTGATTAGTCTTCACATATGGGTATCGTCGGTACCGACGGAGCCTGCACGGGAACGCTCCCCAGCGTCCAATAGGAAAGCTTTTGGAAGCATCCCACAGTGCCTGCGTGCTGCCTTCCCGCCTTTCCCAACTGTCCCTCTCCAGTTGAGTTTATAGCTGAGACAGAGAGAGAGAGGGAAAGAGAGAAAGAGAGAGATAGAGAGATACAACTGCTAGGGGAGGTGGGTGGGTTGTAAAGACTAAATTCCTGCTGTTCTCGGAGATCACCTGTTACAGGTGAGTAACTATGCTATCTCCAGGAACAAGCAGGAATGTAATCTTCACATATGGGGACTCCCTAGCTGCAGATGCCAGTGAGAAACCCCAGAGGTTGTGTGCCCTTGTGAAAGGGCTCCACTTCCCCCCATGGATCTCTGGCATCCTACCAGGGATGGTGGGTAGGAGTTGATTAAGTATGGAGCAGGTGTTGAAGAACAGCCTGACCAAACAAGACATCCCGGCAGGAGTCCTTGTCTAAGCAGTAATGGGCTATAAAGGTATGAACAGAGGCCCAAGTAGCTGCTCGACAGATGTCGTCGATAGACACAGAGTGAAGAAGAGCAATAGAAGCTGCCATGGCCCTCACATTGTGAGCTGTGACATGGCCTTCCAAAGGAAGGTTTTACTCTCATAGGCAAAAGAAATACACTGTGCAATCCAGTTGGACAGTGTTCTCTTGGAGACTGGAAGTCCCAAATGACTAGGATCAAAAGCAACAAAAAGTTGAGAGGACTTTCTATGTTGCTGAGTTCTTTGCAAGTAAAAAGCTAAAGCTATTTTACAATCCAAAGTATGAAGATTCCTTTCTGCATTTGAGGCGTGAGGCCTTGGGAAGAATACAGGAAGGTAAACTGCTTGGTTTAAATGAAAAGGTGACACCACCTTTGGCATAAAGTGTGGATGAGTCCTAAGGACTACCTTATCATGATGGAACCTTGTATAAGGAGGATCAGCCATCAATGCTTGCAAGTCACTGATGCGACGTGCTGATGTGATTGCAATAAGAAAGATGACCTTCCAGGAAAGGAATTTCAAAGAGGTAGTAGCTAACGGTTCAAAAGGCAGCTTCATGAGCTGCCCAAGAACCAGATTTAAGTCCCATGCCACCGGTGGTGGCTTAATGTGTGGCGTAGTTAAAAGAAGGCCTCTCATAAATCTCGCTATGAGAGGATGAGAGGAAATAGGTTGTCCATTCAGAGGCTTGAAAGAAGCTGCAATAGCACTAAAATGAACTCTCACTGAATTGGTCTTAAGCCCTGCATTAGACAAATGAAGAAGATACTCCAGTAATTATTCCAGAGGCATCGCAAGAGGGTCAAGACCCTTCTGCGAGCACCATATGGTAAACCTTTTCCACTTGAAAGCATAAGAGCATCTTGTGGAAGGTTTCCTGGAAGCATAAAGGATATCCTTTACCTGCTGAGAAAGGTTAAGACCATGAAGTTCTAGGCTTTCAGCAACCAGGCCCTGAGATGCAGAGACTGGGGACTGGGATGCCACAGCATCCCGTCCTCCTGAGACAGGAGATCTGGAGAAGATCCCAACTCCAGAGACGGGGCTTGAGAGAGATGTAGAAGCAGAGGGTACCACACTTGCTGTGGCCAATGTGGAGCTATGAGAATCATATGGCCTCTGCCTCTCTGAAGCTTGAACAGGGTTTTGGGGATTAAGGGAATGGGTGGAAAGGCATACAGGAAGTCCTGACCCCAATGGAGAAGGAAAGCATCCCTGGCCTGACAACCCTGAGCCAGAATTCTGGAATAGAACCGGGGAAGTTTGGCATTCAGCGGACTTACGAAGAGATCTATGTCCAGGGTTCCCCAATTGGCCACCTGGTCTACATGGAGAGACCATTCGTGTGGAAGCAGAACTCAACTGAATCTGTCTGCCCAAGAGTTTAGAATGCCTGGAAGATACACCGCAAGGAGATGAATCTGATGCTCTCTGGCGAGAGCCCATACTCGCAAAGCTTTGTTGCAGAGTGACAGAGAGCCTGTTCCACCCTGCTTGTTCACATAGAACATGGCTACCTGATTGTCCGTTTGAACTAGGACTGTCTTGTAGCTGAGCTGGGTGTGATATACTCAAAGAGCAAGGAAGATTGCTCTGAGTTCCAGGAGATTGATGTGTAGATAGGTCTCCTGTGGAGTCCAGGTTCCCTGGGTAGAGAGGCCTTGCAGGTGAGCTCCCCAACCCACCTGTGAGGCATCTGTTGTTAGAGTGGCTTGGGGTGGGGGTTGTTGGAAAGGGGACCCCACCAAAAGGTTTTGGGGTGACTGCCACCATTGGAGGGACAAAATAAGACGATCCGTGTTTGTTATTTTGTCTGACAGGCAACCTGATGCCTGAGTCCATTGAGTGGATAAAGTCCACTGGGCTGCCCTCATATGAAGGTGAGCATAAGGAACCACATGCACGGTGGATGCCATGTGGCCTAGCAATTGTAACATTTCCCGAGCAGTGAGGTGAGGCTTTAGCACTGCTTGGGAAGCTAACTGCACCATGCAAAGGCAGCGGGGCTGTGGAAGATAGGCCCTTGTCTGTCTGGTATCCAGCAGAGCTCCTATAAACTCTAGAGACTGAGTGGGAGCTAGGTTGGATTTTGGGAAGTTTATGACAAGTCACAAATACTGAAGGATATGCATTGTGTGAGATAGAGAAATCCTGGCTTCTGGCTCTGATGGGGCTCAAATGAGCTAGTCGTCTAAGTAAGGGAAGACAAATATTCCCAGGGTGCGAAGAAATGCTGCCACCACAGCCATGCATTTTGTAAACACCCTTGGTGCCAAGGCCAGGCCAAAAGGAAGAACTCTGTATTGGTTGTGCTTCCCTTGAAATAGAAAGCGAAGAAACTTTCGGTAAGTTGGATGGATGAGAACATGAGTGTACGCATCCTTGAGATCTAGAGAACAAAGCCAATCCTGACTCTGAAGGTATGGCAGCAGAGTTCCCAGAGAAATCATTTTGAACTTCTTTTTGAACAGGAATTTGTTCAATTCTATGAGGTCCAAAATGGGTCTGGGTCCTCCTGTTTTCTTTGGGATACGGAAATAGGGGGAGTAGAACCCTGTACCCTGTTGGGGAATGGGTACCTCTTCTATTGCCCCTTGGGCAAGAAGCAAAGTGACCTCTTGACCTAACTGGGCGTTGAGAGAGGTCTGAGAATTGAACTGTCTCACCATTGTAGGAGGGGGCATGCTGAGGAAGTGAAGTTTGTATCCCTCTCTTACAATGGACAGAGTCCAACTTTCTGTTGTTATCTGCTCCCATCTGGGGGCAAAATGACATAACCTTCCTGGGATGGTGGAGGGTTCTGGGCCGTTCAGGGTCAGGAAGACAAAGTTCTCTAGATAGGAGTCAAAGCCCCTATGGAGGCTGAGTCTGCTGAGCAGGTTGAGGCTTAGCAGCCTTTTGATTTTCTTTGCCTAGGCTGTTGCTGCTGTCCCTTTTGGGCAGACTGATCTACACGATGTCCCTGTTGGGTATAGGAGGGGTAAAACTTCTTCTTCTTACTGAAGAATGGTTTCTTGCAGGATTTTTTCCTTGCAGGATCAGCTGTAGATTTAGATAATCTATCCAGGGTGATATTGTCAGCATCTATCTCATTAGCTTTTTCCTGCCAATTCTTGCCAAAGAGATTCTCTCCTGTGCAAGGAATATTCCCCAGTTTGTCATGTACCCAAAGTTCCAAGTCAGATGCCTGGAGCCAGGCAATCCTACATGCACCTATGGCAATAGCAGAGGTTCTGCTTATGCACTCAAAGCAGTCAAAGACTGCACGATTTACAAACTTGGAAACATCCTGAGCATGTTTGACAAGTGCAAGGTAATCCTGCCTCTTATCATCAGGAAGGAGAGGGCTCATAAGCTCCAAATCTCGGTGACCTCCTTAAGGAACATTCCCATATATAATATATAGGAACTGATCCTGGCAGAAAGCATGGAAGCCTGGAAGGTTCGACGTCCAAAGGCGTCAAGAGTCCTACACTCACGTCCTGGAGGATTAGATGCATATCTTTTTGCACTCTTGATCCTTCTCATAGCTGATTCTACCACCATGGAATGGTGTGGTAGCTGAGTTTTTTGAAATCCAGGACAAGGAGGAACTTGATACATGGTGTCAAGCCTTCGAGAGTGAGGAGAAGTGGTTAGAGGTGTTTCCCACATCCTTAACATGAGATCATGCAGGATCTCACAAATAGGTAAAGTAGCTGCCTCCTTGGGAGCTTTAGGATATTGCAGGATTTCCAATTCCTTTGCCCTAGGCTCTTTTTCAGGAGCCACTGTGATGGAAAGACCTCGAGGCACATCTCGGATAAAATCCTGAAAGGACATATCCTCTGGAGGAGACATCTTACATTGAGGAGAAGAAGAATCCTCGGGAAGAAGTACTCTGGTATCGGCAGAGCTTTCAGAGTCTTCAGACTCATCCGAGGATTCAAAGTATCTCTGATCCGGGTGATCGTGCAAGGCACGATACTGGTACTGATAGAAGTCGGTGTCGGAGGGGTCCGGTACCGACTTGTCGATACCGGATGGGTAAGCTTGACTCGGTCCCGGTAGAATACCTGCCGATGTTGAAGCAGTCAGTACCGGTACCGATGTTGGTGCCGGTACTGATTGAATTGTCTGAAGCGGTTTCAAGGGCATCGAGGCCGTGAGAAGAGTTGCCAGACTGCATTCAATAGCCAAGAATCTCTGGTCTATTGACGCTGCCGATGCTTGCGGTATCGGTACCGGATGAAGCAGCCGGTACCCCAGAGCATGGCACCAGTAGTTCTGCCGAGGTTGGGGCCTCGAGAACATCCTGGAGCCCCGTTAGTGCTTTGGAAGCCGAAGCCTCCCGCCGGGGCAGTTTTGCCGGTACAAGTCACTCAAGGGCAACACCAGAGGCATCACGATGCTTGGAAGGAGATCTCCCCTTTAAGGACCGGCCAGATTTATGTTTAGTTACCTGAGATCCATGGGAGGAAGACGAAGCCCTGGAAGACGTCGATGCGACAGATGCTGCATCGGAGGGAAAAAGGGTGCTAAGTTTAGCAGCTCGGTTTTGCTGACCCCTCTTCGACATCATCCCACAGGCGACACACTCTGAAATAGAGTGGTCAGGACCTAAACATTTGAGGTACCACTAATGGGTGTTGGTGACGGAGATGGTACCGCCACACTTAGAACACTTTTTAAAACCCGAAGCGGGTTTTTCCATGTTAGAGGGAAAATTGGGCCTAGTGCCCAAAATGGCGCATGGCACCTGAAGGAAAAAGTAGCTGGAAGAAAATCCAGAAGAAAGGTTTTTTTTTTTTTAGAAAAGAAGAAACTGGTGGTACCGGTGTAGCGTCGAAGGAAGGCAGACGCGACCACAAAAAAGAAGAATAAACGGGAATATTTTCTGCAGTGACAGGATGTGCGACCTGTCGGTTCCGCGGAAAACGAAGCACTGGAGAGGGACAGTTGGGAAAGGCGGGATGGCAGCATGCAGGCGCTGTGGGATGCTCCCGAAAGCTTTCCTATTAGACGCTGGGGAGCATTCCCGCACAGGCTCCGTTGGTACCGATGATACCCATATGTGAAGACTACATTCCTGCTTGTTCCTGGAGATTACACATGAGATAAAGTTTCATACATTGCGAACCCAGTATATGCAAATTTATTTCATATAGAGTTCTGTAAGGGCATTCTTACCAAACTACACTAACAGTGCAATGTTTACCATGTGCTAAGCCCACCGAAGTAACTGTTACCATGTGCTAAAAAAGTGGCTGTGGTAACAATCTACGCTAACTGCTTCTCATGGGTCGGGCAGAGATTGAGTGGATTTGGGTGGAGCGTGGGAATTGATGGCACATTGCAGCTAGCATAGGCATCTTTAGCGTGCATTCACCGTCAGTATTACATTTAATGCTGATTCTCTTACTGCGCAGTTGTAACTGCGACTGCAGTAATCATAGCAAACACCTTAGAACAGGGGTGGCAAAGGATGCACGCTAACTGCATGGAGGTATGCCATGTATGCCCCCTTTCGTGAGCATGAGTCTAGTGTCACCTCTGTGCTATTTTGGGCCTGAATGTGCAGTAAACTACTACATTTTTTTAAACATAGAAACACAATGGCAGAAAAAAAACCACATGGCCTTTCTAGTCTGCCCTTCCATATCAACTACAATGGTCCCCTTTTCACCTTTAGAGATCCTCTGTGTTTGTCCCATGCTTTTTGAATTCAGATGCTGTCCTCGTCTTTACCACCTCCACTGGGAGACTATTCCACAAATTTACCACTCTTTCTGTAAAAAAATATTTCCACATATTACTCTTGAGTCTATTCCCTTTCACTCTCATCCTATGTCCCTTCATAGCAGAGCTTGCTTTCAATCGAAAGAAACTCTTTTCCTGTGCATTTATGCCACGGAGGTATTTAAAAATCTTTATCATATCTCCTCTTTCCCGCCTTTCCTCTAAAGTATACATATTAAGAGCTTTAAGTCTGTCCTCATATGCTTTATAATGAAGACCACTAACCATTTTAGTAGCCACCCTCTGTACCAACTCCAAACTGTTTATATCCTTTTGAAGGTCCAGTCTCCAGAACTGCACACAATACTCCAAATGAGGTTGCATTAGAGACTTATGCAGAGGCACTATCACCTCAGTTTTTCTGCTGGTCATTCCTCTCCATATACACCCAAGCATCCTTCTGACTTTTGCCATCACCTTTTCTGTTTAGCTACGTTAAGATCATCAGACACAATCACGCCCAGGTCTCGCTCTTCTTTTGTGGACAGAAGTACTTCATCCCTAACACTGTACCACTCTCTTGGATTTTTGCAGCCCAAATGCATGACCCTGCATTTTTTAGCATTAAATCTCAGCTGCCAAATTCTTGACCATTCTTCAAGCTTAGCTGGATCCCTCCTCATGTTGTCTACTCCTTCCTGAGTGTCTACTCTATTGCAGATTTTGGTATCATCCACAAAGAGGCAAACCTTACCCGACAGCCCTTCTGCAATACCATTAACAAATATGTTAAAAAGAATCGGACCAAGGACAGATCCCTGCGGCACACCACTGGTAACCTTTTTCTCCTCAGAGTGATCTCCATTTACCTGTACCCTTTGCCACCTCCCACTCAACCAATTTCTAAACCAATCAGTAACTTTATGGTCCTGCCCTAGGGTGGTCAGCTTGTTTATAAGTCATCTGTGACTTTACTGAAATCTAAGTACACCACATCTAGGGCTCTCCCTCAGCCAAACTCCCTGCACCCATTCAAAGAAATCAGTCAGATTTGTCTGACAAGACCTGCCTCTGGTGAAACCATGCTGCCTTGGATATGGCAATCCACTGGACTCCAGAAACCTCACTATCCTCGCTTTTAGCAGTGTTTCCAATAATTTACTCACCACAGAGGTAGACTAACCGGCCTGTAGTTTTCAATCTCATCTTTACTTCTGCTTTTGTGTAAAGGGACCACACGTGCTCTCTCCAATCCTCTGGGACCACTCCCGACTCCAAAGAAGCATTGAAATATACCCCTTATTAAACTCTAATAAGAATATGGAATACATTTTAAAAACCCAAGAATCACCCACATATTTGCTTTCATCAGGATTTAAGGAAGCCACCCCATGGTCCCATGGAGCCTGTCTGATTTTCAGCATTTCTACAATGCCCACACGCCTCCTCTAACCCACCCAGTCTCTGCCCAAACTGTGCTAAGTGATTAGCATGGATTTTTACCATAACCAACTTTTCAGCACATGGTAACAGTTACTGCGGTGGGCTACAATGACTTAGCATAGGAATAGCCTAGTGGTTAGGGCAGTGGCCTAATGAGCAGGGTTTGATTCCCACTGGCACTCCTTGTATGTTTGGCTAGTTACTTTACCCTCCATGGCTTTGGAAGAAAGGCCTGACAATCTATTTCTGGTCATGCCTTGCCAAGAAAAACCAGAGGCTGCTGGGTTGTCAGGAGTCAGCATTGACTCAATGACATGTCAAAAACCAGCAATGATTATGCAGTGGTATAAGCTCTAATGAGGGGTCCCTAAGAAAACTTTTGCTGAGGGCACCTTCCTCCATTTTCTCGGTGGCACGATGTCTACACCTAAAAAATCTGTGCAGATGTCACGCTACATATGTGCAGACTGTACACCACGGATTCTGCATCAGCCCTATTGTGATACAAAGGGACTTAGGAAAAAAGGCTTCCTTTCTGTGGCTGTGGAAAAAAGTCTATATTAAATAATGCAAAGGGCATTATTGAAGCTGATACAGAAAACTCATTTATTCTGTGGCCAGAGTCCAGGGTTTAAACCATTGGCCAAAGTCAGCACATGACTAACTCCATAGGTCTGTGGTTCCACCGAGGTAGAATAAGAGCAATGAAAAAGAATAGAACATCTGAGAAGACAATAGTCATTGTTACATACAGACAATATCTGATAGAAAGGGGCTGATGGTGCAAGAATGAGCCCACATTCAGGCAACTAGGGCTAGAAAGAAAGGATGAAAGAAGAATTGGGCCTTGGAAAGTATACCACTTAAAACTGAAAAGGAAAGAGTGCAGACTCAAAAGCCTATTGCTGTGGTATTTAAAAAAGAAATATTCACCGTGAAAAAATGGACTGAAAAATTAGAGAAATTGTTTTCCTGGAAAGGCCAACATAGAAGTGGGAACATTTCTTTATCCTCCTTCTCTATTTTTTTTTATTAAAAATAGTAATAAAAAGAGTTTAGAAAAGAGATAGTGCAGTCGGCAGCAAAGCAAAATCCTTCCTGTTTTTTGGCTCTGCAGTTCCCTCCTGCTCCCTTGGGCTTCCAATTCAATTGGAACTGGGGCTGGGATCCAGCTACATGAATCTTCATTTACAATGACCATGAGATTTTTTTGCCCCGTTTTATATCCCTTCCCAATGCACTTGGCATAATTATGATCCAATAGTGTTCATACATAAGAACATGCCAAGCTGGGTCAGACCAAGGTCCATCAAGCCCAGTATCCTGTTTCCAACAGTGGCCAATCCAGGTCACATGTACCTGACAGGTTCCCAAAAGGTGAACAGGTTCCACAATGCTTGTTCTGGGGCAAGCAGTGGATTTCCCAGGTTCTCTTTAATAATGGTTAATGGACCTTTCCTCCAGAAACTTGTCCAAACCTTTTTTAAACCCAGCTACACTAACAACTTTTACTACATCCTCCAGGAATCCTGATACAGGAACAGTGTACCAGGATTCCTTTCAAAACCATGCAATTATGGTCCCTAGTTTGGATACTATAGCACTGCTGGGACAATGCTTTAGCAGGGAGAGTTGACAGTCTACTGGAAAGAGGAGAGGATCCCAGCCATGCTGCTTTGCCTCGTGAAGATCGCAGCAAAGTAAGACCATGTAGATGCAGAGGACATCCCAGTGATGTCATCACCAGGGGCCAAAGAGGGCCTTGAAAAGCAAGACATGTTATGGCTGTGGCCAAGAGTCTATGCCTAAAGAGGAACACTTTTTGGAGCCCTAGCGTAGCAGCAGTGGAGTGGAAGCAACAAGGTAGTCTCTATGATTGCATTTAAAGATGCAAATAGTCACACTTACCATTGTATTTGGGTAAGAGGAAGATCAAGACTAAGCGCTTGAGATTCTCTACTCCAGTTATCAAAAGCCCGGTGGATAAACACCTGAAACATTTTGACACTCAAAAGCAAGTAGGCACTGCACAGTTTTCCTCTCCTCTGGAAGGAGCTTCTTTAAGATCTGTTGAGTATACCCCCATCCCCCTTCCCCTTCTTTTGCTTCCTTGATTCATCTTGATTTTGGACCCTCAGGTAGTGCAATGTCGCATGTGAATATTATGTTAGAGTTGTCTCTAGGAGCCCTTCTAATTTGTCAGGATTTGCTTTGACTATGATAACTTCCTTTCCTGCAGACACTGATTGCTTACAGGAAGCTAAGCTGGTAAAGAAAGATGTTTCTTTATTGGATACCTGGAAAGTTGTAACTAGGACAGAAGCGATGCTTTGGGGACCATCTTTCAATTATGTGATTACACCACTGAAACTTTTGCCAAGCTCAGTAATCAGGACTCTAATTTTGCCTCATTAGATAAGTGATTTTCAGTTTTGGAGCTACAAATTCTCTCGTTGCAGGCAGTGGGTGTGTCTGCAATTAAAGATAACGTCAATATCCATCATAAGACTGTGATAGAGAATATGACTAGAATATGAAACCTTCAGTTTCTTAATTTTCCTCATATTCATATCATCTGCTGAGATTTTCTTAAGAAAATATTTCAAGGAAGTTTTAAATATCCCCAATTATGAAGAGATTGTGTTATCAAAATGTTTGTATATACCTATGAAGGGAGAAGGTGAAGAATGAGACCCAGGATACTTTCAATGCTTTGGCTTCCAATGGAAGCTTTAATCTAATTTAATGTTTAATAAACATCTACATACAGCCCATATGCAACATCATCAAGAACCATAATCTATGCTACCACATTTATGCTGACGACATCATGGTGTACGCTCCAGTCAACTTACTGGCACTAAACACTACACCAATAACAAAATGCCTCGAAGACATGAATGACTGGCTCATAGCCAACAACTTAACAGTCAGCTACGACAAAACTGAGGCAATGTTCGTCACCAGGAACCCCACAATCACACCCCCACAAACCATAAGCATCCTAGACAAACACATAGTAGTCAAAGAAGAAGTTAAATATCTGGGCATAACACTAGACAGAGCTCTGAACTTAAAATCTCACATCAACAAAACTGCAAACAAGGCATATCATCGATTGAAAACAGTCAGACAAATCAAACCAATGCTCTGTCAAGACCACTTCCGCACAGTATGTCAAGCACTCATCACACCACTGCTTGATTATGGAAACTCACTATATCAAGGCCTTCCTCACCAGACACTACACCCACTACAGATGGTACAAAACACCACAGCACGCATCATTACAGACACCCCAAGGACCGAGCACATCACTCCCGTCCTACAACAACTACACTGGCTCCCAATGGTGGCAAGAGCTAAATACAAAACAATCATGATAATCTTCAAAGTCATTCATCATCTCTCAGCGGACGTACTCCAAAGCATTATAACAAGAGAAATCAGCAATAGACCAAGAAGAACCAATAATAACAACATGATCGGCACCCCTGCAGGCTATCACAAAACCAAACAACCTCAAAAAGAGCACCATCACTACTGGCATCCTCAATATGGAACTCCCTACCAATGAGCCTGAGAGCCTTAGAAGACCTCACAGACTTCTGCAAAGACCTCAAAACATGGTTATTTATAGAAACCTATGAGCATTCAAGCAACATCCCTTACTCAAACAGCAACACTACTACCTCTGCCAACTAAACACACACCCACCCCATTCACACGAACAAATTTATCACACCACGTTAGTAAATACCTTTATGTTATGTTACCTCAACTGTACTGTCTAAATACGGTCACATAACTGTACTGTCTAAATGTCTACATGTACCCTAATGTTAAATGTAACTCTCCAATTGTGTTGTGACGTGACCACCTTGATTGAAGGAAAAGGTGGCATACAAATCTGTCTAAATAAATAAATAAATTTAACTAGCTTCTTGGAGGATCCACAAGATGTGTGAAGGCACATTTTAAATAGGACACGCAGATCAGAACTGAAACATCAAGGTCCGGATGTACTCAATTCCAAACAGCTCTGCTAAATGTAAGATACACATTCACATGCAGCGGGAGGAGCTATTTCAGAAATATACACGTGGGAGAAATCAGTGGAGGAAATCTGGCTACTTACACACACAAATGTCGGCAGTTCATGACACACACATGTACTCTAAAGGGGTTATTCTGAGCCACGAATAGCAGGGATGGACAACCCAATGGGATGACCATCTCCGCTATTCGTGCCGGCTCCTGCCCCCGACTAAGTTCCCTGCTGGTTGTGCAGGCAAGTTAGAGGGGGGCGGGGAAGGGGTGGCCCAGGGGCAGAGTCTAGGCGGTCACCAGCCTTGGATGTGCAGGGCTGATTATAATGTCGGCCCTGTATGTCCAGGGCCAGCAACATGTGCGGGGAAGTTATTCCACCTCCGAGGTGGAATAACTTCCCTGGACATTTTTGTTTTTTTCTGCCGGAGCACGGATGGGCCGAGGGGGGGGGGGGGGCGGAGGACATTTCCCGCAGCCCGACCCTGGCCTTAGGAGGCCAGATTGGGGGTCGGGTTGTGGGGAATTAACTTTATTTTCTGGCAGCCGGCATTGCGGCTCTTCAATGGAGCCGTGGTGCCAAGGCAACATGATGCCATGGCACCATGGCTCCATTGAAGACCCTTGACTGAGTTAGCTGGATGCAGTCCTGCACATGCAGAACTGTTCATGATTCTGATCCCACGGGCTAGACGTGCTCCGCGGGATTAGAATCGTGATCCCCTCTGCGCATCTGCTCAGACCGGATGCATAGAGGGTGTCTATGTCTGGAACAGAATCAGGCCCTAAATGTCAGCACTTACCTATGTATTTAAGCCATTTTGCAAACTGAGACATGTAGACACTCTCATGGAGGACCCTATCTTTCAGTCATTTCACTTTGGAAGGGGAAATAAACATTGAGGGATTAAGGGGGATATCTCCCTTGATCCCTCATGTAAAGGGAGGGATAGACGGAGCACCTTTCTCATACCTGTTTGTGTCAGGGAGCTGGTGCTTATTTGGACATGTGCAATGTCAGGCTTGCCTGTGCATTCCTTATATTTCACAGTGAATACACTTGTAGTTTTTTATTCCACCCAGACCATGCCCCTAACGTGCTCCTGAACCCCCTGTACTTTCAACATGGTATGACCATCCACATGTAAAATGAGCCTTTTCTAAAATAGACATTTGCATGTAGATGCAATTTACATCCAGAAGTGGTTCATACTCACACAAGTAAATCACAAATAAGGTTCTAAAATAACCCTCTAAATCTACAAGAGCTACCTTATCAGTTACATCCTTTACTAATATAAATAAAATGTTTATGAAATCATATTTTAAGAAAAATATCTTTATTGTGCTCAGAAAGTACACAGGAAATCATTTTAGGCATGTTTCGCTAAAGCATAGCGCCTATTGTCAAGGCATCACGTGACAGGGACATTGCATGCATGTCTGTACATATGCGTAAGTATGTGCAAACATGTGTATGCAAGGTAACTGAAATGCCGCAATTCAGGCTTCCCCCACCGAAGCGGACTCTCTTGAATGGTGCAGCCCCATGGTGAAAGAAGTTCAACATCTCGTGACTTGAAGTCTCACGAAACCTCAAACCCAGAGAAAAGCCCAGAATAGGTTATGTTATGTTATGTTGTTAATAAAGCTGCAGCTATTAACCCACTTTGCTAACTATGTCACATGTATCAGTTATGGCATGTTAAATTTCTCAGTAAGTCTAAGGGGAATGTTTGCTAAAGCGCAATAGGTGTTTGCAGTGAATTTGTCATTTTTGAGCAAACAGTGCTGCATTAGCTGCAAAAGCCACGTGCTGTCTGTTGTGGTGTGCATAGCATTTCTCTTGCAGATAGAGCATCAACAATACAGAGAGTGGGGCCTGGCAGCACCAATGGAGTCCCATTAAGGTGGTCTTATCTGCACCTGTGCAGTCTGCAACTTTGATTACCATGCGCTGTTGATGCCCACGATAACCATGTGTTGCAGACATGCCCATTTTCCACTCATATCCCACCCACTCTGGCAGTTAACACAGTTTCTGTAGATAGTGCAGAAAATCGCTGCACTATCTATATTTTATTTATTTATTAGCTTTTATATACCACACTATTTGGTATCAGAGCGGTTTACAAGAAACATGAACAGTCAAACAACATTACATAGAACAGGCATAAATAGTCATAAAACATCAGAACAGGCAAACTCAATCAACGTTTCCCTACACTATTAATGCTGCCTGCTGGCACATGCTATCTGCCACATTAACAGCTAGTACAGTTTAGCAAATATGTCCGTAAATGCACAGCCATACAGGGATCCCATCCGCACGCGTTAATTCTTGTATGTTTTAAATCACCTAACCATAGGTTCCTTTATCCTCACCCTTTTATCATGAGCTACTCACTAGATGCCTAATGCTTCTGGAAATAAGACCCAATCATTACTATGTAACAGCTGTTGCTTTGGGTAAAGGACTATTTAACAGGATCAATAAAATGAGTCATTCTTTGACACAGCCTATCACACCAAAGACACCAACACCTCTGAAAAATTCCACAACCTTGGACACCTGAATTTCTCCAGCAGCCCCAGAAACATTTTATAATGGAACTGAAGCTGGTACATATATTTCCTTTAATAGCAACTAATTTCTACTGTAAATGCTCTGTCCTTCAAGAATAAAGGCTACCAAATACTGAAAGCTAAGGATCTCAGCTCAGGTATTCTACAGACTGGAGTTAAGTCTCAACAGTATTGATCTATAGCTCTCGGTTTGTACTTAAGGAAATGAGCTGCACAATCTGTATGCAACATTGTATCACCGAAGAGAAAGACTCTCTTTCTTCAAATAACCAGCTAGAGGACTGTGCAGTATGCTAATCATGTCATTTCTCTGCCAGCATAAGCCAGAAGTTGCTTGTTATATGCTACTAAGAAATTATACAAATTGCTTTGGCTTTTAAGCATGCAAAGCACACCTTGGTACATGATGGCAAAAATGGCAATTGGATTTGAAATGTCAGCATGGCCTTTCGACTTGAGCACTAATCACATTTAAAAAAAAAAATTCAAAGTGATTTAATTTCTGGCAACTTTTAATGAGCTAGTGAGTATCAAAAGATTCGCAGCCAGCCAACCTGTGCTCGGTCTTGTTTTCAAAAGTGCTTGAATGTTCCTGCTTGTCATAGCTAAATCTTAATGGGGAGAGGGGGTGATCATATAGATCCATGCCCACAAGGACAGGCCGAGTACGCCCTGACTTTATTCCCTTTCCATAAGAACGACCAGTTGATTCATGCCATTTCTGCAGCTTGGGAAAACTTTCTCTTCCTGCCCCTTTTTCTTTTCTTTTTTCTTTTTACTTTTTAACAAGTTATCAAATCTTTTGAGGAGATGTGCTATCAAGTGCTGCAAATAAAGAAAGAAATGTCATTGCATTTGATTACCCATTTTTCCATTACAAGCAGTTTACGCTATAAATACAAACTAAACTTGAATAGTGCAAGAACTTCCCACAACTCACTTCCTCCCTTCCTTTGACTAGAGTATCATTCCAGTGCTCCGCTCCCACTGCCTTCCCATTGGCTGACTCCTACGCACAGTCTCTGCTGCTAGTTACATTGGAAACGGTAATCACAGTGATCTAAAACCAATGCATAGCAATAAGAATAACAATCATAAAATCTAACTAATACCGTGGTATGGATATATAGGCCGTTACATTCCCAGGAGTTAAAAAAGGAATAGTTTATAGTTTATTTCAGATTTGATATAGTGCCCTATCACAGCATATCAGGGCAGTTTAAAATAAAAATTACATTATATATACATAAAAAAGAAACATTGTAAATAGAGGCAAGGGAAGCAAGAGGGAATAGAGTAGGTAAGAATTGCAAAAATGAGGGAAGGGAAAAAGGAGAAGGAGGGGTGATTGCTGTCTTATTTCCCCAGTCATCAGGCGGGCTGGTTGTAGGCAGAGTTCAAAATAGTAGGCCTTAAGGATTTTTCTAAACTTTTTGAAGGATTGTTCTCAAAGATTTAGTGGGAGGGAGTTCTATAGATGAGGGACCGAGAGTTAAAAAGCTGAGATGCAGGTGTATTCTAACCTAGCTGTGTGTTAGGGGAAAAAAACCCCCAAAAACAAAAAGTGGTTCAAGACAAATACTTCTAAGCATTCATCCAACCAAACCCAAACAGTGTAAAAAAAATAGCTTATTCAAAAGCAGTTAGTCCCTGGAGCAGTCTTGCCCTTCAAGAACTCTGCCAATTGATCTGGTTCCCTATCTATACATAACTCTTCCCTTGATCTTTAACAAGACATGTGCAAGGAAGCTTAAGAAATTTTCCATGCCTAGAGAAAGAAACACTTGACATTTATTTATTTATTAGTATTTAGCTCAAACTTTTCCATTAATAATACAAGGCGAGTTACAATAAGATACTGTAGGTATTTCCCTAGCCCCAGAGGGCTTACATTTGCGCATAGCCTGCTTGCCATCCGTCTAACCTGGATTTTCAATGCCAGGGGACATATGTGGCCCCAGTATTGAAAATTCAGTTATCGCCGCACAACCTGGAAGCCGCAGGAGCTAGCCGGGTAGCACCGGTATTCAATGTTACACAGTTAGCTCCATCATCTTAAAGATAGGCGAGGATTTTCCATGCCTATCTTTAAGGCACCGAGAGCTAACCAGATAGCATCAAAAATTGGTGCTACCTGGTTAGCCATTTCCTCCACCTTCGCTCCGCCCCGGAACGCCCTGATTCTAACCGTATAGCGTCAGGGTGCATAAGAGAGAAATCAGGGAATTTTCAAAGCCATCACCCATGTAGTTGCTTTTGAAAATCCTCTGTTAAGGCATTTACATAGGTAACTAGGGCAGTTACCTGTGTAAATGAGTTCGAAAATCAGACCCTAAGTTTATACTTGAGGCAATGGACGGTTAAGTGACTTGCCCCAGGCCATAAGGAGTGCTAGTGGGCATAAAGACACCTTTTCCACCTAGTTTTTATAATCCTAAAGACATCTGGAAGCACATATATTCTAGAATTTAAATATGTATGGAAACATGCACAGCATGGCGCATGGAATTTTTTCTAACTCCTCTATATATATGTGTGTGTGTATGTTTTGTATGTTTATTATCTTTTTGTTTGTGCGAGTGTTTATGTATCTTTGTGACTTGGTATGTCTGTGTGTGTTTGCATGAATGCGCATGTATGTGTGTCTGTGCATCCTTGCATGTGTGTGTGAATGCTTTATGCATATGTCTATGCATAT
Organism: Ichthyophis bannanicus; assembly: GCA_033557465.1. NCBI lineage: Eukaryota > Metazoa > Chordata > Amphibia > Gymnophiona > Ichthyophiidae > Ichthyophis > Ichthyophis bannanicus. The sequence goes on along the minus strand of CM066047.1, from coordinate 49,557,858 downwards.
ATATTTGTTCTCTACATGTCTGTAATAAGGGGAGGAGATGAATGGGGAAGGTTGTTTGACAGATACAATTGCATAATTGCTATGCTACTGTGAATTATTGTTGAAGACACCAGATTGACAGATGTTGACATTCTGTCAGCTTTTTGGTCAAATTCCATCAACATTGATGTTGAAATTAGCACCACACTGGCCAAGGCACCTTGTCATTTGGATGGCTGTGGAATGAGCATGGTGTGTGTATGACAAAGCTGACAATCTACTATGAAGTTGCCCTTGTGGCTCTAGGGATGCTAGTCCTGGATTTTGTACTGTTATAACATCTTGGATCGTAGTCAGTTCCATCTATGATGTCTCCACAGAACTGCCGATATTAGATGGGAATATAGAGTTCCTAACACCAGGGAACTTTGTAAATGTATTAATCTATATAAACAATCTATTACTCTATCTCCAATTCTAAATGATTGCACAGCCATGAATCTTAGGCAGTTCTGCTAATTTACACAGCAAATTTTACCATGAGAATAAAACATCGGGAACTCCCATTTTGAGTGGTACATTTACCATAAAATAGTGCTTCAAGACACTGTCTTCTGAAGTGTAAGTTTAGTATTAGGATAGCCACTGAGGCAATGCTAATATCTCAGTTCCGCTGGTGTGGCATTGTGTGGCTGGACCACACTCTTATTCTCTAAAGAGTTTTCTTGGACAGCAGGCAAATCGGCAATGATCGCAATGTGTGTGCTGTTGAGTCGATGCTGATTCCTTGCAACCCAACAGCCCCTGGATTTTCTTTACAAGATGTGACCGGAAGTAGATTGCCAGGCCTGAGGCAATGGAGAGTTAAGTGATTTGCCCAAGGCCACAAGGAGTCCTAGTGGGAATTGAACCCTGGTCTCTTGGTCACCAGGCCACTGCTCCAAGCACTGGGCTTACTCCTCTCACCAATTGCTGAAAATCACACTATTTGGGAAGTGCCATCACTTAGCAGGTTAGCAGCCGCTCAGCCTGAGTATTCAGAGACAGCTCCTGTCTGGATACAGCTGCTCAATAGTCCATCGTGGCATTTGAATATTGGCAGTATTGAAATTATATACTGTTTGAACTTGCAATCAAAAGTATATATACAGCCTGAGAAACCACATGATGGCTGCCTTTGATTCTTATCCCGATTTAGCCATTCACCATCTCGCTTCAAACAGGTTTTAATTAATTAATTAATTATATATTAAATTAATTTCCATTATCACTTGTGTCCTGTATGTTTATCTGGATTAGATTTCAAGTAGTACTATAGAAATTGTAGTTACTCACCTGAAAAAGGTGTTCTCCAGGGACAGCAGGGATCAGTCCTCACATATGGGTGACGTCGGCACCGACAGAGCCCTTGCAGAAGCATCCCCCCAGCTTTCAAAGAAAGCATTTGGGAGATGCCACCACACATGGGTGAGCCCCTGGTGAAAAGCAGTATATAAGCACAGCTAAATAAATAAATAAAATCCCCTTCCCGCCCAAGGAGGCCATCTTTCTCAGTCAGATGACATAGCTAAAAACCAGCAAAAAATAAAATATGGTAAAGAAGCAACTCCAAGGGGAGGAGGGAGGTTTGTGAGGACTGATTCCTGCTATCCCCAGAGAACACCTGTTACAGGTGAGTAACTACGCTTTCTCCGGGAACAAGCAGGAAGTCAGTCCTCACATATGGGACTCTCTAGCTACAGACTACCAAAAGCCCATAGAGAAAAAACACGGTGACCCTCAGGGGAAGCTGTGAGCAGCAGCAATGGAGTCTGCAGGTGCAGACTGCAGTACGACCCGTGTGTCCGAAGGGAACCAGCACTCCAGTAGCTTAAACACAGAAGGGTCGGAGGGCAGGAGTTGCCTAGACCCTGAAAAGATTACGGAGCACAGCCTGGCCAAAGGCACTGTCCCATCTCCAGGCAATAGTGGGCTGCGAAGGTATGGATGGAAGACCAGGTGGAGGCCCAGCAGATGTCTGCCATTGGGACGGAGCGCAGGTTTGCTACAGAGACTGCCATGGCCCTGACATGTGCGCCGTGACCCGGCTGCCAGCAAAAGTTCCACCTGCTCATAGGCGAAGGTGATACAGGCCGCCACCCAAGTGGATAGCATACGCTTGGTCACCGCTTCCCCCAGCCTACTGGGGTCATACAAGACGAAAAGCTGAGCAGCTTTACGGTGGCCCTGGGTACATTGAAAGTAGAAGGACAGGGCCATCTAAACAGTCCAAGGTGTGGAGGACAGTCTCCGCCCTGCTGGTGTGACTCCTCGGGAAGAAGATGAGGAGCACCACCTCCTGGTTGAGGTGAAAAGGTGATACCACCTTCAGAATGAATTTAGGGTGTGTGCAGAACACAACCCTGCTTTTTTAGAACTTGGTGCAAAGGCGTCTCCGCCACCAAGGCTTGGAGCTTGCTGACCCTGTGAGTAGAGGTAAGTGCAACCAGGAACACCACCTTCCATGAAAGGTATCGCAGGTGGCAAGTAGCCAGGGGCTCAATAGGCGGGCGAGTAAGCTCTGCCAGTACAACATTGAGGTTGCACTCGGTCACCAGAGGGTGTCCCGGGGATTTCGATAAAAGGAGTCCCCTCATGAAGCGGCTCACCAATGACTGGGCCAAGAGGGGTTTACCATCCACTGGATGGTGATGTGCCACCAGGGCACTGAGGTGCACTCTAATGGAATTCAATTTAAGTCTGGAGTGCAAGAGATGGAGAAGGTACTGCAGGACTACCTGCACCAGACAGGAGAATGGGCTAATCCTGTGTTCTGTGCATCAGACTGAAAATCTGCGCCACTTGAAGGCATATGCTTTCCTGGTGGAGGATTTATGGGAAGCCAACAGGATCTCCTCCACTTCCTCCAAGAGGTTGAAAGGGGCTAGGGTCACCCTTTCAGCAGCCACGCTGTCAGTGACAGGGACCTCAGATTGGGGTGCAAGAGGGAGCCCCCTTCCTGTGACAGGAGCCCTGGGGAGCTCCCCAATGGGATGGATGTCTCCACCGACAGCTGGAGGAGTACTGGGAACCACAGCTGCCTGGGCCATCGAGGGGCTATCAGGATGAGTGAAGCCTTGTCACGGAGAGTCTTGAACGTTTTGGCGATTAATGGCGTGCGTGGGAAGGTGTACATGAGACCTTCCGACCGCGAGATGAGAAACGCATCTGCCACCAACCGTTATGGGTGGGCTTGCTGAGAACAGAGGTGGGGCAACTGGTAGTTGTCTGGGCCATCAAACAGGTCTATCCATGGTTCCCCCCAGAGGTGGAAGAGCTGGCTACTACACTGGGGTCCAGCTGCCACTCGTGCGGTTGGAGTATCCTGCTTAATCTGTCAGCCAGTGTGTTGTCCAGGCCTGGCAGGAAAACTACCTGTAAAAATATGCCCTACTGGACTGCATAGGAGCAGAGGCCCATCACCTTGTGGCAGAGAGCATGGGACCCCGTGCTCCCCTGCTTGTTCACATAGAACATCACCACTTGGTTGTCTGATTGGACCAACACTGGTTGACACCGTAGGTGGAGGCAAAAGGCTCGGAGGGCTAGGTGTATCGCCTGTAATTCCAGAAGGTTGATCTGCTGATTGCTCTCGCCCTATGATCAGCTGCCCTGAGTGTGGCATTCCCTGCAGTGGGCTCCCCATCCGAGCAGGGAGGTGTCCATTGTGAGGACCTTTAGGGGGCATGGAGTCTGGAAGGGTATCCCTGCCTCGAGGTACTGGGGATTTTGCCACCAGGTCAGGGATTCCACCAACTGGTGAGTCACTACAATTCTGTTATGGAGACAGCCTGTGGCCTGCATCCACTGGTCCCAAAGGCACCAGTATGCGGCCCTCATGTGGAGGCAGGCATCTGGGGTGACATGGACTGTGGAGGCCATGTGTCCAAGTAGGTGCAGCAGAAGCTGGGCAGACACTGAGAAACAGTGTTGCACATCCAGGGCCAGAGCCCTGAGTTGGGTGGCTCAGTCCCCTGGAAGGAAGGACCTTGCACAGAGGGTGTATAGTCTTGCCCCTATGAACTCCAGACACTGTGTCAGGAGGAGGTGGGACTTGGGGTAGTTTGTACAAACCCCAGATTTTGAAGGACCTGGATGGTACGTGCAGTTGCCTGCTGCACTTATAAGGCTGTGCCTCCTTTTAGGAGCCAATCGTCCAAGAACCCCCTCCCCTGAGATGGTGGGAAACTGATTTCTACCGCTCTGTCCTCGAGAAGACCTGTCAGTTCCTTCAGTAGAAAATCCCGATGAAGGGGAGCCCTGGAAGGAGGTGTCTGGGCCAGGTGAAGGAGGTAGTCCTCCTTGACCACTTGGCATGCCCAAGAATTGGTGGTGATGGCTGGCCACCTTTGGGCATAGCGAATGAGACGTACCCCTGTTGGGACTCCTTGGGGTAGAGGGGCTTTGCCCAAGGAGTCAAAAGCTCCCCCCTGGCTGGACTGGGGCTGAAGCCTGTGGCTTGGGAGCATTCTGCTTATGAGGGCCATGCCCATGTCTCTTGGCCTGCTGACCCTGCTGGGGAGGCCTGAAAAGGTGGGTAGTTTCTGAAAGCAGCCCCTTTCCTCGGGTACAAGGGCTTTTTACCTGATCCTTTCTGTTGGGAAGGGGCAACGGTCTTTTTAGAGAGCCTGGTCCTCATTATGAACTCGATCTCCAACTCAGCAGCTTTGTCAGTCATGGGTTTGCCAAAGAAGGTCTCTGAGGTATATGGCCATGTACAGCTGGTATGCCTGGATCCAGCCGATGAGAATCAAGCTCTGGTAGCACTTTCTGCTGAGGGAATTCAGGGTGCGTGCCTCCCTGTTGGGGGGCACCGAGGAGTGCGTCTTCTGACTTTTCAGGCAACATATAGCCGACTCCACCACCATGGAGTTGTGCAGCAGTTGTGAATTCTGGAAGCCTGGGCTCCGGCGGACTCAATACATTGAGTCGAGCCGTTTGCTCACCACTGACACCGATGCCAGTGTCTCCCACATACGGAGCATTAGTCATTCCAGGATGGGAGGGATGGGCACCGTGAGTGATTCCCTCAGAGGAGCATTGTACTGGAGGATTTCTAGCTCCTCCATCCGAGGATCCTTCTCCAATTCCATCAGGAATGCTAGGGCCTTGGACATGTCCCTGATGAAGTCGAGGAACACCATGTCCTCGGGTGGGGACCGACGCTGGGGCTCTGAGGGAGGGGAATCTGAGGGGATGCCACAGTGGTGACAGGTGTCTGGCAACTCCTCATCCTCTGTTTCCCTGTCAGAATAGTCCATCGAGGACTCAAGGGAAGGATGGCTTGCGGCCCTCAGAGGCCCCATAGCCGGTGCTGAGCACACTGGCTGGGGAAGATCATGGCCCCGTGAACAAGATTCGGATTGAGAACTCGGCTGAGGAGGCAGAAGGACCTCAAGGATCAGCTTGGCTCCGGGGACATCCTTGACATTAAGGGCCCAGTGGTGTGGGCAGAGGAACCGATAATACCAGACAACAGTGCCCGCTGCTGATCCACGAAGGCAGACAAGCTGTGCTCCAGGACCACCATTCTGGACTCCAGACCAGAAGGCTCTGCAGCCATTGATGTGGGCACCGAGGGAATTGGGCCCGGAGCCGATTCCCCCAAGGAGGAGTCCTTGACAAGGATGGTATCAGGCAACCAATGCCAGTCCGAGGTAGAGTCCTTTTGGGGGACTTTTGCAGGTTGCTCCTTCTCTGATCCCTCAGATGAGCATCTAGGACTGTGGGACCTGGCTTGGGACTTACCCAGACTGTCTGAGCCATCCATGGATGCTGCCTTCGAGACCTTCTTCTTGAGTTCCCTCAGGGGAGACCCCCTTTCCGAGGAACCACAGCGTTGGTCAGGGTCCAGAAGACTACCCTGGGATTCCACGGTTTTGGAGAAGGCCTTGGCCTTCGGAGGTACTGGGGACTCCGGGAAAAACTTATCGTGCTGCTGCTGGTGGCTTTTGAGGACCTTAGTGGACATCTTCTTACAGAGGCCACATGCCATGAGGTCATGGTCTGGTACCAGGCAACGAAGTCAGCAGTGTGACACAGTGGATAATGCAGAGCCCAGTGGATAATGCAGAGCCCATGGAGGTTAGTGAAAATGAGAAACTTACCTCAGATTTGGCTGAACAGGAAGGCTCAGTGCACGGAGAAACAGCTGGGCAGCAAATACCTCCAGCACAAGTAAAGCCAAAAGACATTAGAAGGTATTTTCCCTGTGATAGTTGTGACGCAGGGAGAAACAGAAAGGCTCATCAGGAGCACCTGTGCCCAAAGTCCCACATAACATGCAGAGAAGGGAAGCATATAAATTCCTGGTTAGAACCAGGAAGGGGCAGTTCTGGAGGAGGCAGTCTGGGAGGAGGCAGTTCAGGAAGTGGCAGTTCTGGAAGGAGTCTGGGAGGAGGAAGTCCTGGAGAGGGCAGACCGGGAGAAGGCAGCAACTCTGGAGGACTGAGCAAACAGCCAATGAGCACAGGTCAGGCTGAAGGAAGTTTGCCGGTAGAGGGAAATTCTTAGCGTGACTTCAGAGCAAGGAACAGCTGGAGAAGTAACCAGGAACTTGCTAGCTCGGAGGGAAGCTGGAGAGCCCGGGAGAAAGTCCTCAACAACCCAGAAGCAAAAGCCAGGAACAAGGTAGAAAGGTGGGAACCTTGTTTTTCCAAAGAAGGGGTTAAAAGCTCTATATGTTTTAAAGGGCGTGGCCCTGGACATAACCATAAAGCTGAAAGATATCCAGTGTTCTCACTAGGTGGGAAGGGACAGAAAACCCAGCAAGAAGCCATTCGTATACAAGGCAGTTATAGCCCTGGGCTTAAAGAATACTTTGTAGGAAAAGGTATTCGTGTGCCACAGGAAAGTGTGTCAGAAGCCAGCCCATGTAAGGAGTGTGACTCTGGTAGTATCGGGAATGAACCTGAAGTAATGCAATGGGAAAATAGCAGTTATTCTTCAGACCCAATTCCCATGGACTGTACGCTATGTTTTTCGGATGACATCATTTCTTTGTGTTAACCTTGAAGAAAATAACCTTGTGACATTAACAAAGGAAAAGAAGATATTTTTTCTGTAGCCGTCTTTTGTTTGATGCTGTTTGTTGTGTTTGCATTCCTAACAATATCTGTTTCGGGAAAGGGAATAAAGCCCTGATTTATTTACCACTCGACTGAAAGACTCTGTTTTAGTAGAAGAGCAGATTGAAACTCAAAACCCTAGGCAGCCGCCTAAATAGGGTTCACCGGGGCTCTATCACACGGGCCCCATCACAGCAGTCATGTGTGTCGGTCAGGGACATTATTTTGGCACACCAATCACACTTTTTAAAAGCACTGGTAGCCACAGGAGAAAAAAGTATCCCAGTGAGGTTGAAGATCAGCAATGCCGCCAGTTGGAAAAAAAAGGCATAAAGGCACCAAGAAGGAAAAAGACTATGAACCCAAGACTCGCTGCTGGGGCAGCGGGCTCGGGTGGTGGGAAGAGGACCGGTGCACTACCAGTGGAGAGTATGAATCTCAGGTCGAGAAAATCAACTTTTTCTGGGGGAAGAGCAGACAGACATCTGAAGGGCACCGCTGAAAAAAGGAGACTGAGCAAGATGGCACCCTTGGGCAAGAAGGGGACCATGCATGTGTGGTGACATCTCCCAAAGGCTTTCTTTGAAAGCTGAGGGGGATGCTTCCATGAGGGCTCTGTCGGCACTGATGTCACCAACTATATATTGTTTTGTTTCATTTCTTTTATTTATTTATTTGACAGGTTTTTTTATACCAAAGCTGTTTATATTGCAACTTAAACTTGGTAACATACACTAAACAGGGACATTGACAACTCAAATTTTTCTGAGGCAATGGAGGATGAAAATGAGATGAAAGAGAAGCAAATAAAATTTTGTTTATTTTTTGTTTGAATTTTTAAAAATAGTGTCTTCACCCAGCATTTTAAAGACAGTACAGAATGAGTGCAGGATATATTAAGAATAATTATGAGGCGTCGTTAGAAGAAAGTGTCAGTGTGCAGAAGTTGTAAGGGGATGGCTTAGTGTGTGGATGGAGTATATGAGTGGGATGAGACATCTGTGTAGTGGCTGTAGGCTTCGTGTGTGTGTATGCGTGTGTAGCTGGAAACTGTACTTACATCAAATCTCGTCCATAGTCAGCCACAGGACATCTGTTCCCAGTAAGTAAAACAACATAGACTTGACCACGGGTGGCAATAAATGGATTCTATCTACCCAATGCACCTTGATAATTAATGTGCTTATCACTACTCATATGGCATGCTAACAGTAACCGTTGACTGTGACATTGCAAAGGCCCAATACAAGCCTTGTAGTATTGGTGAATAAACTGAAAGAGTCATGGGGTCACTTCTTTATTTCAGATTGTGCAAACAAGTAATAGATCAGTCTTCTCATTGCTATATCTACCTTGCCTGTATGGTTATTTCCTTTGTACTTTTTTATCCCAGCTACCACCACCGCAGCTGGTTATATGCTGATTTCAACGGTGTATCAAAACACAGTGTTCAGCTAGATCTGATTCAGATTCTTATTAAATACCAAAGCCAGTATGTCTGTTCTCTGTTTCTATGGCATTCAAGCCTCTGGGATATCCACAGACTGCACTCAGATATGATTAAGGTAAATGACTCCTAGTTGTCACCAAGCTCTACACAACTCTGATATGTCTAGAAAACAAATGTCTTGACAGTAAAAGTTGTTACTGTACAAGAAGCGAGTCGGAATGTGTTAGTCCCAGGTAGTTTTGTCTGTTTGTTTTATCTCTACCTACTCTAGTTTCAAAGTCTTGTATGCCTTTGCCTCTCGTTGTAATCTTATTACACCTGCAGAAGTGATGCAATGGTTTGTAGGTCTTGGTACTTTATCAGAACTACAGCACAGTGTGCAACAGCTCGAATCGTCTTTTTCACCCTGTGTGGTTATTTTATGAAGAACAGGAGCATCGTCTATCGTTTATTTCTTTTTCCATTCTCATTTATGAATCACTGTTCCATTATGGTGCTTGTAGCAATTTACAACATACAAAATATAAAATCAAAACTTGCATATACAAATTCAAACAAAACCATCAACACCATCTTCATAATACTAATAACTGTGCTAAGTAATACATTAGGTACAATGAAAGGTTATAGTTTAATATAAAATAGATTTCTAGGGAGGCATATTCAAAATAATTAACACAGTTATCAGACCTGCTAACTACATTGATTGCTTCATTGGACCCCCAGCATGGCGTTGACACACTCTTCATGGATCGCTTCAACCAGCTCATCGTAGGCCTGGACAAGCCTCGCCAAGGATTCGTGATGATCTTCCTTGACATCAGCATGGCGTTCGACTCAGTATCATATTCACACCATGCTAGACAGACTCAGGAACATAGGTCTGGTCAACAGCACCTTAAAATGGTTTATATCCTACCTCTCAGACAGAACAATGCACGTAAATGTTGGACTCAGCAACTCCAAACCATTTAACTTAACACAAGGCTTTTTCCGGCTTACTATTTAACATCTACATACAGCCCATCTGTAACCTGTTAAGAAAATGGAAAATGCACTTTCACCTCTATGCAGATGATATCATGTTCTATATATATGCCAGTCAATATCCTCAATCCGGACTTCACAATCATATCTGATGTCTTCTCCGCTGTCACAAACCTTCTTGCCAATCTTAACCTTACAGTGAACAAAAACAAAACTGAAGCACTACTAATATTCAGAGACCAAATCTTCAAACCGCCAGGCAAGCTCACAATGCATAATATTGAAATTACCATTAAAAAAGGAAATCAAGTACCTTGGTATAACTATTAACAGCAGCCTCAATATGTTTGCACAAAGAATGCAGCAAATACAGCATACTGGACACTTACAGTATGCCTCAAACCTCTATGCCCTCTTCTGCAAGATAATGACTTCAGATCTGTTTTTCAAGCCATCATTACACCCCACCTTGATTACAGTAACATCCTCTATCAAGGGCTGTCAAAACAGGCACTGGACGCACACCAGCTAGTACAAAGCACTGCCGCCAGAATCCTAACAGGCAGACCAAATCAACAACACATAACTCCAATCCTAAGAAGTCTGCATTGCTCAATGGATTAAACACAAATCCATAACTACCACCTTCATAACCTCTCCGCTCCCTGACTCAAGAATCAAATCACAAGAGCATCCACGACAAGATCAAGAAGATCAGCAAAGCAGAATCTCCTGACCATCCCTCCTCTCAAGACCAAATGTACACAACAGGGCCTTCTCGCTCTATGCTCCCACGATCCGGAACTCTGTACCCAAAACCATCAGATCTGTTCAATCTACTCATGATATGAAGAAACTACTTAAAACACACCTATTCATGGAACACTTTGGACCTAATGACATTACATAATTGTATATGCAATACCCACCTCTGATCTGTTGGCTCAGTCATAATCCCCACATTTGACCCCCCTATTTAACTCCAAGTTGTTTGCCCCCTTCTTCAATGTAAAACAAACCTTGTGAGATAATGTGCTGTTGCTCATTGTAAACCGCCTTGGTACAAAGGCAGTATATAAAAAACTGTTAAATAAAATAAAATAAATAAATAAATTGCAGTGAGCTGGATATTCAGCGGAACATAGTCATTTTGTGCCACTTAACCGTGCAGCATGCCCCGATGCTAACCCTGCAGCGTGCCCCGATGCTAACCCTGCAGCGTGCCCCGATGCTAACCCTGCAGCGTGCCCCGATGCTAACCCTGCAGCGTGCCCCGATGCTAACCCTGCAGCGTGCCCCGATGCTAACCCTGCAGCGTGCCCCGATGCTAACCCTGCAGCGTGCCCCGATGCTAACCCTGCAGCGTGCCCCGATGCTAACCCTGCAGCGTGCCCCGATGCTAACCATGCAGCGTGCCCTGATGCTAACCATGCAGCATTGGGGCATTCTGAGGGCGACACTGAAGTTAACCGGCCAGTGGCGATATTCAGCTGCTGATTGTTTAACTTAAACAGGCTAACGTTAGGCACTTCAAAGGCTGGACTAATTTTAGCCGGTTTAGTTAAACTGGGCGCATTGGATATTCAATGTCCGTGGCTGGAAATGACCCCAGCATTGAATATCCAGTCTTAATTTAAATTAGCGATGGCCAGCCAAGTATGCTGACCACCACCGCTGAATATCGGCCCCCTAAAATCTAATGCACAAAACATATACAGTCAAACCTCGGTTTTCATTTGCCCCGGTTTTCATACGCTTCGGTTTTCAACGTCTTTTCTGACTGAGATTTTGTCCCGGTTTTCATGCATTGCTTCAGTTTTCAACGTCTTTTGACTGAGATTTTGTCCCGGTAGCAGGGAAGAAAAGCTGTCAACGTAAGCAGGAGATGTTGCATGAATGTGGGAGGCAGTTCTTTCTCTTGCAGGGTACGTCTGAAGCTATATCATTAAGATTTTCTGCCATTCTGAAGCATTGAGCAGATAATGTAAAGGTATTTTAATGGACTGAATTCAATGTGATTCCGAAGAGAGCTGGGCACAGCAGCTTGTCAGGGGTGGCTAAGGCCAGATGTTAACATACTGTACTGTACAGTACTGTACTTAGCTTGCTTTCAGTGATGTTAAATGTTCATTTATCCATTTCATTAGTCATTTATATTTATTTCTCATTGTTTTCTGTATGTAAAAATATAGTTATTCTCTATAAAATGTATTTTTTGTGAATATTTTTGGGTGTCTGGAACGGATTAATTGGATTTACATTATTTCTTATGGGAAATATTGCTTCAGTTTTCATACGTTTCGGTTTTAGTCAGACTTTTTCGAACGGATTAATCATGAAAACCGAGGTTTGACTGTAACTTAGAATTCAGCTCAGGTTATAACACATTTCTTTTTAACTTGATGGCTTCAGATTAATGCTTAGCAAAAAAAAAAAAAAGGCCATGTTTTGACTTTGTTCCTGAAGCTCAAATAACCTTTCGAAGCTAAATTTCACTCAGGAGGTTACTCCATAATGTGAGGGCCATAAATGAAAACACATTCGGATTGCTATTCAAAACCACTTATCCAGATAATGACTGCTGCCACCTGGATAAATGCCCTAGCCATCAATATTCAGTGGAACTATCCTGATAGTGCAGCCGAAAATTACTACAGACTGTCCCAGCCCAATTTGGATAGTGCCAGGGCAAAACATGGGGGTGATACACCTAACTATATGGACAGTGGTGATATTCATTCCCCTATACATATATAATATTATCAATTAGAACCCAAAATCAGAAGCCTTACCCATAATGAATGTACACAAAATATATTTTCCTATACTGGAGACCCACTGTACGTTAATCTATTTCATGTTAGTTCATTCATTCATTCATTTATTTATTTATTTAACAGGTTTTCTACACTGCCTTTTCCTTCAATTAAAGCGGTGTACACTGTACTACAAGGACATACAAAGGCAGGGAGAGAGACATGCAGGGACCAAAGTGGTAGACAATGGGTCTACATAGAGCAGGGAATGACAAGACATACATTACGTTACATTTGATATATGGTTTACAGTCATACATCAATATGAAATATATAACAGAACATCATCTATAAAATAGAAAAGAGATAGGGAATATAGTGAGAGGAAATTAAGAAGATACAGCAGTAGTAGGGCGACTGAGTGACTACCATATTGACCAGGTCTTATAATACTTGTTATTCATTGCAGCTATCCTGAAAACCGGAGTGGTTAAGTGTGCCCCAGAACTGAGTTAGGAAACAGTGCTTTAGACTTATGCTGTCTGAACAGGCTCAACAGCTTCCCCTACGCTTCTCACCTCTATAGCTCTTTTCTGTGGCGTGATGATGTTTCCTACTTGGGCTATAGGGCACTAGCTCTCGTAACAATTATTTGAACTCCCCTAGCCATACTGCTTACCTCACCCTGCTTTGAAAACCCGATTTAAGAACATTTATTTCATGCACATTCATTAAGAATATCCTAAAAGCCAGAAGGGTTAAGGGGGTGCCAAATACTGCTTTGAGAAATATTGTTTATGGGTAATTGTGAGTAAGTCATATGGAGGCCAATTTGCAAAATAGTCTAGCAGGTTAACAACAGGAGCTATTCAGCAAGATCCATTTGGTTGAAAATCCTTTTGCCTCTTCCCCCCTCTAAAATGTTCAGTGTATCTTCTCAAAAATTAGGCACGCCTAAGAGCCTATTGAGGTGGGGGGAGTGGGGAGGGGTGTAGATGTGCACAGCTTACATTATTTTATGGAATTCAATCTGCACACATAGCAGATGCAGGATACCTGGGTACATTTGTACCCATGTGAGTTTTAGCAAGTTTTTGCTAGCAATAGTAATAGTAATAGTTCAGAATTGCTTACCATAAAATTACAGACAAACCCACAGATCTCGCTGTTAGGCAGCTTATTAAAAGTTTCCTAACTTTTTAAACTGTTGAGACTCCAAATGAGTATTTGCTACATTTTACACTCAACTCATCTCTGATGAAGAGGATTATTTTTCATTCTGTTAAGTAATTCTGAACAATGAAAGAATTTAGGAGAACTTACATGGCATGCATTAGTTTAACAATAAGCAAATTAGCTATAGCATTGACTAGGATTTTAACAAACTTCCTACATAAATTCCCATCAAGCAGGAGTGAAATAATAGTTCATGTAGACAGTTCTCATTCTTTGTTCAGACAGTGGTTAAATCTCAATTATTTCTCTTCTGTTTCTGCACTGTTGACTAAAAGTAATTAATAGTCAGTTAGCATACAGATTTTAGATTTGCATATTAATGACCAATTAATCAGAGACATTGATGTTTTCAAGATCTAAGAATACTGTGATCATCATTACATGAGTTTAAGGCTCTTTAAAAATAAAATTCAAGAAATTGTTCATGAGATCATTGGACTACCTCGTATCAATGCTTACTCTCGCCTTAGAGCTTCGGTTCCCATTGGACAGAACATGGCCTCAGAACTGTTTGCTTATCTTATTATAACTTGAGCTAGGATGTTCAGTAGTACTGCACTGTTCAGAAGGATGGGTAAAACCCCCAGGCTCCCCTAACAGAATTCATTATTAATGCTTCACCTGTGCTGACCACAGGATTGATTTTGCACCCTGCATGTGTGCATTAAAGGCATTTCCTTCAAGAAACACTAGCAACAGTGCAGCACAGTTATATGATATTTATTGCTAAGAGCACAAAGCCAAACTAAGCTGGCCTGGTGGTTCAGTGACAAATTATTATTATTATTATTATTATTATTAAGCATTTATAAAGCGCTGCAAACTTACGAAACGCTGTACACACAAATAAGAGAGACAGTCCCTACTCATCAGAGCTCACAATCTAGTCAAGACAAAAAATTACATAATACAAATTACAGATCAACAGGACAAAGTATATATCTAATGTTAGAGAGAGCAAACACAGCATATATAAAATAGTCATATTACAACACAAGAGTCAAGAATGAAAAGTAATAGTGAAGAGGTGGGATTTCAACCTCGACTTGAAGATGGCCAGGGAGGACGCCTGGCGCACAGAGACAGGAAGACTGTTCCAGGCGAAGGGTGCAGCAAGGTGAAAGGAGCAAAGTCTAGAATTAGCAATACGAGAGAAAGGCATAGATAAACGAAGACTATTAGAAGAGCGAAGTAACCGAGAGGGTCACGCCGCCGCCGCCGAAAGATCAAAGGGCGATCAGCCCTTTAAACGGCATGCTCTCCAGCAGGCGCCCTCATTCACGCTGGGGCCGCCAGAAGATCAAAGGGCGATCAGCCCTTTAAACGGTGTGCTCTCCAGCGGGCACCCTCATTCACACCGCCGCCGCCAGAAGATCAAAGGGCGATCGGCCCTTTAAACGGCGTGCTCTCAAGCGGGCACCCTCATTCACGCTGCCGCCGCCACCACCAGAAGATCAAAGGGCGATCGGCCCTTTAAACGGCATGCTCTCCAGCGGGTGCGCCCGCGCCTGAGGGTCTCGCCAGAGGGCCTTTTGGCGTGGCCCTTAGGCACAGGCCCGGGGGCGCTGTGGCATAGCCCATCTATCCTGCTCCTCCACCTCACCGCAGCTCCCTGGAACTGAGTAAGCATGGTCACTCCTCTACCCACTATTGTCCAGATCTGCTACCCATTGTCCGCATAGAACTGTTATCCATTGCCTGCACAGAACTGCTATCTGCTTTACATTGCCTGCATAGAATTTGCCTGCGTTGAACTGTTAACCATTGCCTGCATAGAATCTGCTATCCATTGCCTGCACAGAACTGCTATCTGCTATCCATTGCCTACATAGAATCTGCTATCCATTGCCTGCGTTGAACTGTTAACCATTGCCTGCATAGAACTGCTATCCATTGCCTGCATAGAACTGATATCCATTGCCTGCATAGAACTGCTATCCATTGACTGCACAGAACTGTTATCCATTGCCTGCATAGATCTGTTATCCATTACCTGTTATCCACTGCCTGCTATCCATTGCCTGCATAGATCTGTTATCCACTGCCGGCATAGAAGTGCTACCCATTGCTGCCTAGAGTTCTACCCATTCTCTGTGTAGAACTGCCACCCATTGTTACTTAGAACTGCTACCCATTGTTTGCCTAGACCTTACTGCCCACTACCATGGTCCCACATCTCATTGTCCTTCTCATCCTCTTCCTCCCCAACTGCCTCCCCTCCTTTCAATATCTTCCCTCCTCTCCCCCTACCCTCCCCCTATCTTCCCCCTATCTTCCTCACTTCTCCCTCCACTCTGCCCCCTAGCCTAGCACCTACTCTCGAGCTTCTTCACACCATCCCCCGCATTCAACCAGCCCCCCTCTCTACCTTCCTTACTTCTCCCTCCATTCTGCCCCCTAGCCTAGCACCTGCTCTTGAGCTTCTTCACACCATCCTCTGCATTCAACCAACCCCCCTCTCTCTAAGGCAACCCCATCCTCGCTTCCGCCGTACTATCTCCACTCTACCTCGTTCTCTAATACTCATTCTCCTTCTCTCATCAGGTAATATCAACCCCAACCCTGCCCCCCCCCCGATTTCTCTCCTACACTAAAGAACGTTCCTCACGTACCCTATCTAATCTCATCCACATCCCACTCCTCCCTCCTTCCGTCCTCCCCCATCCATCCCACAATCACTCATCCATAGAAATCAACTCCAACCCTATCCCCAAAAATATTCCCTCACAGAACCTACCTGATACCACCAATTTACCCCTCCCCTCCCCTCCCTCTTGTTCCTCTTGGAGAGCACAGACACCCAGACATACCCACCCACACCCTACTCCCTCTAAATCTCGGTACTACCCAAGAAATAGACCCCCACGCCACTCTGATAAGAAATCCACACGAAATGCACCCCCATGCTACTCTGATAAGAAACCTGCACGAAATGGGCCCCCATGCTACTCTGATAAGAAATCCACACGTAACTTATCCAACCTTATCCAGATCCCTCTCCTCCCCCCCCTCCACTCTCCCATTCTCATGCGCCCTATGGAACGCATGTTCAGTCATTAAAAAAACCACATTTATTCACAATCTCTTTATCTCCAACGCCCTACACCTTCTTGCCCTGACCGAGACATGACTCCCTCCAAATGACACCGCATCCATTGCCTCTCTCTGCTATGGGGGCTACCAGTTCGCCCATACACCTCGATCTACTGGTCGCGGTGGTGGCGTTGGCCTCCTACTCTTCCCCTCCTGCCAATTCCAACCCCTCCTGCCACACCAATCACACTCCCCCCTTTCCTTCGAAGTCCACTCCATTCGCCTCCTCACACCACTTCCCCTCCGAGTAGCTGTTATCTATCGCCCACCAGACAACTCCAAATCAACCTTCCTCACCGACTTTGACTCCTGGCTCTCTGCCTTCATGGATCCCTCCTCCCCCACTTATTCTTGGTGATTTCAACATTCACATCGACAACCCCTCTGACCCCCAAATTTCAAATCTGCTCGCTCTTACCTCCTCGTTCGACCTCCAACTTTGCTCCACTGCCCCCACTGCCCCCACACACCAACATGACCACTGCCTTGACCTAATACTCTTCTCCAACTCCTCTCCCTCAAACGTCCGCCATTCAATCCTGCCCTCATCTGACCATCACCTCCTAACATTTACTCTTCAACTCCCACCATCCCAACCCCGTCCTGTCTCCCCAACCTTTTTAGAAACCTCCATAATATTGACCCCCTGACTCTCTTCTCCACCATTTCTCCATCTCTTTCCTCCATCTTAAACTCTGAGTCCATCGATGAAGCATTATCCTCATACAATGTTACACTTTCCTCAGCCCTTGACACTCTTGCCCCTCCCACCTCACGTCCTATAAAACGATCTACTCCCCAATCCTGGCTTTCACCCACAATCCATTACTTACGCATCTGTGCCCGTTCTGCTGAACGAGCCTGGTCCAAATCCCGCTCCCCAGAAGATCTTCTACATTTCAAATTCATATTTGGCTCCTTCCAGTCAGCCTTAGCACTTGCCAAACAAGATTACTACATCCATCTGACTAATTCCCTTGCCTCTGACCCTCGCCGTCTGTTTAACACGCTCAATTCTCTTCTCTAGGTCCCCCCGCCCACAAGCCCATCCTCCCTCTCTGCCCAAACCCTAGCCGATTACTTCCATGACAAAATCCTCAAAATTACACTCTAATTCCCTACCCCCTCATCTACCTCCCCTCCATGTCTCCTCCCCCATCCATACTCCCCCTGCCATCCTCTCCTCCTTCCCCCGATCTCTGAAGAAGAAACCACACTTCTTCTTTCCTCCTCCAAACCCACCACCTGCTCATCAGACCCTATCCCCACCCATCTCCCTCATCATTGTCCCCTCCATCACTCATATCCTCAGCCTTTCACTCTCCACTGCAACTGTCCCCGTTGACTTCAAACATACCGTTGTCACACCCCTCCTCAAGAAACCCTCACTTGATCCCACATGCCCTTCTAACTATCGACCCATCTCCCTCCTTCCCTTCACATCCAAACTATTAGAATGAGCAGTTCACTGTCGCTGCCTCGACTTCCTCACCTCCCAGGCCCTCTTGGACCCACTACAATCTGGCTTCCGTCCCCTACACTCCACTGAAACGGCACTCACAAAAGTCACCAATGACCTGTTCCTGGCTAAATCTAAGGGCCTCTATTCTATCCTCATCCTTATTGACCTTTCTGCTGCCTTTGACACCGTTGACCACGACCTTCTCCTCACCACCCTCTCCTCGCTGGGCTTCAGGGACTCCGTACTATCCTGGTTCTCCTCCTACCTCTCCCATCGCTCATTCAGTGTATGCTCTGGCGGCCTCTCCTACCCCACTCCAGGTAGGTGTTCCCCAGGGATCTGTCTTGGGCCCCCTCCTTTTCTCCCTCTATACCCAAGGCTTTGGCGCGCTTATCTCTTCCCATGGCTTTCGTTACTATCTCTGTGCTGATGACTCCCAAATCTACCTCTCTACACCTAATATTTCTCTGGCAACCCAGTCCAAGATCTCTGCCTGTCTTTTGGACATCGCTGCCTGGATGTCTCATCGTCGATTGAAACTGAACATGGCCAAGACTGAACTCCTTGTCTTTCCACCCAATTCCTCCCCCCCACTTCCCCCTCTCTCAGTCCACGTGAATGGAACTACTATCCACCCTGTTTCCTCTGCCCGCAATCTAGGGGTTATCTTTGACACCTCTCTCTCCTTCTCCGTCCATATTCAGCTTGTAGCCAAGACCTGCCGCTTTTTCCTCTATAACATCAGCAAGATCCGCCCCTTTCTCTCTGAACACACTACCAAAACGCTTATCCACTCCTTAATCTCCTCTTGCCTTGATTACTGCAACCTACTGCTTGCTGGTCTCCCCGTGAGCCACCACCTTCCCCTTCAATCTATACACAATCACGTTGCTCGACTAATCTTCTGCCAGCCTCGCCATGCCCACATTACTCCCCTCCTCAAGTCACTTCACTGGCTCCTTGTCCAATTCCTCATCCAGTTCAAGCTTCTACTGCTGACCTATAAATGCACTCACTCTATGGCCCCTCAATACCTCATATCTCTCATCTCCCCCTACGTCCCCTCTCGAAATCTGAGCTCCGCTAAGAAATCGCTTCTTTCAATGCCTTTCACCCACACTGTGAACTCCTGACTACGCTCCGTTCACCTTGCTGCGCCACATGCCTGGAACAGCCTACCTGCGTCTGTGCGCCAGGCGCCCTCCCTGACCCTCTTCAAGTCCAGGTTGAAGTCCCACCTCTTCACCATTGCATTAAGATCATGACTTCCATCCTCTTCCTACCCTAACCCCCGTTAACGTTTTTTGACCCAACTATTGATCAAGCTGTACCAGACGGTACCACACTGTATCTTCCCCAGAACTGACCAATGCTCTGTACCATTCTAATTAGATTGTAAGCTCCGATGAGCAGTACTCTGACGGGCAAGGACTGTCTGTCTCTTGTGTTAGCCACCTCTGGTAAGTTAGCTGTGCAGCGCTGCGTGCGTGGTGCTTTATAAGTGCCAATTAGTAGTAGTAGTAGTAGTGTAAAGAGAGATAAGAGACGAAAGATACTGGGGGGCAGAAGAGTGAATACATTTATAGGTCAGTAGGAAAAGTTTGAATTGGATACGGAAACGGATGGGGAGCCAATGAAGTGACATGAGAAGAGGAGTGCATTTCCATAAAGAAGACCTGGATTTCACTCCTGGACTCTGCCTTCATCCCCTGTATGTCCAGGGAGGCTGCAGAGGCAGTGTTCACAGACCTTTGCAAAGGAAGAAGCCTCGGCCATGGTTCAATGGCTACACCTAGTGGACAGACCTAGTGGTAGCAATTTGGGGCCCTGGCCAAGGACTGTCATTGCAATGGCTGGGTTGAGTTGGGAGGGAGATATAAAAATAGGGGTACCCCCAGGTGTGAATGAAGGCTGATAACACTGTAACCCAAAAGAGACCTGTTACAATTCAGCTGGAAATCCAAACAAGCAGGAGGAAATGGCCGAGACACAGATAGCTGCTGCATTACTTTTAATGAATTAGTTAAAAAGTCTTTCTAAAGATAGGCCTGTTAGCATGTTCGACATTTAATTAAAATCCTTGGGCCTGATATTCGTTTGCAACGGCTATGTGCCTCTACGGTGCATAACTGTCGCTGCCAAACCTTAACCCCAGATATTCAATACCAGGGTCATATGCAGCCCAGGCATTGAATATCCGGGGTCGTTGCACAGCCAAAGACACTGCAGAAGCTAACTGAGCAGCGGTGATATTGCGCCGCTGCCTGGTTAGCTCCTATGGGCAAAGATAGACCATCTTTTGCTGCACCTATCTTTACCCACGGGTCACTAACTGGGCAGCAGGGCAATGACGCCGCTGCACAGTTAGCAACTGGTGCCACCCCCGCTCCACCCCAGTTAGCATCGGGGCCTGTAGCGATGTTGATCGGAGATATTCAGCGGCACTGACCATGTTAGCACCACTGAATATCCCTCTAAGCAGCATTTGCATGGTTTATAGGTCTGTAAACCATGCAAATGCCTTTGAATATCGGGCCCCTTATTTTTAAAGGTGCACACGTGCCACATTATTTCATAAAACAATATCCCATGAGCAAGCCGGTGTGAGGGGGTGGTAAATGGGTCAATTACCCTGGGTCCTCATGCCACACGGGGCTTCAAGCCTTCCCAGGGCCAGCCCCAGAGTTGGTTCAAGGTGTTGGCACCCTAGGCAAATCTTAAACTTTAAACCCCCCTGACTGTCACAATCTGTTGTTTAACTTTGAATGCCCTGCTCTTTGCCAGCCTCCAGAAATTGCTGCCCTAGGTGACTGCCTGGTTTGCCTAATGGTGGTGCCAGCCCTGGGCTTCCTCAAACTATAAAAGGCATAGCCTGCTGGCAAGCCTTGGAGCCTCTTCATTGATTTTTACCCTCAGCCCCTGCATGTTGAACATTGGCCCTGCCCATAATTTTCACAGAAGAACATAGATAAAAATTGTAGTAGAACTAAGGGGCATATTTATTAAAAGTTAGCACATATATTCATTAACATACGTTAAGTGCCGCTGTGTCTGTTTATTTCTTTGGATACAGCAGCACTTAGCCCATATTAACATTTGTTAATACATGTTAATATTCAATTAAAGTGCCCCTAAGAAAGGCTTTTTTCACACATACATTTTTCTTGTTTACAGTATATAGATTAATGTATGCACAAAATATTGACCAAAGAGAATTTCCAGGAAAAGAGCACAAATTTTATGACGAACGACATATGGCATAGGAAGCCAAAAAGAGGAAAACAAGCACATAAATTCAAGGCACAATGCTGGAAAAGGAAACTAAGCACGTGCAAAAAGTAATTCTGCAGTAGCCTGAGCTGCACAACCAATTTTCCACTTTTTCTTAGATGAAAGGAGAACACAAAGTTAATTACTGGAGTACAGCACCAAAGGAAATCCAGGATTAATTCAGTATTGCACAAGGTCCTGTTCTGACTCTGAGGAGCTTAAACTCAATCATGACTAATTCTCCACTTTAAAAGAATGCCAGATGCATCTCTTAAGGAATTCTCAGCGGGCTGCAGATCTGTGATGCTGCATAACGGGCTATAAACAAATGTCAGTGATGCTCAAATTCACATTTCATCTGCCTGGGTAGTCTCCCTTTGACATTAAGTCTGGAGTATGTTTGCACATTTTCCATCTGAACACAAGTAATTGCTCTTTTGACAACTCCTTATTAACAAATGAAATCATAGGATGACTACCTGAGTTGGTGTGTCAGGCTAAAAACCCACCTCTTTGAGGCTGTTTTTAGATCCTCATCATTTATTCTCCTGTTTAACATCCATATGTGGCAAGACCATCTCTAGTGCTCTCTCTGTGTTTGTCTTGCATAGATTGTATGTTTTGTGGAGCAGGGACTGTCTCCCATATGTCTCGTACAGCGCTGAATACACCTTGTAGTGCAATACAAATGATAAGTAGTAGTAATAGTAATGGTGCTGAGTTGTTAGTGATAGACTCGATGGGCTACAAGTCTCCTTCCAACTCAACCTATTATCTCTTATCGTTAATTGGAGGTCCATTGTTAAGTAGCTACTGTGTAGTTTTTATGTGTAAATATACAATGAGGAGGCCGTGCCTGGCCCTCCATGCAAGAGTCCATTGGTATGATAAAGGAGCATGTGGCAGGAAGACACGGAGAAGAGTACGCACTTCCTGAGCAACGATGAGGAGGATTAGAAGATGGGAGAAAAAGGAATCAAAAGATTGAAGAAGGAGGTCTAAGAATTAAAAAGAGTCTGAGAAACCGAATGCAAGATGCTTGCACTTAAATTCATCCTTGACCCAACTCCAGTCACAAAGAAAACATCTGGAACTTCTCCAGACCCCAAAGAGGAGAATCCCTTTCCAAGCTCGTATGTGGGTATAAGGAAAGGGAGACTTCTGACCATTCTGCTAATCGCAAAGCTATTTATGCAGTTACTAATCAATAAAATGTTCTTGGAGATTCCAAATATTTATGTATATGCCCACAGTACGATTTGATACAAGAGGGTCCCTCTTACCTACATGAGCTTGAACTGCTTTCTAAAGAAAGTGCAGCCACCTCTGGGATGCATAACATAAGAGTCAGAACACTTCAGAACAGTAAAGATAGGAATGAAGGAATCACTATAGTTTGAGCATTTTTAATTTCCAGAAAAGTACTAATATTTAGACAGCATTTCAAATCATCCCATGAGCGAATTTCACCTCTGCAACATGCAGAATCTCCTATACTGAATTACTTTGATTATGATCCGAACCTTCTCTCACACAGGTTCTAAATGTTGCCTCGCAAACTGATCATGAAAGAACTTGTTTTTTTGCCAATGGTAATTTTCTGAAGGAGAAAAAAAAGTAGTGTCTCAGGATTAGCTGCGGCTCCCAACTTCCACTCCTTACAGAATAAGAAAAACGGAAGAACTTTAGTGACATGAAATCAATCTAGAATTAGATTTTGTAGTAACTACTGTGAAGAATGATGTTTGTTTAAAGTCCCAGTGAAAAATTAAGCCAGTGAATGCACTATATAAAAGATGAGTCACAGTTGTAACAGCCATTTTGTCATTCAAAGCCCAAATGATTTCTATGATTGAAAACTCATTAGGGAAATAGTCTATATTTAGGGGGAAGTTTACTAAGTATGGTAAGATTTTGCTATTGGGCATTAGGAGCAAAATTAAATGCAAAGGCTGTCAGGTCATGATCAGCCGATGCCGTGCAGTTAGTTGACAGGGCACACTCCTACTACAGGCACCCTACTGCTGAC
Source organism: Ichthyophis bannanicus (assembly GCA_033557465.1). Taxonomy (NCBI): domain Eukaryota; kingdom Metazoa; phylum Chordata; class Amphibia; order Gymnophiona; family Ichthyophiidae; genus Ichthyophis; species Ichthyophis bannanicus. Next base: position 49,534,490 of record CM066047.1, on the reverse strand, counting down.
CAAACCTAAACAAAAGAAATTTGCGTCCAAGCTGTCAATCTGCCAAAGAGAAATCACTCATTATCTGACAGATTAAGCCCAGCAGTAATATTTTGAGCCTACTGCTAATGGGTTTCAGCACAGCAATGGAGCAAGAATGGAGAGGGATCTCTCCTGCCCCATCCACTAGAATACCAAGATACCTTTGATAAGTCAGGAGGGAGGGTCAGAGTGTAGGGGTACTGTCAGGTCCCCAGAAGATGGGGGTCTACTCAGGAAAGGTTGTGATCGAGGATCTTTCCTGAGGGATGGTTGTGATCAGAGGGGATAGATAGATTTTGAGCGCCATTAAAGTAATTTTTTTTGTTGCTGTTACTAGGACCACACTACCTCCCTCCTGAATGAGGTGCACCAATCCCACGATAGAGGTGATCTCTACCTCGTGGTGGCTTTGGATCTATGCTTTCGACATTGTGGATCATCGCACCCTCCTAGCCCGTCTGGCTGATCTTGGGATCCACGGGTCTGTACTTTCCTGGTTCCGCTTCTTTCTTTCTTCTTGCACCTTCACAGTAAAGACCAGCTCAAGCACCTCTCCTTCTCTAGCTCCTCTCTGTGGTGTTCCCCAAGGCTCAGTTCTCGGTCCCCTCCTTTTTAATATCTTTCTTGCCCCTCTGGCTCTTATTGTTCAACAGTCTGGTATTTCTGGCTATTTCTATGCCGATGACATTCTTCTTGTCCACCACACCAGTTCCCTCTCACCAGATCTTTCCGCCCTTAATCTTAGTCTTGAACGTGTTGCATCATGGATAAGTAGTAACTTCCTTCATGTTAACCCATCTAAATCTGCTGCACTTTGGCTTTCCTTTAGTACACCTCCCCCTGCCTGTTCCCCTCTCTTCCTCTCTATTCCGATTCCTCTGGTTTCCTCCCTCCATTACGTAGGGGACACGCTCAATACCTCTCTCTCCTTTCACCACCATATCTCTTTGCTCATTCGTCGCTCATTCTTTTTCCTACGCCAAATTTGCGCTGTCCGCCCTTTCCTTCCTTCCTCCTCCTTCACCTCATTAGTCATTTCACTTGTTCTCTCAAGGCTGGACTATTGTAACACCATCTTAGCAGGCCTCCCAAAATATCAGCTCTGGTGCCTCCAATTGGTTCAGAACACAGCTGCACGTTTGCTCACTCACTCTTCTACCCAGGACCACATCACCCCCCTCCTTTCCCATTTGCACTGGCTCCCTCTCAACTTTTGTTTCCTCTATAAGATTCTTATTCTTACCCAAAAAGTGCTACACACCGGCTCCCCCCAATACTTGGCTGACTCTATCCATCTGCAGCCTTCTCCCCATCTCCTACGATCAGCACACGGATACCGTCTCTTTTTTCCTTCCTTCCTCGGCTCATTTGGAATCTACACGTCACTCCGCTTTCTTCTTCCTGGCCCCCGCCCTCTGGAACTCCCTCCCCCTTACTCTCCGTACTGAACTGTCCTATCACCACTTCAAAAGCTCGCTCAAAACTCACCTCTTTCAGCAGGCATTCGACCTCCTTGATCCCTAAGGTTATCTCGCTCCATCAGCTCCCCCCTCTCCATCAGGCTATTTCTTCTCTCTCCTCTTCCCTGTCTAACTGTCCTTTTCTGTCTCTTCCTATCCAAATAATGGCGTTCGTTTCTTTTTCTAATTGATTTTATTGTACACCGCCCTGACACATACGCTTGGGCAGTATATCAAGCACTAAAGAAAGATAAAGACCTGATGTCGGTAGCATGGTGCACTTAATACCACTTTTGGAAATGGCAATGCACGGTGCACTAATTTGCGAGTACTGTCTACACCCCATCTTTACCCATAACCCACCAGTTAACATGGATTTTTTTATTGCATGCGGTAGCATTAGCAGAGGCCTATGCTAACAGCTATCATGCTTTAAATCCCATGCTACTGTAACTGCTTACCGCACTTTAGTAAAAGTGCCCCTTAGTATTATTAACACCAGTTTATTCTTTAAAACACCTCAGTATGCATAAAGTTACATTCAAACTTAGGATAATGACAACAAAAAAACCTTTGCAATATGCTCCACAATGCCCTTGAATAGTGAGATCTATTATTACGCACTGGCATCTCTATAGGAAGGCCTTTATGACATGTTTCATCATATTTAATACTGTGTGCAATTCTGGTCGCCGTATCTTAAAAAGGATATAGTGTTATTAGAAAAGGTACAGAGAAGAGCCACCAAAATGGTAAAGGGGATGGAAGGATACTCCTATGAAGAGAGGCTAAAAAGGTTAGGGCTCTTCAACCTGGAAAAGAGACGGCTGAGGGGAGATATGATAGAAGTCTATAAATTAATGAGCGGAGTGGAATGGGTAAACGTAGATCGATTGTTCACGTTATCAGAATATAGAAAGACTAGGGGACATGCAATGAAGCTACAGGGTAACCTATTTAAGATTAATAAGAGAAAATATTTTTTCACTCAACGTTTAATCAAACTCTGGAATTCGTTACCGGTGGATGTAGTAAAAGCTGTTAGTGTAGCTGGGTTTAAAAAAAGGTTTGGACAAGTTCCTGGAGGAAAGGTCCATAAACCATTATTAAAGGGGACCTGGGAAATCCACTGCTTGCCCCAATACAAGCATTGCGGAACCTATGTCCTTTGGGGAAACTGCTAGGTACTTGTGACCTAGCTTGGCCACTATTGGAAACAGGATACTGGGTTTGATGGACCTTGATATGGCATTTCTTATATTTCTGCTTTTTGCACTTTGATTTGATTTATTCTATACATCTTGTTGAAGTCACAGTCAGGAACATGGCCTGGTACAGCATACTTTCCTAGCATTAAGATCTGCATACAGGTTAATGCTGGAGTCTGAAATAAATTCTTTAAAAATATTTAAGTAATGGTAATGTAAAATGTGAAAAACTAAGGCTTATGAGTAGTAATATATTTATTTAACATTATGTACAGCCCATTTATCCCACCATTTTAGATGAAGAACAATTCAAACACTGAATGATACTGAAAAAAGAAATAGTTTAAGAACAATTAGCTGTTATTTACTTGCTGATTTAATTAAAACAATGCAATGAGGAGAAATATCTAGTATTTGCATAGGGCTAATATATTATGAAAGAGATTTCAACATATCTTTTAAGAATCTTTCTCTGGACTGCACAGTCTGCTTGGAATTTCCAACTGGCATCGACTATTAACAGACAGACAAAATCTTCAATTCAAATTAATGTAGCTAAAAAGCAATATTAACACTGAAGGAGATATATTACCAGATAGAAGCATATGTATTTTCTTTGCTGTTACAATAGTGCTATCTAGTGGGCAAAAATGTTTTTAGCAGCATCTTCAATTTTTATTTTGGGCATTTTTCTTTCATCTCCAGACCTTCTGAATCCCCTTACTTTTTGATGGTATGATCCTGAATATGAAAGTCTAGGATTACAGAGAAAAATCATACCGGAGGAGAGTATGAAACGCAGGCTGAAAAAAATCAACTTTTTTCTGGGGACAAGCCAGACAGAGGTCTGAAGGGCTCTGCGGAAAAAAAGGAGACTGGGCAAGATGGCACCCTTGGGCAGGAAGGGGATCACGCATGCATGGTGGCATCTCCCAAAGACTTTCTTTGAAAGCTGGGGGGATGCTTCCTCGAGGGCTCTGTCGGTGCCAATGTCACTCATATGTGAGGACTGACTTCCAGCTTGTTCCTGGAGAATACTCAATTACCTCCCTCTGGACAAATCTCTACCGATTCTATTTTAGAGGGTCCTGGTTGTTTACTTGTACTCCTTCCTTAGCCTAAGGCACAATAGCTCTTCATCTGAAACTTGTATAAGGACCATCAAAAATGAAAAATGATGGGGGGAGGCGTAAACTCACCCAAGGGACCCTTTCATTAAAGGGCACTGGCTATCAGTACAGATCTGGCATGCACTAAAGTCACTCGTTGGATACATGTTGACGGCTACAGTGTGGCCATGACAGCACCACCACACTTTGATAGTGTCCATGGTGCATTAGTGTTGCAAGTGGGAGGGCTAGGAATGGAGAGTGGGCAGGGTGAGCACCACGCAGTCAGCAGACTCTTGCTACTTGCATGATGGGCAAGTACTGTGGTTGCACTCACTACCATTTCCATAGGTGGTATTGAGTGCACCTATACTATTCTTATACTGTAGCAGGGCTGTATGCATATGTAGGTGTATTGCTATACAAACAACATGTGCTCAGAAGGGTTTTTTACTTATGCATAGACATGTTTTTATCCAAATGACACACATAGCCATTTGCCATCCTTAAATGCTCATGAGAAATCAATTTTTAGACATGTTTCACTTAGTGCAGCACCTAGTGTCGAGGGTTCACCAGGCTCAGACTTTGAAAAGTTGTCTGTCTGTACACATTTATTTGTTAATGTATAAGCAGCACAAACAAACATGTGTATGCTAGCCATCCCCCCATCAAAAGAAGAGGACCGTGAGCCACAAGAGGAGTGGTGTTGTTTGCCCACAGGAGCAGCATCTCTCACCAGCAGAAGAGCAAAGGAAGACCGTGATCACAGCCAGGTGCTGCTGGAAAGGGAGCCAGAGAGATGCATAGGAGACAGGAGAAATTTAAAGGGGCAGTTGGCTTGGGAAAGGAAGATGGGGGGAGGAGAAGAGGAAACATGTCACATTATCACACTGTAAGTCTGCTCTTTTCGCATGCATACACAGTCCCCCAACAGTTAGGAATTTGCACAGCCCCGAACACACCACCCAAAACTCCTCATGATAAACATATGCCCGTAGCCTCCAACAGTCCCCATGGCACACAGAAACACCCCCCCCCCCCAACACTTCCTATGACATCCACAGATGAACCTCCTGAATATCTGATTCTGTAAGAGAGGGAAATGCGCCATTGTGTCACGCTACAAATGTGCACTTCTGAACTTGTTACTGTGATGTGAAGGGACAATTGTTTGTGAGTCATCACAAGTAGACCCTAAGGAAATTAAATTATTAAATGTCCCAAAAGTTGGGGGCATCAGCTATTGGGCAACAGTTCTGTACAGCATATCTGCGTTGTGCCTGGAACATTGAGCAGGCACTGAGGGGGACAACCCCAGACCCCTCCCGATAAATACAGGCATGCTGAGGGAATCCCTGGAATCATCAGCCATCATTTCTGTGCAGGGTACCTGCGTTGTGCCTGGAACATCAAGCAGGCACTGAAGAGGAATGCCTCACACCCCAGCACCCCTCCTGATAAGAACAGGTGTACTGAGGGGATCGCTAGGAGTGTCAGCTATTGGGCAGCAGTTCTGTGCACTATACCGGCATTGTGCCCGGAACACTGAGGACAGGCCCAGACTCCGGCACCCCTCCCAATAAGAACATATGCACCTTAAGGGGGTAGGTCACTCCCCTTTGGAATCCCTTCATAGCCCATTTGGAGCAGTGAGGAGCTGAAGCCAGGATGCTGACTAGGGTTAAAAGGAAGTATAAGAACAAGACTTGTCAGCTAACTGGGGAATCCTCAGTAGTTCCGACGGATAAGCATGTGAAACTGCAGGGAGTATCAGCATCATCAGGTGAAATTCCTCCTCAGCTGAAGGTGTGCCTTTAAGGTCTGTGGAGCACACACTGCCCTTAACACTGGGAGGGTCATTACCTACTAACTACTGTTCTCCCCCCCCCCCCCCCCCCGTTATACGTCCCACCGCTTTGACCCGGTGAAAAGCGGGATATGAATACAGTTAAATAAAATAAAAATAAAAAATAAAATAAATAACTCCCCCATTGAGAGTGTTTCAGCTGTGCTACTGATTTTAGACCCATTTTCTTCAGTTCCACTTGCCCTGTGTGCAGTCTCTTGGGATCACTTGAATGTCTCACCTTCAGTTAACACTTTATCTTTATTAATGCACTGGTGCACAGATCTCTCTTCAAGACATAAGGTCGGTTAGTACTAGAAATGAATCCTTAATTGTTAATACTACTTCTCAGCTTTGCCAGTTTACACAAAGTGCAGTTCAAAAGCTTTCTAGCTTGGATAGAAATATAGAAAAATGACGACAGATAGTCCCCTTTTTTCTTTTAGAGATCCTCTGTGTTTGTCCCATGCTTTTTTAAATTCAGATACTGTCCTCATCTCTACCACCTCCACTGGGAGACTATTCCACAGATCCACCACTCTTTCCGTAAAGAAATATTTCCACATATCACTCCTAAATCTATCCTCCTTTACCCTCATCCCATGTCTCCTCATAGCAGAACTTACTTTCAATTGAAAGAGGCTCTCCCCCTGTGCATTTATTCCATGGAGGTATTTAAAAATCTCAATCATATCATCTCTATCCCGCCTTTCCTCTAAGGTGTACATATTAAGATCATTAAGTCTGTCCTCGTATGCTTTATAATGAAGACCACTAACCATTTTAGTAGCCACCCTCTGTACTGACTCAATCCTGTTTATATCCTTTTGAAGATGCGGTCTCCAGAATTGCACACTATACTCCAAATGAGGTCGCACCAAAGACTTATACAGAGGCACTATCACCTCCTTTTTTCTGTTAGCCATTCCTCTCCGTATGCACACAAGCATCCTTCTAGCTTTTGCCGTCGCTTTTTCTACCTGTTTAGCTACTTTAAGATCATCAGACACAACCACGCCTAGGTCCCGCTCTTCTTTAGTGGACAAAAGTACTTCACCCCCTATACTATATTGCTCCCTTGGATTGCTGCAGCCCAAATGCATGACCTTACATTTTTTAACATTAAATCCCAGCTGCCAAATTCTAGACCATTCTTCAAGCTTAGCTAGATCCCTCCTCATGTTATCTACACCTTCCTGGGTGTCTACTCTATTGCAGATTTTGGTATCATCCGCAAAGAGGCAAACCTTACCCGACAGCCCTTCCGCTATATCACTAACAAAGATGTTAAAAAGATCTGTGTACTGTGGATGTGTGTACTGAAATTTTATTTTAAAATGTTGCAACTTTGGATTCTCAAGTCAGTGCTCTGCAAATGGCTTCCACACCCTTTATTAAGGACTCTGACTTTACATCATAAAATTGAAAACATGAAGAATGTTTTGAGGAATATGATTTTTGCAATTTCCTATATTGAGCTTTTTGTCTCCTTTAAAGATGTTCTTGTATTGCTTAATGCTGATAGTATACTCATCTCAAAATGTTATTATGTGCACAAGAGCAAAAAGGTTCCTGTAGCAGCCCTGGGGGCAAATGAGGATCCGGTGACTCCTTCCTCTGCATTTAACTCAACTGCGTTTCTTGAGGAATCCCAGAATAATATTGCCACTAGAGTTACCTTAGTAATTCTTTTTGTATCAGAGGATGATAAGCAAAATACTATGAAAACTTACTTCAAAAGGAGAATTTTTCATTTTGTGGCTCAAGAGTTATTATTTTTCCTGATGTTTCGAGACCAACACAGGAATCTTTTTTTTTTAGCCCTATGGGCTAGAGTTTTATTCCTGGGGGCTTCTTTTTTTCTTTAATATTCTTGCAAATGTTTGTTAACTTCTCAGAATAATCGGCACATTTTTGTTCATCTCTCTCAGCTGGAATGTTTCCTTTTGGATAGGAAACAGGTAGAAGCACTAGTTATTTCTTAATTTCTGTTTTTCTTTTCTAGTTATTGCCCAGTGGTTTGCAATTGGGGTCTTTCATTAATTTTGCTGTACTGAGAGTGTAATTACTTTTCCCCTTAATATGAATTCATGGCTGATTTTTCCTTTGTTTTGTAATACTTTGAATTGTGATTATAAAAGTGTGTTGCCATTTTCTGGAAATGCATTAATATAATAAACTGGAAAAAATGTCCCAACATTTCAGCACAAATATGTTTTTTGCAACATGACTGAGGCAGAAGGAAATCCTGACCCATTTCTTGGCATATAATTTGCTGTGTTGGTCAATTTTAAGCCCCATTCCATTTAAATCATCCATTATGTCAACAATTCATGGTCAGTGTTTCCAGATAGCCCCTCTTACTCTTTTGAGCATGACCTAGGCACTGCCTTTGTCCAATTCCAAAAGGTTAATGACATTAGGACCACTATGTATGTCTGAAAAGTAACGACCATCATGCACATTTTAATGAGGCATATAGGAGGTAATTCTACAAGGAGGCATCTAGATTTATGCACAATGGGGGAATTTTAGAAGCCATAGTAAAGATTTGGACATCTGAAAACATGCATGCGGATGTCCAAATCACAGAGATGTACACAGAGCCACTTTACAAATGACTTTTAAAGACATCTCCAGTGCAGGGATGTCCAAGTAGGCAGGGGCAAGTTGGAAGTGTGCCTGGGGTGGTGCAATAGGCTTAGAGGTTCCCGCTCGATTTCAGAAATATCAGGGACATCTGCAACCCCGTCCATGCTTACGTTCTGCTCCAGACACGAATAGACATTGAGGAAGTACTTGTTTTGGCCATAAAACATCCAGAGGGTGTAGAGAAGATGGAGTGTAAAGTGACTTGCCCAAGATCACAATGGGGAGCAGTAGGATTTGAACCCTGGCTGTGTTAGTTATAGACCACTATTCTAACCATTAGACATTCTCAGTCTCAAATACTATTCCACGTATACATATATTGACAGCCCTGCAGATGTTCATAGCAGGGATGTCCACATTTATGAAATCGTGCCTACTTTTCTTTTCACATGTTCTGGCTTGGGCATCCCAGATCACACTTGGATGTCATTTGTAAAATGTGCCTTAATATGTGTAAATTCTGGTATTTTAGTCATTTATGTGCATAAGTGGTGACTTATGCACATAAATTGCTTCTTATAAAATTCCAACTAGCTTAAAGTACACACTAGTTTCCATCATGCATACTTTTATTGTGAGCATGCACATGGGCAGTTTGTGAAGAACATGGCCAGTGCAAGAAAATATGCAGATAGCCTATAAAGCGTAGCTATTCACCTGTGACAGGTATTCTCTGGGGACAGCAGGAATCAGTCCTCACATATGGGTGATGTCAGCACCGACAGAGCCTTCGTGGAAGCATCGCCCCAGCTTCCGAAGAAAGCCTTTGGAAGATGCCATCACACATGCGGAATCCCCTTCCTGCCCAAGGGTGCCATCTTACTCAGTCAGATAACATAGCTAGCTGACAAATGAAGATGGCATATATACACACACATACACAGCAACTCCAAGGGGAGGAGGGAGGGTTGTGAAAACTGATTCCTGATGTCCCCAGAGAACACCTGTTACAGGTAAGTAACTACACTTTCTCTGGGAACAAGCAGGAAGTCTGTCCATCGGTGGGCTAAACTTTAACAGAGCAGCGGGAAAGGGAAACACTCTCCCTTTGAAGGTTTGCAAGTTGAGCCGGCGTGGGGGAAATGGAATGTCAGGCTCTTCTGGGGCAGTGAGGAGGCCATGGGGCACTTCATTCTGCTGCTGCAGCAGCACAGTAGCAACAGTTTCTCCAACCGGAATTTTTTTTTGTTTTTGTTTTGATTTTGAAGGCCGAGTGACGCGGTCTTTTTTGGGGGGGAATTTTTGCCACCCCCAAAAAAGTTGCCACCTGACGCCACCACCTCACTCGGCCTCATTATAGAGCCACCCCTGCCTGTTCAATCTGTCTGCCAGGGCATTGTCCTGGCAGGTAAATAACTGCCTGTAGTAGCATTCCTGATGGAGCACGTAGGAGCAAAGTGTCATCGCCTCACGACAAAGGATGCGAGAACCTGTGCCCCCTTGCTTGTTCACACAGAACATCGCTATTTGTTTGTCTGTTTGGATCAGCACAGGCTAGTGGCTCAGACGGTGATGAAAAGCTTGTAGGGCTAAGTATATGGCCCGGAGCTCCAGGAGGTTGATTTGCTGATTGCCCTTGGCTTGTGACCAGCTGCCCTAGATGCAAAGCTCCTCGCATTGGGCTCCCCATCCCAGTAGGGAGGCATCCATCGTGAGGACTCTTTGGGGACTTGGGGCTTGGAAGGGCATCCCCGCTAGGAGGTGCTGCGGGTCCTGCAACCATGTCAGAGAATCTGCTAGCTGGTGGGTCACTATGACTGTCTTGGAACCAACCGGTGACCTGTGTCCACTGGTCCCGAAGATATCTCTGGGCTGCCCTCATGTGCAGATGGGCATCTGGGGTGACATAGACTGTGGAGGCCATATGGCCGAGTAGGCGCAAAAGGAACCGGGCGGACACCGAGAGACGGTGCTGCATGTCTGTGGCTAATGCTCGGAGACGACTGGCCTGATCCAAGGGGAGGAAGGCCTTTGCTTGGACCTTGTCCAGTTTTGCCCCTATGAACTCCAGACCCTGTGTCAGGAGGAGATGGGACTTGGGGTGGTTTATCATGAACCCCAGATGTTGTAGCATTTGGATGGTGTGAGCCATAGCCTGCTGCACCTCAGTGGTTGTGCTTCCTTTTATGAGCCAGTCGTCCAGGTAGGGAAAGATGAATACCCCTTGGAGAGGGAAGTAAGCAGCCACCACTGCTAGGCACTTGATGAAGTCCCTTGTGACAGAAGCCATTCTGAAGGATAGTATTCTGTATTGGTAGTGGCCTCCATCCACCATGAAGTGCAGGTGAATGAGGAAGTGGTATAAGCATCCTTCAGATCCAAGGAGTATTGTCAGTCTTGCTGCTGGAAATAAGGCAGCAATGTTTCAAGGGAGAGCATCTTGAACTTCTTCCTCACCAGAACTAGTTCAGGTTTTGCAGGTCCAGGATGGGCCTTAGGCCCCCTGTCTTTTTTGGCATGAGGAAATACCTGGAGTAGAACCCTTTGCCCCTGAGATGTTGGGGTACTGGTTCCACCGCCTTGTCCTCCAGAAGGCCTGCAAGTTCTTGTAGTATAAGATCCTGATGAAGAGAAGACCTGGGGAGCTCTCCCGAAAAGAAGGGGGGGAGGTGTCTCTACCAGGTGGAGGAGGTAGCCCTCCCTGACCACCTGGAGTGTCCAGGAATCGGTGGTGATTGCTTGTCACCTGTGGTCATAGTGAATCAGATGTCCCCCTGTGGGCTGCTGTCCTCATGGAGAAAGAGAGGCTATGCCCAAGGAGTCAAAAGCTCTCCCCAGACTGGGCCGGGGCCAGCGCCTGGGGCTTGGGAGCCTTCTACTTACGTGGGCCATGCCCCTGTCCCTTAGCCTGCTGACCTTGTGGGGAACTGGGGAGGCTTGGAAATGGGGGTAGATTTCCCCAAAGCCTTCCATCAGGGAAGAGTAGTAGTCTTCTTGGAGAGACTGGTCCTCATCACGAGCCTTCTCCATCATGTGTTTGCCAAATAGGTTCTCCCCCTGGCATGGGACATCGACCAATTTGTTTTTAACCCATTGCTCAAGGTCGGAAGACTGTAACCAGGCTTGGCATCGGGCACCGATGTCCACCTTGGCTACTCGAGTCGCCAACTCGAAGCCTTCATAGGCTGCTTGAGTCATAAACTTGGAGCCACTGTTCCCTCTAAGCTGTGCGCGTGTGCACGCGCACACACCTCACCGAGTGAGCGCACATACTTTACAACAGAGCGCACAAAAATTACAGTTCTGATTCTGATAGAAAACACAGACGTCTTAAAATTTAAAAGTTGTTGTGTATTTACGGTTTTCACAAGTTCTACAATATTTTCTAGTGCAATCAATGTGGTGTACATACTGTATTCTGACGTGTAGTCAAATTTTAAAGTATAACTCCGAGTGTCATTATGTGGCGCACAAAAATTTAACCTTCCTTCAAAAGCTGCACAGCTGATACTTTATGCGCACACAGCCTACAGAAAATTAGAGGGAACATTGCTTGGAGCACTCATGGACAGCTTTGGACAGGTTCCTGAACTGCTGCAAGGGTTCCTAGGAGAGACCAGCCGAGGACCCAGCTATTTCTTTCGTCAGGTATATGCCCATGTAGTTGGTAGGCCTGGATCTAGCTGATGAGCATCGAGCCCAGGTAGCACTCTCTGACGAAGGTGTCCAAGGTGCGGGCCTCTCTACCCAGGGGGTCTGAGGAGTGCATCTTCTGGCTTTTCAGCCAACACATAGCTGACTCCACCACCATGGAGTTATGAGGCAGTTGTGCCTTCTGAAAGGCAGGGCTCCAGTGGACTCAATATATTGAGTCGAGCCGCTTGCTCACAATGGGCACTGATGCCGGTGTTTCCCACATACGGAGCATGAGCCATTCCAGGATGGGCGGGATGGGGACCGTCAATGATTCCCTCAGTGGAGTCTCATATCATGTAAGCGCATTGTGTCATTGTCGCATTGTTCTGTTCACTGTGAACCGCACTGATTTTTAATAGCGCGGTATATAAGAAATATAAATAAATATTGGAGGATTTCTAGCTCCTCCATACTAGGGTCCTGCTATCTGTGGGCCCAGCTACAGACTGTGTTGCCGAGCGGAAGGGGAGATACACCAGCTAGAGAGTGTCAGCTGCCACAGGCATCTCCGTGGCCACTTACCCCCCTCCCCACAAAGTTGGAGTGGTGAGGTCCTCCAGCTCTATTTTACTGGGTTCCAAGGCCCCTGAGCCGTGGCCTGAAGGGGTGTGCCCAAAGGGGCAGGACACGCCCCTTTAAAGCCCTTCAGTGCCCTGATGAAGTTGGGAGGTAGCCCATAAAGGTACTGTTGGTTGATTGTATTATGCTTTTTTGTCTGAATGGGAAAAGGAAGGCAAAGAATGTGCCCAAACCTGCTTCTGTAGCCCAATCTATGGACAAGGTCATGGGACTGTTGGAGTAGCACTATGCAATAGGTTCTGGCCTGCAACTATCTATTGAGGGAGCATCACTCAGTTCAGCAGAAAGGATTCCTCCACCATTTCCAAACCCTCAGATGTCAGCCACAATAGTGTCAGACATTTCACCAGGTATTGGGGTCTGATCCTACACCACTGGCCCCCTTCAACAGCCAGTTTCGCTACCAGGAGGCGTTCAAGTAGCTTCAGAACCGTCTCAAGATATTACAATGAAGGACATGGGTTGCTATTGCTAATATAAATCTAAAGCTATCTAGCACTGTAATGTCACTTTGTGTTTTCTCTCAAGAGATGACTCAAAAATTACAAGAAGTAGATAAGCTGTTGGATGTGTGTAAAAATATTACTAGAATGGATGGTCAACTGTAATCTTTGCAGCAGACCAGTGTTTCTGCTATCAAAGATTCATCTTTACACTATAAATTAGAAACTTTGGAAAACTTTCTAGAGTTCATAATTTATGTTTCCTCAATTTTCCAGTAACACACTTATTGTCAGCTGAAATTCTTTTAGGTAAATACTTTAAGGAAGTGTTATTGCTTTCAAAGTTGGTTCCTATTCAGAAATGTTACTATTTACCAAGCAAACTTCAAAAGGAGGATGCCAGGGAGGGAGGAGAGGATGTTTTAACTCCTGTTAGTCAGGATCTAACGCGTTTTTTGGAGGACTCAGATGTGATATGTAGAAGGGCTACTTTGTTGGACTCTTTTCTATCTGTGGCTGACAAAATTAAGGTTTTTAAACCTTTCTTTAAATATAAAGATGTAATTTTCTATGGCCAAAAGTTGAATGTGCTCCCGGATGTTTCAAGGAACACTCAACTTCGTTGGAAACAATTTCTAGCCTTAAAGTCTAGGGTATTGGGGTCAGGTGCTACTTTCTTTTTGCATTATCCGTGCAAGTGTATTGTTGCATTACAGGGAATATATAATCTCAACTAGAAATTTTTTTAAACAAGAAAGTATACTGGAGTAACTGGAGTTTTAGTAATTAATTCCTTTTTTTTGTGAGAAGGGGGTTCCCCTTATATTTTTAAGGTTTTGCTTTGTTTTCCTTTTTAGCTCCTCTTTCTTCTCTTGGTGTGGCCACTGCTGAAATTTTGGAGCGTTTTCTGTTTGTTCTATGATTCATATGATGAACTAGCATTTCTTGCTGGATTATTTAATTGTATATGTTGCAAAAGCTTAATTAAAAAACAAAACAAACGGGTACTGAAAACCAGTGCTCAGTTTCTTCTTGCACACTAAATAAATCACTCAATTTTTACTCCCAGTGCAGTAAGTTAGTATGCAAATGACAGTAACATTAAAAAATGTGCACATAAAATAAATTGTATGCAGCCACAATATGCACCATTTTCTACACCGGGCACTAGGTGCACAAATGTGACTTTTTCATGCAAAAAGGTTATTGCAGGAAATGTTTATGTGCATAAAATCACATTTTTGTGCACAATTACAGATTTGCTGTAATAGCCATTATATTCTACTCACAGAAATTCTGATTATATTGGGTATGTTTACCATACTTTTTATGACAGTAAAATGTGAAAACGAAAAAAAAAAGAAGATATCCTTTCACAAACAGAAACAACCTAAGGAACAAAGGTGAAAGTAAGATGCAGTGGTACCACAAACCAACAGACCAGCCCAAAAGAAAATGTTCACATTAAAACTGTAAATATCAGCTTTCGATAAATAAATCTCAGCCTGCCATAAACAAGTATAGTCATATACCATGATGTGGTACTTTCATTAGACTATGGGGATTATTTTAGAAGCCCTATTTGTGTTCTGGATATCTAAACACGTACACAGAGATTTCCAAAAACACAGAGACATCCTTGGACCACTTTAAAAGCTGGTTCTGTGGCTGTCCCCGGTGTAAGGAAGTCCAAATCTGAATGGGGGTGTGGCAGAGGCATGTCCGGAGCATTACCAAGAACCCGGATGTCCTTGCTTGATTGTGGGAAGACCCTCTATGTCCGATGCCGAGACCAAGTTTATACGTGCTCTGGATACAAATAGGTAGCAGAAAAGTGCTCATTTTGCCTGCCAAAGATGTAGAGGGAGTAGAGAAAGAGGTAAACTCCTATAACATATGTAGCCTGTGTTGACAGTGAATTCTGCTGGGGAAGGGGGCTCCTATGTTGTTTGCCACACCACTGGATGTCCCCATATGCAACTTTGCATGTGCTAGATGTCCCTACCCCGCTATTGTGTAGCCAGGGCGTCTAGGTGGATAGGGCTGCAAAACGTCCACATCAGGGATGTCTGTTTCTAAAACTGGGCTGAAACATAGACATAGACGTCCCCAATGTTTTTCTGCATGTTGTCACCCTGCATGTCCCTTACTGTACTTGGACATCCTTTCTAAAATTCCACTTTATAAGGGCAATTTTATAAAGAAGCATCTATGTAAGCTAGTATTTTATAAAACAGCACTTAAGTAGCAGAAATCCTACCTTACACCCTAAAGCTGATGTAAATGCCAGTACTTAGATATTTGCAAAAACATGCATAAATTATAATAATTTTATATTCTATGGTCTTATATGGTCCACTAATGCTCTACCCACACTCCACAAATGCACATGCCCACTGGCAAAGTACACACCATTAAGCAACACACGCGTTATTATGCAGTTTGCTACTTTATAAGAGGTCAATAACACATATGCATGGCTAGCGTATGTGAATAAATGACTAAAATAATCCCCAGTTAAGTGCATACTTGGCACCTAAAAGCACATGCCCCCTTATAACAAAAATTAAAATAAGAGAGGGAGCACCCAACCAATATCAGACAATGAGTCAATATTTAAACCTGGCAGCAAATGTATTTTTCAAATATCAGCCATGAGGATTAAAAAAAATATACAAATTTAATAGTGCTATATGGACAGGTGGTCGCACTGAATATACATGAAAGGTGCTCACTGCCAAGATATATATGTAGAACACTGATATTCAGCTACTCTACATACAGCTGAGCAGTATATTTAGGTGAAACATCCTCATTGTGCCCTCATATATTCAGAGAATGCTACTGAAAATTTATGGATAGAGCACCTACAGAATCTTTTACTAAATCCCTCTAAGACTTTTGCAATTAACAGGCATTTTTAATGCAGGGTAACTGCAAAGCCTCCATGATAGCTGTCAGAGGTATGACATGTGGGGAGGCAGGCGGTCTCCCACACCATGTCGAGGCATGCGCCGATGAACTCCAGGGTCTGCACTGGCTCGAGGTGAGACTTGGCGTAGTTGACCAGGAAGCTGAGGCACTCGAGAAGGATCATGCACAATGCCACCAGGCAGGCTTCGCCAATCGAGGACCCCATGATGAGCCAGTTGTTGAGGTAGGGGAAGACAGGTATGTCCTGCCACCTGAGGAAGGTCGCAGCCATGGAGAGGCACTTTGTGAAAATCCACGGCGGGGACGCCAGCCCGAAGGGGAGCACTCTGTACTGGTAGTGCTCCCCCTGCACCCTTAAGCACAGGTATTGCCTGTGCTAGGGGTGAGCTAGATGTGGGCATAAGTGTCCTTGAGGTCCAAGGAGCATAGCCAATCACCCTGCTGAAGAAAGGGCAACAGGATGCCAAGTGATAACATTTTAAACTTCTCCTGTACAAGGAACTTGTTGAGGTTTCTGAGGTTGAGGATGGGGTGCAGGCCCCCTGTCTTTTTCGGGATGAGAAAGTAGTGGGAGTAGAACCCCTGATCTCGAAGGTGCTGTGGTACCTTCTCGACTGCCCGCTGGGCAAGGAGGTTGGACAATTCCTGCTGCAAGAAGGTCTGGTGTGTGAGGAGCCAAGTAGGCTCCACTGGGGAGAATGAAGGAGGACGCCTGTCCAGGCGGAGACGGTATCTGTCTCAGATTACCCGAAGGACCCAGGTGTCCAACATAATCGACACCCGCTCTGGGGCGAACAGGGACAGATGTCCCCCCACCGGTGGAAGAGCTGCCAGGGGGCGAGAGGCTATGCCAATGGTGTCAAAACCCCTGCGCAGGCTGGGGCGGTGTTGGCAGTTGGGTCTTAGGCCCTTTAGGTTTACGGTGGCCATGTGCACCTCCCTTATCCTGTGTTCCGGGAGCCGGTGCAGAGGTGGGTGGGAAAGGTGGATAACCCTGGTAAGGGAGCCCTTTCCTTTGGAAGAATAGCTTTTTGAGCTGCTGCTTCTTCCTAGGATAGGAGGAGATTTTGCGTGAGAGAGTTTGAGATACGAACTCTGTTTCTATCTCAGCAGCCTTATCCTCCATACTATTCACCAAGGCAAGGGACGTCCAGGAGCTTCTCACGTACAGCTGTTCACCAAGGCAAGGGACATCCAGGAGCTTCTCTTGGACCCACTGCTCCAGGTCCGAAGACTGGAGCCATGCCTGGCACCGGACCCCGATGCCAGCCACCGCCACCCAGGCGGAGGGCTCAATCCCTTCATATGCGGCACGGGAGAGGTACTTCGAACACTCCGTGATGGATTTGAGGAGGGTCTGGAACCTTAGGAGGGGTTCACCCCCGAGGCCCGCAGCAAAACCACCAAGCTCATTGGCAAGGTCCCACAGGAACATGCCTATATAGAGTTGGTATGCCTGGATACAGCAAGTGAGCATGGAACCTTGATAGGCCTTATGCCCCTGGGCATCGAGAGCTCTTGACTCCCTACCTGGGGGGTACCGAAGAGTGAGACTACGGGCTCTTTTGCTTCCGCATTGCCGACTCCACAACCATGGAGGTGTGCGGGAGCTGAGTCTTCCGGAACCCCAGGCCACACTGAACTCTATACATGGCGTCGAGGTGCTTGCTCACAATGGGGACCGAAGGAGGTGTCTCCCACATGTGAAGGAGCAGACGTGACAATATGGGGGGAACCAGGACTGTAAGAGATTCCCGAGGCGGGGACTCGTAATGTAGAATATAGAGCTCCTCAGCTTGCGGTTCTTCTTCAGTCTGTGTAGCCAGGCTGAGGGCCCATGCCATGTCCCGCACGAATGCCAGGAACTATGTGTCCTCGGGCGGCGAACACCTCTGACAGGCAGGCGGGGACGGGTCCGAAGGGAGGTCTCTGTGGGCATGGGTCTCTGGAGAAGTATCCCCATCCGACTCCCAGCCCGAGAGGTCTGAGGAGTTGTCCGACTCGGGCAGGTCACCCTGTCCAGAGGCCAAGGTCCGTTTGGAGCCAGAGGCCTTGGAGGATCACGCACCCAAGGATTGGGAAGGTGAATGAGACCGACGCTGAGGACTCTCACGAGGCCTATGGCTCTCGGGGGTTTCCAGGGCGGATTTTCATGTCCCTCTTGAGGGAACCTCGGTCTCAAGGCACGGGTCAGCCGTGCTGGGCACGAGCGCCTGCTGAACAGCTAGAAAGGCAGAAACGCTGTGCTCTAGTGCCAGCATTCGGGACTCCCACGGAGGGTGTGGGACCCTGCAATGCAACACCGGGGTTACCGGGTCTGGCATGGAGGAGAAGAGGGGGTCCTCACCGGGACGGCCCTCAGGAGACCTGACGCCACTGCCGGAGGCCTCTGTATCTTGTAACACCGAAAATCCACCCTATAGCTTTAAGACACAAAAAGCTGAAGAGTTCAGCACAGACTCTGACAGAAAGGGAGAGAAAAAGTTGCATAATTGCTATAGGCAACCAGAGCAGGCTGAGGCACGAGACCTGAAGGCACGCCCAGCCAACAGACACTCCCCAAACACTGAGGGAAACACTCTGCACATGTGCAGGAAAACGCCCCTAACTCTGCATAAGAAAGCAGGCAGGCAAGCAGAGTTAGTTCAGGAACGGGCCACTGTTCAGGAGCAGGCCAGAGAGCAGGATCCTTATTATGCTCGAGTCCAGGAGAGAGAGAATCCAGGAAGAGAGGCTGAATGTGATTCCTGTATGATTTCTGACGAAGGTTTTGAGGACACAGAAGCAGAAAGCATTTGTGAAACCTGGCAGGTTAGAGAAAACCTGAAACCCTTCAACAAAAGGTCAGAGTATTTTCAGCCTAACCCTGTTTATTGTGAGGCCTGGAATAAGAAGCCAAGCAGGGCTGGGAGACAGAGCAGGAAGCCATTCTCCAGCCGTGAGCTTAACCACAGAAAGCCCTTTGCAGTGACGCAGGAGGGATTTCCCAGAGACAGCAGTCAACGGGGAGAGTGCAGAACAGCTGGTAGGAAACTCTTTACTAATGAAAGCCAGAAGCTTTTAAGATATCCACATCCTTGTGAAAGAGATAGTGAACTGCTTCAGGATATATGTATGAATGAGGAACCTGAATGTTTGTATGTAAAGCCTGGCAGAAAACTGACAAGAGCAAAGTTCAATAGAAAGATTGCAAAGCAGTTTTATCAAGGCTCAGATAATTATCTACCTTACCGTGAGGAGAGTATTGAAGAGAGACCAGTCACTGGCTGGAGGAAGTTACAAACTCTCTGCCATAAGGAAGACGAGGCAGTTGAGGAGCCTATGTGCATTGACCAAAATGAATGTTTGTCTTATGATGAAAAGATGGACTGTTCTTTATTGATTACTGAAGAGACCTCTCTACGCTGAAAGCAGATAAGCCTGCTAGAGAGAACAAGTCTGCACAGAGGAAACTGCCCAGGTGTTTACCTGAATTATCTATTTTGCTTTGTCATTTGATTTGTTAAGCAAGAAGCTGTACTTTTCTTTAACCATTTGTTTATGCCAGAAGCATGGCTATCTTTTGAGTTTGGAAGTTGTATCATTTTTGGAAATCCAGCAAAACCCCGGGAGGGGAATAAATCCTTGTTTAAACCTGACCCTCAAGTCGCAACTACACTTTCTTTTAATAGAAAGGTCAGGGCCAGTAGCGCACTAAGCTAACCAACACTAGTTTAGCCTCTGCTGGTGACATATAAAATGGCGTAGTTGGCAGGATTTTTGAAAAAAAAAAACAATACTACTACCCAAAGTTTTTCAAAAGAGAAACAGATTGGCTGAAGAAGAAAAAAAAAACCCACAGCAGCAAAGGAAATCCTGAGAGGAAGAAAATCCTGATACTGAGAGGACATCCACAAGCTGACCGGACGGAGGTGCAGAGAACCTTTCTCAAAATAAGATCCTTCACCGTGCTAAGGTACAAGTGGCTGGGCACGGGTGGTAAGGATTGTGGAGAAAGGGGGAGAGAGATATCTGGATAAAAGCAGATAGGGAGGAAGAACTATATTGTGTGCCGCACTTGGTGGGCCCTCTGTTTTTTCTCGCCTATACAGGTATACCGCAAGTGCCAAGATGGATCCAAAAGAAATGATGCAATGGATAGAAGAGCAGTGGAAGGCACAAAGTGAGCTGGCACGACAGGCCCAGGACAGGACTATGGCAGCACTGGCTGCGCAACAAAAGCCCCTGTTGGACTTGGTGACCATGCTACTGCAGCGGACATCCACTACTACGGCTGCGGAGGAAAGTGTACCGGTACCAGCGGCGGTAGGAGTACAACACTATGGTGCATTGGCACTAGGACCTTTACAAAAAAGTGATAACTTTGATGATTATTCGGACGCATTCGAGCGAATCGCTCAGGCGGCTAAGTGGCCCCTAGACCAATGGGCAGTCCGATTCGCCATGTCGTTAACTGGAGAGGCATTGGCGGCCTATAAGGCGATGCCCGCTGGCCTAGTGTCCAGTTACCCAGATGTAAAATTGGCAGTTCAAGATAGGCTAGGTCTAACACCTACACATTATCGCCGACTTTTTAGGGAGGCAAGGCTCTTGCCCCAGGAGACACCTAAAGCTTTAATGCAAAGATTGAAAGGTTTAGCAGCAAAGTGGTTGGCTCCAGAAAGGGCCACGATAGAAACCTTAATGGATGCGGTGCTGCTAGAGCAGTACTTTGAAGCTGTACCCGCCGAAGTAAAAGCTTTCCTGCTGTTACAAAAATGTCAGTCCACTAGAGAAGCAGCGGAAATGACCGAATGCTATTTTGAAGCTGCATTGGCCAGGGCTTCTAGAGATAGTATGATGAGGGTAACAGGCATGGAAAAGATGCCTGGTATAAGGAAAGCTTGTGCTTCTAAGGTCCCAAAAGAAAATGTAAAAAGCTATAATAATGTGATCAGATGTTTTCACTGTGGAAAAAATGGTCATGTGCGTAGGGACTGCAAAGAACGTGTTGCCCTAATTGTAGCGGGAGAGAAGGACCCTGGGGGAGGATTTCTTATAGACGTCCGAGTAGAGGGTGTAAAGGCAGTCGCACTCCTTGATACAGGAGCCGACCAAAGTATGGTCTCCTCCAAGATGTGGCAGGCCATGTTGACTAATAATCCTTTGGTACTATGCCAAATACCCCCTTCTGTGCGTATGAAAGGTATGGATGGAATCCCCTCTTATTATTCCTTGTATGATGTGGTGGTAGAAGGACTAGGTAGAAAAGAAAAGATACCTGTAGTGGTGATCCCGAACCTTCCCAGGGAAGTGGTGCTAGGCAGGGATTGGCCCTCCTTTCAAAAAGCTCTTAAGGAAAAGTTAGACGAAAGGGTAGGTCTAGTTTCTACTAGGTCCCAACGTAAGGTCTCAGAGGCAGGGACAGGTCCCATAGCGGAGCCAGATGAAGAGCCCCAAGATAAGGACGTAATTCCAGAGCCAGAGCCCGACCAAGATGAGGAACCCCAGAATATACTCCCCTCTAATGAAGAGTTAATTGACCTTCCCAAAAAGATTAGGAAGGATAGGGCAAGACGAAGGCAGGAGAGAAGACAAAGGTCGCAGGGAAGAACAGACCTGGAGGCCGGGGAGGGTTTACCTTGGGTGCCAGCAGAGCTGGTAAGGAAATTCCCTTCCTTCCCCAAAGAACAGCAGGGGGATCCCGCATTGAAAAGGGCATTCGAATATGCTCGGGAGGCCAGGACAATTTTGCCCAGGTTCTTTTTAGAAAGCGAACTACTATACAGGGAGAGTGCGGATCCCAGGACGGGGACGGTGCGAAAGCAATTGGTGGTACCAACTACTTTTAAATCAGTAGTGTTAAGATTGGCGCACGACCACCCTGTCGGCAGCCATAAAGGTGTCCAAGGGACATTGGACCAGGTGCTGGCTCGCTTTTACTGGCCGGGGGTGTTTAAGGAAACAACCCGGTATTGCGAGTCCTGTCCAGCATGCCAACGAGTTGCGGCTGCCAGGCCAAAGCCAGTACCAATGGTTACACCACCCACCATTGCAACCCCAGTGAGGAAGTTAGCCATGGATATTGTGGGCCCATTAATACGAACCCCAAGGGGCTTCCAATATATCCTGGTGATCATGGATCACGCGACCAGGTTTCCGTGGGCAATACCCCTGCGCAATATTTCAGCACGGACAATCTCAATAGAGCTCATAAAGCTATTTTGTGAAATTGGCTTTCCTCAGGAGATCCTAACGGATCAAGGAACCAATTTCACCTCAAGACATTTAGCTATGCTTTGGGACGCCTTCGGGATAAAACATATCCGCACTTCGGCGTACCACCCCCAGTCCAACGGGTTGGTGGAACGCATGAACCAGTCCCTAAAGCAAATGTTAAGGCGGAGCTTAGGAGGTAATATGGTGGAATGGGACAATGTCCTCCCATTCGTCCTGTACGCCTGTAGGGAACGCGTGCAGACATCGTTGGGTGCATCACCCTACGAACTCCTATTTGGTAGGACCCCGAGAGGTATTTTAGATATCCTTCGGGAGCAGTGGGTTGCACCGGAGGAGACAAAAATAGGGGTACCCCAATTTTTAAAAGACCTCAGGAACCGTCTAGAACGGACTTCCCGAGTGTCTATGGACAATCTGCAGGCCAGCCAACGCCGGCAGAAGAAATACTATGACCGGGGAACTAGAGCCAGGAAGTTATCCATAGGGGATAGAGTGGTAATCCAGGTAGCGAACGCTGGTCCAAAGTTCGAGGCCAGATGGAAAGGCCCGGCCAAAATAATTGATCAGGTAGGTCCTGTGTCCTACAGGGTGGAGCATGAAAATGGGCGCCACCAGACATACCACTTAAACCTGCTGAAGCCTTGGAGGGAGAGGTCAGCAGATGTAAGACTAGTGCAGGTAGTGAGCGAAAGGTTCCGCTCGGATAGAATTACGCGCTGTCCGACGGGGACGTCAGCAGCTCGTAATGTCTTAAGAAGGGGGATGTGTAACACCGAAAATCCACCCTATAGCTTTAAGACACAAAAAGCTGAAGAGTTCAGCACAGACTCTGACAGAAAGGGAGAGAAAAAGCTGCATAATTGCTATAGGCAACCAGAGCAGGCTGAGGCACGAGACCTGAAGGCACGCCCAGCCAACAGACACTCCCCAAACACTGAGGGAAACACTCTGCACATGTGCAGGAAAACGCCCCTAACTCTGCATAAGAAAGCAGGCAGGCAAGCAGAGTTAGTTCAGGAACGGGCCACTGTTCAGGAGCAGGCCAGAGAGCAGGATCCTTATTATGCTCGAGTCCAGGAGAGAGAGAATCCAGGAAGAGAGGCTGAATGTGATTCCTGTATGATTTCTGACGAAGGTTTTGAGGACACAGAAGCAGAAAGCATTTGTGAAACCTGGCAGGTTAGAGAAAACCTGAAACCCTTCAACAAAAGGTCAGAGTATTTTCAGCCTAACCCTGTTTATTGTGAGGCCTGGAATAAGAAGCCAAGCAGGGCTGGGAGACAGAGCAGGAAGCCATTCTCCAGCCGTGAGCTTAACCACAGAAAGCCCTTTGCAGTGACGCAGGAGGGATTTCCCAGAGACAGCAGTCAACGGGGAGAGTGCAGAACAGCTGGTAGGAAACTCTTTACTAATGAAAGCCAGAAGCTTTTAAGATATCCACATCCTTGTGAAAGAGATAGTGAACTGCTTCAGGATATATGTATGAATGAGGAACCTGAATGTTTGAATGTAAAGCCTGGCAGAAAACTGACAAGAGCAAAGTTCAATAGAAAGATTGCAAAGCAGTTTTATCAAGGCTCAGATAATTATCTACCTTACCGTGAGGAGAGTATTGAAGAGAGACCAGTCACTGGCTGGAGGAAGTTACAAACTCTCTGCCATAAGGAAGACGAGGCAGTTGAGGAGCCTATGTGCATTGACCAAAATGAATGTTTGTCTTATGATGAAAAGATGGACTGTTCTTTATTGATTACTGAAGAGACCTCTCTACGCTGAAAGCAGATAAGCCTGCTAGAGAGAACAAGTCTGCACAGAGGAAACTGCCCAGGTGTTTACCTGAATTATCTATTTTGCTTTGTCATTTGATTTGTTAAGCAAGAAGCTGTACTTTTCTTTAACCATTTGTTTATGCCAGAAGCATGGCTATCTTTTGAGTTTGGAAGTTGTATCATTTTTGGAAATCCAGCAAAACCCCGGGAGGGGAATAAATCCTTGTTTAAACCTGACCCTCAAGTCGCAACTACACTTTCTTTTAATAGAAAGGTCAGGGCCAGTAGCGCACTAAGCTAACCAACACTAGTTTAGCCTCTGCTGGTGACAATCTGTACGAGGTACCTTTCGAGGCCGCTCCTTGTCCGACTCTCAGGAACGCCATGGAGGACTGAGTGACCGAGCACGGGAGCTCCCGCACTTATCCAGAGCCCCTGACAAGGCCTTCTTCTTCTTACGCCACTCCACTTCAAGGGACCCCTAGTTGGAGTGCCGCCGAGAACACGGGACTGAAGTGGGGGATCCCACCAGTGGAGGGGCGACCGAAGGTGCCATCGAGGATTCCGGGGCCACTTTCCGGAAAATGTCATCGGACCTCTGCTTATGACTGAGCAGGGCCTTGGAAGACATGTTCTTGCAAAAAGAGCAGTGCTCCGGGTCATGGTCGGCCCCAAGACAACAGTCATGGGTGTCCATGAGCGACATGTTCTTGGAGCATCTATGACATTTTTTAAAACCGGTGGCCATAGGGGCAAAAAGGACCCCCGCTAGGTCTAAGACCTTTGCAGCCAGCGGTTGGAAGAAAAAAGGAAAGGAGAGCAAGGGGGGACGGAAGAGAACCGGTGCAACCGGAAAAAACACTGCCCAGGGGCCAAAAATAAAACTTTTTCTGAGGGACAAGGACGTGCATCCAAAGGGCTCCGCGGAAAAAGGGAGACTGAGCAAGATGGCACTTTGGGCGGGAAGAGGACCACGCATGCGTGGCAGCCATCCCAAATGCTTTGAAAGTTGGGGAATTGCTCTGTGGGGGGCACGGAGCCCCGACGGACGGTGCCGACGTCACCCATAAGTGAGGACTGACTTCCTGCTTGTTCCTGGAGAACCCTGAACTAGCATTGCAGGTCCCCAAAGGATGCATAATATTGCTGAGCAACAAATGTATGCCCATTTGGGGCTTATGGCCTATAAGTACACTCAATTTGCTGCTCTGCACTACCATTTTCTATATCCCTCCCCATGAAGTCTGCTCTTCTGTTAGATTGCTTCCATCTGTGCCCTTCTCTTCTACTGCCAAATCCAGACATCACTCCTTGCACCTTGCAACTCTTTATGCCTGGAACAAACTCCAAGACATTACAGAATCTCAATCCTAGCACGCCTCTCAAACAGCCCCATTTTGTATATTGTGGTAAGGAGGGTGCAGCCCAGCTAGGGAAAACTGAAAAAAAGAAGAATTTCTCTTCTTTACGGGGGATGGGTGCACAAAATCACATACTCCATACTAAAAGCCCTGAAAGGAACCTAGGGGGCAGAGCTAAGGGTAAACCAATCCCAGTCCACAGGACAACCCTGCATAGGAGTAGGAGGTCCAAGTGGGCGGAGCCAGGAAGGGAGTTGCCCTGCTCAGCAGTTAACAGGGAGAAAACAAACACAAGAGGGAGAGCCAGTTGGAGTTTGGAAGGGGCTTTGAGAAGAAGGTCCAGGAGGAATTCAAGAGCAAGCACAAGCGGCAGTTGCAGTTCCAGGCCTAGCCCAGTTCTCAGAAGGCACAGACCGGAAAGTTCTGTGGCCAAACTGAAGAGAAGCTTTGCAGCCAAGGAGAACAGCAGAAGGAGGAACCACTATAGAGGCAGTCAAGAAAGGTACGCAGGGACCAAGCATTGCCAGCAGGATAGTTCTTGCTCTGACTCAGAGGAGACTGTCATACCCCAGAAGGCTCAGCACAGAAAGAAATATCTCACTAGGGAAGTTAAACAGGAGAGACCCCCAAGAGACCGGCCTGGAGAAGGCAAGGCCAGCCACTGGGAGAGGCTGTTTAATCTGGTGAAGACTCTTAAGGAAGAGAGCCCGGAACACTTTCAAGGAGCACCCAGCTGTAGCTCAATAGAGAGCATGGAGGTAGGCCCTGAGGAAAGTGTTGTTAATTCTGATGTCTCTGAAATGGAATGCGAGCTGTGCACTAAGGTATTAGTGTGAGCTAGAAACAGTGGAACCTAAAAAGGTGGGCTGTGGTAGCCTAAAGACAGTTTCAGAAGCTGGAAGAGAGGGGAAAGCCTGAATGTAAAGGATTAAGAATCTCTCCTAAGAAGCTGAAACTGCAGGAGCTCAGTGGAGGTTCTAACAGCTGAAACTGTTTGTGTGTGGCAACAGCAGGGTTGAAGCTGATACCTCACTCACTATGTGAAGAGTTTTAAAATGCCTTTTTCTTCTGATGCTAAGGTTAAGCAGTTGCAGTAAGGAACAGGAACTGGTATGAGTTTGTCCAAGGTTACACTGTTTTGGACATTTTGATTTCTGGGAGAAATTATCCTGTATTTTCTTTTTGTCTGGAGAAACAAAAGTTATGCTTGAAGAATTTTATGTTCATCACTTACCAGCATGGAAACCGAATAAAATTTCCTGTGCGCTTTATTAACCACTTGGCTCTTCTTTTCGTACACAACTACAAATATCCTAGAAGGGATATCAGATGGCCAGCCGTCCCTACTAGGCAACCGCCTGGTAGGGGCGCGAGCGTCACAATATATTGTGACACCGAAGGTCTGCCCTGTGCCTTTAAAACACAGAAATCTGCTGGGTTTAGCACAGATTCTGACAGGCAGGGAGATCAAAAGCTTCCCAGTTACCATGGGCAACCAAAGCAGGCTGAGACACGAGGTCTGAAGGCACGCCTAGCTAACAAACACTCCCCAAGTAATCAGGAGAACAGTTTGCACATGGGCAGGAAAACGCCCCTAAACCTGTATAAAAAACGTATAAAGCAAACAGAGTTAGGTTTTGAAGATTTGGAGGATCAGAGAGATCTGGAGGAGCTGGATCTGGAAGAGCAGGGAGCTCAGAGAGACCGAGGCAAGCAGGAAGTTCACGAGGAACAGGAAGCTTGGCAAGTAAGAGGAGACTTGCAGGTCTCAGACGGAGGTTCAGAATACTCCCATGCTGACTCTGTTTTATTTGAGCCTTGGAGCAGAAAGCCAAGGAGGGATTTGAAAAGGGAAAGAAAGCTATCTGCCAGCAGAGGGATTAATTACAGGAAACCCTCACCTCTGACGCAGGGAGATTTTCCCAGACACAGAGCTCAGTGGAAGGAACGGAAGGCAGCTGGTAAGGAACCATATATAAGTGAAAGGCAGAGCTGCTTGAAATACTTGCAACCTTGGGAAAAGGAAAGTAATTCAGTAGAAGATATTTGTATGAGTGAAGAAGATGAATGTGTGTCTCTAAAGCCCTGCAGAAGACTGCAAAGAGAAAAGTCTGTCAGGACCAGAACAGGGCAGTTTTATAAGCTATCTGGTAACTACCTGCCATATTGTGGAGAGGGCTGTGAAGGGAGTTCAGAAACTGATTTAAGGAAGTTCCAAACTCTCTGCCCTAGAGAAAGTAAGGTGGTTGAAGAGCCCATGATCACGGAGCCAAGTAGTTTAACTCCTTATATTGAAGACATGGATTGCTCATTGTTAATGACTGACATAAGTTCTCTGCGCTAGCTGAAGACAAGAGTGCCTTGTAGAGAGCTGAATGTGCCCAGAGGAAACTGTCAGCATTTTTACCTGGTTTCTGTTTGTTATAATCCCTGTTTTTGTTCAAGCAAGAAGCTGTGTTTCTTTTCACCCTCAGTTTTGCCAGAAGTATGGCTACCTCTTAAGTTCTTGTGTGTTGTACTGTTTTGAAAATCCAAACCCCGGGAGGGGAATAAAAATCCTTTTTCAACCTGACCACTCAGTCTCAACTACTCCTTTTCATATAGAAGGGTCAGGCCCAGCAGTGTGACTGGCTGCCTACGCCTCAGTCCAGCCACTGCTGGTGACAATATGTATATAGCTCATTATGTAAATAGTTCACCGATATAATCTAACGCACTGCCCCGCACACTACACTTCTCAGTTCTCACACTGCATGCTACAAACCACACTTTATTATTGATTTTGATTGATGTGCCACACTGCCTTGATTTAACGATAAGGCGGTATACTAATTCCTTCTAAATAAATAAAATAAATAAACAAACTACCTGACTCTGTATGTCAGGCTTCATCCCTGGTCCCTCTGAAATCCAGGCTGAGCGCTTATTCCATCGGTGCCACTGTTGGATCAGATCCACCTGAGCTCCCTTGTGTTTCCTTACCATTTCCCCTGGATGTATCCTATTCACAGCTGCTGTGTTGGCTGTCCCCGACTAGACTGTAAGCTCCGCTGAGCAGGGACCATCTATTATATGTGTCTGCGCAGAGATGAATATGCCTTGTGGTGTTATTCAACTGACCAGTGGTGGTAGTTGTAGTTGTGGTAAGGCCTTTTGGCTATGGCATCTGAGGCCCACCTATCTAGGTTCTGGCATTTCTCACAGCAGCTACACCTGTCCCATCATGGCGTATGTCAGTCTGTATACATCAGCTACCTGTGGGGCAACTCTGTCTGCCTTCACACAGTCAGCTTTGTGGCACTGCTCCCTTGGTCAGGGCTGTGTGGGCATGGGAGGGGAGATCCCTGTGCCATTACACCAAGTAGCCAGACTCCAGATATATCACCACTCTCACAGCTCTCATTGATCCTGACCTGAGAAGGGATGTAGGCCTCATGGGAGAATCCAGGGAATGATGGCACCATATCAGCAATGTCTCCCTGTGCCAGGTACAGCAGATGTATGACTACCCTGTCACACTGCCAACAACATCTGATCTAAGTAGAATACCCTATGTATAATAATCCAGAAGGAATCTGCATAAGATCCCAATGGCTAAATATTAGAACATATCCCTGTTAATAATAGGGACCCTCAGAATAAGGGCATTCAGAAGTACAAATAGCATGGATACATATTCAACAGCAACACCATTAGTCCCACAAAATATGCATTATGAGCATGCAATGGTGCCGCTTGCACTGTTGATGTGCCCTTCTTCTGAGGGCCCCTTATTGACAGGGATATGTTTTTACATTTAGCTAAAGTGAACCCTCTGAGTTTGACTGCCCAATCACACTGGCACTTGGTGAATCTGTGGTCATCCATACGGTCCAGGCCTTCATGCACCCCCTGAATTGCAGATGAAAACACCAGATCCCCCATACACCCCTCAAACCACACACACGTGCTCATTTTCTGTCACAAAAATATGATTCTGCCTGAACCTATATACATAACAGCTGATATAGCATAATTGCATGAGGTACCAGGACTACAAATATGACCCCCATTTCTCACCCAAAAAGGAATCCTTTCTCTGCTTATGCCCATATTATCCCTGCCTGTTCTGCCCTCTCCCACCCATGTTCTGAGATTCCTGTGCTAGCACCATGGGCGTGCATTTCAATAGTGTTTCAGGATACGGTTGGGGACGTTTTTGGCATATAAACATCCCCACAGCACGCACAAACCCCTTATTCGTGTTCTGAAATGACCCCCTTAATGTATAATTGTATTTACAGGGCTCTTTTATTCTGCTTTACATTATTTTCTGATATTTATATACTCCAGTGCAGGCACACTGCTGAAAAATAGCCATGATGGATACTCCCTCCTCTCCCCCATTAATATTTTATGCACTTTTGTAATTCAAAGAAGTCGCTTTCCTTTTGACAGTAAAACATGCTGCATTTGCCCAATGATGGTTAGAACCAAAAGGTGCCTGATCTTGCTCTCTCTTCCTTCTTTCTGTTTCAATGTCCCTGTCTTTCTTCTAATTTTAGCCCTCACACAAGAGTAAGAAGAAACACAGGTAAATCATGCTGGCTGGCACTAACGCTCATTTGTACTTTACCTCAGACCTGGAGTTCAATTGCAAGCATTAAAAAAGCAGATGTTAAACCTGTCAAGCTTATTTGGTTTTCTCAGAGGCAGTTTCTCCAAACGGGTTAGTTTTGCGCATACCATGAGCACCCTAGGGATGGACCCTACAGTTACTGCTTGGGTTGGAAATTGGGTGGGTGGGAGGCAACAACGAGTACAAGTAAATGGAGCTCACTCTGAAGAGAAGGATGTTACCAGTGGTGTGCCCCAGGGATCTGTCCTTGGTCCGATTCTTTTTAACATCTTTGTTAGTGATATAGCGGAAGGGCTGTCGGGTAAGGTTTGCCTCTTTGCAGATGATACCAAAATCTGCAATAGAGTAGACACCCAGGAAGGTGTAGATAACATGAGGAGGGATCTAGCTAAACTTGAAGAATGGTCTAGAATTTGGCAGCTGGGATTTAATGTTAAAAAATGTAAGGTCATGCATTTGGGCTGCAGCAATCCAAGGGAGCAATATAGTATAGGGGGTGAAGTACTTTTGTCCACTAAAGAAGAGCGGGACCTAGGCGTGGTTGTGACCTAGGCGGGACCTAGGCGTGGTTGTGACCTAGGCGTGATGATCTTAAAGTAGCTAAACAGGTAGAAAAAGCGACGGCAAAAGCTAGAAGGATGCTTGGGTGCATACGGAGAGGAATGGCTAGCAGAAAAAAGGAGGTGATAATGCCTCTGTATAAGTCTTTGGTGCGAACTCATTTGGAGTATAGTGTGCAATTCTGGAGACCGCACCTTCAAAAGGATGTGAACAGGATGGAGTCGGTGCAGAGGGTGGCTACTAAAATGATTAGTGGTCTTCATTATAAAGCATATGAGGACAGACTTAAGGATCTTAATATGTACACCTTAGAGGAAAGGCGGGATAGAAGTGATATGATTGAGATGTTTAAATACCTCCATGGCATTAATGTTCAGGGAGAGAGCCTCTTTCAACTGAAAGCAAGTTCTGCTACGAGGGGACATGGGATGAGGGTGAAGGGAGATAGATTCAGGAGTAATATGCGGAAATATTTCTTTACGGAAAGAGTAGTGGATCCGTGGAATAGTCTCCCAGTGGAGGCGGTAGAGATGAGGACAGTAAATAAATTCAAAAAAGCATGGGACAAACACAGAGGATCTCTAAAGGTAAAAAGGGGACTGTTGTAGTTGTTGATATGGAAGGACAGACTAGATAGGCCATGTGGTCTTTTTCTGTCATCATATTTCTATGTTTCTATGAGTCATGAAAACTCACTTCTAAGACAGGATATGTGGAGTATGTTATCAATCTCTCAAATTTACTACTAATGCTCAGCATAATACTTGCATCGTGCCAAAGAGAGCTTCCTTCTGTGAAGTGTATGGGTAATCTATCAAGGTGTGCTTGGAAAACTCCTCTTAATTAGGTCTGTGGCACCCAACACGATAGGAAATAACACTGTTTCTGCCCCATTTTCCTGGTCTCTGATTGCATTTCTTGGTACCTGAATATTTTCTCCCTCTCAATGTGATTCACAGAGTAGTCACTTGGAACTGACACCTCTATATCAATGCCATTCTGGTGTTTTTCTCCTTTACCACTATATCCGGCTTCCTCGCATCCAACTTTTTAATCGGTTGGAATGGGTGCATCCCAAGTATTCATAACCTCTTCATTCTCTGTAATTCTTTTAGGGTCATGATACCAGTGCTTTTCAAGCACAGTGATGTTATAGTGTTTACAGAGTTTCCAATGGATAAGGTGTGCTACGTCGTTGTGCCTTTCTGTACAGGAATTTTCTGCCATCAGAACTTCAGACAGCTATGAGCTGAGCCACCATTTCCAACTCTTTCCCACAGAATTGACATGTCTGCTTTACCAGTTTTTTCAATGCTCGCCGTAAACCATCTCGTCCATAAACCACTGTCCTGGGCTGCAACTATCAACCTCTCATCCTTCAGTTTCAGTTCACCTCTCCTTAGCCATTCATGTGTCCGTTCTTGATTGACAAAGAGTACCTGGAGTAACACTCTGTATTTCCCCCTGTATTTGTGCAACATGTATTGATCTGCACTGTAGAGTAAGAGTAATTACTCACCTGTAACAGGTATTCTCTGGGGACAGCAGGAATCAGTCCTCACATATGAGTAACATCAGCACCAACGGAGCCCTTGCAAAGGCATCACCCCAGCTTTCAAAGAAAGCCTTGGGAGATGCCACCATGCATGCATGGTCCCCTTCCTGCCCAAGGGTGCCATCTTAACCAGTCAGATGACATAGCTAGGACAGCAAAAAAGGGAGCAACTCCAAGGGTAGGAGGGAGCATTGTGAGGACTGATTTCTGCTGTCCCCGGAGAACACTTGTTACAGGTGAGTAACTGCGTTTTCTCTGGGAACAAGCAGGAAGTCAGTCCTTACATATGGGACTCCCTAGCTACAGGCTGCTGAAAACTCAGACAAAAATCACGGTTATCCTCAGGGGAAGCCGTGAGCAGTAGCAATTGTGTCCACAGGTGCAGACTGCAGTAGGACCCGTGTGTCCGAAGGGAATCAGCACTCCAGTAGCCCGAATACAAAAGGGCCAGAGGGTAGGAGGTGCCTAGACCCTGAAAAGATTACAGAGCATGGCCTGGCTGAAGGCACTGGTCCGTCGGGACTCCCTCTCCAGAACAGTAATGAGCTGCAAAGGTAAGAACGGAAGACCAGATGGCGGCCCGGCAGATGTCCATCATCGGGACGGATCACAGGTTTGCCACAGAGGCCGCCATGGCCTTGACATGGTGCACTGTGACCCAGCCATCCAGCAAAAGCCCCGCCTGCTCATAGGTGAGGGTGATACAGTCCACCACCCAGGTAGACAGTGTACATTTGGTCGCCGCATCCTCCAGCCTACTAGAGTCATACGAGAAAAAAAGCTGAGAAGCTTTATTGTGGCCTGGGTACACAGAATGTAGAAAGATAAGGCCATCTTACAGTCCAAGGTGTGGAGGATAGTCTCTGCCCTACTGGTGTGAGGCCTTGGGAAGAAGGTGGGCAGCACCACCACCTGATTGAGGTGAAAAGGTGATACCACCTTCGGAGGAATTTGGGGTGTGTGTGCAGCACAACCCTATTTTTGTAGAATCTGGTGTAAGGTGCCTCTGCCACTAAGGCTTGGAGCTCGCTTATCCTGCAAGTGGATGTGAGCGCAACCAGGAACACCACTTTCCATGAAAGGTATCACAGGTGGCAGGTATCCAAGTTTCAAAAGGCAGGCGAGTAAGCTGCGCCAGTACTACTTTGAGGTCCCACTTGGTCACCGGGGAGCGTACCCAGGGTTTTGCTAGAAGGAGTCCCCTCATGAAGTGGGTCACCAACAGCTAGGCAGAGAGGGGTTTGCCATCCACTGGGTGGTGATGCGCTGCAAGGG
The DNA here is from genome assembly GCA_033557465.1 of Ichthyophis bannanicus. Lineage (NCBI taxonomy): Eukaryota > Metazoa > Chordata > Amphibia > Gymnophiona > Ichthyophiidae > Ichthyophis > Ichthyophis bannanicus. The sequence goes on along the minus strand of CM066047.1, from coordinate 49,501,241 downwards.
CACTGAGGTGCACTCTGACGGAATTTGATTTGAGCCCAGAATGTGAGAGATGGAGAAGGCACTGCAGAACTAGCTGCACCGGCAGGAGAACGGATTGACTCTGTGCACCAAACTGAAAATATTGTGCCACTTGAAGGCATATGCTTTCCTGGTGGAGGAATTACAAGAAGCCAGCAGGATCTCCTCCACTTCTCCCGAGAGGATGAAAGGGGCTCGGTCACCCTTTCAGCAGCCATGTTGTCAGTGACAGGCACCCCAGGCTGGGTTGCAAGAGAGAGGCCCCCTCCTGTGACAGGAGCCCTGGGGAACTCCCCAATGGGATGGGAGTCTCCACCGACAGCCAAAGGAGTAGCAGAAACCATGGCTGCCTGGGCCATTGAGGGGCTATCAGGATCAGCGAGGCCTTGTCTTGGAGGACCCTGAATAACATTTTGGCAATTAACAGTGTGGGTGGGAAGGTGTGGGTGGGAAGGCATACATGAGACCTTCCGACCACGAGATAGGAAATGCATCGGCCACCACCCGGGAGGGGTGGGCTTACTGTGAGGTGAAAGAGCCGGCTGGCCACTCTGGGGTCCAGCTGCCACAGATGCGGCTGGAGGACCCTGCTTAATCTGTCGGCTAGTGCATTGTCTTGGCCCGGAAGATATACTGCCTGTAAGACTATGCCCTACTGGAATGCGTAGGAGCAGAGGGCCATAGCCTGGCTGCAGAGGGTGTGGGACCGCATGCCCTCCTGCTTGTTCACATAGAATGTAGCCATCTCATTGTCTGTTTGGACCAACACCGGTTGGTGCCCTAGGCGGAGGCAGAAGGCTCAGAGAGCTAGATGTATTGTCTGCAATTCCAGAAGGATGATCTTCTGGCTGCTCTCATCCTGTGACCAGCTGCCCTGGGTGCAGAGCTCCTCACAGTGGGCTCCCCATCCCAACAGGGAGATATCCATCATGAGAACCCTTAGGGGGCATGGAGTCTGGAAGGGCATCCCTGCCTCGAGGTACTGGGGGTTTTGCCATCAGGTCAGGGATTCCGCCAACTGGCGGCTCACTAAGACTGTCTTGGAGATGGCCTGTGTCTACTGGTCCCAAAGGCACCACTGTGCAGCCCTCATGTAGAGGCGGGTATCTGAGGTGACATCGACCGTGAAAGCCATGTGTTCAAGTAGGCTCAGCAGGAGCCAAACAGACACCAAGGGACAGTGTTGTATGTCCAGGGCCAGAGGCAGTTGTCTTGGTCCTCTGGAAGGAAGGCCTTTGCCTGGAGGGTGTTTAGCTTTGCCCCATGAACTCCAGACACTGTGTCGGTAGGAGGTGGGACTTGGAGTAGTTTCTTACAAGCCCCAAATACTGCAGGACCTGGATGGTACGTGCAGTTGCCTGCTTCTCTTTTGAGGCCGTGCCTCCCTTTGTCTTTCCCTACCTGGACGATTGGTTCATAAACACATCCTGGAGGCGGAGGAAGGCAGCCACGACTGGCAGACACTTGGTAAAGACTCTTGGGGCAACACCCTGTGTACTGGTAATGAATGCCCCCCACCATGAATCTCAGGTACTCCCTGTGGTTGGGGTGAAGATGTGTGTGCAAGCATCCTTCAGATCCAAGGATCATAGCCAGTCTCCCTGCTGGAGGTAAGGCAGCAATGTTCCAAGGGAGAGCATCTTGAATTTCTTCCTCACCAGGAATCTGTTCAGATCGCGCAGATTGAGACTGGGGTAGGCCCCCTGTTCTTTTTGGTATGAGGAAGTACCTGGAGTAGAACCCTTTGCCCCTGAGATGGTGAGGAACTGGTTCTGCCACTCTGTCCTTGAGGAAATCTGACAGTTCCTTTAATAGAAAGTCCAAGTGAAGGGGAGACTGGGGGGGGGGGGGAGCTCTCCCAGAAAGAAAGGGGGAGGTGTTGGGGCCAGGTGGAGGAGGTAGCCCTCTTTGACCATCTGGAATGCCCAAGAATCGGTGGTGATAGCTGGCCACCTTTGGGCATAAAGAATGAGATGTCCCCCTGTGGGCTGCTGATCTCCTTGGGGTGGAGAGGCTATGCCCAAGGAGTCAAAAGCTCCCCCCTGGTTGGGCCGGGGCTAATGCCAGGGTCTTGGGAGCCTTCTGCTTAAGAGGGCCTTGCCCATGTCCCTTGGCTTGCTGCCCTTGCTGGGGCGCTGGGGAGAACTGAAAGTATGCGTAGTTTCTGTAAGCAGCCCCTTTCCTCGGGTAGAAGGGCTTTTTCCCTGAGCCCTTCCATCGGGAGGGGGGGGCAGCAGTCTTCTTAGAGAGACAGGTCCTTGTCATCAACTTGGTCTCCAGCTCAGCAGCCTTGTTGGTCATGGGTCTTCCAAGGAGGTTCTTTCCTTGGCATGGGACGTCGACCAATTTGTCCTGAACCCACTGCTTGAGATCAGACAACTGTAGCCAAGCCTGGCATTGGGCACTGATGCCCAACGCCACTAATTGAGCCACCAACTCAAAGCCATCATATGCTGCCTGAGACAAACTTGGAGCATTCACTGACGGCCTTGGCCAGGTTCTTGAACCACTGCAGGGGTTCCTCAGAGAGACCAGCTGAGAACCTGGTAAGTTCCTTTGTCCCTTTGTTCCTTTTTCAGGTCTCTCAGGTACATGCCCATGTACAGTTGGTATACCTGGATCCAGTCAATGAGCAATCCCTGGTAGCACTTTCTGCTGAAGGCATCCAGGGTGCTTGCCTCCCTACCGGGGGGCACCGAGGTGTGTGTCTTCTGACTCTTCAGGTAACACATGGCCTGGGCTTCAGCAGGATCTCCTCTGTTTTTCCCCCATGGGCGCTCATAGGCTGGGAGTTGTGCAGCAGCTGTGACTTCTGGAAGCCCAGGCTTCAGCAGACTCGATACACTGAGTCAAGCCGCTTGCTCACCACTGGCACCGATGCCTTTGTCTCCCACATACAGAGTATTAGCTGTTCCAGGATGGGAGGTATGGGCAATGTAAGCAATGCCACTGGAGAGACCTCATATTGGAGGATTTCTAGCTCCTTCGTCCAAGGGTCCTCCTCCGATTCCGTTGGGAATGCTAAAGCCTTCGACATGTCCCTGACGAAATCAAGGAATGCCATGACACCAGGGCTCCGAAGAAGGGGAATCTGAGGGGATGTTGTGATAGTGATAGGTGTCTGGTGACTCCTCGTCCTCTATCTCCCATTCAGAATAATCCGTCATGGACTTGGGGGGAGGGGGGGAGGATGGCTCGTGGGCTCCTGGGCTGACTCCTGCCTGTGGCCCTTGGAGGCCTCACGGCTTGTGCCGAGCCTACTGGCTAGTGAAGATCGTGGCCCTGTGGAACAGGAACCGGATTGAGACCTCGGCTGAGGATCGACTCGAGGCCGAAAGACCTCGAGGATAACTCGGCCTCCAGGGACATCCTCGACATCGAGTTCCCGGTGGTCTGGGTGGAGGAACTGGTGGTACTGGACAACAGCGCCCACTGCTGGTCCATGAAGGCAGACAAGCTGCATTCCAGGACCACCATTCTGGGCTCCAGGTCAGAAGGCTCTGCAGCCATCGGCACGCGCATGGAGGAATCGGGCCTGATGCCAGTCCCCCCGAAGGGGAGTCCTCGACGAGGATGGTGTCAGGCGACCAAGGCCGGCCCGGGGTAGAGTCCTTCCAGGGGACCTTTGCAGACCGCTCCTTCTCTCATCCCTCAGACAAGTGTCTAGGACTGTGGGATCTGGCTCAGGACTTATCTGGCCCATCTGAGCCATCCAGGGATGATGCCTTCGAGGCCTTCTTCTTCTTCTTCTTGAGTTCCCTCAAGGGAGACCCCCTTTCCGAGGAACCACGGTGTCGGTTGGGGTCCATACGTCTACCAGATATTCCGCTGTTTCAGAGGCCTTGGCCTTCAAAGGTACCGGAGACTCCGGGAAAAACTTATTGTGTTGCTGCTGGTGGCTCTTGTAGGACATCTTTTTACAGAGGCCGAATGCTTTGGGTTATGGTCCAGCCCCAGGCAATGAAGGCCGCAGTCATGTGTGTCAGTTAGGGACATTATTTTGGCACACTGATCATACTTCTTAAAGCCACTGGTAGCCATGGAGAAAAAAGTATCCCAGAGAGGTCGAAGACCCGCGATGCTGCCAGTGAAAAAAAAAGTGTGAAGACGCTAAGAGAGGTAAAGAAAAGAAAAACACTAAGAACCTGAGACTCGATGCCGTGGCAACAGCTCGGGTGGTGGGAAGAATACCGGTGCACTACTGGAGGAGAGTATAAAACTCAGCTCGAGAAAATCAACTTTTTCCGGGAGAAGAGCAGACAGACGTCTGAAGGGTTCCATGGAAAAAAGGAGACTGGTCAAGATGGCCCCCTTGGGCAGGAAGGGGACCAAGTATGCATGGTGGTATCTCCCAAAGGCTTTCTTTGAAAGCTGGGGGGATGCTTCCTGAGGACTCCGTTGGCGCCGACGTCACCCATATGTGAGGATTCACTTCCTGCTTGTTCTCGGAGAACTAACCAATGCCTTCATTAGCATAAAATGTAAATGGCAATGTGCTAATGGCTACATGCATTTTTGTGTGCACTTTTGCATGCAGAAGTCCATCTGCATTGGGTCCTGAGCTGTACACAGAAAAATGAATGCACAATCCTGCGCCAGGCTTAACGTCCTTTATTACATCAGTCAGTGAGCCTTTTGATATTTGCTAAATTGACTACAATGAAGTATTGACCTGATAAGGGAAGCCAAGTGCCTCAGTATTTCCTTTATCCATTTATCCCTGTACTGACTTTTCTTCGTTTACCTTGGAAAGAGTTGCTCACAATTTCGGCACAAGAAAAACACAACAATAAAGCTCCAACCTCCAATATCTGGATGCAGCACATCACAAGCTTACCAGAACACTGATGACACACTAAGGGGTCTGTTTACTAAGCGGTGCTAGTGGCTTCTGTGCGATATCGGAGCCATGGCCCCATTGAATAAAACAGGGCTGCAGCTCCAATTTTGCATGGAAGCCACAAGCGCTGCTTAGTAAACAGACTCCTAAATGTTAGTGAAAGAACTTTCTGATCTCATCCTTCCCCAGATACACATAGATATGACTTTCTCTTCAATTTACATATTTCATTCCTAGTTGCAAATATTTCCTTTTTTTGGACAGATTGATATCTTGTTCATTCAACCAGGCTCTCGGGTGTGAAGAGAAACTGCTGTTTTTAATACAACTGGTACCTGATGAGAGCTCTTGCAGGTCAATGGCGCTTCATTTCCAACGCTCTGCAGTACTGGCACCCCTAGCTACATCAATGTTTGTTAGGAGTTTAAGGAGGAGGAGCAGAATGTTCCTGACCCAAAAGCATGGAAAGTCCACAGTCTCAAAGAAATGGTCCTGTGTGAATGTTCAACATTATTACATTATTCTGGATGATAAGCATCTAAGTAAATAGATTTTTTAGCCCTGGTAAGAAAGAGCAAAACCTTCATCAGCTTCAGATTAGGCAAGCTTACCTGTGACAATGGTGACTTGGTGGGAGTAATAAATATTCCAGTAGAAGCTACCAGAGATAGTTTATCCATGTTTTGCCAACAGTTTTGAGCCCTTTTCCTTAATGGAAGTTTTGGGATGTACTTGGAAACAAAGGGACTGGAATAAACTAGGGATCATTAAGACTTAACTTGCCTATCTTCATATGGGTATGGTGAACTCCACCCAAGCAAAATCTTCAGAAGTAGATTTCCCCACGTTAGGGACTCTTTCAAATGTGATGCCAAGGGGTCCTTAACTTCTGCCACTGAGTGATGGGATTAAAATTTCTCTTTTGTTTTTTGCTGTCCTCCTACTGACATGTACAAGACAGCTGTATATAAACATATTAAGCAATTGTATATTTAAAAATAACACACACTACACTAACATTTCTTAAACACAGATATTTTAGAATGGCAATCTACATTCAAAACGTCAAACATTTACATTCATGATGGAACATGGTGACAATGCAAACAATAAAATCTGTTTAGCAGAGAATGTGGACTATGTTTCCATCTTTTTAAGAAACAGCATATTTTTTAAAAAAGGTTTTCTTTACACTTTTCTTTCTATGGAAAAACATGTACATTTCAGACAAGAATATGCACACAAACAGAATACAATGAATTAAAAGAGGATTTACATTATATGGACAAACCAGATAAGAATAAAGCATAACTGAATGAAAGAATGAAGGATGCAATGAACTGACCGACAGATAACAGGATAAAAAGTGGCAAATGATGTTGCAGCCAAAAGGCAAAATGATTTATAGGGTCAAGCTTTCACTGCAAGAAACATAAGAGCTTAGTTTTCATTGTTTCATTGCTTTGAGTATTCTAAAAATGATGCTATCTGAAACAAAGTTTTGAAAAAATATGCACACTTGCAGATTTTCTGACATAAGATCTATTACAAATACATTTTTACCTGTAGTATCTAAATTTTAATTTAAAGATGAGAATGGCAAAAATAAATCAGTTTAAATTTACCACTAATAAATCTGTTATAATATTAAAGCACAACTGTCACAGCCAAGAAAGAAGCCACTGTAAAAAGGGTAATGGAACTTCCAAGTGTAAGAAAATACAACAGATTTACAGCATCAACTAATGGGGTAAAATTTATTAACTTCTGGTTGGATGATGATCCCTGAAAAAGATTTCTTAAATGTAAAAACATCTCAAATTATTCCCCTCTTACTGTGACACAAAACACAGATAATCTGATACAGATAATAAAATCCAAGATTATTTTTTTTTTTTTTTACTATCTGAGTGTCGAACCTGACTTTGACTTCTGTCCTCTCCAGACAATCGTTTTTCATTTTCTGATCTTTGCTTCAGTAATGGAACCATAGGAGTGCCAATATCTACTTCACCTTTCCCTTTAAAAAAGTAGGAAGAATTAAGAAACGTTTGAACATACCTTCCTTCTTCAGATTTTCGAGACTGACTAAAAATACCTTTTTCTCTGTCTCGCTCGTAGACTATAGAAGGAGTCTTTGCATTTGGAAGCTGCTCTTCAGTGCAAAGAATGGGATCTTGTACAGGTTTAGGGATTAGATGAATGCCAGACGTGGGGTAGGAAACTTCTTTGGTACATGAGCTGCTTGATCTGACTCTGAAAGGCAAACTGAGGTCAAGTGGTTGCACTGAACAAATCGTAAACCTCTTAGCATGGCTGATGTGAGAAACTAATAGTGAAGAACTAAGAAAGTCATCAGTCTGCGTTGCTTTCTCTTTTGTAACTATTCTTTTCTTCCTACTAGTGGATGATAACCTGGTTTCAGCAATATGGCACTGCTCAATAGCTTTTAATTTCTTGGAAGGTGCCTGAGAAAACCACTGCATCCTGTCCATAGGACTATGGTGTTTGTAGTATTCATCTACATGCATCTCCTTGGTATCATTATGAAATGATGAACTGCAACTATCATTGCTTGAAACCTGGACTGGTCCAAACGACTTCTGAGTTATGAAAAGATCTTGACTGAGATCAACACTGCTACATGCTTCCTCAGCTTTTATGGGCGAATACTTTGTATGCTTCAGATCTTCCATATTGAGTTCATCTTCCAAGTCATCAGATTTTATTTCTGGAGCTTCCAAATCAGGTGACAGAGAAGGTGCCGAGCTATATGGACAGGCTTTTAATTCATGGCAGCCAGTTGCCAATGAATCACAAGCAGGGATGGCTTTGTGAAGCTTATTAAATGTTTTTAAGTTTTCAGTAACAGAGCTCTGGAAAGTAGGCTCAGGAACTTCAGCAGGGCAAATAGTTTTGAACGAGGACACATCTTCACAGCAATCATCAACAGTTTGTTCAGTTTCTTCAATGAAAGTAAAATTTTGGGAAGGGTAACTGCAAAGGTATTTATACAGTCTCTGCTGTCTCATCTGAGATTTATTTATCTGCAGTGGCTTAGGGCTTGTCCAGGGTTTTTCATGCTTCTTCCCTCTAAACTTAGATTTACTAAAACCTACATTTACAAAATCTTGGCTCTGCTTCTGCCCCTTTGCTTTCTTGCCAGACAAAGGGGAAGAAAAAGATGTAAACGAAGCAGGTATGCTCTTACAAGAAGTATTTTTTTTACATCTTTTTTTATGGAAACAATTTTCCACATTACTAACCTGAAGCTTTTTCTTTTTAAGCTTTTTATTATTTTTAAAAGAAAGGTTGTTTTCGAAAACATTCCTTGGCAAGGTGGCTTTTTCTTGGCAGCAATCTAAGTTTTCCTTTTCTGTACAAAGCTCTGACAAGTCCTTCATTTCCATTTCCAGCGTCTTCCATTTTATTTTACATTGTTTGGATTTCTCTCCTTTTATTTGGATTTCCCTCTTCTTTTTCCTTCTCTTTTTGTTCCTTTCCTTATGATCAAAATATTGTCCATGGCAGCATAAAAGATTTAGAGTTTCTTCATCAAGTTCATCATGGATAATCTTAAAAATGAAACGAAAAACAGTGATTCATAGATCACAATAAGATATAGCAACAATTTACATAGTGAAAAGTATGTGAAGTCGACAAATACAGATAGAGAAAATTATTTGTCTGTCATAATTCTTAGTCCCTGAAAACTTTATTCATACTAAATATTTTTTAAAAATCCAATAAAATAATGAAACCAAACACATCCCATCACAACCATGTTTCAGCCAAACACCATCAATGGGATTAATAAATACAGGGGCATTTTCAAAGCCATTTGGGGAGAGGCGGCACCCAGAAAAAACAGGCTAGCAGCAACATTCAGCTGCTAGCTGGTTATCCAATGGCAGAATATTAAAAAAACCCAAGCTCAGAACAGTTCATAAATCACCACAAAAAAAGCAATCATTCAAAATATAAAAAAAAATTATTAAAATGTTGGACCTTTGTTGAGAGAGAAAGCTTCTGGCGACTCACATTCTTGTCAGTAAATGCAGAGAGAGAAAAAAAAGCTTTTGGCCGCTTATATCTTTGTCGACAATGCACACTTGCTCTTAATGATGAACACTTTGAATGAAGTTAAGTAAATTGATTTTAACTTGCACGCCACTTTAAAAAAAAAAGATTAAAAAGGAAAGTTTGTTTCGAGAGAGAATCTCTCAACAAATAGTCCAACATTTTATGTCAAATTTGTTTATTAAGAAACACCAGCAACAGAACAAGACAAGGATAAATCACAAGACATATTATAAACAGCAAGCCAAAACCAGTAGCCTTGATACATTTTACACTTTTGTTACACTTTTGTAGTGGGGGAAAACAGTTGCAGTAACAGTCAAATAAACAGTAAAATACAGGGGTCCCCCCCAGCCCTCCCCGCCAGGCCTCCGAACCCCGGTAGGACGTGTAAATAAGAAAATCAAGCTAGAGCTAAGTACCCTCCCCCCCCCTCTCTAGCATGGCACAGATACTAGTACTCCTCACTTGAACAGGCTCGGGGTGTGCTCTTCGCCCGAGCCCCGTCCTTCATGCCAAAATCACAGAGGGGGGAGCAAGAGAAAAGGACTGGTCTCTACCTCCCCCAGCCCTTGCCCCCAACCCCACTATCCCTCCCCCTCCCCCCCCACCCCCCCCCGGACTGACACCTCCCCCCTCCCCTACCCACCCCCTCTCCCCTTGGACTGAGGGATCTGCCAATAAGGATGTGTTGAGTCAGTGTCCCACGTGCCCATTCCATGTGGATCAGGTGGTGAGGCTGTCAGTGAGGCTGTCAATGGCCCCCCAGAATCCGACAGCGGGCAGCACAGGGTAATGAATTCAAGTGAGGACCCCAGGCTTGCAAAAACCGCTGCCAACGTGCGTGGTGGCCCCGGGCTCTAAGCCTCTCCATGAGCAGCATTTCGTGCAGACGTCCCCTCCACAGCCCATAGGTCGGGCCCCTGGGATCCATCCACCGAAACAGAATAGTCATTCGCGCTACCCCTAGCACCAAGCGCATCCAGGACCATACTACGTGTCCCAGCTGTGCCTCCCAATCACTCTCCCACACATCCAGAACTGCATTCACAGCCGTTAGGGATACCGGATTGCCCATACATCTGGAGAGATAAACCTGCACTTGCTGCCAAAATGCGGTAACTCGTGAACACTCCCACAGCATATGACCTAAAGATGCCTGCTCTTCCCCACAGCGAGGGCAACCGTGAGACCCTGCAATCCCAGCCTTCCAGGCCCGGAAGGGGGCATAGTATAGGCGTCTCACCACCTTGTACTGCATATCCCGGAAAGATACCGACCCATAGAGCTTAGGAATACCTGACAGAGCCTCTAACAACATGTCGCTCGTCACCGGGCCCCCCAACTCCCTAGTCCAGGCCGCCGCTATGTCCTCCAAGGCTAGTGGTACTGCCGATTCCCAAAGCGACCTCTGCAGCCAAGCTACCCGTGCTCCCTGCTCTCCCCCTAACAACGACACCTCAATCTGGGAGCTAACCTCCCCCCGTAGCGCCAAGGAGGGGACCCCGCTAACGTAGCTCCGAAGCTGCGCATATGGGAAGATGTCACGCCCCTCGAGGGGATACTGTCGGCATAACTCAGAGAACGACATCATAAATCCCTCAGACGATAGCACATGTTCCAAATTAAGGATCCCTAGCCGCGCCCAACGTGTGAAAGAACCACCTTCTAGGCCCGGCAGGAAGGCACCGTTGCCCCGGATGGGGAGATAAGACGAGTGGGAAGCCGAGAGCAAGCGATTGCTACAGAAGAGACGCCATCCCGCCCTGACCGGGTCTATAAGTAAGGCCCGAAGCTCGTGGGCCAGCCCCAATGACTTCCTCGTATGCAAAAGATAGCGCAAGTGTAGGGGCCTCACTGCGGCCTGTAACAGCGACACGGGGGTGTACTCCTCTAAATCCCACAACCAATCCCGAGCATGCCTCAGTAAACAGGCCACATTGTACTTACGTACGTATGTCGGGGAGACCCATCCCTCCCAAGGGCCAAGGTTGACAGAGGATCGCCGCCCGCACTCGAGGCCGCCGCCCCCGCCACAGCAGGCGGTTCACCAAACCCTCCAGTTTCTTCCGGTCCGACTGTTTCAGTAATAACGGGAGGGTCTGTAACAGATACAGGACCTTAGGGAACAGGGACATCTTGTATAAGGCCACGCGGCCTCCTAGAGATAGCGGTAAGTCCTGCCACTTGGCAACGCTGTCGGACACCGCCGCCAACACTTTGTCCACATTGAGCCTATAAAGGTCGTCCAGGGCGGCAGGGATAAGCACCCCTAGGTATTTGAAATGGCCAGTCACCCACTTTAACGGGAAATTGCCCTGCCAACCCCCCTGGTCGCCCGTGCCTAAAAGCATTGCCATCGATTTATCCAAGTTTAAACGAAATCCAGAAGACACCCCATACTCTCTAAAAAGCTGTAAAAGGTGGGGGAGCCCCGTCTGAGGTTCCGCCAGATGAACGAGATCATCTGCGAAGGCTGCGACTCGAAATTCAGATCCCCCCATCGGAACCCCTTGAATCCGAGGATGTGCCCGAATCCGCTGCAATAACGGCTCCAAAGTTAAGATGAATAAGAGAGGGGACAAGGGACAACCCTGCCTAGTCCCCTTCTGGATAGGAAATTCCCTAGACATGGTGCCATTGATCAAGAGTGCTCCCAACGGGTTCGCATAAAGAAGCTTCACAACCCGGACATAAAAACCCGTGAAGCCCATCCTAGCCAGGACTTGGTACATGAAATCCCAACTAACCCGATCAAATGCTTTTTCAGCATCGAAACTAATGAGCATGGAGTGCAACTGAGCGGTCTGTCCGACACACATGGAAAGGAGGAGTCGCTGCAAGCTATAAGCCGCGTGGCGACCACGCACGAAGCCCACCTGGTCCCTATGGATCAGGTCTGGTAAGATGACCGCTAGCCGGTCTGCCATGATCTTAGCTAAGATCTTAATATCGACATTAAGGAGGGAGATGGGTCGATAAGAGCCCGGGAGTAGGGGATCCCTCCCCGGTTTTGGTAGAACCGTCACCAGCGCCTTGTTCGCTTCATACGGGAAGCCCCCCCTCGCGACCAGATCCTCAAAATAATCCACAAGAGGGGCCGCCACCACCACCCCCAAGGACTTGTAAAACTCCCCTCTCAGACCGTCCAACCCGGGAGCCCGCCCGTTTTTCAAATTCCGAATCCCCTCGGATACTTCCTTCAGGGATATAGGGGTATTCAAGGCCCTCACCTGATCCTCAGTCAACGTCGGTAAGGTACAGCCTGCCAGGAAATCCCGGCCATCCTCTGTGCTACCACTGTCCCGGGCATAGAGCCCCTGGTAGTAATCAGAAAAGATCTGTTGGATCTCCGTGGTATCTTTACAAATAGACCCATCCGGGTGGCGAATCGCCCCAATGTGGCGAGCCCCTCCCGCCGGGCGCACCAGAGCTGAGAGTAACCTCCCAGCGCGGTTCCCATGCTGATATAATTGATATCTATAGTACATCATAGACTTCTGGGCCCGTTGATGGAGGAGCATCTCCAACTCGCGCTGGGTCTCTTTGAAGGATGGACCAATCGTGGCCCTTCCGTCCGCTCCTGCCCTCCGCCAAGCTCTGCCCAATTCCCGCTCCAATAAAAGAATACGTTCATTACGGCGCTTCCGCATGGAGCCATAATAGCTAATAATCTCTCCTCGCATGACTGCCTTGCCCGCCTCCCAGAGGAGAGTCGGTGATATCCCCGGAGAGTCATTAAATTCTTCATATTCCTTCCAATGATCCTTTAGATAACTCGCAAAGGTGGCATCCCCACTGAGCTCCAAAGGATAGCGCCAGAATCTATGTCCAATAGGGGTACTACCGCGGAGTTCCAGCGTGACCATCGCATGATCTGAAATGACGGAAGGACCAATCTCCGTGGCTGTCACTCCATGAAACAGGGACTCTGAAATCAGAAAGTAGTCAATGCGTGACCAAGTGTTGTGGGCTCGAGACAAATGGGTGTATTCCCGTTCTCCCGGGTGTAACACTCTCCAGATATCTAAGAGGTGGTAGGCTTCACAGATCCCCAACAGTCGTCGCGAGCTCCTATGGTCCCTTCCCCCAACGTGTCGCGACCTATCCACACTATCAGTCATGACGGTATTAAAATCACCACCCAGTAGCACTTGGTACCCAACCGCCTCCGCTACGAAACGTTCCAAGGTCTGATAGAATCCGGTTTCATATACATTGGGAGCATACACAGATCCTAAGACAACCCTGGTCCCCTCAAGCAGACCCCGGATCAGAACATACCGGCCATCCGGATCAATATCAACCGATTCCTCGACCCAGCCCACCTGATGTGTTATTAAGATAACCACTCCTCGCTTCTTCCCTACAGCGGAAGCTCCATACACCCGGGCCCGGTAACGGGATCCTAACTTCATGTGCTCGTCCGCGGTCTGATGGGTCTCCTGTAGCATGGCAATTCCAATCTTTCTACGTTTAAGTTGTTGCACTAATTTATGTCGCTTGATTGGGGAGCCTATACCGCAGACATTCCAAGTGGCAATCCTCAAGCCGTTAGTCATTGCACCACTCCGATTGGCAGCTCTCAACACAATCAGTCATCCTAAGGAGGTAGCGAGAACCCCCCCAGCTCAGGGCCCTCCCCCCCAACCCAGCGTCCCGTGCAGACGGGCCTAGGCGGACACAAATGCTACAAGCACACACCTCACACAGTTCCACAATAACAGGCACACCTCCAGTCTCAATGCTCCCCCCTTCTCTCCCATATGAGCAACCCCTCAGTTCCCAGAACACACTCCTCCCCCTCCCTTCCCTTCCCTTCCATCCCTCTAGTCCACCCCCTGCTAACCCCCCCTCTAATCCCCTCCCCCCTTTGACACCCCCAGCCCCCCCGCTACCCCCACCCCCCCTCCCCCATCCCCACACCCCGACACCGAACCCCTCCCTCCTCCCGGTCCCCTCCCCCCCTCCCCCCCCCTCCCGCCCCCCCCCCAACCCCACCCCCAAGCTAAAATACACCCTGCAACATGCCCGGCCAACTGTGCCAGGCTCGGGGCCCACTTTGTGCGCTGCAGGGCTGTCTCGCCCTCCACCTTAAAACAACACACTGATGAACAAAACCAACTTCCCCCCTCCCGTATCAAAAACCCGTTACAAATTCAATTCTTCCCCCAGGAACACATAACCAAACCAAACGAAACGCAGGGCCCCGCACCCCTCCCCCAGCATAACCGGTACAGAGCCCCCACCAGGAGCCCATTAAAGAGGCCTGGTCAAATTATACATGTAAAGTATGTAGAAAACCCCCACCCGCCAGAAACAGTTCCACAGAACCCCCACATTGCATTAAACCTAAGGATCTCCCAGGGGGAATCACAGGGCCCCGCAAGGCCATGCGATCTCCTCCCCAGGGCAAACAGTGAAGGGTCCAAAAGCGTCCTGTTCCCGAGTCAGTTCAGTTCAGCCAGCCACTCCTGTCTAAGGGGCCTAAGTAGTGCAAGCCTCATCAGGTCGCCTGCTCCGAACTCCCCAAGGCTTCCACAAACTTCCTCGCAGCTGCCACCGTACTTAGAACATGATTTCTCCCCTCATGCAGCACTCTCAGCGTCGCGGGAAACGCCAATGTGAACCGGATCTGCTTCTGGAACAACACAGAACAAAAGGGGGAAAACTCCTTGCGCTTCGCGGCTACAGCGGCAGAGTAATCTTGAAATAGGAGAACCTTGTGATTGTCCAGCAGTAGCGACCGCTTCTTCCGAAACGCCTGCAGTAATCTCCATTTGTGGTGGAAGTTTAAGATTCGGGCAATCACTACCCGCGGGCGCTGGTTAGACTCCGATTTAGGCCCGATGCGGTGTACCCTTTCAACTTTTAGCTCACCCACTAACTCCTCCAGCCCAAGCTCCCTGGGCAGCCAAGACTCCACCAGCGGCAACAGCAAGCTCTCTGTGTGAGCCTCAGGAACTCCCACGATCCGCAGATTATTCCTGCGGGATCGATTTTCTAAGTCATCGACTTTATCCCTGAGGGCCTCAATGGTCTTCTGCAAGGCAGCCTGCTCACGTGTCTGTAACCCTCGGCCTCCTCGAGCGTGGACACGCGATGCTCAAGTTCTTCAACGCGCTGGCCAAATTCAGTCAGGGTTTCCCCAACCGCATCTAGCTTAGCCAGAATCCGGTCGAACTTCAGCTCTAAAAACTGTGCGACTTCTTTCGCCAGCTCTTCCGATCCAGACTCAGCGCTCTCTGTGCCAGGGGACTGCGGCTGTGCCATCGTGGACGCCATCTTGCCGGTGGAAATAGCTCCCGGTTTCGCCGACTTCTCCCTCTCTTTTCGTGTGGTGAGAGGCATGATGGAAGGTGGTACACGAACCGGCACCTCCAGGGGCCCTTGCTGTACCTTTATATGGTGGTTATCCTATGGTGGGAAGAGAGGCACCTAAAAGGCTCGCCAAACTTTTGCCACTGTAGCTAACTGGGCTGAATATTGCCGCAGTCTGGTTAGCTGTGGTTTTATCCAGCCAATTAATTTAGCTATTCAATGTCAGAGGTCATTTATGGCCCCAACATTGAATATATCTGGGTGCAAAGTTCAGCAGCGACAGCTATTTGCTATACAAGCATTAGCTGCCACCAGTGAATATTCCCCCCACCATATTTAGAAGTGCTGACCATTCATTTTTCATGCATCACATCAAGTATCAATAACACCATAGAAATATGCATATAGGAAAAATGTTCATAGATGCCAGTTGAAGCAACAATTTACAGCATGCATTTATTTTATTACTAAAAAACAAAAAACAAATACAATTGAGACTCACGAAGAATACATTTACACAATTTCTATTTAATAAAAAAAATAACCTTTAAACACTGATTACATTAGAAAAACATCAATATTTATACACATGCAAAAATGTATTCATAAATATGAAAATTGCTCATAATAAGCTTGAAAAATAATGCTTGGTTATAAATATACCATTCTTGTCGCAAATGTGCTAAGAAAGTTTGCCTTGGCGCCTCAAACTGAACCTGCTTGGTTATAAATACTCAGGTTACCCTGAAGCAGTCCTCGTCACAAATATGCTAAGAACAACTCATGAAATCCAACAATAAACAAAATGTTTCATTAAAAATCTTCATGTTAGTATGATTAACAGAATCATCTAAGCTTAGTGCCACCCACAAATATTTCAGTGGTCTGCCTAAACACTATGTACAGTTCAAACACCGAGAATGCATCTGTTGAAGGTTCAAACAAGACCATGATAGAGCCATGTGTTCAAACCAGAACAATCAAGCACACAGCAAATGTAAAAGCGTCATGCTTTAGTCGAAACCTGTAAGGACACTCAGCATTCTCATGCACTACCAAACAGTGTCACACTCTGAACATCTGCATCCCGTACAGATCTTCACAGTCTGCATGACTGAGATATGTGGTTTAACAACCTACAATAACCCTGAAAGGAAGCCAATAGGAACTAACGCTCAGTGTACACATAAATTAAGAAATATTGTACTGTGAAAGGGGCTAGTAAAATCATTATATCATTAGATCCAGGTAGTATGCACGCCTCTCCTCATAAATCTTTACAGTTCTGGCAGAGCAGCTCCTAATTTTTGTTTGCCAAATAACTGATTAGCAATGCCTTAATTTGAGCTGCAACAGTTCACAGCTCCACTTGCTTCAGCTTGCTGTAATTATTGTATGTTTTTTAAATCTCCATACCACTTGAGGGACAAGTCTACTAAGCTGGGCTAACTGTTAGCACAGGCTATTTGTAACGAGGTCCCGTGTTATTCAATGGGACCTAGTTACAAATAGCCCGTGCTGTTAGCTCATGCTCCTTGTTCTTGCTTCTAAGTGTGTTGCTCATTATTTGTCTCTTATCTATTTAATCTTAAGAAGGAAGATATAACATTGCGTTTACTTGCAGGTTTTTTGTTTTAAGTGTTATCTCCAGGTGACCCAGCTGCCCCTGGGTTTTCTTGGCAAAGTATGACCAGAAGTAGATTACCAGGCCTTTTCTTCCCATGGAGGGTAAAAGTGACTTACCCAAGGTCATAAGGAGTACCAGTGGGAATTGAACTCTTATCACTTGGGTACTAGGGTGTTGCTCTAACCACTAGGCTACTCCTCTACTCCACTCCTCCATCTATAGTATTTGATGTAATAGTACTATGTAAAACAGGAAGAGTGGTATAATAGAAATTATCAGATAAATTAAGGACTCAATTTGTTCTACAATGTCCAAAAGTAATATTGGAGCATAAAGAACACACAGATAAACATGGTCAGTCCTCTAAGCTAGAAAGTGATTCATCTTTTCATTTAGAGCAGGGACACTGACTTCATTGTAAGCAAATTGCTCATATGCAAATTCATTGTGGTTATCCTGAAACCCTGACTGGTCAGGTGTGTCCCTAGGACTGAGTTGAGAACTTCTGGTTTCAAGACGGAACAGTTGGCTTGCATTAGGAAGCTAACATGGGGCATGGCCTAAAATATCCAAACACTTGTTCTCCATAAAACTTTTCAGATCATACCCTGCCTGCGAAATGTTAAACAACAAAACAATACAGGAAAGCCTGAGTTTTTTAATTTCTATGATTAGTTTTAAATATACTCCTTAAAACATGGACATAAATTAATTTAGTTCTCTATGGTAGTCTTCAGTTCTTGGAAACAATCAAATTCTGCCCTTGCTTTGCAACACTTCTACCTCCTACTCCAATGGGCTTCCAGCAAAATCAGAACTGGAACTGCATCACTATAAGCATTCATTTGCAACTACAGGGGCTTTTCCCACATTTTTAGCCCTCTCTCCACTCAGCAGCAGCAGAATGGGACAGTGTTGGCAGCGGAGGATCACATTTTTGTGACAACGGCAATAACACTAAACTTAAACTACGCGGAGGAAAGGCCTGGCAATTTACTTCTGTATTTTGCCATGAAAACTCAATGGATAGTCACAACAAAACAGATTGCACTAAAGTGCTGGAAGATGAGACCCCCTAGGCCAGAAGGCACTTAACTAGTTACTGGGGAGGAGCTGAAGACTTTTCAGCATTTATGATGTGATTGGATCTAAGCCCTCAGGACGTTTGACTGCTGATGTAGCTGCGCATGAAATGAGAGTCAGAAGCTGTAAAGATGTCTTACATATTGGGACATGGAACGTACGAAGCATGAACCAAGGGAAGTTGGAGGTGGTCAAGAATGAAATGGAACGTGTACAACTTGATCTGTTGGGTGTCAGCAAACTGAAATGGACTGGCATCGGATGATCGCATGGTATACTATGCTGGAAATGAAAGACTATGCTGGAAATGAAAGACAAAGAAGAAATGGTGTTGCATTTATAATTAAGAAGAAACTTGCAAGAACTGTAATGAAATACATTGCAGTCAGTGAATGCTTGATCTCTATTCATCTACAAGGAATGCCTACCAAACACAACTATAATTCAAGTATATGCCCCAACAACAGCTGCAGAAAAGGATGAAATTGATGAGTTCTATGAACAAATACAAGCTGAAATTGACAGAACATGCAAACAGGATATCCTGATAGTCATGGGTGACTGGAATACAAAGGTTGGCAACAAAGAATAAGGCAAAGTAGTTGGAAAATATGGACTTGGCAAGAGAAATGAAGCTGGAGAAAGACTGATAGAATTCTGCAAGACCAATTCTATTCATCTCAAACACCATCTTCCAGCAACACAAGCGGTGACTGTACACATGGACTTCACCCAATGGATTGTACAAAAATCAAATTGACTACATCTGTGGAAGTCAATGATGGAAAAGCTCTATAACATCAACAAAGACAAAACCTGGAGCTGACTGTGGTACAGATCACCAAATACTATTATGCAAACTCAAGCTAAAGTTGAAAAAGAGCAAGCCACTCATGAATGTAGCAAAATATGACCTTGAGAATATACCACTGGAATTTAAAGACTGCCTGCAAAATCGATTTGCTGCTTTACATACAAATGACAGAGCTCCAGAAGAGTTATTGAATGACATCAAGAAGGTTGTATTGGAAGAAAGTAAGAAGTCTCTACAAAAGGTGAAAAAGCAAAAACTACCATCCTAAATGGATGTCAGAAGAAACTCTGAAAATTGCCCAGAAACACAGAGAAGCTAAAGCCAGAGGAGAAAGAAAGAAAATCACAGAAATCAGAGATTTCCAACATGCAGCAAGACAGGACAAGGAAAAACACCAGAATGACACATACATGGAAATAGAAGCAGAAACCTTTAGAGGAAGAACAAGATCAGCTTTCCTAAAGCTACGGGAGTTAAAGAAAAAATTCCAGCCTCAAATTGGAATGTTACAAGATGCTCAAGGTTCTATTTTGAATGATGCTGAGAAGATCAAGAAAAGGTGGAAAGAATATACAGAGTATTTATATGATACAGATCAAGTGGACCAGCAGCTATTTCAACCTGTACCTTATGATCCGGAACCATTGGTGATGAAAGAAGAAGTCAAAGCAGCATTGAAAGCCTTACAAAAGAACAAAGCACCAGGCATTGATGGCATTCCCATAGACGTATTACAGCAATGTGATGCAGTTGTTACCATACTTATAAGGCTCTGCCAAGAAATTTGGAAGACAACATCATGGCCAACTGACTGGAAAAGATATGTGTTTATACCAATATTGAAGAAAGGTGAACCAACTGACTGTAGAAATTATCGCACAATCGCTCTGATTCCACATGCCAGCAAGATTCTACTGAAGATTATTCAACAGAGGCTACAACGATACCTGGAACAAGAACTACCTGAAGTGCAAGCAGGGTTCAGAAAAGGGCGAGCAATGAGAGACACCATCGCGGATGTGAGATGGATCCTTGAAAAAAACTAAAGAATACCAAAAGGATATCTATTTGTGCTTTATTGACTACAGCAAGGCTTTTGACTGTGTAAACCATGAGAAACTCTGGGCCACATTAAGAAGCATGGGTATACCAGATCACCTGATCGAACTGTTGCTTCTTGATCAATGTACAGATTGTGCAAGAGAACAAAACGGAACAAGGAGAAACAGAATGGTTTAAAATAAGCAAAGGTGTAAGACAAGGCTGCATACTTTCCCCATCCCTGTTTAATTTATATGCATAACAAATCATCAGAGATGCAGGATTGTACGAAGACAACCGAGGTGTGAAGACTGGTGGAAGAATCATCAACAACTTTCACTATGCTGATGATACCACATTACTGGCTGAAAGTGAAGATGATCTGAAACATTTGCTTCTCATGATCGAGGAACATAGTCTTAAAATGGGCCTGCATCTTAATGTAAAGAAGACAAAGATCACAACAACTGGCAAAACTCATAAGTTCATCGTTGAAGGAGAAGAAATTGAAATCGTGGACAACTTTAACCTCCTTGGATCAACTATCAATAAAGAAGCAACAAGCAGTCAAGAAATCCAACAATGCATTGCTCTTGGCAGAATGGCTATGAAAGACCTAGACAAGATTCTCAAGAGCAGAGATGTCTCTCTCCATACAAAGATTTGACTCGTTCAAGTCATGATATTTTCAACATCATATGGATGCGAAAGCTGGACAGTGAAAAATATAGGCAGGAAGAAAATTGATGCCTTTGAATTATGGTGCTGGCGGCGAATACTGCGTATACCATGGACTGCCCGAAGAACAAACCAGTCAGTACTAGAGGAGATCAAACCTAAGCTTTCTTTAGAAGCTCAGATGATAAGACTTCGACTTTCATACTTTGGACACATCATGCGATGAGAGTGATCATTAGAGAAAGACATCATGCTTGGCAAGATAGAAGGTCAACGCAAAAGAGGAAGGCCAGCAATGAGATGGATCAATACAATAACAGCAGCTATGGGTAACAGTCTGTCAATAATGAGCCGCCTGACTGAAGACCAAACACAATTTAGGACTATTATACAGAGGGTCAACATGAGTCGACACCGGCTCGACGGCACTTAACAACAACAGCACTCCCATATAATCCAATCATTCCTGCGACAATAACTGACTAGGAACCATATGGCAGCTCCTTCCAGCTGGTATGTGCACACCCTCATTTATAACTACTAGGTTTCACTAAGCGTGATAGTGGGGATGCCTTTACACAGAGCATCCCCAATCCCGACAAGCACAAAAGGGCAAGAGTCATATGTAAAAAGTGCAAAGAAAAGTAAGGGGTATTCTAACCACATTAGGTTTTTGCAGCTAATGTGGCATGTTTGCCCAAATAGCACCATGCTAGCTGTGAAAGCCATATGCTATCTGTCAGAGGCGTGCACAGCATTTTCTCAGCAGACAGAGCACTGAAAATGCAGAGGATGTGATCCTGCAGCACTGTGGATGCACATAACACTGCCCATTGAGGTGGTGTTATCTACACCCATGCTGTCTGCAACTTTGACGATTACCATGTGCTGTTGATGCTCACGGTAACTACACTTTGCAGACATTCGCCCATTCGCCATCCATATCCCACCCACTCTGGCAGTTAATGCGGTTTCTGCAGATAGCGCAGAAAATTGCTGCGCTATGTGTTAATGTGACCCAATAGCACATAATATCTGCCACGTTAACTGGTAACACAGCCGAGTAAACATGCCTCTAAGAGTCAACCTATTTAATTATGCATGTTACTTTCCTTAAAAAATATATAAATTATAAAAATAATAAGCAAATTTATTTCAAATATATGAAGAGTCAACCTATCTGGCCAAACAGAACTGCAGAGTTCCAAAATATAATGTATTAATTCAAGCACATAATGAAAATTCACCTCTATAAAAAATTATCCATGGAGAGGAGGGGAGTAAAAATTAGAACCTACTAGCTCTGTATGACAAGCTCCTGCTTCAGGAAAAGATGTTGAAGGAAGAGGTTGGCTCTTGCATTTTTTTGTCTTCTTGGGGTTTTTTGAAGCCATTTAATGCACTGGAAAAGTACAAAAAATGCTTATGTGATCAAACAGAAAGACTGAGAAATTTTGAAGTTAGATTGTGTAATGGAAACAATGTCATCCTGTTTACAATTTGCCTCAAAATATATTCCAGTCTAGATCAAGCTTTACAGGTCACATTTCTCAATGTTCTATATCATTATGACTCCACTATCATCATCACCATTATTGATATTTCTTATATCAACATTTTACCATATATCAAATTGGCAGTACGTAAGGTTTTATAAATAAATACTACAATGCTCCAGTGTGCTTTGGATCTGGTCATATATTGCAAGTTGTAAAACCAAACCAAGAGCGCAAAAGTATAGGGATTAGGTAATCAAGGATACTTAAAAATGCATTGTTTTTTACAATACGCATCTGCTTGTTTGTTTGTTTTAAAGAGAAATTTTACATACCTGAATTTACTTTCCTTGAATCCTGCTAGAAAAGTCCAGATGAGTGTTATTCTCCCTTTTCCAGCAAGTGGAGGCAGACTTCAGAAACTTTCAGTTATATCATTAATTGGCATATTCTCTAGTACAGCACTGAAGGAAGCAGCATAAAATTCCTAAGCAATAAGCAAGACTGAAAAACTCAAAAAATGTTATTAACTACAAACAACTTAACCACAAATACCATGAGCAAGTATTTAGCTCTCTTAACACAATGAAAATAGTGTCAGATCACAGGACTGCCTAGGTCTTATGGCAGTAGGATCCCCAGACCTGCAGAAGAGAGTCTTCTGGGGTGGGACCTAAACTAGTCTAACAGGATTCCGGGAAAGTTCTGACACAAAGTTGGTCTGCATGTTAAAGCTTGTGATGTGCACTGTAGACTGAGCAATCAGATGCTCCTCCTCTCCTCAACAACTCAGCTCCATGACCTCGAGATCCACTGTGGCATTGAAAGTTCTTCCACATTTGTGGACACATGCCACCTCCAGGGCAGTGTATCAGAACACTCCGCTCAATTTGCCCACTAGGAGAGGCCTGGACCTCTCCAGGGCCAAACTGATCACTCTGGCCTCCAGGAAGATGATCCTCCAGGAGGCCTCCTGAGGGGGCCAGAGTCTCTGGGCCAAATGGCCAAGGCACTGTACTCCTGCCCTTCAGGTTGGCATTCAAGATGATAAACACTCCATCCGATGCTTCCAACGGCACCCCAGCTATTAGATGGCAGAACTGCAACCACCACCTCCACTGCTCCTTGATCTCCCAGAGGAAAGGAAAGCAAGGCCTGGTTGAATGACAGGAAACATGGAAACCAGAACCAGAAGATTCACAAGTGCCTTGGTCTAAGAAACCAGCTTCAAGGTTGATATCATGGACTGAGGAAGTCCTGGACCAGTGGAGCTGACTGAGTACCACATGCCCCGACTTGGCCAAAACTTAAATGTCCTCTCCACCATGAGGAAACGTGGCTCAGGAGAATGGAGCTGACCCCTGGTATCTGAAATCCTGGGAGAAAATCTTTCCAAGCCAGAACTCACCCTGCATACACAGAAATGCCACTACCACCATTACTACCTGGGAAAAGGTATGGAGAACCACGTCTAGGCCAAAGGGCAGGGCCCAGAACTGGAAAGGCAGCCTAGAATATAGAAGTGAAGAAACAGCTAATGCTGCTCCCAATGGGAAAGTGACAATACTCCAAGGTGAGGAATATGGAGGTCCAATGCAGTGACAGACCCAAAGGATCTCATGTGAAAATGAGAGACTCAAAAGTCCAAAAACAACTACCTCTAGGTCCAGGATACACCAGAATGAACCTCCCTTCCTGGCACCTTTGTATCTAGGATAATATCCCTGGCCCTGCAGAGGGCAGAAAATACAGCCTGCATTTGTAGAAGGTGCTGAAGAGTTTCCTTGAACAGCTCCAAAATGAGCAGAGCGATGGGGAGACTACCAGGGAGTCCCTTATAATCACTGCCATAATTTAAATATTGCACATCATAACTCCCAGGTTGACCTGAATCAGACCACTTTAGGGTTAGAATGCAGGCATCATGCAAAAGGAGATAATACATCTCCAACCTTGCCTGAGAATCCCAAAGACCTACCAATATAATGTGATAAAGGTCCCCTCAAAAACTAACAGCTTGAGTTACATCCCAACTGGCTGCATCTTGGAGGGGACCACAAGAACTCATTAAGGGGGATTACAGACTCCCAATGGAGCCATGGTGGAGACTCCAGCATGCCAGGACTACCCCTACTGCAACTGAGGCCCAAACGACTCACAGTAGTCCAAGGGCATCTCTAGGCTTTACACACAGAGAGGCCATTGTTGCCAAAAAAGCACCTTTCAAGAAATGGAAATAGGAGCCAAATGGCAAAAACTGGAAACAACATAAGCACTGGCAAGTTAGATGCATGGTATTGATAAGGCAGGCAAAGAGAGAACTTGAGAAGAAGCTTGCTGTGGAAGCAAAAACACGTAATAAAGACTTTTTCAAGTACATTCATAGCAAAAAGCCTGTGAGAGTCAGTTGGACCATTAGATGATAGAGAAGTAAAAGGGGCACTAAGGGGGACAAGGCCATAGCGGAGAGATTGAATGAATTCTTTGCTTTGGTCTTTACTGAGGAAGACGTAAGGATGTTACCCATGACTGAAATGGTATTTAATGGTGATATCACAGAAGAATTGAAAGAAATATCGATATACCGGGAAGATGTATTACAACTATTGCCTCTGTATCATTCCATGGTGTGACCGCACCTTGAATATTGTGTGCAATTCTGGTCACCGTATCTTAAAAAGGATATAGCGTTATTAGAAAAGGTACAGAGAAGAGCCACCAAAATGGTAAAGGGGATGGAAGGATACCCCTATGAAGAGAGGCTAAAAAGGTTAGGGCTCTTCAACCTGGAACAGAGATAGCTGATGGGAGATATGATAGAGGTTTATAAATTAATGAATGGAGTGGAATGGATAAACGTAGATCAATTGTTTACGCCATCATAATATAGAAAGACTAGGAGACATGCAATGAAGCTACAGGGTAACCTATTTAAGATTAATAAGAGAAAATATTTATTCACTCAAAGTGTAATCAAATTCTGGAATTCATTACCGGAGGATGTAGTAAAAGCTGTTAGTGTAGCCGGGTTTAAAAAAGGTTTGGACAAATTCCTGGAGGAAAGGTCCATAAACCATTATTAAAGGGGACCCCGGATATCCACTGCTTGCCCCAATACAAACATTGTGGGACCTGTGTCTTTTAGGGAAACTGCTAGATACATGTGACCTAGATTGACCACTGTTGGCAGGATACTGGGCTTGATGGACCTTGGTCTGACCCAGTATGGCATAACTTATGTTATGTTCTTATATTCTAGACCTATCTTCCTGGAGTTTCTGTGGTTGAATTTCCCCACTCAAACAGCAAGCAGCCCTTAAGGGAATCTGCTCAGCTACAATTTGAAGCAGGCATCCATTGACTAAGTATAGTACCAGTGCTGCCAACGGGCCACTACCATCACAGACTTGGAAGAGCCACTGAACCAGTTAACAAGCAGCAGCTGCAAACCTAGTTTCTATAAAGGAGACCGAGCTTGAAGACCTTTCGGCATAACCCAGCTTGACTGGGTCAAGTGTACAAGAGATCAAACTTGCAAGCTTGGGAACCAGAGGCCACAGCCATATGGCTGAAGTCACAGAGGCTAACCGCAGAGGATGGGTCCATCACTAAAGGGCTAGTCTCCAGCCATGCATACAGCTCTGCTGAGAGCCTAAAGCAGTGACTGCAAAGGCATTCTTAAAGAGGACCTTGACCCTCCATAACTAAGACTCCTTGTGCTCAGCATCCCCCTCCACAGTCACCAAGGCTAAGCCACCATCTGAAATGGCTGCAGTGCCCACCAGCTGGAAAAAAATAGGAAAGGAGTGGCGGGGCTACAAAGACAGCCTCTGTAGGAGGGTCCCAAACTGACACAAAAGTAAGGCACCAGAGGCTTTGCAGCAACAAGAGGCAAAAATAAACAGCAGTAAAAATATCTACTGGGGGTAGCAGGTTGTAACACTGCAGTAAATGCAATGCAATGCAGTAGCAAAGTTTAAAAAGACTACAAAAAAAAATCCACATCAAAAAGCATCAGTGAAAAGGGAGTCCCTAAAAGGGAATCCCAGCACCTGCCAGGCTGACTGAGGAAACCTGAGCAAGAAAGCCAAGGATGACCACACAGGCCTAGGAGGCCCAGCTGTAGAACAAGGGCCTTTTTATTTATTTTTTTAAATTTGGAGCTGCTTGATTGAGAGCAGCAGAGAACCAAATACTGCCCACTGAAACCAACTGGAAAAAAATAAATCAGAAAAAGATTTCAGAAAATACACAGCATGCAGATAAAGGACAGCAAGAGGGAAGGGGGCCTGAGCCCAATTTATCAACCCTACTCAGGGTCCCATGCTCCTCTTCAGGCACACTAAGTGCTAGGAACCCGTGAGTACCACTGCTAGACACAGAACAGCTGTCAGTTCCAGGAGACATGGGCGTACCTGCACTCAAGCAACCTGATTTGATCATAATGACCACTGCACTAGTGTGTGGGTCAGAAGAGTATGAACTGGTGTAGCAGTGCAAATAAGCCTAACACTGCCTCCTGCTGGAGGCAGACAAATACTGGCTTCTCTCAGTGCTGAACCAGAAGGAATACCAAGGGATGACTTCACTGAAAGTTGCTCAACTCTGTCTCCACCCAGTGGCAGGGGAGCATAACCTACTAATCTACTACTACTACTATTCAGCACTTATAAAGCGCCATGCACGCAGCGCTGCACAGCTAACCTACAAAAGGTAGCCAACATACAAGAGACAGTCCCTGCCCGTCAAGAGTCATGCTCATCGGAGCTTACAATCTAGTTAGAACAGTACATTAGTTAGAACAGTACAGAGCATTAGCCAGTTCTGGGCAAGGTACGGTGTGGTACCATTTGGTCTGTAGTTTGGTCGTAAACGTTGACGGGTTAGGGTAAGATGAGGAAGGAGTCAGGATCTGAATGCAACAGTGAAGAGGTGGGTCTTCAACCTGGATTTGAAGAGGGCCAGGGAGGATGCTTGGCGCACAGACGCAGGAAGGCTGTTCCAGGCGTAAGGTGCAGCAAGGTGAAAGGAGCGCAGTCTGGAGTTCGCGGTGCGGGTGAAAGGCATTGATAGTAGTTTGCTAGTGGAGCACAAATTTCGAGAGGGGATGTAGGGAGAGATAAGAGGTATTGAGGGGCCATAGAGTGAATGCATTTATAGGTCAGCAGGAGAAGCTTGAATTGGATGCGGAGCTGGATAGGGAGCCAGTGAAGCAACTTGAGAAGAGGAGTAATGTGGGCATGGCAAGGCTGGCAGGAGATTAGTCGAGCAGCGTGATTTTGTATAGATTGGAGGGGAAAGAGGTGGCTCACGGGAAGACCAGCAAGGAGTAGGTTGCAGTAATCAAGGCGAGAGGAGATTAAGGAGTGGATAAGAGTTTTGGTAGTGTGTTCAGAGAGGAAGGGGCGGATTTTGCTGATATTAAAAAGAAAGAAGCAGCAGGTCTTAGCTACAAGCTGGATGAGCGGAGAAGGAGAGAGAGGTGTCAAAGATAACCCCTAGATTGCAGGCCGAGGGAACAGGAAGGACAGTAGATCCATCCACATGGATTGAGAGAGGGGGAAGTGGGGAGGAGGAGTTAGGTGGAAAGACAAGGAGTTCAGTCTTGGCCATGTTCAATTTCAATCGTCGATGAGACACCCAGGCAGCGATGTCCGAAAAACAGGCAGAGATCTTGTGTTGCCGGAGAAATATTAGGTGTAGAGAGGTAGATTTGGGAGTCATCAGCATAAAGATGGTACTGAAAGCCATGGGAGGAGATAAGCACGCCAAGGCCTTGGGTATAGAGAGAGAAGAGAAGGGGGTCCAAGACAGATCCCTGGGGTACACCTACGTGGAGCGGGGTAGGGGAGGAGGAGCCACCAGAGCATACACTGAATGAGCGATGGGAGAGGTAGGAGGAGAACCAGGATAGTATGGAGTCCTTGAAGCCAAGCGAGGAGAGGGGTGATGAGGAGGTGGTCGTGGTCAAAGGCAGCAGAAAGGTCAAGAGGGATGAGGATAGAATAGAGGCCCTTGGATTTAGCCAGGAACAGGTCGTTTGTGACTTTTGTGAGTGCCATTTCAGTGGAGTGTAGGGGACGGAAGCCGGATTGAAGTGGGTCCAGGAGGGCTTGGGTGAGGAAGTCAAGGCAGCGATGGTGGACTGTTCTTTCTAATAGTTTGGATATGAAGGGAAGGAGGGAGATGGGTCGATAGTTAGAAGGGCAAGTGGGATCAAGTGAGGGTTTCTTGAGGAGGGGTGCAACAACAGCATGTTTGAAGTCAAACGGGGACAGCTGCAGTGGAGAGTGAAAGGTTGAGGAAATGAGTGATGGAGGGGACAATGCTGAGAGGGATGGAACGTAGGAGATGGGTGGGGATAGGGTCTGATGAACAGGTGGTGGGTTTGGAGGAGGACAGAAGGAGTGTGGTTTCTTCCTCAGAGATCGGAGGGAAGGAGCAGAGGGTGGCAGAGGGAGTATGGATGGGGGAGGAGAATTGGGGGGGGGGAGTGGAGGTAGAAGGGGGGGATAGGGAATTGGAGGGTAATCCTGTGGATTTTGTCGTGGAAGTAGTCGGCTAGAGTTTGGGCAGAAAGGGAGGGCGGGATCGGGGGTGGGGGGACATTGAGGAGAGAATTGAGGGTATTAAAGAGACAGTGAGGATCAGAGGCAAGGGAGTTGGACAGATGGATGTAGTAATCTTGTTTCGCAAGTGCTAAGGCTGACTCAAAGGAGCCAAGCATGAATTTGAAGTGTAGAAGGTCTTCCGGGGAGCAGGATTTGGACCAACCTCGTTCGGCAGAACGGGCACAGATGCGTAGGTGGCAGATTGTGGGTGAAAGCCAGAGTTGGGGAGTAAATCGTTTGATAGGATGAGGGGTAAGAGTGTCAAGGGCTGAGGATAATGTAGCATTGTATGAAGATAATGCCTCGTCGACGGACTTGGAGGATAAAGTGGAGGAAAAAGATGGAGAGATGGTGGAGGAGAGAGTCAGTGGATCAATATTATTAAGGTTTCTAAATAGGGCGGAGGAGACAGGTCGAGGTTGGGACGGCGGAAGCTGAAGAGTAAATGTTAAGAGGTGATGGTCAGATGAGGGAAAGATTGATTTGCGGAAGTTTGAAGGAGAGGAGTTGGAGAAGAGTATTAGGTCAAGGCAGTGGCCGTGTAGATGTGTGGAGGCAGTGAAGCAAAGTTGGAGGTCAAACGAGGAGGTAAGAGCAAGGAACTTTGAGGTATGGGGGTCAGAGGGGTTGTCGATGTGAATGTTGAAATCGCCAAGAATAAGAGTGGGGGAGGAGAGATCCATAAAGGCAGAAAGCCAGGAGTCGAAGTCGGAGAGAAAAGTTGATTTGGATTTGTCCGGTGGGCGATAAATAACAGCTATTCGGAGGGGAAGTGGTGAGAGGAGGCAAATTGAGTGGACTTTGAAGGAAAAGGGTGAGTGGGGTGGCGGGAGGGGATAGAATTGACAGGAGACCGAGAGTAGGAGGCCAACGCCACCACCGTGACCAGTAGATCGAGGTGTATGGGAGAACTGGTAGCCTCCATAGCAGAGAGAGGCAATGAATGTGGTGTCTGGGGGGAGCCAGGTCTCGGTCAAAGCAAGAAGATATAGGGCATTGGAGATTAAAAGGTCATGAATGAAAGTGGTTTTTTTAATGACTGAGCATGCGTTCCATAGGGCACATGAAAACGGGAGAGTGGAGGGGGGAGGACAGGGGTATGGATAAGGTTGGATAAGTTACGTGTAGACTTCTTATCAGAGTGGCGTGGGGGTCTATTTCTAGGGTAATGCCGAGATTTAGGTTTAGAGGGAGCAGAGTGTGGGTGTGTGTGACTGGGTGAGTGTGCTCTCCAAAAGGGACAGGAAATGGTAAAAATCGATGGTATCGGGTTGGTTATGTGAGGGAATATTTTTGGGGGTAGGGTTGGAGTTGATATCTATAGATGAGTGATTGTGGGATGAATGAGGCAGGGTGGAAGGAGGGAGGAGCAGGATGTGGATGAGATTAGATGGGGTACATGAGGAACTTTCTTTAGTGTGAGAAAGAAAACGGGGGGGGGGGGGCAGGGTTGGGGTTGATATTACCTGATGAGAGAAGGAGCAGGAGTATTAAAGAGCGAGGTAGAGTGGAGATAGTACTGCGGAAGCGAGGATGGGGTTGCTTTAAAGAGAGGGGGGGTTGGTTGAATGCGGGGGATGGTGTGAAGAAGCTCAAGAGCAGGTGCTAGGCTAGGGGGTACAATAGAGGGAGAAGTGAGGAAGGTAGAGAGGGAGGCTGGTTGAATGCTGGGGATGGTGTGAGGAAGCTCAAGAGCCGGTGCTAGGCTAGGGGGCAGAGTGGAGGGAGAAGTGAGGAAGGTAGGGGGAGGGTAAGGGGAAGAGGGAGGGTGGGTGTTGGTAGGAGGGAAGGCAGTTGGGGAGGATAATGAAGAGGAGGACAATGAGATGCGGGGCCATGGTAGTGGGCAGCAAGGTCTGAGTAAGCAATGGGTAGCAAGTTCTAAGCAAAACAAAACAACGGGTAGCAAGTGATAGGCAAACAAGCAGGCAGTGGGTAGCAGTTCAATGCAAGCAATGGGTAGCAGGCAGAGGATAAGCAGTGGATAACAGTTCTATGCAAAACTGGGTAGCAGTTCTATGCAACAATGGGGGGGGGGGCAACAGTATGCAAACAGTGGGTAGCAGTACTATGCAAACAATGGATAAGCAATGGATTACAGTTCTATGCAACAATGGGTAGTAGTACTATGCAAACAATGGATAAGCAATGGATAGTTGTTTTATGCAGTGATGGGTAGCAGTTCTATGCCTGGGAATGGGTAGCAGTACGATACAGGCAATGGGAGCAATGCTAAGCAAACAGAGGGTAGTGGTGCTATGTAGGCAGTGGGTAGTAGTTCAAAGCCAACAATGGGTGGCTGTACGATGCAGGCAGTGGGTAGCAAGTTCTAGGCGGGTAATGGGAGGAGGAACAATGCCAGCAGTGTGATGCAAGACAAAGGAGAGTTACTTGAGGGTACCAGGATGGAGCTCGTGAGATGGTTTGGTCTGGAGGCGATGTGTGGTGGAGCGATCGAGCCTGCTCGACCCCGGAAGCTACGGAGCCTGCTCGACCCCAGAAGCTACAGAGCACCGGAGTCCACACCTAAGGGCCACGCCAAAGGGCCCTCAGGTGCAGGCACGCCAGATACGGGTGCACCTGGAGGCTGCTGAGATTTAAAAGCTGCAGTTCTTCAGCCTGATAGGCCTCGTGGTGGGGAGCAGGGAGGAGCTCACCTGCCTGCTCCCTTCCCCGACGCCGATCGACCTTTAATCCAGGTCCCTGAAGTTAGCAAAACACACTTTGGTTTAGGGCCAGTGCAAGGAGATGAGGCGCCCTAGGTAAACCTCATCTCTTGCGCCCCCTCCCTGCAGCACGCATTGCCACCGTTGATTCCTCTCTCCAGGATGTGCAACAGCAGCAATGGTCGCAAACAGCCTCACAGCGCTTATCTTTAAACGTTAATCTGGACTGGTCTAGCAGAATGATAAGGAGGTAGTAGTCCGGTCCCATACACAATGATCTGTCTTTAAGGCTCCACTTAACATGAGCAAAGCAACAGAAAAGTTACTGGTTGAAAATATAAATCAGATGAGGAGAAAGACCACAAAGGTATAAATATTCACAAGAAGCGTTTTGTAGTATAAAGGAAATTCAAGCACAAGATAGCATAGTTGCTTACTTGTAACAGGTGTTTTCTGTAGACTGCAAGGGAATGCAGTCAGATGATGGTAGACTTTTTTTGACAGCACTGAAAATGTGTGAGTGGTCTCATTCCTACTGACATTTGATCCTGAAGTACCTTCTGAAGCGCTCTGTATGAGTGGAAAAGGAGGAAAAATGTACATCAAGCCCTCGTGCCAGGAAACTGCAAAGTGTCCCACCGCCGCCCTAGTGGCGAAGAAGCATCACGGTAGAGAGGGTGGACACAAAAATATTTGTAATTGAGTTTGGCTTAAAGACAGGGCCCAGGTTTTCTTTGTAGTCCTAGTAGCCTTCTGGTAACCAAAAGCTCAAAGTAACATAATAGTCCGAGGGAAGGGAGAATAAAGGCTTTTATTTCCCCTATTGCACAAAAGGTTCAAAAGCTCAGATCTTTACAGCAACAGAAATTGTCCTTATTTCAGGTTGAAAGAAAACAAGAACTGTATTTAACCTGTTAACTTCACAGTAATAACATGAGAAAACAAAGATTCACACTTTCCTCCGGCTACAGCTCTATTCCTTGTCTAAAGACTCAAAGCCTTCCGCCTGACAGTAGCTGCAATCCATTTCAGGGTCCGAAAGGTCGCCAGCGACGTCCACCTGCATTGGTTCAAGGTCAGCGATATCTGGTAGCTTGCATTCAGGCTTTTTATACAACGTTTGCACGATGTCCCAATGTTCTGTGTTCAAAGGTAAGCCCTGGTTGTGTACCTCTAGACTAAGAACAGTCTCTCTTGCACACGGCTCTTTTACTGGAGAGTCTCTTACTTGATATAGGTTTGTATCCTGAAGTATAAACAGTTCTAGTAGGACAACATTCCTCTATTCCCTGTTCCTCCTGCGTCACAGCGTTCAGGAAATTATAATCAGAAAAACAGTGATTACCTTTCTTTCTTGGCTTATCCCGGCAAGGTAAGGATTGAGGCCAGTTCCTGCTGGGGTTTGGCCTTACTTGCACAATGGTAGGCTTTCGGTTCTCCCGGAGGCCTTCTGCTGGTGTTAAACCACATTCACACCAAAGCTTCCTTCTGTCTGAGCCCAGAATGTTACCTTTTAAAGAAGTTCTTTCATCTTCTTCTTGGTTACTCCATGTTATGTCCTTCAATGGTTGCTGGCCTCTGCCAAACTCAGGTCCAGGACTTTCTAGCACAGTCCATCTGCTTCCAGGGGTAGCTCCCTTTCTGTATTTCTCCCTCTTGGAGGACGTGTCCTCTCCACTCCTGGGATACTCGGGGCGAACTCCTTCACCTGGCTCTGCTGAGTCTGCTGGGCCTGTTCCTTTCCCCAGGACTCCTATTTCCTGGTCCTTCTCTCCCTCTTGGAAAGCCTGTCTTCTCCAGTCATCTGGGCTTTTTTTAAGAGGAACTCTTCCCTCCTCTGATTGGGTGCAGGCCGGTATTGCATCACTGGCTCTGGGGCGTGGCTCCTCAGTCCTCCGGAGGTCCCACTTGCTCCCCCTATATGGCTCCTTGTAATGCTGCAGCCGGTGTCTGCCTCTTTTTTCTAAGCTTAAAGCATTTTCTCCTGTCTGCAGAGGGTCTGCAGTACCACAAAAGGCATCCTGATGGAAATGATGCAGTGTTGGTCAGAAAGAAGAAATGGGGACATTTGGCATTGTCTGTAGAGGCAAAGAGATCTACTATTGGAATGTCCCATTTCTGAAAAAATGTGCTCTACAACATTGAAAAAGTGAAATTGCTGAACAAATACTTCTGCTCTGTTTTTACTAAAGAAAATCCTGGAGACGGACCACCTGTGACTCCCAAATATAAAAATGGGAATGAAGTAGATACCACACCATTCACAGACAATGATATGTTAGAACAACTTGCAAAACTGAAAGTGGACAAGGCCATGAGACTGGATGGGATACATCCTAGGATACTGAAAGAGCTCAGAGAGGTTCTTGCAGGGCCGTTAAAGGATGTTTTCAACAGATCCTTGGAAACAGGAGAAGTTCCTCAGGACTGGAGAATGGCTGATGTGGTACCTCTTCTCAAAAGTGGTGACAGGGAAGAAGTAACAAACTACGGGCCCATGAGCCTTACCTCAGTGGCGGGAAAAGTAATGGAGGCGCTCCTGAAAGAGTGAATAGTGGACTCTCAAAACCAACAGGTTGCATGATCCGAGGCAACATGGTTCTACCAAAGGATGATCTTGCCAAACAAATCTGATTCAGTTCTTTGACTGGGTGACCAGAGAACTAGATCAGGGGCATGCGATGGATGTCATCTATCTGGATTTCAGCAAGGCCTTTGATACTGTTCCTCATAGGAGGCTTATCAATAAACTCAGTAGTTTGGGGATGGGTCCCAAGGTGGTGAACTGGATCAGAATTGGTTGACTGACAGACGATAGAAGGTGATGGTAAATGGAGCTCCCTTGGATGAAAGGAGGGTGATTAGCGGGGTGCCCCAGAGTTCGGTCCTGGGTCCAGCACTGTTAAATGTATTTGCGAGTGATATTGCTGAAGGACTGAATGGAAAAGTCTGTCTTTTTGCAGATGACACGCATATTTGCAACAGAGTGGACTCCACTGAGGGAGTGGGTAATGTGAGGAAAGATCTACAAAAGCTGGAAGAATGGTCTAATGCTTGGCAGTTAAGATTTAATACAAAAAAGTGCAGTGTCATGCACTTGGGAAGCAGAAATCGAAGGGAAATGTACACGATAGGGGGCGAGAGGTTGGTGTGCACGAACCAGGAGAGGGACCTTGGTGTGATTATTTCGGAGGATCTCAAGGTGGCAAAACAGTGCGATAAGGCAGTGGCAAAAGCCAGGAGGATGTTGGGTTGCATACAAAAAGGAATTACCAGCAGAAAGGAAGAGGTACTAATGCCACTGTATAAGTCACTGGTGAGGCCTCACTTGGAATACTGTGTTCAGTTTGAGACCATATCTTGCAAAGGATGTAAAAAGACTGGAAACTGTTCAGAGGAAGGCGACAAAAATGATTTGGAGCCTGCGTCAGAAGCCTTATGAGAAGAGACTTGAAGACCTAAATGTGTACACTTTGGAGGAGAGGAGGGATAGGGGAGATATGATTCAGACCTTTAAATACTTAAAGAGAAATAATGAACAAACAAACCTCTTCCAAAGACGGGGAAGCTGTAAAACTAGAGGGCATAACATGAAGCTGCAAGGGGGTAAATTGAAAGGCAATGTCAGGAAATACATTTTCACTGAAAGGGTGGTGGATGCTAGGAACGCCCTCCCGATGGATGTGGTGCCGGCAAATACAGTGACAGAATTCAAAATGTGGATCCCTTTACAGCAACAGGATAAAATCAAAATAAACTTAACTATCTAATGGGCAGACTAGATGGACCATACTGGTCTTTATCTGCCATCATTTACTATGTCACCATGTTACAACAAGTGTGTTAAGGGATCATTCATGGGGCTGTCATTGTCTGCTTAAGGAGTCTCACAATATTCAATTGCGGTCTCCTTTCGTCAGAGCTATAGTATAATAGATACAAAATACTCTGCACTACAACTAGAAAGTGTTCTGCAGTCTTCAATTGGCTTGTTACTTTTGATACTTAGTAACAAGCCAATTGAAGACTGCAGAACACTTTCTAGTTGTAGTGCAGAGTATTTTGTATCTATTATGCTTAAGGAGTCTGCCAGTTGGTTGTAGTTCCCTGGAAAATAAGTCACTTGGATTGTGCATTTGAGAGTCGCTGCAAAAGCCCTTATGTAAAGAGCTTCCCTGCAGAGGGTCAGGGAGCCTGGTCTACCTTGTTTGTTTATACAACCTGACTGTCTGAATCTGAAGCACTGCATTCCTCAACCAGGGTCTAAATGCTCTGAGACTATAAAGAACTTCCCAGAGTTACAATTGGTTGATATGTAACCGAGAGAACCGAGGCAAGCTTCTCAACCCATGAAGAGGCATTGATAGTTAGAATGAGCTGCACTAGAAGGGGTCAAAAGGGGTAGACCGCTGAAAGGTTGACAGGAAGTGTCCAAAGGAGATTGTTCCTGAGACTGTCAGAGATGGGAATCCTCTTGGAGAGAGAATGAAGAACCAATTCCAAAAATTCTTGTGATATCGTTGAAGCAATCTCATTCACCATTTGACATTTGGAACTACTTGGATTGCTGGAGTCATATGTCATAGAAGCCACAAGATTGTTTTTGCTATGTGTCTGTGTTTAGCTGAGAGGGCTTGAGCCAACAGGATTATGAATTGCATTCTGGCTTGAGATATGCACACTGTATCAGTTCAGGTATCCAGAATGGCTCCAACGAAACACAGCAGTTGAGTCAGAATAAGACTTGCTTTGCTCTCATTGATGAGGAAACCCAGACTTTAGAGAAGATGGAAGGTAGCATTTAGGGATGAGGCCACAGCTTAGGAAGACTTTCCTCTGATCAATCAATTGTCCAGACAGGGAAAAACAAAAATCACCCACCTTGTGGAGATGTGCTGCAACTACAGCAAAGCACTTCATGAAGACTTGGGGAGCAGACCAAAGGGAAGGACACGATACTTGTAATGAGTCTCAAGGAATATGTGCCGAAGAAATTTCTAATGAGAAGGATGAATTGGGATATGGGCATAAGCATCTTCGAGGTCAAGGACACCAACCAATTGTCTTTCAGGATGAAAGGCAAGACGGAAGCTAGAGTATTCATTTTGAATTTCTGCTTTGTGAGATAGAAATTTAACTGCCTGAGGTCCAGGATACAGTGTAGCCCTCCAGTTTTCTTCAAAATGAAGAAGAAGAGGGAATAAAATCCTTCCCCACATTGGAAAGGAGAGACAGATTCTACAGTTCTTGACTTAAGGAAGCCCAGCAAGCTAAGCGAGTGCTGTTGAATTGGAAGAGTCGGAAGACACTGACACGGCACTAGTGTAGAAGGAGGGAGATTGGAGAACTGTAGGTGATATCCCTGATTCACAATGGCCCAAGACTCAATAATCAGAAGTGATAGGAGGCCATGTGTCCTTGAAATATGTTAGGTATTCTCCTACTGGGAGATAGTCAGAAAGAAGAATTCTGTTTGATGGTAGTTAAAGCTGAGGTAGACCTCTGCTTGCATTCTTTGGGTATCTGGTGAGCTAGGTATGTAGGAACAGACTGATGTACAGGTAGGGGTCTTGCATAAAGTTGGTATCAGCACCTGAAATGTTGATAATATTGTTGAGGATAATGCTTCCTGAAATAGAAACGTTGATATATACGGTATTGAGAGGAGGTTCAGGTGTGAGCATGGACAGCTCTTAAATGGTGGAGAAATACTTTCATCTGATTAACCTTAACCTTTTCTCCAAATAGTGTGCCACCCATGAAAGGTGGTCATGATAATCTTCCTGAAGCCCAGATGAACAGAACTATACTGTTCTTCTCACTGCAATGGCTACTGCTGCTGAATGCAAAATGATGTCATAGCATTAAACATAGTTGTTAGGAGATGAAAGGCGCCCTCCTGAATGGTAAAGTGAGATGGAACAAGTCTTCCTTGGAAATGTTTGGGTCAGTGACCTGATCCATTAATGAATGATGATAGTACAGCATTTGGAGATACTACATTAAGAATTTTAAAGTTAGCATAAAAGCCTGATGACATTTTGCATCCCACGGTATCTAAAATATGTTGATCTTTACCCGGAGAGGTATGAGAAGAGGTTTTAGAAGATTTTGAGCGCATGAGAGAAGCTTCTGTAATAATAAACAGATGGGACAACTGTGACTGCAGGTGCCCTGGAGTCCTTGTTGATTTATATTTTGCTTCTGCATGAAGGGAAGATGCTTTAACTGAGAAAAATGTACTAAGTGGTTAGCTGCAAATCCTGCAGGACTTCATAAAGAGAAAGGGCAAGGATTTCTTTAGACATAGACAGACTTAAGAATGGACTGAAAGTCCTTTTTTGTAGAGGGAATGCCACCAGGACCCGGCACCAGTGTCTTAGTGAGTTTAAGTAGGAACTTAAGGTAGGAGTGGTCATCCTGAGGTTCCTGCTGGGAAGGCTGTTGTATTTTAGAGATAGGAGAGGACATTTTACCCTCTTCAGGCTCCTCATCTGCATCATGGAATATAGTAGGCTCACCCACAGAGCTGAGATCATCTGGGCAATCCCAGCGGGTGTCAGGTGGCCAGCTAGGCTGGGATACACCATGTGTATGGATAGAAGGACTGAACAAATACTGTGAATCTAGAGACAGAGACCCAAATGAAGGCTGTAGCAGTAGTGAGGCAGGAGGAGTCATAGACTGCTGCAAACTGTATGTGGTTTTCCAAATAAATTTCTGCATTAAAAGCAAAAAAGTGAGCCTTGCTGTGAGGAAATCATGAGAGGAAGGGTTGACATGGACCCTTGCTGAGAGTATGCAAGCTGAGGAGACAGAAGGGAAGGGTTAAAAGAAATCCCTGATTAAAACTGACCTTTTATGGCACTCATCACTGGCTGAGCCAGTGAGGCAAAGTGCTTGAAGGAATCCTTCTTGTGTGTTTCAGCCCTGGACAGCAGAAATTCAGAGGCGGCCATGTGATTTACTTTGGTGCACTTCTTGCCTGGCTGCTATTAATGCCTTGTGGTATCATGCTCCTGGGGGATTTGAGAGGAGAAATGGTCCTTTATCATATGGCCGGCAGCTCCTGAAATCGATACAGGTGCCGGTGTGCTTTGTTCCCCTGAGCAACTTGGCTTTTTATTTATTTCTCTTCGTTGCTCTCTCCCCGAGCAGTGTGTGAAAGGACCCAGAAAAGGAGGGGAGGGGCAGTATTGGCAGCACTGTGCACATCAAGCATGGAAGCCATTTATAGAGGGCTTTGGCATGACTGGTGCTTCTAAGGAGAAATTTAAAGATGTTTTAAAATTGTTCTTCCCTTTTCTTCATTCAAGCAGTAGTCAAGAATGGAATGAGGCCATAGAAGTGAGGTCTGGAGTCAAACCAGCAAATCTACCTAGCAGCAAAAAAGGTTGAACAGTGTCAGGAGAAGCAAGAGCTATTACCATATCTGGAAATGCCACAGATAAAAAAAAAGACTGAAGAAACATAGAAACATGACAGCAGAAAAAGATCATATGGCCTATTCAGTCTGCCCTTCCAGGCAGCAGAGTGTTTCAGGAATCACAAGGCCAACTGCGCATGCTTGGTACTGTAAAAAAAAAAGAAAAGAAAAACCATTTACTATAGCTAGGAGAGCGCACCATACAATGGAACAGTCCACCGGACTTCTCCATCAAGTGTGTGTGCATCTCCCCTACTTGTCCATGGAGAAATCATGATATGATGCTCAAGTAAGATAACCTCAGAAGGTAACATCAGGAAATACTTATCCAAGGCAAGAGTAGTGGATGCATTCAGGGCTTTTGTTGTTTTGTTGTTGTTAAGTGCCGTCGAGTTGGTGGTGACTCATGGCAACCCTCTGGATATTTGTCCTGTGTTTAGTCTTCAATCAAGCATCTCATTGCTGACAGAGTGGCACCCATAGCTGCTGTATCGATCCATCTCATTGCTGGCCTTCCTCTTTTGCGTTGACCTTCTACCTTGCCAAGCATGATGTCTTTCTCTAATGATCTCTCTCTTTGCATGATATGTCCAAAGTATGAAAGTTGAAGTCTCATCTCAGCTTCTAAAGAAAGCTTAGGTTTGATCTCCTCTAGTACTGACTGGTTTGTTCTTCGGGCAGTCCAGGGGATACACAGTATTGGTCACCAGCACCATAATTCAAGGCATCAATTTTCTTCCTGTCAATCTTTTTCACTGTACAACTTTCACATCCATATGATGTTACTGAAAATACCATGGCTTTGAACAAGTTGAATCTTTGTATGGAGAGAGGCATCTCTGCTCTTCAGAATCTTGTCTAGGTCCTTCATAGCCATTCTGCCAAGAGCAATGCGTTGTCTGATTTCACGACTGCCTATTGTTTCTTTATTGATTGTTGATCCAAGTAGATTAAAGTTGTCCACCATTTCAATTTCTTCTCCATCAGTGATGAACTTATTGATTTTGCCAGTTGTCAGGGTCTTTGTCTTCTGTACATTAAGGTGCAGGCCCATTATAAGATTATGTTCCTTGATCTTGAAAAGCAAATGTTTCAGATCATCTTTGCTTTCAGCCAGTAGTGTGGTATCATTGGCGTAGTGAAGGTTGTTGATGAGTCTTCCACCAATCTTCACAACTTGGTTGTCTTCATACAGTCCTGCTTCTCTGATTATTTGTTCTTCATATAAATTAAACAGGTAGGGGGGAAGGTATGCAGCATTGTTGTACGCCTTTGCTGATTTTAAACCATTCTGTTTCTCCTTGTTCCATATGAATCTTTGCTTCTTGATCAATGTAAAGGTTGTGCAAGAGAACGATCAGGTATTCTGGTATACTCATGCTTCTTAATGTGGCCCATGGTTTACACAGTCAAAAACCTTGCTGTAGTTGATAAAACACATATAGATATCTGTTTGGTATTCTTTTGTCTTTTCAAGGATCCATCTCACATCCGTGATGATGTCTCTCAATCTTTTCCAGTCAGTTGGCCATGATGTCTTCCAAATTTCCTGACAGACCCTTGTAAGTATGTTAACAGCTGCATCTGATTGCTGTAATACTTCAATGGGAATACCATCAATGTCCAGTGCTTTGTTCTTTAATAAGGCTTTCAATGCTGCTTTGACTTCTTTCATCACCAATGGTTCTTGATCATAAGGTTCAGGTTGAAACGGCTGTTGGTCCACTTCATCTTTATGGTATAATGACTCTGTATATTCTTTCTACCTTTTCGTCATCTTCTCAGCATCATTCAACATGGATCCTTGAGCATCTTGTAACATTTGAATTCAAGGCTGGAATTTTGTCTTAACTCTTATAGCTTTAGGAAAGCCAATCTTGTTTTTCCTCTAATAGTTTCTGCATTAACTTCCTTGCATGTGTCATTGTAGTACTTCTCCTTGTCTTGTTTTGCTACACGTTGGAAATTTCTGTTGAGTTCTGCGACTGCCTCTCTTTCTCTTCTGGCTTTAGCTTCTCTTCGTTTCTAGGCAATTTTCAGAGCTGCTTCAGTAATCCATTTTGGCCATTTTTTGCTTTTTCACCTTTTGTAGAGACTTCTCACTTTCTTTCAACACAACCTTCTTGATGTCATCCTATAACTTTTCTGGAACTCTGTCATTTGTACCTAAAGCAGCAAATTGATTTTGCAAGCAGTCTTTAAATTCTAGTGGTATATTCTCAAGGTCATATTTTGCTACATTTATGAGTGGCTTACTCTTTTTCGACTTTAGCTTGAGTTTGCATACTAGTAGTTGGTGATTTGTACCACAGTCAGTTCCTGGTTTTGTTTGTGTTGATCTTATAGAGCTTTTCCATCGTTGACTTCCACACATGTAGTCAATTTGATTTCTGTACAATTCATTGGGTGAAGTCCATGTGTATAGTCACCGTTTGTGTTGCTGGAAGAAGGTGTTTGAGATGAATAGATTGTTGGTCTTGCAGAATTATATCAGTCTTTCTCCAGCTTCATTTCTGTTGCCAAGTCCATATTTTCCAAATACTTTGCCGCCTTCTTTGTTTGCCAACTTTTGCGTTCCAGTCACCCATGACTATCAGGAAGTCCTGTTTGCATGTTCTGTCAATTTCAGCTTGTACTTGTTCATAGAACTGATCAATGTCATCCTCTTCTGCAGCTGTTATTGGGGCATGTACTTGAATTATAGTTGTGTTGATGAGCATTCCTTGTAGATGAATAGAAATTAAGCATTCACTGATTGCATTGTATTTCATTACACTTCTTACAAATTTCTTCTTAATTATAAATGCAACACCATTTCTTCTTTGTCTTTCATTTCCAGCATAGTAGATATATGATCATCAAATGCAAAGTGCCCGATGCCAGTCCATTTCAGTTCGCTGACACCCAACAGATTGAGATGTACATGTTCCATTTCATGCTGGTACAAGGACATTAGTCACCCAAATTAATCTTCATTCTTGCCACTCCCCACCATTACCACTGCCACATCTTCTCAGGACTAGTGGCAATATCAATACAACAAATAAGAAGTGCAGTGCAAAGGGAAGCATCTGAACCCTGCGCATTGAAAATCCAACCGGACCCCCTCCACCCAAAAGAGAGCTCCTGTTTGCATTGAAATGGATCAGCTACACTTTCAGTGCACAGGGGCTTCAGAAGCTTCCCTTTGCATTGCACTTATCTTTTCTATTGCCATTGCTAACACTGGTCCTGGGGATATGTAGCAGCGGTGGTAATGGCTGAGACAGGAGATCAGAGGCCAGGGCACTTTCTGCCACCCTCCAAAGCTAGTTTCTGGGGTAATGGCCTGTAACTCAGTTCCACCACTTCTTTGCAGACTCCAGAGCAATAAAGGTGCTCTGTTCCAGACTTTTCCTTCCAAGCATCCTGAGGGGAAGAGAAGGGGAGGGAAGAAAGTCTGAAGTAGAGAACAGTCACTCTTCTCTCTAATCTTCTTCTCCTGTTGCTCCTGCTCTGGCACGTCCATCCCCTCACTCGGTTTCACAGTTCTGCTTCTTTTTTATCTACAAATTAAACCCCGACTTTAGGTAGCTGCCTAGTTCATGTAATGGTGCCAGCCCTGCATGGACAGAACAGACTCCTAGTGGAAATGGTGGAGGCAAAAACAGTAAGAGAATTTAAGAAAGCCTGAGATAAGCACAAAGGTTCCTTAAGTGTGCACCGTAACAGTAAAAGAGTTTGGGCAGCATAATCCTTACAATTCTTAAGCAGGGCTTTTCCTTTGTTATTTAGTGTCTTAATTTGTGCATGACGTACTCCAATAAGCAGAAAACTATTTTATACAAAAATCCTGTCACTATGATCTGCTAAATGTCACTCATGTGCTAAAACATTGCATTTTCTTTCCTACAGCTTCAGCTATTTGAGTTATATATAGTCACTAGGGCTGTGCATTTCATTAGTGCACATTCAGTTCGTTAAATTGGTTTAGTATGCACTAATTGACTTAAAATGTCTTAATTTGGCAATTAGTATATGTTAAATCAATTTAGTACGCACTAAAAATTCCCTATGAAAATATATGTGTAAAACTAATAAAAACCTCAAAATCAGAAAAACATTCATGAATAAATGAAAACTAAAATTGAGTGAGATCTTATTTACTTTCCATATGCATCTGTTCTGTGAAAAGGCTTCAGGTACAAGTTATTGATATCATACATAACTATCAAAGACTGAAAGCAGAAAAATTCTACTTTTTTCCTTTTTTTGTATTTTTCAGAAAACAAACAAATGAACTGGCCATTCTTATCACTTTATGAATTCTCTTTTATCCCCGTCTGATTGGCCTGTTAAATTATTATTTTCCAGTTCCAGATTTACAATGTTTGAAATTTTTAGGAAAAAAAAAATTTATGGAATAATGAAATACTTCATGGAAATATTTTGCTAGATTTCTATGAGGACTACTGTGATCAGTCATTAAGCATCTGAGATGTGTTAAAAATAGTTGCAGGATGTAGGTTTTCAATTACTCTTTTTCTTCTCTAAATATATATGAAATATGCTTGGAAACTGGTGGTTTCCATCTATCAGTATGGCTTCAGTAGCGGTGACAACGGGGAAGGAATTTAGCACATTATTTGCAACGTGCATGCAGGGTGACTCAAATAGTGTGTGCTGAAAATGCAGACATTGCTTCTGAAGAAATTCTACACAACTGTACAGCATTAAATGTTGTGCAGAATCCTGCATCTTCTTTACAGATTCTGCAGATCAGGAGGCAGCAGTGCTTCTGGTACTGTAGCTTTGCTTTACCAGAGGAAGCAATAGAGTTGATATGGGCAGAGGGAAGAAGCAACAGAGAGAGAGAGAGAGAGAGCGCGAGCAAGAGCGAGAGAGGGCATGGCTGCACACAGGTGGTAAAACAAGGAATATGCAGTCACACCATCAGCGGGCACATCAGAGAAAGCCAAAGAAGCAGGGTACTGGTGGAGGAAATAGGTAAAAATGGGATCCTCGGATCTAAGTGATCCTACAATAAGTAGGATTCACAGAGGATCTGGCTTTTACCTTTGCAACAGCAAATAGGGATCAACGTGAGCGCCCCCTGCAGTGCTAGAGTGCAGCAGCCGCCAAGTTTCTCTTCTAACAGTGACAGACTCAAGTTAGATCCAGGGAGTACAGAAGAATGATGAGGAGGACAAGGTGAAGAGGAGTAAAGGGAGGGAGACACCTTAGGCAGGGAAAGAGGAAGAGTGGAAGAGTATTACCAAAGATTCATTTCACCACAAACGTTTTACAGATTCAACTAGTATATTTATTAAAGTTTAGGCACAGCTATATAAACAGAATGCACTGACGTAACGGATCATCCCCATCCAAAAGACAAGAGCATAAGGAACGAAGGAATCCAAATCTTTTTATATAAAAAAGGAGTCAAAATGGAAGTTTCTGAAAGTACAATGGAGATCATGGATATAAAAGCATGTGCATGTCTGGGGTTTGATACCATCATGGAACTCATGAAACCTCCCTGTTTCTTGTTCCTTGACCTGCAGGAAAGGTTCATCTCCAGTCTTTTATTGAAATGTTAATATTTAATGGAAGTTATATAAGTTATAAAAATGAATCATACTGAAAATTTAGCCCATTCTACAACAAGCATTTTTGGTCTAAAGAATAAACACTGATTTGAAGACAAATATAAAGGAATATCCTGCAAAGATGCATTACTTACTTACACCATAGAGCAGGCATATGGCATGCTGCATGAATACAACACACATCCCACTCTGCAAGGATTCACACCAAAGGCCAAATGTACTGAGTTTTCTCCCATTTGGTATCTATGGAAAAATTCTACATATATGCCCTCCACATGCATCCCGAGACTAAGGATTATTTAGCTGGATTAGGAAAGAACTACAGTTTAACCAACATTTGTTCAACTATGTTAAGCAATACACTCACCTGCTAGCTCTACAGAATTTCTTACTTTCCTTTTAACCTTGAAAGGGAAGAAAAATGAAATATTGTTAAGACTGTATAAGCAACCCAAAACTGCATTAAATTACAGTAGGAAGGATTGCACCCATCATTTTAGAAACGTTTTATATTTTTGCTTAAACTGAGTCTTTTCCAGCTGTTCTCAGTAGGTAACCTCCTCCCCTTAAGTATGTAATGAGTTCCTTTACTGTTTCCGTGAAGGTATAATTGTAGCTATATAAATTATTATTATTAGCAGTAGTAATATGGTGTGTAAAAATACCTATTATTTAGTAGCCCTGCG
Source organism: Ichthyophis bannanicus (assembly GCA_033557465.1). Classification (NCBI taxonomy): domain Eukaryota; kingdom Metazoa; phylum Chordata; class Amphibia; order Gymnophiona; family Ichthyophiidae; genus Ichthyophis; species Ichthyophis bannanicus. The sequence continues at coordinate 49,456,266 of CM066047.1, read as the reverse complement.
CTATGGATGTAAATCCCAGGAACGCTGCCAGATAAACCTCAGAAAGAGTTTCCTCATGTAGAGATAAAAATATGTATTATTACAATGTAGCTTTGAAACTATTTGCTACAGACACAGTGCTTTCATACTGGTGAATTTCCTTTCTCTTCATTTCCGTACTTTTGATCTGATAGCGCCAAAACAACGGTTTCCCCGAAGCCCTTCTGCACAGAGACTTAAAAAAAACACGTAAAGGCGCCACAGGGGAAGGAGTAGGGTAGGGAAGGGAACCCCAAACCTTCCCCCAAAAAACGAAAAATATACCACGTTCTGTTATCGCAATCGAAAGTGGCAGTCGCCTCTTGCGCCCGCATTAATTGTCCGTTTTTCATACCTCCTGCGGCTTTTCCTGCGCCACCTTCGCTCCGGCTTGGGACGGCGGCACGCGCTCCTCCTCGCTCTCTCCCGTCGCGAGCCTCCCCCCGCCCTTCTTCAGCACGAGGAAAGCAGTTGCCGCCGTATTAGCGCAGAGGACAGGCGGAGGTCAGCGGGGCGGGGTTAGGGCAGGGTCGGCTTCTGGGATGTGCGACGGTAGAGGGCGCCACGAACCGAAGGGGGCGCGCTCATGCTGCGCTTCCAATGGCCTGCCGCTGTGGGTTGGCGCGGGGGTAATGGTGATGGGTAGAGCGTGGGAGGAAAGCGGGGCATTTTGGATACTAAAAAAATATATATTTTTTAATACAAATAAAGTACAAAAAAACCCCAACTATATTAGCACAGGACTCGAAGGCACACATTGCATTGCATTTGCAATTTACCCAGGGCCGGTGCAGAGGTATTAGATGCCCTCGAAGAACTTTAAACCTTGACTCTCGTCAAATCAGGTTACTGGGGGTTTTTTGCACGCAAATCTGGGACACTTGGCATGTGAAGTGGCTTCGCATTGGCAATGAAAACGGGTGGGCCACGGGGGCCAAGGCCCCACCAGTATTTTGCCCAACACAGTATTAGCAAAAGAGAGCTTAGAAGCAGGGCTGGAGTTTGGTTTGGTTGGCCCCTTCCAGAAAAAAAAGTGTTCCTCTGCCCCGGTGCTTTAGTTCCAGATTTGAGGAGCAAGGTGTGGAAAGGGGAAGAGGAGTTATTACTCCCCCCACCCCCATCCATCCATGACTGGAACAATATCACTTCCAAGCAAACAGATCAACAGAGAAGTAGAACAGGGATGCATGTCCCCCTTACTGTGTGCAAAAATATAAAGATGATGGATGTAAAGTCTAAAAACTGGCATATTCCAGTCACTACATTGAAAATAATTGGGCACAGGAGGCTGCCAAACAGGTGGGAGTTGGGGACACAGCAGTAAAATATGGGGCATCTGGTAACCTTACCTTCAAATAATGTTCAGGCCCCCCTTCCCCTCAGATTTTAATTAAACATAACAGTTATGTTTTATGGTATTCTTATTTGAATAGCCTGTGCCCCCCCCCCCCCCCGCACCTCATACATACACACACACGTAGATACATACATCATACTTTGGAAGGCAGTTTCCAAAGCCATTTGATCCAAGCAAATAGCAGTTTCTCGGTGGACATGCAGGAAGTAAGTCCTTCGTATGGGTGATGTCACTGATGGAGCCCAGAGAAGGAACACTCCCCAACTTCCATTGGAAGCTTTTGGAAGGCTGCATGTGTACCTGCCTTCCCACCTGCCATGGTGTTGGTGGCCATCTTGCACTCGGTCTCCATATAGGAGATCTGCAGGGCTGCAACGTGGCCTTCGGTCCACACATTCACAGCTCATTATTGTCTAGATAGGAATTCCCAATGTGACAGCAACTTCAGCCAAGCCATACACCAGCATCTCTTTGGGAATTAGGTTCCAACTCCTTCCCACCAACCCTTCTGTCTGTCCAGGCTACCAAAAAGTGTATTCCTCCATAATATTGTAAGCTTAAGATGTTGAATCACTCAAGCTCCCTAGGGGAACTACCCACACTGTTGTTTCTGCAGTTCTGTTGCTCCTGTTGGGCTTTGGTCTTCTCAGTTTTTGGTAGCCTGTAGCTTGGGAGTCCCATACGTTAGGACTTACTTCCTGCTTGTCCACAGAGAAAGCATAGTTACTCATCTGAAGAAGGTGTTTCCGTGGACAGCAGAAAAACATCCTCACCACCCTCCTACCTCCTCAAGGAATTATTTTCTGGCTACAGCTTTGATATTTTATGGAAAGGTGGTGCCACAGCAGGTGGGAAGGCAGGCGTGTATGCATGGTGGAGTCTCCCAAAAGCTTCCAATATAAGATGGGGAGCATTCCCAGGGGACAGGAGAAAGGCACATGTGGTCCCTTTACACAAAAGCGGAAGTAAGGATGAGGTTGAGAACTACAGACCGGTTAATCTAACCTGTGGTAAGTAAATTATTGGAAACACTGCTAAAACAGAGGATAGTGAGGTTTCTGGAGTCCAATGCATTGCAGGATCCGAGGAAGCATGGGTTTACTAGAGGCAGATCTTGTTCGACAAATTGTACTTGTATAGGTGCTTCTTTAGAACAGGTTAATTTGGCACAACCTCATTTTCTTTCTTATTTGGATTTGGCTCGTGTCTTTTCAGTAGTAGTTCAAGGCACATTACAAGATAAGTGACAATTCTTTTACTTTTTTCATCCCATAGAGATAATTCTCCCTGTATCAAACTGTAAAAGGAAACTTTATTTATAAAATATTACAAGTCATATATCAGAACACTGTAATTAATTTCTGCTTTGTAAAGTGAAGCACTCATCACTATTTATGTACATGCAATTTCTTACAAGATCTTTAGGGAGCAATAAGTATTAGAAAGCAGCATTTGCTTTGAACGATTCTGCAGCTCAGGGTCAATAAAATGTACATATTTAACAAGATGGCAGCTGGCCAGGCTGGACTGTAGATGGAGTACTGGAAGCTCTTTGGACCCAAGTCAATGCTAAGACTTCTCCAAAATTACTTGGTTGAACACTCATTTTGTGCTATCTCATAAGCCTGCTGTAATGATGATCATGAGTTATGTGACTCTCGCAGCAGAATGTTGTCAATACACTCTATGTAGGTGTGTAGGGGGATTTATTTATTTACTCGTATGCGTTTTTTTTTATACTGCCTTATCACAAGATCAAAGTGGTTTACAATTAACCAACTTAATTACATCAAAAAGGAACAGGATGTGCATGTAACATTTACAAGGAACAGTGAACACTACATTGAAACATAATAGCTGTTAACATATTTACAAAAATGGCAACTGACACAAGGATTGTAACTATTATATCTACAATGTAGCTACTGGTACAAGACGATAAGATTAGAGAACCTGGGGGATAAGAGTAAGGGGTATGGTGGGTAAACTTTTCTGTATGTTAGGATTATGTTGGGTAAACTTCTTCTGTGTCTGTCCAAGTGCCAAAATAGTTTTTTAAATAAGTGAGTCTTGAGTTGCTTCCTGAAATCCGAGACGTTAGCCAAAGCTCTAAGGTTATCTGATAGGGAGTTTCAGAGGATTGGTGCAAAGACTCTTATCACTCATTGATCTATTTGTTTTCCAAAAGTCTTTGTTCTGAGTGCAAGCTCGTCTTAGTCTGTCATTTGGAATTTTCTTGATTAGGGAGGTTAGATCTGAAGGTGCTGTCATGTATTAGCTTGAATGTTATCATAATTATTTTGTAAATGATTCTGCTTTGAATGGGTAACCAGAGTAGCCGGTGAAGTATAGGGATGATGTGTTCAGCACTATGAATTTTAAAGGCTACGTGTGCAGTGGTGTTTTGCGCCATCTGGAGTTGCTTTATTGCTTGTTTAGAGAGCCCCTAATATAAACTGTTACAGTAGTCAATATGGGGGCAGATCATGCCTGAATTACCGATCAGAAGTCCTGGCTTGAAAGGAGTGGTCTTAGCTGTTGTATCATCCTTAGTTTATTCTAGATAGACCTGGTGGTTAATTTGATATGTGTGGATAAGCTGAGGGTTTAATCAAGGGTAACCCCAAGATATTTTATTTTGTTCTTTATTTCAAGGCTAGTATCATTGTTGTAGGTTTGAAGGGGGTTTAAATTGCCATTGTGAGGTTTATGTTTATTGGGGTGCTTAATAGACCACCCATCACAATAGCATCTGAGCGGTTTACAAAATACATCAAAAAAAGGCTGCTTAGAAAAAGAAAAGAACGCCAATTATATTATAGGATAGGAGAGAGGAGGTTAGAAAATATGGAGAGAGCAGGAGTTAGGCAGGTTGATGAGTATCACCGGGGAAGTGGGGAAAGAGGGGAGGGGGGTGGGGGAAGATCAAAAGCTAGGCAAAAGAGGTGTGTTTTTAGGTTTGCTTTAAAAGTTTTGAAGGATGGCTCTAGGCGGAGGTCTGGGGGGGAGTGAGTTCCAGAGACGGGGGCCAAGGAAATAAAAAGCAGAGGAACGGGTAGATTCTAGGTGAGCTTGGGATGGGGAGGGGAGGGTCATGTGATTCGCATGAATGGTGCGGAGGGAACGGTGGGGAGTGTGGAGGTGGACCAAATCAGCGAGATAGAGGGGGATGCTGATGTGAATAGACTTATGAACAAAGATGAGGAATTTGTATTGGATACGAAAAGGGATTGGAAGCCAGTGCAGACGAATAAGGAGGGGGGTGATGTGGTTGAAGCGGGAGGAGCAGGTAAGGATACGGGTGGCAGTGTTATGGACTCAATGTAAACATTGAAGCTGAGATTGGAGGAGGCCGGCCAGGGCAACGTTACAGTAATCTAGGCAGGAGACGACAAAGGAGAGGAGGAGTGTAGTCATAGAGGAGAGAGAAAGAAAGGGGTGAACAGAACAAAGTTCTCTTAGAGTGAGGAAACAGTGTTGGATGACAGAAGAGATATGGGCTTTGAAGGACAGTGAGGAATCAAGAATCACGCCAAGATAGCGCAGGGAGGTTACGATAGGGATTGGGGATGAAGAGAGCAAAGGAGTGAGGGGAGGGGCAGGATTACTGGCAGTAAACCAAATGGCTAAGGTCTCGCTGAAACATGCTTTGATTTGGCTAACACTGGGTTTTGTGACATCAAAAGGTAGGAATAGCATTATGTCATCCGCATAATGTGATATCCTATTTTAAACTTTTGGAAGATATTGCAGATCGGCTGTAAATAGATATTAAACAGCAATACTGATAATGCTGAACCCTGGGGAATACCTTGCTCTTGATTATATATGTTGGATGATGAGTGCCCAATTTTGACTTGTTAAGTGAGGTTCTTTAGGTAGGATTGAAACCAATGAAGGGTCATGCAATAGATACCAATTTGTTGAAGCCTCTGTATTAGAATATTATGACTAATTGTGTCAAAGGCATATGCAATATCAAAGAAGATATGAATGCTTATTTGGTGTTTTTGAGACCTTTTAAGAGTCTGTCAAAAAGAGAAATGAAAAGTGTCTCTATCCCATGGTTTGGTCTGAAACCATATTGATGAATGTTCATTGGGACATATAGGTCAATATGATCCCGTAATTGAATCTGGACAATTTTTTCAATTATTTTTGCTAAAAATGGAAGGTTAGAGATTGGTCTGTATGAGAGTGGGTTAGCTTTATCCATGTATCCATTTTTTAGGACAGGACAGATTATTGCTTTTTGCAGGGTACTTGGCATGTAGCCCTGTGATAGGGATAAATTAGTTATTTTCCAGATGTTTGGGGCCAGTTCAGGATGAGCTATTTTCAGCCAGCTAACTGGACAGGGATCAAGCGCAGATGTAATTGTATTAACGTTGAATAGAATTCTACACAGATGTTCTAAATTTCCTGTCATGATTTGACAATTTCCAATCTGTAATCAAAAACCGCTGCTGATCGCTGGAAGTAGCGGTATACAAATGTATACTAAATAAAATAAATAAAATAAATAAATCAATTTGAGAAAATGATTGCCATATGGTTGGGTGAATTATATTGTCATTTGAATCAAATGCTGCTGTAGAAATTGTGCATCTTAGCTTATTGCTGTAATGATTTGCTAGATCTTGTGTACTGATAGCATCATTATTTATTTCCATATTGAGGGGGCAAATTAAGGATTTTACTATTTCAAATAGTTGGCTAGGGCAATTTAGGGAATTCATGAGGATTTTGTTGTGGTACTCTTTCTACTTGTTGGTGATTGCTTCCTGGTAGTCACGGAGTGCATTCATATATAATATTCTGTCTTCTGTGTTTTTGGATATTCTCCATTTCTGTTCAAGTTTTCTTAAGCATTGTTTAATTGCCCGGATGTCCTGCAAGTACCATGCTTCTGATCGTCTTCGTCTTTTGTTCTTTTTGGGAATAGGCACATTTGCTCCATCAAATATAGTCGTGTTTCAAGTTTCAATTATGTTATCAAGATCCTCTGACTTAGATGTGATTCTTGGTAATATATCCTTAAGAAAAAGAATTTGTCAAACTTTTTGAATCATTGATGTGTTTCTGTTCTATTAATGTTAAAAGGGGGAGGTGTCGTATTCATAATTGTGAAGCTGATTAAGTAGTGGTCCGACCAAGGAACTTGCTCCATTTGTGTTTTATGGGTATTATGGTTTTTGCATATTTCATTAGGCATACATATAAGATCAAGTGAGATGCCCCTATTATGGGTAGGAATGTTAATTAGCTGCTCATAGTGCATATCGGTCATTACATCACGGAAGGACTTCACATGGGCATTGTGTAAAGATGCAAGGTTAAAGTCACCTAGTAGTATAAGTTTCTTATACATTGTGGTGAGCAGTTTCCAGTATTCCAGTTAAATTATCTGTGTCTAGATTGGGTGGTCTGTATACAAGACAAAAGGATATGTGTTTGTTCTCTATAATTAGGATGTCCATACCATTAATATTCCTCGTCAAAACAAGGGATGCTTTTAGCTCATTTTTTGAAACATGAGAATGCCTCCACCATGCTTGTCTGGTCTGGAACAATTGAATAGATCATAGTTAGATACATTTAGTTGATTAATCAAAACCCTGTCTGTATCAGAGAGCCATGTTTCTGTTACAAATAGGATGTCTGGTATTTTATTCCTTAGTGATCTTATATTAACCATGTAACATTTGAGAGTAGGTGGTATAGTGCTGTGATGGCTATTATTGTATTGATGGGGTGTATGAGGCATATCAGGTGTGATGTAGATAAGCCTGTCATAATTTCTGTAATTTGTGTATGTAATAGTGTGTGGTCTGTGGCAAGGATGGTTTTGTATGATTGGGATGTGATACATCAAGGTTCAGCGCTGTCCTCCCTGCTGTTCAACCGATACTTACGGCCTATCTGCACAATATTTCAGAAGCACAAGATTAATTACCACCTATATGCAGATGATATAATGCTGTATACACAACAAACAATCCAAACTATAATAATTTGGAAGCATGCCTCAAGGAAACGCAAACACGGCTACAGCAGAACAACATGAGCATCAACCACAAGAAAACCGAAGTAATGTTCATCTCCAAAAACCCTGATTTCAAAACCCCCGCCCCCCAACTATCCTCCTGAACAACAATACATACAACATCAAACATGAAATAAAATATCTGGGAGTAACCCTCGACAAAAACCTCAAGATGGAAACACACCTAAGATTACTAAACCGGGTAATATTCCACAAACTACGGATCCTCCAATCTCTGTGCAACATTATTGAGCAGTCCGACTTCAGAACAGTAGTCCAAGCACTCATCATACCTCACTTGGACTACTGCAACAGCATTCTCCAAGGGTTACCCAAAAAAACACTCAACATACTACAAATGGCACAAAATGTCACCATTTGGATTATAATGAAATTGCGGGTTTCAGATCATATTACACCAATACTAATGGAACTCCAATGGCTTCCCATTCATGCTCGCATAAGATAGAAAATAATAGTAACAATATTCAAATTGATCCACAACCTAGCACCATCTTATCTCTCCACCCTTATCTCAACACAACCCCCCAACAGGAGCAGAAGAACACAGAACCTAAATACCCTACATGTCCCACTCACCATACGTACCATCAAAACTCTCACAAGTAACAGAACTTTCACATACACAGCTCCCTCACAATGGAATAATCTACCTAACACACTAAGAGCCATCCACAACCTACAAGACTTCCGGAAAAAGCTAAAAACCTACCTAATCCAGGAATACTACAACATAACATAGATAACACCACTTAATTGCTTCACACCTAGCACATGAAACAAAGGCATGTCAACTAAACAATATCTTTCACTCAGCCCACATGATTACACAGCACAGAAACACACTACACCAGTGCAGCCCAGCACCACAATATAAATAAATGTATATAATGTAAATAGTTTACACTGTATAATTTTGAATCTCTGATATGCATATGTAGACAATTTGATTCTTGTTATATGTAACAAATGTTTGCTGTGACAAAAGTTTAATGTAAACCGCTACTGATCGCTGGAAGAAGCGGTATACAAATGTAACCAAATAAATAAATTTATTTATTTATTTACATTCTCTTATATACCGCGCTATTCTGCATCAGTGCGGTTTACATTGAACAAACTGAAATTACATTGAACAGGGCATTATAACTTGGAGATAACTATTTTACAGGGAACATGGGCTATGGAGGGTTAAGTGGCTTGCCCAAGACCACAAGGAGCACCTGTGGGACTAGAACCCCCAGTCCTTCCAATAAATATTGGCATTGGCTAGGGGACTGTTGTGTGAGTATGAATGTGTAATGTGCTAGTAAGTAACATAAGCATTATGTACATATACACAAGAAACATTTGTTTTTCCATTTTGTGCTAGGTCACATTATATACAGGATAAACAAATTAATCACTTTCTTTTATGGTGTAATATTTTCTATTATGTATTTGCTGCTCAGGTCCATGCTCAAGGTGCCATGCCTAAGGGCCCTCTGGGGAGACCCTTAGGTGTGGGCACGCCGGATGGCTCTTCTTTTAAAGTTGTTCTCCTCCTGGTGGTGTGCTGGGCCCGATTAGCTTTGGAGGGGGGAGCAGGAAGGGCTTGCTTTCCCGTCTCTACCCCCAATGCTGATCGGGTGCTGGTGTGGGTCCTTCAGCCGTGCTGCATGGCGCTTCTTTTAAAGTTGCTCTTCTCCTGGTGGTGTGCTGGCTCCAATTGGCCTTGGGGGAGGGGGAGTGAGAGGGGCTAGCTTACCCATGTAAGCTTGTGCAAGACCTCACATTGCTCCTCTTTCTCCATAGATTCTTAGTACTGAACTTTAAAACTGTCATTTATTTTCCTTCTTTACTTTCAGTAATGTTATTAATATTCATGCCCAGATTGAGGGTCTCTATACATCATCTGCAGATCATAACTTACCAAAACCCACATCTACAATTTTTTTTTGGAGAGATTCTTTACCAACATTAATCAATTCAGGTAGATGTATTATTACATAAAGCTGTATGTAAAATGGTGTCGAGGAGTAGCCTAGTGCCTTGAGCAGTGGGCTGGTAGTCAGGGAAGCCTGGTTTCAAATTCTGCTTCTTTCACTAACAATCTTATGAGGTTGGCCAGTTCACTTAACCTTGTATTATAATGGTATGCACTCCCAGTCTTCAACTGCCACAAATGGGTCATATTTTCAAGGAGTCTGTAATGAATATGCATGAGAAAAATTTGCATAACATAGAAGTTGTATGCAGGCAAATCTCTCTCATCCATATTCATTAGGGATATCCTGAAAACCTGACCACATGTGACCTTCAAGGACTAGGGCGCTATTGCCTCTCCTACAAACTTAGGGCTATAATTTACTAACATGATTAATGTGAGTTTGTAGAAAATAGATCCAGGGGCGGCTCTACAATGAGGCAAACTGAGACCATGGCCTCAGGCGGCAGTTTTCAGGGGGCGGTGTCAGCAGGCAAAGGACCAATGAGGTCCTTTTGCTGTTTACCGTTTTTCCCCTGCTGCTTTCCCTCCACTCTCTGGGCCCAGCAAATCAGTGCAGTGGTAATCAAAGAGGAGGAGCCAGGCTCGTGTTTTTCACGCGCTGCCTCTTCCTGGCTCTCTCCTCTTTGATTGCTGCTCCCACTGCGATGACCCTGTTGCTGCTTTGGTGACTGGCCGTATTACGTGTAGCCAGGGTTCTACAAAGACTTAAACAGTCACCGACCGTTCTGAGTAGCTGCTGCTGGTAAGTAGGGTGAGAGGGAGGTGGTGATCTGACTGCGTGCTGCTGCCAGTGTGTAACTGTCTAGTCTACAGTGCCGTTTTGCACCTTCCCTCCCGTCCCAGCCAAGAGAGCTGAGTCGGCTGGAGCCGGAGGGCCGGCTCAGCTTTGTGGTGGTGAGTGGTGGGCAGGAGCAGTGTTCATCACATCAGCAGTTGAGTTGCCACTAAAGAATTAAAAAAAAAGAAAAGGTTCCCGGCTTTCTTCTCTCTCGAGGAAGAGCTGAGTCCAGTCCAGCTTTGTGTTGGCGGGGCTGGGGAGTAGTGTGCAGCAGGCAGCAGTGCTCCATTTAAATGTGTAAAAAAATGGTCTCCTGGTCCCTTTCTTCCTTCCAATCCCCCCCCCCCACCCCTTGTTGAGTAGCATGCAGCAGCAGTGCTCAGCCACAGCTTAAATGTTAAAAAACAAAAAAAATGGTCTCCCGGTCCTTTTCTTCCTTACAGCCCCCCATCCCCCACCCTCGTCGAGTAGTGTGCAGCAGCAGTGCTCAGCCACAGCTTAAATGTTAAAAAACAAAAAAAAATGGTCTCCCGGTCCTTTTCTTCCTTACAGCCCCCCATCCCCCACCCTCATCGAGTAGTGTGCAGCAGCAGCGCTCAGCCTCAGCGTAAAAGTTAAAAACAAAAAAAATGGTCTCCCGGTCCCTTTCTTCCCATCCCCCTCCCCTAATCGAGTAGTGTGTAGCAGAAGAGCAGTGCTCAGTTTAAATGTAAAAAAAAAAAGTCTCCCGGTCCCTTACGTCCGTCTCCCCCCCCCCCCCCCCACAGAAGGCTGTAGTGTTTTCTTCCCTCCACACAGGCAGGCTCTCCACTAGGCCCCAGGTCATCTGGCACAGCGGGACTCAGAAGAGAGAGGGGTGGAATAGGAAGACGGTGGGAATGAGATGGAGGGGGATGGGAAGGTGGTGAGAATGAAATGGGATGGGGGCTCCATCCCATCTCATTCTCACCAACTTCCTATCCCCGCCCCCATTCTCATCTCATTCTCAACACTTTCCTATCCCCCCCCCCCTTCCTGTGGTGGTGAGAATGATATGGGATGGGGAAAACGGTGAGAATGAGATGGGATGGGATGGGGGCCCCATCCCATCTCATTCTCACCACCTTCCTATCCCCCCATCCCATCTCATTCCCACCCTATCTCTCCATCCCATCTCATTCTCACCAACTTCCTATCCCCCCATCCCCTCATTCTCACCACCTTCCTATCCCCCCATCCACTCACCACCTTCCTATCCCACCATCCCATCTCAATCTCACCACCTTCCTATCCCCCCCATCTCATCTCATTCTCACTACCTTCCTATGGTGGTGAGAATGAGATGGGATGGGGGGAGGGGAGGATAGGAAAGCGGTGAGAATGAGATGTGATGGTGAAGGGGATGGAAGGATACTCCTATGAAGAGAGGCTGAAAAGGTTAGGGCTCTTCAACCTGGAAAAGAGATGGCTGAGGGGAGATATGATAGAGGTCTATAAATTAATGAATGAAGTGGAACGGGTAAACGTAGATCAATTGTTTACGTCATCAGAATATAAAAAGAGTAGAGGACATGCAATGAAGCTACAGGGTAACCTATTTAAGACTAATAAGAGAAAATATTTTTTCACTCAACGTGTAATTAAACTCTGGAATTTGTTACCGGAGGATGTAGTAAAAGCTGTTAGTGTAGTTGGGCTTAAAAAAAGTTTGGACAAGTTCCTGGAGGAAAGATCCATAAACCATTATTAAAAGGGACCCAGGATATCACTGCTTGACCCAAGACAAGCATTGAGGAATCTGTGTCTTTTGGGGAGACTGCTAGGTACTTATGATCTAGATTGGCCACTGTTGGAAACAGGATACTGGGCTTGATGGACCTTGGTCTGACCCAGTATGGCATATCATATGTTCTTATGTTCTTATGGGAAAGCGGTGAGAATGAGATGTGATGGGGGCCCCATCCCATCTCATTCTCATCACCTTCCTATCTCTTCTCCCCCCCCCCCCCCATCTCATCTCATTCTCCACTTTTCCTATGCTTTAGGTTGTGGTCACTTACTTGGTGAGGGTCTGTGTTCTGAGTGTGTGACCTAGGCCAGGTGTTCTGTTAACATGGGGTTTGTATGTAGGGATCCTTAGTAATTGGACTTAGTCATTTTTTCCAATAGTGTAATCAAACTCTGGAATTTGTTACTGGAGGATGTACTAAAAGCTGTTAACGTAGTCGGGTTTAAGAAAGGTTTGACAAGGTCCTGGAGGAAAGGTCCATAAACCATTATTAAAGGGGACCCAGGAAATTCACTGCTTGCCCCAATTCAAGCATTGTGGAACCTATGTCTTTTGGGTTAACTGCTAGGTACTTATGACCTAAATCAGCCACTGTTGGAAACAGGATACTGGGCTTGATGGACCTTGGTCTGACCCAGTATAGCATATCTTATGTTCTAGGACCTGCTGCAGTATTTATACTGCTGGGTTTTTTTCTGGATAGGTGCCTTGTATTGAGTTTTGGAAATTTATGCTGGTATGGTATGGTAGATTTGGACTTGTAGATCTTTGGAGACTTTTGTATCGTGTGAAACATTCTCCAGTAATAGGCATACTGTGAACACTGGAGAATGTTTGTTAGAGAGATGAACAGATTCCTATTTGTTTCCATATTTTTCCATGTAAAAAGCTGAGTTAATTGTAAACCGCTTCAATAACACTGAAAGGCGGTAGAAAAAAATTGTTAGAATGAGTTCTGCTGGTGAATATCTTGCGACAGTTGTGCCTCCATTGTTGAGGGAGAGTTTTCTGTGGATGCAGAATTTACATTAAAAAAAAGTGAGAACCACAAATAATGCAGTTTATAACAATAAAATCTGTTACAATTGTATAATCTGCCATTATAAACTGTACTGTGGTTCTCACTTTTTCTTTTAGTTCCTCAGTTTGTGAGCATCTTGCATTTCCTTGGCTTTTTTGTAGAACATATATTTACACACCATGCTGGTCCAGTGTGCTGCAGTTTCAGGAGTTATGTTGGGGTTGTGAAGCCCTCCTTCTCTATGTTGGAGTGGCACCAGATCCACAAAGTGGGACGGATCCATGTAGGTCTGGGATTGACCCCCTTCCAGGCAGGGGACAGATAGTTCTGCTTTTCTGAAGAAATGGAATCGGGAAATGCAAACTACAGGTCCATGCCTGCAAAAAGGTCCATTCCAGGCCTGGATCAATCCTGTTTGGCAAATCTGGAGCCAGTTGGCAAGCCTAAATTGTGTATTTTTCTGCTGGAGGTGTGTGGGGGAGGGGGTGGATTGTGCTTTGCTGGGGTCGCTGGACCCCTTTTATGCATATGTGGTGGTGACATCTGGTTTGATTTGGGTGACTATATGGGCAGGGAGTGAAATATGGTCTTGGAGACAACATTGAAACAACTTTGGTAATATGAAACTGTCATTTTAAGTGTTTGGGTTTTTTTTTTGTTTTTTTATGCTTTTGCAACTGCAAAAGTCTTATCTGAATTGTAAAAACAATTGATAGTCTGCTGCGCCTGCAAAGATGTCTGATGGAAGGAAGCGTCTGTCTGGAGCAAATTATAGAAAGAGGAGAGAAGCAAAAGAAGCTGCGCTGTCTAAATAAAAAGGAACCATGCTAAAGTTTTGGACTGCAGAAGTTACTCATACACAGCAAAATGAATTGAGTGAGATGGGAAGCCTTACCGGAGGATGTAGTAAAAGCTGTTAGTGTAGCTGGGTTTAAAAAAGGTTTGGACAATTTCCTGGAGGATAGGTCCATAAACCATTATTAAAAGGGACCCAGGATATCACTGCTTGACCCAAGTCAAGCATTGTGGAACCTGTGTCTTTTGGGGAAACTGCTAGGTACTGTGGTGAACAGCGCCCTCCTGAGCCTATGGAAACGGATGAAAATCCTGAGGTTCAGCAGGATTTATGCCTATTTGAGAAACCAAGGAAGAAAGAGAGACTCTATTCCACAGAGCTGAGCATGGAGACCAGCCCAGGGGAGGAGTCCTGCAGTCCTGATTGGGCACACCCTGTCCTGGGAAGGGGCGTGTCCAGGAGAGAATGTGGTTTTAAACCAGAGCATGGCTTTGCTAGTCAGAGGGGGGAGAAGAAGGAGAGGAGGATTAAAAAGGAGAATGATTGGAAGTCCAGAAGACAGTATGCTGATACTTGGGAACCTGGCATTGGAAGGAGACCTGCAAAGTTCTATTCAGAGGCAGTGAGTAGAAGTCCCAAGGAGAGAGGACCTAGCCCTGAAATAGACAACCGTTGGAAGGCACAGCCCTGGGAAAGGAAGCCTTCAAGGCAGGCACAAGAAAGAAAACAATCATTCTGTGAAGTACCGTTTGAGCCAGAGAGCAACAAACATTCTAACAGCTGGAGAACATTGGAGCCATCTGAAGTCAGAATGGCATGGCAACAAGTAAGTGAATTGCCACAAAGTTTCCAAGCTGAACGTAAAGCTAACTCTCCTGTCTGTGAAACATTAGCAAAAGAGACTAGCAGTTACTCTGATACAATTAATCTAAGAGAGGAGAAAATAAACAGCCTTAAGCCAGAGGGAAGTTGTATAGCTGATAGCAATTCCCTACCTCCCAAACAGCAGGCTGAATTGCAACTACAGAGTTTTAAGCAGTTTTTAGAGTTGCAAGCTAGAAGACAGCCAGTGTTACCAGAAGCCAGTAATTCCATACAGCTTGAAGAATTAACACAAGATAATACAGACTTACCAGATTGTGAGAGCATGGATTGCACGGTCTGCTGTGTAGGGATGCCAAGCTAAAGGAAACTGCTTTTTACCGTATGTGAATTGAATGCTACGGAGCTGTTGTATTGCCTTGCTGAGAAAGCTCTAATTATGTGCACCTGATTCCCCAGCACTGTGAAGGTAACAGTGGCTGAAAGAGGCTGCAGTGAATCTAACTGACCTCTTGGGGCAAAGTGAGTAATTTGCTTAGAAGTGAAAAGAAGCAGTTATACTTTAAGTTGCCTTTATCCTAAGTTTTCCTGTTAGCATTTGAAGCACCTATTTTGTTTGCATTTATTTGCCATGTGATGGAACAATATCCTTTACTATATAAATATACTGGAAACCCCATAACTACAACTCTTTATTTCGGAGCGAGAGGAGCAGGAACTACAATACCCAGCATTCCAGGGATACAGGTTACTCTCCTTCCTCACGAAGCATTAGACCGCCGCTCCTGTCTTTAGCCCCAAGGCCGGGCAGGAGCGCCGCAGTACTTATGACCTAGATTGGCCACTGTTGGAAACAGGATACTGGGTTTGATGGACCTTGGTCTGATCCAGTATGGCATATCTTATGTTCTTATGTTCTAATCCATCCTTATTAGAAGATCCAGGGCTATAGCCAGAAATGTCCAGTAAGTTAAGAGACTTCCTTGTACTGAATGGTCCAAAGCAAGTTAAGCAGTTTACGTTTCCAAAAAATCTTGTGTACAGAAGAAGCTTTCATTGTGTAATGGGTGGAATGTGGATTGGGGGAGTCCTTGGTATATGGCGTTGTGGTAGTCAATGTGTGGGATGGTGAGGATTTGTAGAGGTCTGAAGATTTGTAGAGGTCTGGAGTCATCTGGTTCTAGTAGCAGGTGAAGGCGTTGAAGGGTCTGGATTTGAAGTAGACTGCTTGTGTTGTCTTTGTGATTTGTGGTTTGAAGGTTGCAACTGGTGAAGGGTAACTCCGAGATATTTCACTTAACTCTTGACTTGTATTTTGAAGATGGTGAATATGATGGTGGGGGTAGAGTGAATGAGCTGTCCTTGGTGACAAATAAAGCTTCTGTTTTGTTCAGGTTGATTGAGAAGTGGTTTTGTTCAAGCCAATTGGCTACATCAGTGAAGTTGCACTAGAATAGGTGGACTGAGGGGTGGTTAATGTTGTAGGGTGTGTATAGCATGATGTTGTCAGCATATAGGTGGAAGGAGATGTTGTGAGATCGGAGAGTTTCGCAGAGTGGCTGCATGTAGAAGTTAAAGAGCAGTGCAGTGAGTGTGGATCCTTGTGGGACTCCTTGTGTTTGAATGTATTGATCAGAGATGCAGTTTCCAATCCTAACTTGTTGTTTTCGGTTTTCGAGGTAGGATTGGAACCATTTAAGCATGGTTCCCTCTATTCCTATTACCTGCAGATGTTGTATGAGTATTTGGTGATCAATGGTATCAAACACTGCTGAGATGTCTAGAAATAGGAGAATGAATCTGGAGTTTGTTTTTTTGGATATCTTTGATGAGATTGATTGCCATGGATGTTAATAGCGTTTCGACACCATTGTTAGGGCAGAAGCCATGTTGTTGGTTGTCTAGTATGTTGTGACTGTCCAGGTGGTCTTGTAGTTGTTGCTGTATTGTCTTCTCTATTACTTTGGCGATGAGGGGGAGGCTGGCGATTGGTCTGCAGACTGATGGGCCAAGGGGGTCCAGGTGTGGCTTTTTGAGGATGGGGCGAATGGATGACAGTTTTAGGCATCATGAAGGGTCTTATGTGCAAGCGCGAGAACCTTGAACTGAATGCGCTGATTAACAGGAAGCTAGTGATGTTTGATCAAGAGTGGGGAAATATGATCATACCTCTTCACCGAGAAAGAATGTGGACAACAGTATTTTGAATTGATTGGAGTGTTTTAACTGAGTCTGAGGGAGCCCAGCAAAACAGATATTAAAATAGTCGATTCGTGAAATAACAGTGCTAAGAAGGAGGGTAGTTGGAGCTGGTTTTATCCAAGATGGGACGAAGTGCTTTGGAGCCTATGGAGCACTACAAAGGTTGAACGGGAAAGATGAGAGACATGTGATGAGAAGGAGAGGTCCTTATCAATGATGACTCCAAGGTATTTAAATAAGAGTTGAATAGAGATTGGATGGGAGCCTAAGGCTGGAGCCAGGGAGAGTATGATAGAGAAACCCATGAACCATGTGGCCGTGGTTTTATTTGGATTAAGCTTAAGGGCATGTTTGTGTAACCAGGACGCAGTAGATTCTAGGACTGAATTAATATTGGACAAGTCAGGGGAGAAGCTATCAATATGGGCCAAAATTAGAATATCGTCTACGTAAAAATAAAAAGAAACACCCAAGGATTGAATAAGGATGGTTTTGGAGCAAGAAAAATGTTAAAAAGAAGGGGGGAGAGATATAAGGAAGGAAAGTCAGTTCCTTATCAAATATGATCTCAAGAGAAGTGATAGTATCAATTATGGACAATGGAGTCCCGGCAATTTTTGGGGAGTGATTACAAATAGTGTTTTCTCTGAAGAATCCAATAGCAGAAGATTTGTTAATATTAAGGACACGTTTACAAGATGTTATACAATCATCCACTTTGTCTAATTACTTGGTGATAGTTAACTGGAAACTGTGATCCGACATTTCATGGCTAATTATAATTTGAATATCATCCACATAGATATGTATTCCAAGGTTAAAACCTTGCATTAAGGTAGCAAGAGGAGCAATAAAAATAGAATGAAGCCCTGTGGGACCCCACAATATAATGGAATAAGAGCATAGGTGCCTGTCTTGGTGATAACATACAGTGTGACAAATAGGATCTAAGCAACTGAGGGCTGTGTCAGTTGGACCAACTTCTTCTAATCTGTGTAATAAGAGTTGATTATCCACTAGGTTAAAAGCTGCAGAAGTCTAAGATGGGAAAATTAAAATATATAGTGTTGGATGAAGAAGTGAATATATTTGGCATCTTGGAGACCTGGTAGAAGGAGAATAACCAATGGGGCACTGTGATACCAGGATATGGTTTATGATTTATTTAGCTTAGAAGGGTGGCATTATATGTTAATGAGGGCATTCAGTCAAACAGGATAAACTTTTTGCAGGAAACAAAATGAACTGTAGAATCTTTATAGATTGTAATGCCATGTGAGAAAGGGAAGGGAAAAGAAGTACTACCGTCCACCTGGCCAGAATGAACAGACAGATGAAATGTCGACAGAAATTAGGGAAGCTAACAAAATTGAGGAGTGGAGGAATAGCCTAGTGGTTAGAGCAAACTGCTTAGTACCCAAAAGATCAAGGGTTCAATTCCCAATGGTACTCTTGTGACCTTGAGCAAGGCCACTTTACCCTCCATTGCCTTGGAAGAAAAGGTCTGACAATCTACTTCTGATCATACGTTGCCAAGAAAACCCAGAGGCTGCTGAGTCAACACTGACTTGACAGCACTTAAAAAAATTGGCATCACATTAGGTTTTTAAATTATCTTTATAGATTTTCATTTTTAGCATATCAACATTTATAAGTAACAATAACCCAACTCCTCTCCCAAAAGTTCTCATAATAATCAGAACCACACATTAAACACAGGTGTTTTGACTATCACCTTGGATTCAAGGGGAAGATGAGAAAGGGAAAATAAAGAAGGCACAAATGCCAGATTGCTGGCCAAGACCATTACAATTACTATAACCATTCTTTACCAATTTTCTCTTCGTCCAAGGTACCTACAACCCCCTCCCCCACAGCCCATCCCTACCTCCCCCTCTACTGCCTTAGGAAATTGAGTTTGAAAGTGGTTCCCTCAAACACCAACAGCGTACACCCCAAGGATTTGTTCATTTATCCAGTGTTGAAAAGTGGGCACCCTGTCCCTCTCCCAGCACTGAAGGATGATTTTTTTGACACACCCCACCCTATGAAAAATCAAGTGATGTTCCGCTTTCTAAATCTTTCTTTCCCCTCAGTGGGTCTTCATCACCGAGGAGCAACCAACTATAAGTTTAATCTATGGACTGTTTAATTACCTTCTCCAGCCCCTGCAAGGCTTTGCCCCAGATTTCCGAGAGCATATTGCACTCCGAAAACATGTGGCAAAATGACACCACTTGCACTATACATTTATCGCAACTATTTTAGCTCCAGAAACCCAGCGTGACTCCCTGTTCCTTGGTGAGGTAGCCTCTATGTAGGATTTGGAATTGCATTTCCCTATAATGTGTTGAGAGGTACTGCTCTGGTATTTGGCTAAAGTATTTTTCCATCTGTTCATTAGTGGTTTCCTCCCCAAGTTCCTCTGTCCAAGAGGAAGCTAACTGGTGTATGTGAGGTGCAGGTAACAACTCTCTCAACATATGATACCAGATCCCCATCCTATTCCAGTGCGGCTGCAGGTTTCAGAAATCACGATCACAATCCCGGGCCTCCACCCCCCGATCTCTCGGCATCTCTAGTGTTTTCCGGTAGTATCACAGTTGGGCATAATAAAAACCATACTTCCCTGACATGCCAAATTTGTGTTGGACATTTTCCCAGGAGGACAGTGTCTCTTGGCCCCACTCCAGCAAATGTCCCATGTCAATTCACCCTTTATTCCATTGTTGGAAGTGGCTTTTGTCCATCCCTGGTGAAAAACCTGGGTTTCCATTCACTTGCAGAAAGGGCGTTACCCTCCAGTTACGATCATGTTTTCCTGCCCACCACTTCCATGCCCGTCTAAAGCCCTACTGTATAGGCCGGAATTCCACTGAATCTAGCTCCACCTTGGCAAAGTGCAGGAGACTCATCAACCCATAAGGCCTACTCCAGATATCCAAGAGGCCTCCTTGGGTGTATGCGTGCCGGCCAGAATAGGTGTTGTGCACCCATCGCATGAGGTTAGCTACATTGTACATCCGAAGATCAGGTAGACCTGCTTCCCCCCATTTATCCCTGGTTAATATTAGTTTGGCATAACTTATCCATGGCTTCTTAACGTGCCATAGAAAACTCCATACAGTGCTTTTAAAATAATTTTTATCTTTTCTACATACCCACAGGGGCAACATTTGCAGCTGGTACAGCACCTTCGAGATAATCACCATTCTCACCAAAGCTATCAGGCCATAAAGAGACAAGGGGAGTTCCGCCCATTTTGTACACAGGTTTCAAATTTGCTGCAGTTTTTCCTGTATATTTAATTGGTAAACTAGATTCATATCTTTATTGTAGGTATATACCAAGATATTTTAAAGGTCCTGTTGACCAACGAAAAGCTGCGCTATCACCTACCCCCATCTGCCCTGTGCTTGGGAGGCGAGCCTCCTATTTTTCAGCATTAATCTTAAGTCCCAAGAAATTGCCAAATTGGTCCAATATCTTCTTCAATTCTGTCCAGCCTTCTGATTTATGGAGCATACTAATCACCATGTCGTTAGCAAATAAACTGATTTTACAGTCAACAGGCCCAACTTTCACTCCCTGTATGTTCTGTACATCCCTCACCTTCTGTGCGAGTGGTTTGAGGGTTAAGATGTACAGTAGAGGGGACAATGAGCAACCATGTCATGTTCCCCTCTTTAATGAAAATGGTTCTACCAACCCTCTGTTGACCAGGACTTGCACCAAAGGTTCCGAATATAGTGTGTGGATCCATTGGACAAATTTATTTATTTTTATTTATTTAACAGTTCTTCTATACCGCTCTATTTTAGATCAGAGCGGTTTACATTTAACATCAACTATACAACACAGGCACTCTGAGTTGTATTTACAATAAACAGGGAGATCAACTTGGAAGTAACTGGGGGAACTATATACATTGTATTTACGCTGTTATCTGTTTTCAGGCAGATCCTATCTACATCTTATTTACACTGGGAGTCTAAATTCTATTTCTGGGAGTACTTCTGAGGGATAAGTTGATTATCCTTTTTCATACTGAATCTGATTGTTTAGGTGTAGTGAGTGATTGTCTGAGGGTTCATATGTATGATTACTAAGGCTGGATTCGGGGTAGTATGTAGTGAACAGGTGCTGCTTTAATGCCTTCCTGAAGTGGGTTAGGTACGAGATGTTTCGTATAAAGGTGGGGAGGGCATTCCATGCTCTAGGTGCATAAATCGTAAAGGCCCTATTTATTGTTGCTTTTGTGCATTTCGTTATTACTTTTGGTACCTCTAGGGTGTTTTGCATCGTAGATCTTCTGTTTCTGTTCTGTGGTACTTTATGTATCATCTTGCTGATAGCTGTGGGGGTCAGGGTGTTTAAGGCTTTGAAGGTTAATGTTAGAACTTTGTGGAGGGTTCTTGCTTGCACCGGTAACCAATGGAGGTTCATCAGTACTGGTGTTATGTGCTCTCTCCGTGACGCCCCTGTTAGTACTCTTGCAGCGGTGTTCATTGCGAGCTGGAGCGGAGCTAGCGTTGTTTGAGGGAGACCATGTAGAATTACGTTGGCGTAGTCGAAATGTGGTAATATTAATGCCTGATAGATCGATCGGTAGTCGCTGAAGTCGAGTAGTGGTCGGAGATGTTTTAAGGTCCTTATTTTCATGTATACTGTTTTTACTATGTTTTTTATGTGGGTTTTCAGCTCCAGTTGTTGGTCCAGTGTAACGCCAAGGTAGCGGATTGTGGGTTTGGTTTTCAGTTCTGTGTTGCCGATTTTTAAAGAGGGTGGAGGGGTGAAGTCCTGGTTCCTTGAGATGAAAAGGACATCTGTTTTGCTGTAGTTGATTCTCAAGTTTTGTGTGTTGAACCATTCTGCTACTGCCTCAAAACATCTTGTTAGAGGGGAGAGGTCTGGTTGGTTGGTCCTGAATGGGATGTATAGCAGGATATCATCCGCGTATGCTAGACAGTTGACCTTGAATGAACGTGCTATAGCGCATATGGGCTGCATGTAGATGTTAAACATCAATGCAGATAGTGACGAACCCTGTGGTACACCCTGGCTTTGTAAAAACGGTTCAGAGGTTGTGGATCCAGACCTTACGTGTTGCCATCTATTAGTCAAGTATGACTTGCACCATTTTAGAGCTGTTCCCTGAATTCCTTTCTCACTGAGGCGTTGTATGAGGATCTCGTGGCTCACCGAGTCAAAGGCCGCTGCAATGTCAAGGAATATGAGGACGAATCCTTGATGAATTTTGTCGATTCCAGAGATTAGGTGGTCAAATAGGGTGACGAGGAGGGTTTCCACCCCATGTGCTTCTCTGAACCCATGCTGGGAAGGATCCAGTGGGGCTTCAGTATCAATATGCTGTTGGATTTGGCGCTGTACTAACTTTTCGATTACTTTGGCAAGCATGGGGATACTTGAAATTGGTCTGTATGATTCAACTTTCGTTGGGTCCAGCTTGTTATTTTTCAGCAGTGGTCTGATTGATGTTTGTTTCAGACTTTGTGGGAACGATCCGGTTGTAAGGGATTGGTTTATTAATTCGCTTAGATATTGGCTTAAGTCACATCGTAACTCCTTTATCCATCGAGCTGGGCATGGGTCGTTGGGCGCGGTAGTGGGGTTGATTGCGGCTATAGTGTCTTCGATCTCTCTGCGTGATATTTTGTCAAATTTGGATAGTGGTGCTGGTTGGTGCAAATTATGTTGAGAGATGTTGTCCGCGGAGCTCGATGTAGCATCATCCTGGATCACTTCAGGTTGTAGGTAGTTGTTTGAGGTTGTAGTAGTCTGGATCATTTTTGACTGTAGGTAGTTGGAGTATGCCTGGGGGTGTGGCATATGAGATTGGTCTGCGGGAGGTTCTTTTATGAGAGATTTCACTATATTGAAGAGGTCGTGGGGTTTGTTTAGTGACCGCTTCAAGATGTTGGAATGATATTGTTTCCGCTGCTTTGTTAGTTCGTCACGGTGTGCTCTTAGGTGAGCGATGTAAGTATTTTGTGCTTCAGTAGAGCGAGCCCGACGCCATCTTCTCTCGAGCCTGCGCAGGCACTGGAGTGAAGCTCGGAGGTCTTTGGTATACCATGGTGCGTGTTCTCGTTTCTTTGTTGTTTTATGTGTGGCTGGTATGCATGCGATGGTCTTGAGGCTCTCATCCCAGGTGGACACCAAAGCATCTAGGTCGTGTGGTACATTGTCGAGGAGTGGGAGGATCTTCCCTCGAATCTCTTCTTTATCAAAGGGACGGAAGCGCTTCAACGAGGTTTCGTGGACAGCGTTGGTTTTTTTGAAGTTTTGATTGTATGTGTTAATAGGTATCTGGAATTTGATCAGGCTATGGTCAGACCATGGTACAGGAGTTATGGTTGGTAGCATTGGTTGGGTCGTATCCTTATCTGTCTGTGGGGCAAATATCAAGTCAAGTTTGTTTCCCTTGACGTGAGTGGGACTATCAACTAGCTGATCGTAGCCTAGCTCTTGTAGCGCTTCTAGGAAGGCAGAGGCTTGGGATTCCTGTAGAGTAGGCAGGTTAAAGTCGCCTAGGATCCAGTTTTGGGATCGTGGTCTGTTTGA
Source organism: Ichthyophis bannanicus (assembly GCA_033557465.1). Taxonomy (NCBI): domain Eukaryota; kingdom Metazoa; phylum Chordata; class Amphibia; order Gymnophiona; family Ichthyophiidae; genus Ichthyophis; species Ichthyophis bannanicus. Next base: position 49,432,862 of record CM066047.1, on the reverse strand, counting down.
GTGGCAGGCGAGGCCAATTATTGTTGCCAGATCCTCTGAAGATGGTGTTGGCGCTCGATACAGTAGGTTGATCGTGCAGGTATCATTTGTTATAGTGAGGGAGTCCAGGTGGGCTGTGCTAGTTGCATTGCACAACTGGAAGCCTAGGCAAGTTTTGACCAGGATGAGTGTTCCGCCTCCTCTCTGGTTGGTTCTATGGCATGCATGGACTGAAAATCCTGTGGGTAACATCTGGTTTATGATTGCATTGTCGCATTCTGATAGCCAAGTCTCTGTGATCATGATGATGTCAAGATCATGGGTCGTGACCAGGTCGGTAATTATTGGCCATTTAGTGCGTATTGACCTTGCGTTGATAAGTGCACACTTCAGGGCATGATGGTGCTGCTGACGGTCCAAATGTGACTTCTTGATGTGTTGAAGTGGGATGTGTAATAAATGTGAGTAAGGCGTGTCGTTGGGTTCTCTTGGGGGTTGTTGGTGATTCTCCGTCCATCTTTTTCCATCACTGCGGAGTATTGGGATGTGGTTGGTGCTTGTGTGAAAGGCATGGGATGTAAGGGGGAGCCAGGTGGCTAGGTGTAGACATGCCAGGGCTAGTAATGGATGCATCTTGTGGACGTCTTTGTGGATATTATGTGATCTGTTTGTTGTTGGGTAGTTAGTGGGACCGGTGTTGACTACTGTGCTTGCTATCAGTGGTGTATAAACTCACTGCCTGACCATGAGTAGATATTTGGGACAATGTGGCAGTATACAAGACAAGAAACAGTACAGTAGCGATCAAACAATGAGGCAATATGTCAGTCAGCAGGTAATGAGACAATGTAACACTCAGCAAATAACGAAACAGTGACCATGGAACAATGTAGCAATCAGTAAGTCATGAGACAATGTTGCAATATCCTGCCTGCAATGGCTACTATGAGTGTAATGGGCTGCCGTTATTAAGGTTAGAAGGGATCAATGTTACAGTGTTCTGATCGCAGTGTTAGTTAATACAACCTAGGCATAGCAACATTGGTTACAGAAAACGGAATACAATGGTGGTTATCTAGAGTATATATATACTTGCAAGATAATGTAATGGGCTGCCGTTGTAGGATAGACAGATATCCGGTGCAGAATCCCTTTATCTTTTGTTAGGCTCTGTTAAGGAGTGTTCAGTCTTTGTCGATTGGGATGTTCTCAGTGCTGCTTTGTTGTTGCAGGTTTCCCGGGGCCTCGCGTGTATCAATGTCTTAGGTAGGTTAGAACGGCTTCTCCGTTGGTAGGGATTGTGCGGAGTGCCCCGCCTAAGGGCCACGCCAAAGGGCCCTCTGGCGAGGCCCTCAGGCGCGGGCCCGACCAGGCGCGGGCCTGCCCGACGGCGGTTTTCTTTAATTGAGCCTGCTGCTCCTCCCCCTCCCACAACCCCGATTGGGTTGGAGGTGTTTCGCGGGAGGGCAGGCTGGCCGGGTCGGCGTCCCCGATCAGGGGAAGAAGAAGAGGGAAGATGGTGCCTCTTCCCGCCCGACGGCGGTTCTCTTTAATTGAGCCTGCTGCTCCTCCCCCTCCCACAACCCCGATTGGGTTGGAGGTGTTTCGCGGGAGGGCAGGTTGGCCGGGTCGGCGTCCCCGATCAGGGGAAGAAGAAGAGGGAAGATGGTGCCTCTTCCCGCCCGACGGCGGTTCTCTTTAATTGAGCCTGCTGCTCCTCCCCCTCCCACAACCCCGATTGGGTTGGAGGTGTTTCGCGGGAGGGCAGGCTGGCCGGGTCGGCGTCCCCGATCAGGGGAAGAAGAAGAGGGAAGATGGTGCCTCTTCCCGCCCGACGGCGGTTCTCTTTAATTGAGCCTGCTGCTCCTCCCCCTCCCACAACCCCGATTGGGTTGGAGGTGTTTCGCGGGAGGGCAGGCTGGCCGGGTCGGCGTCCCCGATCAGGGGAAGAAGAAGAGGGAAGATGGTGCCTCTTCCCGCCCGACGGCGGTTCTCTTTAATTGAGCCTGCTGCTCCTCCCCCTCCCACAACCCCTCTATTCCATAATATGGCAAAAGCCAAAAAGATATTCCCAAGAGACCCAGTCAAATGTTTTTTTCTGCATCAAGGCTTACCAGTGCAGCCAGGCTCTTTGCCACACTTACACTTAAACAACATTAAAGCCTGCAAGATATAGTTGGCCGCACTGCGGCCCTTTAAAAAAACCTGTCTGGCCAGGGTTTATAAGTTGGAGAATCACTCAATAAGGCATTTGGCTAGTAATGCGGTGAGTATTTTGATATCTTGATTTAGGAGAGAAATGGGCCGGTATGATTCTGTTTTCTCCATATTGCGCCCTGGTTTCGGGAGTAAGACTATAGTTGCCCTAGTTGCATGTATACCCAACTGGCCCGCTGCCTGTGCCGCGTCTCCCATTGCCACCAGATGTGGTGTCACTAAATTCTTCAGGGACCAGAGATATATAAGCATTTTCTCCCTCTCCACTGGTGAATGCGAACCTCCTATGGTTCGCATTCACCAGTTTGCATTAAGAGTTGTTATTTTAACCAAAGTCATTTACTTCCCAAGTTGGAACAATAATCCCGCCAAATTTCTTAGCAACTCTTCCATGGGGGCATCCCAGCGCTGCCCCTCAGAAGTGATTTCCCGGGCCTTGTGGTTGCCTATATCTAAGAACCTTTTCCTGTGCTTTTTGTTGTGTGTTAAGCATACATGCTTCCCCCTTTCCACTAGGCAGCATATCTCTGCTTCTCCCCATCCCTCCCTTCCCCCTTTTCCTTCCCCATCTCTCTCATATCCCACACAGTCACACCATTCCACCATTCACACTCTTCCTCCCATACTGCCGCTCTTTCCACTCTCCAGTCTCACCCCCCCCCCCCCCGACCCCATCAGTTCCTTGCACAGTAAAATACCCATGATGTAATACCCTATTTGTAACATAGCTTTATGCTCCCCATTTGGTATAAGCTTCCACAACCCCACAGTGTCTCTTCCTCCCCTCTTTACCGTCAGGTCCACTTAGACAATTTGAAGTGTGTGCCTTTGGCCACAACCCCCCTCCACTACAGTCCCAAGACATGTTGGTTGCTCTTAGTAAGATCTTGTGACGCAGTCAGCTATTGCTGGACTATCCAGACTAGTCAATCTCTCTCATCCAAAATACAGCTCCAGTTGTCTCACCCCTGATTCCAAATGAGCCAATTTTGGTAAAGACTTGCCGGAGTGTCTCCAATTTCATGCCCTTGTCCCTCTTCCATTCTAGAGGACCCATCAAGAGTCTGGCTTCCCCTCCCCCCCCCCCCCCCATCTTATTCTGTTTTTTTGGCATCTGTTTGTGGCCGCTGCTGCTTGTCAAGAGGTTGGGGCTGTCAGCCACTCCACAAATCGTTGTCCTTCCCCTGCCATAACAAAAAAGAGGGTTTTGCCTTCATGTATCACCTTGAGTTTGTGTGGGAACAATAGTGCAAAATGCACCCCCTGTTTGTGTAGCTCAGAACATATGGGAGTGCATTCTTGACCCTTGGTGGCAATGTGGCTAGAGTAATCATTAAAGTTTCTGATTTTTGTACTCCAATGGTTGTCGGCGATGATATTCTTTTAAAATGCACTCTTTTTCTAGCCAATTTATGTATCGACCAATGGCTGCATATGGCTTACTGTTTGTCTCCATCTTAGGCCCGATCCTGTGAGCGCACTCACAGCACCAGGCCCCCTCTGCTACAGGTAGGCCCAAATGTTCAGGTAGCCAGCTTTGAAAAAACGTGCACAAATCAGCATCAGACATATTCTCAGCCAGTTCAATCATTTGTAGATTATTTCTTGTTCTTCTAGCCTTTTCAGCAAGCAGTCACAGTCTTTGGATAGCCTCGCTACCATTCCCTCTAACCAGCTAGTGAGATCTTCCTGCGCCACCACCCTGCTTTTGATTTCAGTTATTTGAGCCATCTGTACTTCTATGGATTCTTTAATTCCATCTACCGTTGATTGTAAGTGGTTAAGCCAGTCTTACAGCGCTGCAATTACCACATGTGAGATCTCAGCTGCTAGGTCGCCTGCTCCCCCACGTAGTGGCTTTCCAGTCTTGGCGGCCATTTTTTATCTAGTCAGGGCTCCGCTAATGTGCTTCTTTGGGGGATTTTGTGCGGCATATCCTGTCTGCTGTCTTAGCAGCAGCCACTCTCTTGGAACTGCAAACCTGCTCCCTTTTCCAGTGTAGTCTGTTTTTTTTCAGAGTAGTTTTGATGATTTTAAGGTAACCAGTTCAGGAAAACTTCTCTCACACATCTGCTCTCCACATTCTCCTCACCAGAAGTCTCTGACATCACAGTAGTAATGGGCGATTTCAATTACCTCAGTATCAACTGGGTCAATGACACATTAGAATATTCTAGGGAGATAAAGTTTCTAGATAAAATAGATGGCTACTTCATGGAACAGCTGGTTCAGGAACCGACATGAGGGGAAGCTATTTTGGTCCTAGTCCTTAGTGAATCACAGGACCTGGTGTGACAGGTGACTGTATTGAGGCCACTTGGCAATAGTGATCATAACATAATCAAATATGATTTAACAAATGGAGGGAGGACAGCAAGGAAATCTACTTGGCTAGCATTAAATTTTCAAAAGGGAGACTATGACAAAATGAGGACAATGGTTAGGAAAAAACTAAAAGGAGCAGCTGTAAAGGTTAAGAATTTACATCAAGCCTGGGCAATTTTAAAAATACCATCTCAGACACCCAGACAAGATATATGCCATGCTTTAAAAGGGTTGAAGGAAGCCAAAAGACTGCTGGCATGGTTTAAGGGCGAGGTGAGAGAGGCTGTTAAAGTAAAAAAAAATATATACAGTATATCTTTCTTAAAATGTAATTGTAATTGCTTTTATTTAATTATTTATATGCTATTCCCCAGTTAATCCTTGTTTTATTCCTCTGTTACCTGTAACTTGGACAAGTTCTCTAAATCTGAGTGTATTTTGTTTAATGTAAACCACACTGATGTCAAATAGCGCGGTATATAAGAGCTGTTAAATAAAATGGAAAAAGCTTGTGAAGGAGTCAGTTGGACCATTTGATGATAGAGATGTAAAAGGGGCACTAAGGGAAAACAAGGTAATAGTGGAAAAACTTAATGCATTCTTTGCTTCGGACTTTACTGAAGAAGATATAGGGGAGAAGGCAATGGCGTAGGTTACAATGAGGGGTCCCCCATTGTTCCAGTGGTGGCATGCCCCACCCCTGAGCGGCTCCTTCCTTTGAGCAGCACGGCAAACTTACTTATCATGTTTGCTGCGCTGCTCCGCTCTTGGAAGGTCCCCACGGGGAACGTGGGCCCGGCAGTCTCCAGAGTGAGGACATCCAAGTCTGAACAGGGGTGTGGTGGAGATGTTCCCAGGAATTTGGACATCCCCGCCTGACCTCAGAAATGTCATGGACCTCCGGTAGCACGTCTATGTTTAGACCTGTTCTAGGTACAAACAGGCATCTGAAAAATGCTTGTCTTGGCTGAAAAACATCCAGAGGATATAGAGGAAAGTGCACTCCATCCCCAGTACTCAGCACAATGTCAACAATAGCAGCAGTGGGATTTGAACCATGGCTGCCCTGTTCCTAACCCACTACTCTAACCATTAAGCTATCCTAGATGTCCAGGTTCTGGAAATATGGTTCTGGGGATGTCTATGTAGATGCTCCCACAGACATCCATATCAGACACGTTTGCATTTGTGAAATCATGTCTGCACCTAGACATGCCTGCATTTTTTTTCCAGATGTTCTGGCTTGGATGTCCCTTCTAAAATTCCCCTCTAAGATAGTATTTATTATTTCTTTGTTTAGCTCACACCTGTCTAGTAGTAGTTAAAGGCAAGCTACAATCAGTTACAGTAGGTATTTTAATGGCACAAAGCTAATATGGAATTAGCCAAGGGAAGCTTTGGCTTACCAATCTGCAACCTTTTTTTGAAGGTGTGAATAAACAGATTGATAAAGGTGAGCTGGTTGATATAGTATATCTGGGTTTTCAGAAAGCCTTTGAGAAGGTTCCTCATGAAAGACTCTTGAGGAGATTAAAAAGTCATGGGACTGGAGGCAATATTCTATTGTGGATTGGGAACTGTTTAAAAGATAGAAAATAAAGAGTAGAGCTGAATGGTAAATTTTTTCAATGAGGAAAGGTGAATAGCGGAGTGCTTCAGGGATCTGTACTGGACTCACTGCTTTGAAACATATTTATAAATGACCTGGAAATAGGAATGAGTGAGGTGATCAGATTTGCAGATGATACAAAATTATTCAACACTGTTAAATCGCAAGATTATGAAAAAATTACAAAAGGACCTTAAGAAATGGGAGTGAAATTTAATCCAAATGACAAATGAAATGTAATGTGGACAAGTGCAAAGTTGCATGTGGGGCCCTCTTTACTAAGCATTTTCTCTATAGACACAAAATGGGAAAAACCTTTAATAAGCAGGCCCTTGGGGAAGAACAATTCAAACTATAGCTACATGATGAAAGGTTTCATAATAGGAGTCACCACCCAGGAAAGGATCCAGACATAATTATTAATAATATATTGAAATCCTCTGCTCAGCATGCAGCGGTGGCCAAGAAAGCTAATGGAATGCTAGCAGGACTGGTGCAAGTACTTTTTCACTGAGAGGATGGCGGATGCTTGGAATGCCCTCCCGATGGAGGTGGTGGGGGCAAATACAGTGACAGAATTCAAATGGCATGGGACAGACACAATGGATCCATTTATAGCAACAGAATAAAATCAAAATAAACGGAACCATCTAAGTTCTCAACAAATAGGGGTGTCCTGCATGGAGCGGTGGGTTCACCCCTAAACAAAGACATGGGGAGGGGTGGCCTGCACAGAGTGGCACCTACTCCTGCCAACTTAATCCGGCCATCTTACTGGGCAGATTAGATGGACCATACTGGTCTTTATCTGCCATCATTTACTATGTTACTATGTAAGTATTGGAGGCACCCTAGGTGGTCCTCCATCCTGCCACCACCCCGCCCCCTTTGCCACTACTGCCGTCCTTCTCCATGGCCTGGAAACTGTGACCCAGCACTTACCTAAAGTCTCCAGTGCTGCACAACAAGTTTCTCTTTTCTCTTTTCTATTATTTATTTATTTATTTATACATCTTTTCTATACCGCCACTTCCAGCGATCAGTGGCGGTTTACAGGTAACGTAAACTTTAATAATAGAGTACTATTATTTTACATAGAACAGATTTAGAACAATGAACATTCAACTATTAAATGTAACTCAAAAAATACAATGAGATAACAGATATCTGTCGCTTCCACCCCCACCCCTCTGATGCAGACGTCCGGTTTATGGAAACTGAATGTCTGTATCGTAGCGTGGTAGAAGCAGCTACTGTGGTAACCTATTTAAGACTAATGAGAGAAAATGTTATGTTTTCACTCAACGTGTAATCAAACTCTGGAATTCATTACCGGAGAATGTAGTAAAAGCTGTTAGTGTAGCCAGGTTTAAAAAAGATTTGGACAAGTTCTGGAGGAAAGGTCCATAAACCATTATTAAAGGGGACTCGGGATATCCACTGCTTGCCCCAATACAAGCCTTGTGGAACCTGTGTCTTTTGGGGAAACTGCTAGGTACATATGACCTAGATTGGCCACTGGTGGAAACAGAATACCGGGCTTGATGGACTTTGGTCTGACCCAGTTATGGCGTATCTTATGTTCTTATGTTATGTTCAGATAGTAGAAGAGAGAAATCGGGACTAAGCACCTGCATCACATTTTCCTAGCCATTGCCGCAGGCCCTGGAGAAGAGTGAGAGTGGTGGCAACGGGCTCCCCCAGAGGGCTGGTGCTCTAGGCAATCACCTAGTTCACCTAATGGTAGCATCAGCCCTGAATCCTAGGAATCATAAGAAAAGGAATAGAGAATAAAACCAAGGATATTATAATGCCTTTGTATTGTGTGACCGCACCTTGAGCATCGCATGCACATCTCATCGCCGGATCTAAAAAAGAAAAAGCAGAATTAGAAAAGATAAAGAAGGGCGACCAAAACGATAAAGGCAATGGAAGGATATCCCTATGGGGAAGGATTTAAAAGGTTAGGGCTCTTCAGCTAAGGGGAGATATGACAGAGGTCTATAAGATAATGAGGGAAGCGGAATAAGTAAATGTGAATTGGTTGTTACTCCTTCAAAAGTACAAAGACTAAGGAATACAGAATGAAGCTACAAAGTAGTACATTTAAGATTAATTGGGGAAAATATGTTTAAATTTATTTAAAACATTAATATTCCGCTTATTCAAACAGTTCTTCGAGGCTGCTTTTGGATTCTGATCCGCTTAGTCTCCTGCTCACCAACAATGTGTTTCCTTACCATTCCCCTAGACATATCCTTGTCCCCAGCTGTTGTGTTGTCCATCTTGACTAGATTGGAAGCTCTGATGAGCAGGGACCATTTTTTGCAAGTGTCTCTATAGTGCAGCGTACAACTTGTAGCACTATACAAATGATTAGTAGTAGTAGGAAAACAAATAAAATGTGTAATTACACTCAGGAATTCATTAATGGAGGATGTAGTAAAAGCTATTAGGAGCATACTTACTAAAGGATTTAAGGTGCATTAATGAAGTTAACATGCGTTAAGTATCCACAGCCCTTTTATGTCTATGGGCACAGTGGCATTTAATGTGCATTAACTTAATTACCACGCATTAACCTTTAGTTAATAGGCCCCTTAGTTTAACTGGGTCTAAAAAAGGTTTTGACAAGTTCCTAGTGAAAAAGTCAATAAATCACTATTAAAGTGGACTGGGAGAAATCTCTGGGATAAGCAGCATTGAACTGGTCTTTTTAGGATCCTGCCAAGTACTTGTGACCTGGATTGGTCACTGTTGGAAACACAATTCTAGGCTTGATGGATCTTTGGTCTGAACCAGTATGGTGACTATGTTCTTACAGCAAAGTTTAATATTTCAAAGTATGGGACATTCCAAGCAGGAACTCAGTTGCAAGCAAAGTAATTCTGTGTGACTTTTGACTACACTCTCTCTGCCTGAAAGTTCTTGGTTATCATCTGTAAAAGCCAATTGCTTTTGTTTTCTATACTGCACAGGGGGAATTTTTTGTGGCATTTGGGCAAAAAGCTCTGTCAGTTAGAGTTCATTGTTTTTTGTTCCATTCACAGCAAGCTCTTTGAAGCCACTGACCTCATCAGGTGTTAATGGTCCTTAATTAGCTTTCAAAGGCGCTGGCTAGCTGAGTGCTGTATAAAGGTCTACAGGACCTTGCAAGCACCGGCATTCCAAGCAGGAACTTGGTTGCAAGCAAGATAATTTGGTGTTGCTTTTAACTATAGTCTCTCTGCCTGAAAGCCCTTAAAGGGGTTTTGGTTATCATCTGTAAAAGCCAATTGTTTTTGTTTGTTTTTCTATACTGCAAAGGGGGAATTTTTTGTGGTGTTGGGCAAAAAGCTCTGTCAGTTAGAGTTCATTTTTTGTTCCACTCACAGCAAGCTCTTTGAAGCCACTGACCTCATCAGGTGTTAGTTCCCTCCCTACCCACCCCAGCTCCCACCCACTCCATGTGAGCATTCTTGCTTTATAGGGCAGCTTCCCAATTAGCTACACATTTATAGGACACCTCCCCAATTAGCTACACACAAGGACTCTGAACAGCACTGTTAGAACACACTTAAGCGGTTAACTGCTTTTTCTCTGAAAAGACAGCTGAGGAACAGACAGGTATTTTGGTAGGTCTCTCCCTTTCTTTTATTTCAACAGTTACCAAAGCTCCACCAACTGGCAAATGGCAGGGAAGAATCATATTGACACAGATGTTACACCCATTACAGCCTCTGCCTCTGTCCAGACAGAGATCCCTATGCCAGTTGAAGGACAGATTTCATGTGCAGGATGCCTGCATGCTGAAGCTCTCAGAAAAGAAGTGGAGGAGTTGAGAGAAGAGGTGGCGAGGCTGAGGAGCATTCAAGATACTGAGAAGTATATTGATGAGATCCTTCTTGAAACATTCATGCTCCCCAAAAGAGGTGAAGAAGGAAGCCTGCAGAATGATGAAAGCTGGGGTCTGCAAAATCACCAATCCAACTCCTCCAGTCCTTGAATTGAAGAACCATTAGAAGTGGAGGAGGTGAAAGCATCCCAGGAAAGGGAAGATCCAGAGCTCGAGCACCCCAAAGTTGCAGATTCAGTGATCACAAGGAAGCAAAAGATAGTGGTGATTGGTGATTCTCTTCTGAGGGATACTGAGGCATCCATCTGCCGACTAAACTTAATGTCCAGAGAGGTGTGCTGTCTGCCAGGTGCCAAAATCCGAGATGTTACAGAGAGTTTACCGAGACTCATCAAGCCTATTGACTATTATGCAATGTTGCTCATCCATGTCGTTACTAATGATACTGACAGGCATCCCTCTGAGCATATCAAAAGTGACTTCATGACTCAGGGACAGAGGGTGAAGCAGATAGGTGTGCAGGTGATGTTCTCTTCAATCCTCCCTGTTAATGATAAAGGCAGAGGCAGAGAAGCTCCAATCCTGGAGATAAATGCATGACTGTGTGGATAGTGTCATTGAGAGTGTTTTGGTTTCCTGGACCATAGGATGATGTTCCAAAGACTGCAGAGCAAAGATGGCATCCATCTGTCCAAGAAGGGTTGATGTGTGTTCAGTAGCAGACAGGCTAACCTATTGAAGAGGGCTTTAAACTAGATTCATTGGGAATGGGTGAAGAAAGCCCCATATAAGTGAAAGCCCCCAAGTAAGTGAAACATTAAATACCTCTATAGAAATAGGTAAAAGGGGCAACATCGGAAAAGCAGTGTGTAGAAATGCCCGTAGCATGGGAAATAAAATCCCTGATGTTGATGCTTTAATGGAAGAGGCTGACTTGAATTTAGCGGCAGTTATGGAGACATGGTTCACAGACAACCATGACTGGGATGTAATTATACCAGGCTATGCCTTATTCAGGAAGGATAGGGTAGGAGAAAGGGGGGGGGGGGAAGGAGGAGCACTATATATAAAAAATAATAGAACTACAGGGCTTAAAAGGGAGAGAGGAGGCACTATGGGTTAAACTAGAAAGAAAGAGAAATCAATTTGCATTGACATGAAATACAGACTCCCCCCCCCCCCCTCACAGGGAGAAGAAGTAGATGGAGATTTAATAGAAGATAAACGCAACATTGCTAGGAAAGGGGAAGTACTATTGATAGGTGATTTCAATATGCTGAATGTTGATTGGAACGTCCCTGCTTTGGTGACATCTAAAAGTAAGGAAATCCTGGATTCTCTACAGGAAGAATTATTCAGGCAACTGGTAACAGAACCCACAAGTGAAGGGACCATACTGGACTTGGAGCTTACCAATGGTGAAACTGTTTCTGATGTTATAGTGGGAGATCATCTGGCATCCAGTGATCACCAGATGATGTGGTTCAGCATTAGGACCAGGGCTGATAAAATCCATTCAAATGCGAGGGTCTTAGACTTTAGGAAAAATAACTTTGCTAAGATGGACCAATACCTCAAGGAGTTGTTAGTGGGATGGGAACAGCTGAGGGATGTAGAAAAACTGGGCAAAACTCAAAGGGGATATTCTAAGGGCAACCAACTATTTTGTTAGAAAGGGTAAATAAAGGTAAAGGCAAAGGAGGCCGCTATGGTTCTCAAAAGAAGTAGCCGAAAAGATGAAGGAGGCCTTCATGAAATACAAGAGATCACAGAGAGCAGAAGACAGGCATCTATATTTTGAAAAACTTAGAGAAGCTAGCAAAGTAATCCGGAAAACAAAGATACTAAAATAAGAAGAAATAGCTAATGCAATAAAATGGGGATAAGACATTTTTTAGATATGTTAGTGAGAAGAGGAAGGGCAAAAGTGGTATTGTCAGACTCAAGGGTGAAGGGGAGGAATATGTAGAAGCCGATGAGGATAAAGCGGAATTGCTTAACAAATATTTCTGTTCTGTGTTCACAGATGAAGGACTAGGAGCAGGATCTCAGAAAACACCCACAAATAGGAACAGAAGCAAAGGGGATCTCGAACGATTTTCAGAAGACTGTGTTTGGGAGGAGCTATCTAACTAAAAGTAGACAAAGCGATGGGATTGGATGGGATACATCCGAAAATACTGAAGGAACTCCATGCCGTCTTAATACAGCATATCTGCAAGACCGCGATGTGGTCATCGGTACACACCTTCCAGAGGCACTACTGCCTCGACCAGCTCGCACTGACCAACACCTCCTTTGGTCATGCTGCCCTGAACACAAGCACGCCAGCAGTGCAAGGGCCACAGACTGACTAGTACGGCCTTGACCTAGAGCGAACTGCTGTGGACACTGTACTGTTGCTGAATTGTTGCTGTTGTAGTCATCGGTATTATTATTGTTGCACTGTCACACTGCTCCTCGAGACTATTGTGAGGGGCATTGTTGTTTGGTGAGGGGTCACTGTTGTTGTACCCCGTTCATGTTATGCTGCTGCTGGGATCGTTGTTCCTATGGTATCCCATGGTTATAAGTTATGATGATGTTCTTTATCTGTTACTGAAATAAAATCTCCCCTGTCATCAGCTCTAAGGCGTCACAGTTTTTGAACTACCTACCTGCCAGTGGTGTAAGGAACAAACTCCCTGCTGGGTACATCCTACAGGCTCCATCTGCCCACAGCCAAAGTAGGCCTCATGGCCACAGTGTGGCTGATGCATCCTGCTTGTCCCTGGAAAAAGTGGGATTACTTACCTGTAACAGAAGTTCTCTGTGGACAGCAGGATAAGTTAGCCACATATTCCTGTCCGTCTCCCCTACAGATGAAGCCGTGGTCAGATCAGGCAAGGCCTGCTACCTACCGGCAAGGGATGCCTAAGCTAAGAGAGAACTGAGCCAGGTAGTGGCGGGCCCAGGGGTGGGGGCACCAGGGCATGCTCAGAAAGGCTTAGCCTTTCTGAACTACAGGAGGGCACTCTGTCCCATGGAACCATCCGATGACATCACCAGGTATGACTGAGTTATCCTGCTATCCACAGAGAACCGTCGTTACAGGTAAGTAACCCCATTTTCTTGAAATGGACCTGTCCACTGGAACACCCTTTCTGAACACTTGAGAACAGAGACAAACTGCACCAAATTTAAATTCCCTGTTGTCTAGCACTTGTCCTCCTGTCTCCCCCTTTGTCTAGAAATTGCCACCTGTCTCTCCCCTTTGTCCAATATGTTGCTATCTCCCCCTTTGTCCAGCATTTGTCCCCCTTTCTCTCCCCTTTGTCTAGCACTTGCCCTCTGTCTCCCCCCTTTGTCCAGCACTTTCCCCCACTTTGTCTAGCACTTGTCCCCATCTCCCACTTTGTCCAGTATGTCCCCCTGTGTCCAGCACTTGTCCCGTCTCTCCTCTTTGTCTAGCACTTGCCCCGTCTCTCCCCTTTGTCCAGTATGTCCTCGTCTCCCCCTTTGTCCAGCATTTGCCCCCTCTCTCCTTTGTCTAGCACTTGCCCCATCTCTCCCCTTTGTCCAGTATGTCCCCGTGTCCAGCATTTGACCCGTCTCTTCCCTTTGTCGAGCACTTGCCCCCTGTCTCCCCCCCTTTGTCCAGCATTTGCCTCCCTGTCTCTCCCCTTTGTCTCTCACTTGTCCTCCTCCTGTCCCTCCACCTGCACCTCTCATCCGGTGGTGGCACTCCGGTTATTTTTATTTTAGATTTTGCCGCCTCTGCCTTCCCACCGCTTTTTTCTCCTCAAGACTGCTTGCAGCGAGAAAAAAAAAAGCGGCGGGAAGGCAGAAGCAGGCCAGAGGCAGCAAAATTTAAAATGAAAACAGCCAGAGTGCTGCCACCGCACGGATCAGCCTGATCCCTTGCAGGGTTCCTGCAGGCGATCAGGCTGATTTGTCCAGCTCTGTTTTAATTTTAGATTTTGCAGCCTCTGGCCTGCCTCTGCCTTCCCGTGCAGGAAGCCAGAGTCTGCAAAATCCAAAATTAAAACAAAGCAGGAGTGCCGCCCCCATCAGAGTGCCGCCTGAGGCCATCGCCTCAAGTGGCCTAATGGAAGAACTGCCCCTGATTAAATTGCATGCTTTGAAACATCCCTTTTGGGCTCTAATGTGCAAATACTTAATAACTAAACTAAACATTTAAAAAAACACCTTTTTAGCATAGATTTTACCATCCTTTTAGATCTGGCACGTATGATTTCTTATACAAATAGCACTGAATAGTACTGGATACACAAACTATTTATATCCCATCAAACAGCTGTGTCACAGCTCTTGGAACAGAAACAATAATAGTGAAACAGAAGTACAGAGGTTTGAAGACATGGACACATAAAATCAACCAGGAGAATAAAATATTTATTCACAGTGTTATTCATAATATTAAAATATGAAATATAAAGATCACCTAGAAACGTCGCAAGATCTGCAAATCAAGCATTTTTAAGAACATGTAAACTTCGCGGTACTTGATGACCAAATAAGCGCTACATTAGGGGGCCTTTAAAGCGCCTTGCACCAGGCCGTCGGACTCTCGGCTTCTTCATGATCGCAGAATACATTTCCGAGCTACTTTGCAAGTTCAGACCGTAGCGGCAAGACATAATCCACACACAACCTTCCACAGCCCAGGTAGACACTGGGCTGGAGCGGGCAGGAAATTACGTCAGCTGGGGGACCCCGCTCTCGCGAGAGGGGAGGCAGCCATTTTGCCATTGATTGCCTCTGGTGGTGGTGTCTACTGCGCGCAGCTTGTCACTGCGTCGGCTGTTTTTTTTAAAGCGTTGGTTGTCTTTTCTTTACCTACAATTTTCTTATCTAGTTTATCATTCTGTGTCTCTGAAAAGGATGGTTTGCCCCGTACCCCGCTGTTGACTCACGGCTCGAGTGGAATCTCCCTCCCCCTACTCTCCCCTAATGTGCGCGGCGGGAGAGATGGTGCCCGGCGAGGAGAAGAACCATCTCCTACCCAGAGAGGTGAGGGAGGTGGGCGAAAGGGCCACGCACGTGAGAATGTCAATAAAAAATGATTAAATACGCTATTACTAGTAATAATAATGACCCCTGGCCAGGCGGTCAGCTGTGTCTGTCACCGGACGGTCTGACAGATAAATATGACCCTCCTGCTCCTTTAATAATGACGTTTCCGTGAGAGCTGGGAGGCTCGCTCTTTGAGTTACTACTCAAAAAGAAATAAAGATAAAAATAAAGTGTCAGCGGGGATGTAGGTTTCAGCCTGCGCAAGGGAGGCGTCTGCTGGTCTTCGGGTAGAAGTTGCCTGTAATGTGGGGAGGCGCAGCAGGGTTTGACAGGTGCTGCTGACGACTATGAAGGTTCCTGGGAAGTGAAAACGGAATTTGTTCTGTAGTTTGTTGAGGGTGTGTGAGTTTTTCCTGCTACCATATGGCATTAAGAATAATGCACTTAGTTGTGCTGTAGTTGAATAAGAGGGGGATGAAGTTTGACAGCTTAGGCTTTGGATGGCACGGATAAACATCCGTGAGGATTCCTTTGAGGAAGTTGTAGGAACTGCTGTAGCCTTGAGTGACGTGTCCACGATTCACTTTTAACAGCATTATCCTAAATTTTGCATTTCAAACTTTATCATTTTTTAAAGGGGAGCAAGGTTTTTATATTTTTTACATGAGATGTTAACACCTTAATTTATATTGATATTATGTCTTATAAAATCTTGTATTGGGTAGGACCATATTGTGTGTAATTGAGTACTTCGCTTTATGTACACTGATCCTGTCTTAGTCATAACTTCTTCTCCTGCTCAGCATCAGTTAGTACTTATGAAAGTTTTTAAGATGTTAACTTTTAACATATGTACTTCTTTATCCCTTGGTGTTTAAAACCAAAGTAGAAGCTGCAGTGTAACTTCTGCAGGGTATGGAAGTGTTATATTTAATTCCATATATGTGTGGTGTTCACTATTTTCTTCATGATAGAGGCTTATAGGTTGAAAGACATTTGAAGCTCAAGGTGTTACAGTAAATTATATGTATGCATATGAGATAAATAGCACAGTTTAGTCCCCAGTAGTCATCATTTATCAGAATTCTAGTTTATAATCTGAAAGGCATCTTTATTAGAGGTTAATAGTGTGCTAATGAAAGTTCAAGCATGTTAAGTGTTGCCACTGCCCATTGGAAAAAGGGCAGTGGCAGCACTTAATGTATGTTAACTTCCAGTAAATATGCCCCTGAAGAACATTTTAGTAGCAGAACCAAAGTTTTACATAAATTATTCAGTTATCAACCATGAAAGGGCAAACTTGTTGGATATTTGTAAAGACAAGTGGTGAGGCCTATAATCGGTATGCAGTATTTACTTCATTCATGTAAAAATTATGAGAACATCTCTTTAAATAGAAAGAATGGAGACTTGGGATAAGGTCAGTCATTTTTGAGTCATTTATATGCCATTGAATTTGAGGGAACACAAGATCTTTGAGTTGCTTACATGTGGCTCTTCTGAGATTTTCATGTTATGCTGGTATAGTGCAGTGCTGAAAGTCACATTTGGCACATCCAGCATTAACTACACAGTAAAGTATCTGACAGGACTTGGGATGAATTTTTCAGGAATGGACAATGCCATCTTATTGTCTGATGCCAGCTTCCTATAACACATTGCAGAAAACAGCTTCAGTCTAGCTATCTATTCTCTACTGAAAGAAGTCTGTATAATGCAGTATTTAAAACTAATATTTGTAGACAGTCTTGCTGCAACAGATGTGAGGTAGTTGGAGCTACAGTTAAATCGTTTTGCTGTGACTTGTTGTTCTGGCTACTTTGATTATCTAAGCTTTATACAGCAAGCATTCAATCCACTTTCACTTGTTTACCAAGTCTCTCCTTTTAATCTTTCTGAAGCCCAGCTCAGCAAGAAGCTGTGATGAGCTCTTTTTCCTGAACTCTAAAAATGTGTATCACCGGTGTAGTTGAGAACTCATGATGTAGCTTTTTCCCAGTTTCTGGTTCAAATTCTATTAGGTTGTATGCATGATATATTTACTTTTATGCCCTTGAGATTTAGAATATTTTTTTTTTAGTACCATCAAGTCAGTGTTGACTCATAGCGACCCAGCTACTTCTGGGTTTTCTTGGCAATGTATCACTGGAAGTAGATTGCCAGCCTTTTCTTCCGAGGCAGTGGAGGGCAAAGTGACTTGCCCAAAGTCACAAGGAGTGCCATTGGGAATCGAACCCTTGATCTTCTGGGTACTAGGCAGTTGCTCTAACCACTAGGCTACTCCTCCACTCCAGAATACTTGTTATTGGCTGATAGAAACACAACAAAAGCTTATTATATTTATCAGAGCAAGCATGGGTATAACAAGGGCTTTTTAAATTATATGCTCCTGTATCCTTTGAGTGTACAAGATATAAGATTTCTTTTCTTCACAATAGTATATTATAGAAATAAAAACAAATTCAATATCAGACTACTAGACCAGTCCAGACAAATGGGTTGTGCTCCCCTATCAAGAGATTGGTGGAGACAAAGAGCCATTGAAAAGCCCAGGTTTCAGTGACATCACTCCCACACCTCTATCCGCCTCAGCCATCAGAGCCATATTCTTTTGTCTTCAGCAGATGGTGGATGGATTTTCTCCACTCTGAAGAAAATCTGATTTCTAATCGTACCTTCAGGCCAGGCCAGGTTATGCGTGGGTTGTCACCTCGCACCAGCAGCTGAGGGCTGAACATGACAGAATCCTCACATCACGGTACAAGAGCCCCTTCTCCTGCTCCAGAATCCAGTCTTTCAGTCCTCAGCAGCTGAGTAGGCAACCCTAGGGTAGTGGTCTCCCTTAGGGCACAGTTTATTTTAACTTTTTTTTTGTTTGTTCTTCGGGTAATCCCGTGCGTCTGTGAGGGGTTGTCTAGCAGGCAACCTTAAGGCAAGTTTGGGGAAGGACCAAAGCCATTTGGGGCATTGCTGCAAGGTTAGGAGCCATAGCACTGTCAGAGCCTCACAGTCTGGAGCCCGAGTAATAAGTCCCTGGGTGCCTCAGGTGTTCTTATTGCTGCCTACAGTCTTGGAGTAACCTGCAGCCAAGTGGTCGGTGCCTCTGAGCAGCAGATCACCGGACCGACTCCCCCTGCACAATTGTCATTTCTTTTCTCTTTCGTCCCCCCCCCCTCCCCTGCGGCTTGAGCAGGCATGACGCTGGAAGGCCTGGAGAGGAAAACAGATAGCTAGCGGCTACATTCTGTCTTTCGGGAGATAAGAGCCGGGGGCTTTGGGTAGTGCTTCAGAGCTGGCCTTCCTCTGTCTTTTGAGCAACGGTCTTTGACGAACGTGGCATCCGGCAGAGGTAGGTGCATGCAGGTGTGTCTCTTGTGCTCTGGGAAGCGTGGGTTGCTGAAAGGTCTGTGCCAGTTTTGTTTAAGGCAGGGGCTGTTTCTCGAATGTGGCGCAGGCATGGATGATGGCACAGAATTGAATCTGGTGGAGCCGGCTGTTCCCGCGGTTTCAGCAGGAACAGCAGCCATCTTGGGGCAGCCAGTTAAAGCCTCTCAAAAGTCACTGAAGCGCGAGAAGAGCAAAAGTAAGTCTTCGGGCAGCACAGCAACAGCACCTTCGTTGCTAGCAGCAGCACAGATGGGGTCTGTATCACAGATGTTTTCCCCGGACTTTATATTGGCCCTACAGCGCCTATTGTTTGAAGACACAGCAGGCTGCCCCAAACAAACAGGACAAGACTTTGTCTAAGCGGGATCTACTGCTCCCTGGAGCTGTACAGGATCAGGGGGTGACGGGGGCAGACATCCTTCCTCCTCCTCAGAAGAGACATAAAGGGGATCTTCAGGCTTGGCAGGTACAGGACTCTCCGCCTTCCCATGTGTCAGAGGACCTGGGAGAGGGCCCTTCGGATCTATTGGAGAAGTAGAGTCGGGGGACTTGGAACACACGGACCACATTGGAATTCTCCCCTGAGGGTCTCCCCCCCCCCCCTTCCATTGGGAAGAGCTTGCTGCCCTTATTAGGCATTCGCTAGTTGCTCACAATATCCCGCCTCTAGCGGTGGTCCAGGAGGAGCCCTTGGAGGACCCTTTGTTGCAAGGATTCAAAGAAACTCAGATGTGTTTTCCAGTTCATTGGGTCATTAAGAAGATGATGGTGTCGGAATGGGAATGCACAGAGCCTACGCTAAGGGGGAGCAGGGTGATGGGTCGCCTTTACCCTATTCCGCAGGAGGAGCTGGAATTACTCAGGATGCCTAAGTTAGATGCTGTAGTCTCAGCAGTCACTAAAAGACTACCATTCCTGTTGAGGGAGGTGCAACCTTAAAGGATCTGCAGAATCGGAAACTTGAGTCCCTATTAAAGCTCGCCTTTGACTCCAGTGCCTTATTGCTTGGGCCGGAAGGACTGGGGTTTCTAGTCCCACAGGTGCTCCTTGTGGTCTTGGGCAAGCCACTTAACCCTCCATAGCCCATGTTCCCTGTAAAATAGTTATCTCCAAGTTATAATGCCCTGTTCAATGTAATTTCAGTTTGTTCAATGTAAACCGCACTGATGCAGAATAGCGCGGTATAGAAGAGAATGTAAATAAATAAATTGCTCCAGGCCTCTATCTGCAGGGCCTACGTCTTTTGGGCTTCTCTTTAGTGGCTACAGGGACTGGCTCCAGCGACTCTGGAGGAGTCTGAGGGAGCGGAGAGGGCGAAGCTGGCGTCAGCATACATGGCAGATGCCTTCTATGATATGGTTCACACTTTCGCAAAACCTATGGCCTACATTATCGCAGCTCGGAGATTCCTGTGGCCGTGCAATTGGGCAGCGGATGCAGCATCCAAAGCATGCCTCAGTAAGCTTCCCTTTAAGGGGAGGTTGCTGTTTGTGGAGATGCTAGAGAAATTGGTGAAGGACTTGGACGACTCTAAAGGAGGTCGCCTGCTGGAGGACAGGGCATAAGGGCCCAAGACAGGTACGCTGTAGCGTGGGCAGCCAAGGGATTGCAGGCGTTTTTGCGCCGCTCGGTTCGCACCATAGCAACAGGGGCGTCTTAGCACCAGGGCTCAGCCCTTTTGAGGCTTCCATGGTAGCAATCGGGGTTCCTTCCTTAGCCCCTTGGCTGCCTCCAAAAAGCTGCAGTGATGCCAGGTTAGCTCAGGCAGGGGTACCGATCGGAGGGCGTCTACAGCAATTCTTCCCCGCCTGGTACAGCATAATCTCCGATCAGTGGGTGTTAGAGATCATCCAGAAGGGCTATGCGCTTGAGTTTGCGTGACCTCTAGCAGATGCTTATGTTGCTTCTCCGTGCAAGGCTCGGGCGAAGGCCAAGTTGGTACATGAGATGTTGCAGCGCCTGTTGCAGCTCGATGCGGTGGTGCTGGTTTCTCTAGACCAGTGCAGGTGCAGTCGATACTCCATTTATTTCGTGATACCCAAAAAGGAGGGCTCCTTCCGCCCCATTCTCAACCTCAATAGCGTCAATCACGTGTTACAGGTACCGCACTTTCGTATGGAGACCTTGAGATCGGTCATCCTCGCAGTGTGGAAAGACTAGATTTTTTTGGTGCTGGATCTGTCTGAGGCTTACTTGCATATCCTGATCCGGCCGGAACATCAGAAATTCTTGCACGTCACGGTGACGGAGGGACACTTTCAGTTCAAGGCCATGCTCTTCGGTTTGTCTACGGCGCCACGCATGTTCACCAAGATCATGGTGGTTGTGGGTGCAGTTTTACAGAAGGAGGGGATTCTGGTACATCCCTACCTGGCCGATTGGCTCATCAGGGTGAAATCAGAGGCCGAAGGCCATGCCGCCACGGATCAAGTGATAGAGCTGTTGCAGAGCCTGGGCTGGGTAGTCAACCTGAACAGTGCAGAGGCTAGTTTACCTTGAGATACAATTTGATACCCTGGTGGGACAGGTATCGTTGCCGGAGATCAGAGTTCTCAAGATTCAGGCACAGGTCCACAGCTTCCTCCGGAGGAGGGCGCCAGCGGCATGGTTTTATCTCCAGCTGCTCTGTTCTATGGCAGCGACACTGGATTTGGTGCCCTGGGTGAGGGTACACATGCATCCCTTGCAACAGGCACTGCTTTCCCGTTGGTCCCTGCAGCATCATCTGCTATCTTCCTGGCTATTGTGCCTGGAGCAGACACGCTTGAATCTCGAATGGTAGTTGCAGACCACCATTCTGTGGGTGGGTCTTCTACTGGAACAGCCGCAGTGGATTTTGTTAACAACAAATGTCAGCCTAACGGGCAAGGGACTCATTTTTTAGCGCAGGCGAAGAAGGGGGTATGGACTCAAGAGGAGTCGTCCTGGTCTATCAACAGACTGGAGATGAAAGCGTTGTTCCTAGCCTTGCAGTTTTTTCTGCCAAGGATCAGGGGCAAAGACATGTGGGTTTGTTTGGACAACGCAACTATGGTGGCATATATCAATCGCCAAGGTGGAACGGGAAGTGCTGTCCTCTTGGCTGATAGTCTGGTGCTGTTGAGATGGGCGAAAGAGTTCTTGGAGGCTTTTTCCACAGCGTGTGTCGCTGGAAAGGACAACGTGCAGGTGGATTTTCTCAGCCATCACAGTCTATATTCCGCAGAGTGGGAGATGAATGGCATGGTCTTTCACGAGATTACGACGTGGGGGCACACCAATGTGAATCTCATGGCCATGTTGCACAATGCCAAGGCTGCATGGTTCTTCAGCAAGTGCTGAGAGCACATGTCCGAGGGGCTCAACGCGCTCTCCCAGGTATGGCCAACGGAAGGAATTTTGTATGTGTTCCCGCCATGGGCCTTAGTAGGTCGACTGCTGGAAAGTATAGAGTACCACCCAGGGTCATTGATTTCTAATTGCGCTGGATTGGCTGAGGCGCCTGTAGTACGCGGACCTGATTTGACTCCTTGCGGACAGGCTCTGGCGGCTGCCGAACAAGATGAAACTACTTCATCAAGGACCGCTTCTCATGTTACAGGTGGATCGGTTCTTGCTTACAGCTTGGATCTTGAGAGGGCGCGTCTGAAGAGGAGAGGATATTCCCCTGACGTGGCAACCATGTTGAAATCATGGAAGACATCGACCTTGCTAGCCTCTGTGTGTGTTTGGCGTATTTTCGAAGACGTGTTCGTCGAGGGGAATGAGAGCCCTGGTGGCCTGTCGCAATTCTTGCAGTGTGGGCTGGAGAAGGGACGCTCCCTCATTACTGTAAAAGTATAGGTGGTGGCAGTAGCTCACTACAGAGAGCGGATCGATGGAGTTTGAGTGGCGAGTCATCCGGATCTCATACGTTTCCTTAAGGCTGTCAAGCTGGTTCGTCCTCCCATGAGGCTGAAAGGGCCGCTGTGGGATCTGAACTTGGTGTCGCGGGCCATGACCAGGGTTCCATTTGAGCCTCTGGCAGGGGCATCTTTACGAAACCTTACTTTGAAGGCGGTATTTCTGGTGGCTATTTGTTCCGCGAGACGTATATCGAAGCTACGGGCTCTTTCGTGCAGTGAGCCGTTTCTATTGCTTTCCAGGGAGCAGGTGGTCTTGCGACCCATTCCCTCTTTTCTGCTGAAGGAGCTTTCTCATTTCCACTTGAATCAGACAGTGTCGCTTACGGCCTTTCAAGTCCTTAGGGATTCAGAAATCGAGCATCAGCTCCATTGCTCAACTTACGCAGGGTGCTCCGCAGATATATTCGGGAAACTGACAGTATTCGCAAGACGGATTGATTATTTGGCGGGGCTCGAAGAGGGGAAGCGGCATCTAAAGCCCCCATTGCTCGTTGGGTGAAGCTGGCCATTGCCACAGCTTACGAGGCACAAGGGAGAGTGCCTCTGAGGGGGCTTCAGGCCCACTCTACAAGGGTGCAGGTGTTGTCATGGGCAAAGTCAAGTTTGGTACCGCCGGCAGAGATTTGGAAAACCATGACTTGGTCATCTCTTCACACTTTCACGAGGCATTACCGGTTGGACGTGCAGGCAGCAGCGGATGCACAATTTGGGTCTTTGGTACATCACTCTGGTCTTGCCAGACCCTCTCATGTGTAGTGTCTGCTTTGTTACATCCCACACGTAGCCTGGCTTGGAGGTATGATTAGGAAGGCAAAATTAGTTCTTACCTGCTAATTGTCTTTCCAGGCCCCTCTCTGGTAGTTTCTGGCACAGCGAGCAGTTTTTTTTTTTTTTTCTGTCAAAGGAGCGAATTCAGCAACACAGAGCAGAGCCTCTGATGATTTAAATAAGGCCACGTAGGGCTTCTTGGCTAGATGGCTCTGGCTGTTGGTCTGGCTGTTGCTCGATAGAGCATGTACAAAGTTTAAAAAAAATAGTGGTTTGGAATTTTCTAAAATTGTTGAGGTTAGTATTCATCCGCCTTTCCACAGACATTCCTTCAGTACTTTTCAAGATGGTTGTTTTTGGAAATAGTAGATGGCCTTTAGATGTTAAGTAACTGCTTTATCAATAGAAGACTGGATCCTAGAGCAGGAGGAGGGGCTGTTGTACCATGATGTCAGAATTCTGTCATGTTCGGCCCTCAGCTGCAGGTGGGAGGTGACAACCCACGCATAGCCTGGCCTGGCCTGGCCTGGCCTGGAGGTACTCGAGGAAAGACAATTAGCAGGTAAGAACTAATTTTGCCATATTGAGAAGAAAAGATTGATTTAAACACTCGTGAATGACCACCTTGTGATTGGTTCTTTTACTTGAGCGCGACGTGGGAGGCTCCACTAGACTGCGGTCTTTTCGGTAGCCATAGGAGGACTGAAAATTTGGTTCAGCTCCATGCTGGTGTCATGATAAGAAACTGTTGAGCAGCCAGAAAATTGGAAGTATCATGAGACTGAAACGTTATTATTGACGCTTACTGAAAAATTTGTTGCTGGTTATCTTAGCTGCCTAGTACCCTGGGATCATAGTGAGCACATAGGGGCAAGTACCTTCCAGGGAACATTAAGGGCGACATCCACACTTGTTCTCAATACAAAACTCCTAAAATATGAACTCCTAAATCATTTGTATTAACTATAGCAACATCAGGGTACATAGCCTAAATCATGGGACTGAAACGGTATGATTGATCCTTACTGAAAAATTTCTTGCTGGTTTTGATCAGAGTAATTCATATTTGTTAGTGCTACTGGATGTATCTGCTGCCTTTTGATACTGTGGACCATTCTTTATTGTTAACTGGACTTTGAGAACTAGGGATATGTGGTAAAGTGCTTTCTTGGTTTATCTCTTTTTTTTTTTTTTTACAGGATAGATTTATCCAAATTCGGTCCTCGGGACAAATGTCATCATGAAAATGCATTGATGCGGGTGTGCCACAAAGCTCTGCACTTTTGGCCATATTGTTTAACCTCTACATTGCCCCATTTTAAACTGTGTTTGAGAGACTCTATGTCAAATTTTGGGTCAATGTACAGTTTATCGTACCTATATCCTCGTCATTGGAGAATTCCCTGAAATATTTGGAGAATTGTCTTAAGTCTGTTGTATCATGGATGTTTCAAAACAAATTAAAACTAAATGCTAAGAAGACAGACATTTTGTATTTGTCCTCTGATCTTTCAGCTTCTATGGGTTTAAATGTGCAACCTAGGTCTTTATCTCTTGTGATTAGTGATGTTGTGAGAGATTTGGGCATTTGGTTGGATACTCAACTGAATCTACATGATTACATTCAAAGGTGGTTAAAGCTGCTTACTATAAGTTATATCTTCTTCAGCGATTGAAGCCATATCTTTCATATAACTTTCGTTCTGTATTACAAGTTTTAGTACTTTCACCCCTGGACTATTGTAATAGTCTTTTTTTTTTTTTTAGGTCTCTCCACAGCTACTATGTCTCCTTTACAGTTGATTCAAAATGCTTCCGCGTGTCTTCTTACTAGCTGCAAATGATTTGAGGATATGAGATCTCAATTATTTGCTCTACATTGGTTGCCAGTTAAATTTTGAGTGTTATACAAGGTGATTATGATTACCTTTAAATGTTAATGGCTTCTGTTAGTTTGTCATCTCTGCTTAAACCATACTCTTCTTCTTGCACTTTGCGCTCTCAGGAGATGCATTTACTAGATGTTCCTTCTTTTAAATCAATTCATCTTCAGTCCATGCAAGAGAATTTTCTCTGAGTGCTCCATCTATTTGGAACTCTTTGCCGATTGATTTGCGTGCTGAAGTAGTACTGATGACTTTCAAAAAAACCTGAAATGTCATTTAAATAGGCTTTTTCCTGAATTTGTCTGATGGGCAGGTGTGGTGTGTGGGCATTTCTGTGTTGAGCCTCTGATGGCAATTATGATATAGCAGTGTTTTTTAATGGCTATTTTTAATTATAATGTTTGTATTTATCTTTGTTGTAGAAATTGACTTACTGTGTATGTATTTTGTAACCTGCCTTGGTGATTGTGCGGGATTTAAATACTTTTAAATAAATAAATAGCCTTATTCAAGAGTAAAAATTCGTAAGTAAGACAAATGGGACCTTAATCAAAATTATCCTATTAATAGTTCAAAATGTACAGTGTCATTTAACAACGCAAATGCTGTTAATCCACTGTTTTTTTGCAAGGCTTGTTTTAAGCAGTGGGCCCTGCGGCAAATAAAATACTTTATATGGCCTTAGCATCGCGCTGTTAGTAAATTACCCTGAAAATAAACTACTAATTTAAATCTTGAACCATCGTCTGTTGATGTTGAATAGTCAAAAAATGTTGGAAAGCTTCAAAGCCCTGTAGTTCTGCTCCAGGGCGCATACAGATATGCACCCCCTACCCCTGGAATGTCCCAGCATCCTCTTCCCTCTTCCCTCTTCCCCCCTTCCACAATTCCAAGACTTACCCCATAAGTTCCAATACAGTAGGAGGCAGGAGTGAATGACATATACCTTGGACTGCTGTTTTTTAAAAAAAGACATCAAAGCCCTATTGGTGTGTTTCAAAATGGGCCATCCAGTCTGCCCTGTAGGGTGGTTAGGGTTGTAACTGCTGCTGCATGCTGGTGGTGTGTGGGAGGGGGTGCATAGTACCGTCATGTTACTATGTCACGTCTCAGAATAGTGACCCCTCTACAGCATGTGCAAATGGGAATTGCTCCTGCCCCTTCCTCCAGAGGATTGCAGCCTTTGGGATAAGCTTTGCGGGGAGGAGGTGGAAGATTTTGATGTATGAAGGTGGTTGGTCTTCATAGTGTAGGGGGTAATATATTTTTTACATTGAGCCCCAGAATGAGGCTGGGGGGGGGGGGCTTTGCAGGGAATTGAGGTTCCTCAGAGAGGAAAACCTCTGACATGGCGCCAGTGGCCTCTTTAATTACCTGCTGCCTTCACATGCAGGGGCTAAACTACAAATATCAAGTCCGTCAGTTTTTAAAATTTTCCTTGCAATATTTTTTATTGGATTCATTTTCACCAAAAAGCAATGCAATACATTACAGCCTAGAATGAGTCAATTTTATTGAAATCTTTGGAAATATAAAAGTGCAAAAAAGTGTCCACTACCAACAAAATCTTTAGAAAAGTATTCATAACTGACTTAGGGACATTTCAATAAAATTGGCTCATTCTAGGCTGGAAAATATTTTATTACTTTTGGCGAAAATCCAACAAAAATTTATTTCATTTATTTTACATTTCTTATATACCGCCTTTCATGATATCAAGGCGGTTTACATTGAACAAACTGAAATTACATTGAACAGGGCACTATAACTTGGAGATAACTATTTTACAGGGAACATGGGCTATGGAGGGTTAAGTGGCTTGCCCAAGACCACAAGGAGCACCTGTGGGACTAGAAACCCCAGTCCTTCCAGCCCAAGGTTGCTGTCCTCTAGTGGGATTTGAACCCCCGACCTTCCAGCCTGAAGTACCTTGCCCCAACCACTAGGCCACTCCTCCACTCAAATGAAAGGAGCATTAAAAATTGTAGGCTTGATATTTGTATTTTAGGTACCGAGTCAATCCACTGGGCCACCAGGGTGTGCTTTGTTTAGGTTTGAGAGGGATTGGGACTGCTGGGCCACTAGGGATTTTTTGTTTAGGTGGGGGAGGGATCAGGGCTGCTGGGCCACCATAGTTTTTGTTTCTGTTGGGGGGGGGGGGGGTTGATGTCTGGGAAGGACACAGGCCCTCAACAGTGTGCCGATGGCATTGGGGGCTTTCTCCAATACCTCCATCAAACTTCTCCTCAGATGTCCCTGTTTGTCCGGGACAACATGACAAACTTGTGCCGACTTCTGTGCACATGTATTTGGCTTGCCCTTTTAGTTTAACGCTGACATTTTTGTGCACTGGGTAATTTGTATATTGCATTGCAGCACAGAGTGTCAGCATTAAGCTCACGCTATGAAACCCCGCACTAGAGCTTTAAGCACTGGGCTCTAGCACAGGATTTCTACATCTGACTGTATGTGAAAAGACGGTGGTCAAAGCCAGAAGGATGCTAGGCTGCATAGAGAGAGGCATAACCAGTTGAAAGGAGGAAGTGATATGCTTCTGTACAGGTCATTGGTGAGACCCTACTTGGAGTACTGTGTTCATTTTGGGTGGCCATATATTGCTAAGGATATAAAAAATACTTGAAGTGGTACAGGGAAAAGCTACCAAAATAATATGGGGTTTGCGCCAGAAGCCATATGAGAAGAGACTTGAAGACCTGAATATGTATATCCCAGAGGAAAGGAGGGACAGAGGAGAAATGATGCAGACTTTTAAATACTTGAACGGTATTAATGGACAAATGAGCCTCTTTCAAAGATGTGTAAACAATAAAACTAAAGGACATGAAATGAAGCTATAAGGAGCTATAAATTTAAATGCAACATCCTGAAGTATTTTTTCATGGAAAGGATGGTGGATATCTGGAAATGTCCTTCCAGTGGAGGTGGTGAGGATAAAACAGTGATTGAATTCAAAAAGGCATGGGATTAGCATAGAAGATCCATAATATAGCAAGAGGAATATTTCTGCTCCCAAGCAAAAATTAAATGCGCTTTGCATTTCAAAAAAGGCAGAGTGGGTATAACCTGTACGGAACGGCAACCGTAAGTAAATACACCTTATAGGGCAAACTGGTTGGGCCATGCTGGTCTATATCTGTAATTATTTACTATGTTATACCAGCCCTAGAGCTGGTGTGTAAATGACCCCATCTAAGGTTTGCAAATACACATGTAAGTTTATCGTATTTTATAATCTACATATGTACTCGTACTTGCTCGCACCTCCCACGCTCTGTCCAAACTGGGCTCCTGTGCACTCCCACAGTGAAAGTACATGCTGTGCAATTTTATGTATTTTTACTCTGATTGGTATTTTGTAAGTTGGTCATTTTCATACCTATGTGGCCACATATGTGTGTAAATGACTAAAATACTAGCATTTACGCATGTTGTTAACACCTAAAAATAGGTGCCTGCTAATAAATTTATCCCGGTGTGTGTGAAAGTTTTTTTATTTAAATTCCACATACTGAGGTGCATCGATGCAAAACCCATACAAAGCAGCTCATTAATAATTAATTCTTTGCTTCGGACTTTACTGAAGAAGATGTAGGGAAGTTACCTATTCCTGAAAGGTAATGTCAACGCCCCAGCCCTCTGCCTAAGGCTTAGAGGGGTAGGGTTGCCATTAACTTCTCTTATAAAAGGTTGAATAAACTATTTTTCTCCAGTGAAGCATGCTGGGAGTTGTAGTTTTGGCCTTCTAAGATGAAGTGTAGTCATGAAACCGAAAGTAAAGGCAAATGACAAAATTTATTCCCCAAACGCAAACAAAGTCCATGTAGACTGTAACAGGATACTTCTCCATTCATTCGCTCAAGGTTATTTACAACTTAGGCTGGATGAGCTTCACAGTCATTAATTATATGCAGCTGCTTATCAATATAATGGATAAAGGAAACACAACTTCTTCATTCAACAAAGTACAAATATCTTCTTTTTACCTTTGTCTTCAGTAAGCATTCAAATGTACATGCAACAGGTATCTTCCCCTTAAAAGAGCAAGTTCCTACCTTCAGTCCAGGCTAGGTTTCAATACTCAACTTTTAAGGAGACTTTATCTTTTCAGCTATTCTTTAGCAAAGGGACTCGATGCTAACAGCTTGACATAGAGTACAGTCCATGAGTACTTCTGGAGGCAATAAATCCTGCTCAATAGGCTCAACCTGCATTTCCTCTGGCTCCGGTAATGCAGTGCCCTGCTCTGAGCTTTTAATGTATGTCTCGGGGTATACTCTCTCTGAGGATCCCTGTGTGTCTCTTGAGCACAGCTCCACCCGGTAAGGATAAATTGTACCTGAAGCTGTGGACACTTCTCCCTGGCTGTGTTCACCAGTCTCCCTTCAGCTTCTGGGAAACAGTCCCTGGTTCACTTCCCTGACTTCCTTCCTGGAGCTCTGCCACGGCTTCCTGTTCCAGGCTTGGCTTCTTTGACTCCTGTGCTGAGTCCTGGGCTCCCACCTCTGAACTCTGTGAACTTTCTGAACAGGAACTGGGGTTTGAAGCCTTCTCTGCTCTCTCCTTCTGTGCTCTCTCCCTCTGGGCTCTCCTCCTCCTCCTCCTCTGGGCTCTCCTCTCTGCTTTCTCTCTAGCCAAGGTTTATATCCCTGCTTCCCAGGCAGTGTCTCCCCCTCTCTGGACAGGTGCTTGCAATTATCTTTCAAGCCTGCAACTACATCAGCAGAGCTTGGGTGTGGCAGCCTAGGTTCAGTTTCTCTCTGTTTGCTTTCTTTATGCCAACGCTGAAACCTGTGCACTGCAGGGATATCACTTTTCTTAAAAGCAAAATCATCAGTTTCTCCTATTTCCATAGGCTCACTACAAGCTTCCTTATCACAGTAATTAAAGATGATGTATTAGAAGAATTAAAAGAAATATTGATAAATTGGGAAGATGTATTACAACTATTTGATAAACCGAAGAGTAGCAAATTACCTGGACTGGATGGTATACATCCAAGGGTGTTTAAAGAACTGAAATATGAAATTGCAGAGCTATTAGTAATCTGTGAACTATCCTTAAAATCATCTGTAATACCTGAAGATTGACAAATAGCACACTAATTTTTAAAAAGGGTTCCAGGGGTGATCTGGGAAGCTACAGACTGGTGAGCCTGATGTCAGTACCAGGCAAAATGGTAGAAACCATTATAAAGAATAAAATTACTGAACATATAGATAGTCATGGTTTAATGGGAGAGAATCAATATGGATTTAGCCAAAGAAAGTCCGTTTTTCTTATCTGTTATATTTTTTTAAGGTGTGAATAAACAGGTGGAGAAAGGTGAGCCGGTTTTTCAGAAAGTCTTTGACAGGGCCATCATGAGAGACTCTTGGCGAAATTAAAAAGTTAGGGAATAGGAGGCAGTGTACTGTTGTGGATCAGGACCTGGTTAAAAGGCAGGGAGTAGAGCTGTTGTTGTTAGGTGCCGTCGAGTCGGAGTCGACTCATGGCGACCCTCTGGATAGCTATCCTAAATTGTGTTCGGTCTTCAGTCAGGCGGCTCATTGTTGACAGACTGGTACCCGTAGCTGCTGTTATTGTATCGATCCATCTCATTGCTGGCCTTCCTCTTTTGCGTTGACCTTCTATCTTGCCAAGCATAATGTCTTTCTCTAATGATCTCTCTCTTCGCATGATGTGTCCAAAGTATGAAAGTCGAAGTCTTGTTATCTGAGCTTCTAAAGAAAGCTTAGGTTTGATCTCCTCTAGTACCGACTGGTTTGTTCTTCGGGCAGTCCATGGTATACACAGTATTCGCCGCCAGCACCATAATTCAAAGGCATCAATTTTCTTCCTGTCTATCTTTTTCACTGTCCAGCTTTCACATCCATATGATGTTATTGAAAATACCATGGCTTGAACAAGTCGAATCTTTGTATGGAGAGAGACATCTCTGCTCTTGAGAATTTTATCTAGGTCTTTCATAGCCATTCTGCCAAGAGCAATGCGTCATCTGATTTCTTGACTGCTTGTTGCTTCTTTATTGATAGTTGATCCAAGTAGGTTAAAGTTGTTCACAATTTCAATTTCTTCTCATTCAACGATGAACCTGTTGATTATGCCAGTTGTCATGATCTTTGTCTTCTTTACATTAAGGTGCAGGCCCATTTTGAGACTGTTCTTTGATTGTGAGAAGCAAATGTTTCAGATCATCTTCACTTTCAGCCAGTAATGTGGTATAATCAGCATAGCAAAGGTTGTTGAGTCTTCCACCAATCTTCACACCTCTGTTGTCTTCATACAATCCTGCTTCTCTGATGATTTGTTCTGCATATAAATTAAACAGGTAGAGGGAAAGTATGCAGCCTTGTTTTACACCTTTGCTTATTTTAAACCATTCTGTTTCTCCTTGTTCCGTTCAAACTGTTGCTTCTTGATCAATGTACAGATTGCGCAAGAGAACCATCAGGTGTTCTGGTGTACCCATGCTTCTTAATGTGGCCCAGAGTTTCTCATGGTTTACACAGTCAAAAGCCTTGCTATAGTCGATAAAGCACAAATAGATATCCTTTTGGTATTCTTTAGTCTTTTCAAGGATCCATCTCACATCCGCAGTGATGTCTCTCGTTCCTCGCCCTTTCCTGAACCCTGCTTGCACGTCAGGTAGTTCTTGTTCCAGGTATGGTTGTAGTCTCTTTTGAATAATCTTCAGTAGAATCTTGCTGGCATGTGGGATCAGAGCGATTGTGCGATAATTTCTACAGTCAGTTGGATCACCTTTCTTTAGTATTGGTATAAACACAGATCTTTTCCAGTCAGTTGGCCATGATGTTGTCTTCCATATTTCTTGGCAGAGCCTTGTGAGTACGGTAACAGCTGCATCAGATTGCTGCAATACTTCTGTGGGAATGCTATCAATGCCTGGTGCTTTGTTCTTTGATAAGGCTTTCAATGCTGCTTCAACTTCTTCTTTCATCACCAATGGTTCCCGATCATAAGGTACAGGTTGAAACGGCTGTTGGTCCACTTGATCTTTATCATATAAAAACTCTGTATATTCCTTCCACCTTTTCTTGATCTTCTCAGCATCATTCAACATAGAACCTTGAGAATCTTGTAACATTCCAATTCGAGGCTGGAACTTTTTCTTTAACTCTCGTAGCTTTAGGAAAGCCGATCTTGTTCTTCCTCTAATAGTTTCTGCTTCTATTTCCCTGCAAGTGTCATTGTAGTACTTTTCCTTGTCCTGTCTTGCTGCACGTTGGAAATCTCTGAGTTCTGCGATTGTCTTTCTTTCTCCTCTGGCTTTAGCTTCTCTGCGTTTCTGGGCAATTTTCAGAGTTTCTTCCGTCATCCATTTTGGCCGTTTTTGCTTTTTCACCTTTTGTAGAGACTTCTCGCTTTCTTCCAACACAACCTTCTTGATGTCATTCCATAACTCTTCCGGAGCTCTGTCATTTGTATCTAAAGCAGCAAATCGATTTTGCAGGCAGTCTTTAAATTCCAGTGGTATATTCTCAAGGTTATATTTTGCTGCATTCATGAGTGGTTTGCTCTTTTTCAACTTTAGCTTGAGTTTGCATACTAGTAGTTGATGATCTCTACCACAGTCAGCTCCAGGTTTTGTCTTTGTTGATGTTACAGAGCTTTTCCATCGTTGACTTCCACATATGTAGTCAATTTGATTTTTATATAATCCATTCGGTGAAGTCCATGTGTACAGTCGCCGCTTGTGTTGCTGGAAGAAGGTGTTTGAGATGAATAGATCATTGGTCTTGCAGAATTCTATCAGTCTTTCTCCAGCTTCATTTCTGTTGCCAAGTCCATATTTTCCAACTACTTTGCCTTCTTCTTTGTTGCCAACTTTTGTGTTCCAGTCACCCATGACTATCAGGATATCCTGTTTGCATGTTCTGTCAATTTCAGCTTGTACTTGTTCATAGAACTCTTCAATTTCATTCTCTTCAGCAGCTGTTGTTGGGATATATACTTGAATTATAGTTGTGTTGATAGGCAATACTCGTAGACGAATAGAGATTAAGCGTTAGCTGACTGCATTGTATTTCATTACAGTTCTTGCAAGTTTCTTCTTTATTATAAATGCAACACCATTTTTTCTTTGTCTTTCATTTTCAGCATAGTAGGCCATGTGATCATCTGATGCAAAGTGTCCCATGCCAGTCCATTTCAGTTCGCTGACACCCAACAGATCAAGTTGTACACGTTCCATTTCATTCTTGACCACCTCCAACTTCCCTTGGTTCATGCTTCGTACGTTCCATGTTCCAATGTGTAGGACATCTTTACAGCTTCTGACTCACATTTCATGCGCAGCTACATCAGCAGTCAGACTTCCCGAGGGCTTTGATCCAACCACATCATAAATGCTGGCTTTACTCTGAAAAGTCTTCAGCTCTTCCCCCATAGCTAGTTGAGTGCCTTCTGACCTGGGGGTCTCATCTTCCAGCACCATAGCACAATTTGTTTTGTTGTAACTATCCATTGGGTTTTCATGGCAAGATACAGAAGTAGATTGCCGGGCCTTTCTTCTGCACAGTTTAAGTTTGGTGGTGTTGCCGTTGTCACAAAAATGTGATCCTCCGCCGTCAACACTGTCCCATTCTGCTGCTGCCCAGATGGGTGGTTTGTCTTGGTCTGGCACCTCAGCTGAGACCTGTCCATCTTGGGAGACCCTGCCAGTAGTTAAACTACCAATAGTTTAGCTCTCAGCATCACTGATGCACGCAAGCCCTCACAGCATGACAAGCTGCAAACCAAGTGAGAGGAGAGTAGAGCTAAATGGCCAATTTTCTCAATGGAGAAAGGTGAATAGTGGAGTACCCCAGGGATCTGTGCTGGGCCCGCTGCTTCATAATGACCTGGAAATGGGAATAATGAGTGAGGTGATCAAATATGCAGATGGCACAAAATATTCAAAGTTGTTAAAACCCAAGAGGATTGTGAAAAATAGCAAGAGGACTTTGATAAATTGGCAGACTAGACGTCCAAATGGCAAATGAAATTTAATATGGACAAGTGAAAAGTTTTATGTATTTTCGTGCACCGCCCTGGTGGCCAGTGGTCGTAAGGGTAGGTGGGACACAAAAATTATTTTATTATGAGAGGAGGGTCTTTTAAGAGCCAGATGTAACCTGGTCTTAGCAGTTCAGCTCCTAACTAAGAAAAATTGTGAATGCAGAGTAGAGGGTTAACAAGGCATTTATTTCCCTTACGCATAAGATTCAGCTGGGTTACAACCTAAAGAAAAAGTCCTTAACTTCAGGAATGAAATCAACTCAGGTTAACGGAAAAACTGTTATGCTTCACAGTTGTAACAATGCTTAGTTAAGCTTTCCAGAGTAAAGCAAATGTTTCAGCACTCTTCTTCCATTTAGCAAATGAATAACATTCTGAAGATAGCATATATCATTCACAGGTTTAACAGTGACTCTGCACTGCCTGAAATACACAAAGAACAGTCCATCTCTTCCTGAGATAAAAGGCTTGGCTCTACAAGTTCCACTTGCATCAGCTCAGAATTATCTCTGTCTGTATCAGTGGTTTCACTGGCTATAATTTCTGGCCAGGCCCTAGTCCTGTTCTCTGGATGTTTAAAGAGTTCCTCTAGTGTTTGCTAATGAGCATGGCCTACCCTCGGGCGTTGGCTACTTGGCTTATGAGAGGTAGCTTTACTTTCCTTTCTCACAGGTTTAGCATTACTTTCAAAAGGCTTTTTATAAGGTAAGGTTTTCTTCATAGAAACAGAGTCAGCATACCTTGGCTTCCAGCAGCATATAGAACTGGGATTTCCTCCTTCCCGCAGTTCTTCAGGAACACAATCCCTGTGCCAATCTCCTCTCTGATTCGGTTTAGCCCCAGGTTCCTCTGGTACAAGCAGGCTTCTTTCTTTCACTCTGCTTTGCCTCCAAAGGTGATTGTTCCTTTGCCCAGCACTAGTTTCCCAAGTGCTTCTTTCTGCTTGGTTCTTGCTTGTGGTGCTCTTCTCTCATAAACCTTCAGCTTTACCTCCAGCTCCACAGCTGCAAGCACTGCTCTGCCTTCTCCAGTCTTCCGTTTATAAAGCTCTCCTGTGTTTGAGCTTCCCGGGCTGACTGTCAGGTGCTCTCGATTAGCTAAGTGTGTCCACTCAGACTCTGTGAGTGCATGCCTGCTCCCTCTAGCTGTTCTGTGCGGATATTGCATCTTGTGCACATCTTTTCCTTCATGAAAAACAGCTGCTTCTCCTGCATTTTTGCTTTCATCAGCCCCCTAGGAAAAAACAACCCAAACTATGGTTACATGAGGGAAGGTTCCACATTAGGAACTACCACCCAGGAAAAAGATTTAGTCATCACTGTGGATAATACGTTGAAACCCTCCACCCAGTGTGCAGTGGCGGCCAAGAAATCAAATAGAATGTTAGGAATCATAAGGAAAAGAATGGAGAATAAAACAAAGGATATTATAATGCCTCTGTATCGTTCCATGGTGTGACCGCACCTTGAATATTGTGTGCAATTCTGGTCGCCATATCGTAAAAAGGATATAGCAGAATTAGAAAAAGTACAGAGAAGAGCCACCAAAATGGTAAAGGGGATGGAAGGATACCCCTATGAGGAAAGGCTTAAAAGGTTAGGGCTCTTCAATTTGGAAAAGAGAGAGCTGAGGGGAGATATAATAGAGATCTATAAATTAATGCATGGAGTAGAACAGGCAAACATGGGTAGATTGTTTACTCCATCAAAAAGTAGAAAGACTAGGGTACATGCAGTGAAACTACAATGTAACCCATTTAAGACTAATAAGAGAATATTTTTTTCACTCAACGCGTAATCAAATTCTGGAATTCATTACCATATGATGTAGGAAAAGCTGTTAGTGTAGCTGGGTTTAAAAAGATTTGGACAAGTTTCTGGAGGAATGGTCCATAAACCATTATTAAAGAGGACCCGAGAAATCCACTGCTTATCTTGGGACAAGCATTGTGAAACCTGTCAGGTACTTGTGACCTGGATTGGCCACTGTTGGGAGCAAGATACTGGGTTTGATGGACCTTGGTCAGACCCAGTATAGCATTTTTTTAATGTTCTTTTATGTTTGTGAAAATGGATGTGCACAAAGGCTTTGTGAACCTGTTTTTGGTGTAGATATCCTTGCTGGAGATCCCTAAATTTTGGGCAGCCTTGGGACAAGAAATCCTGATCACAGTGGGCCCAGTTTATCCTCTTACCCTCCCAAGCCCCATACCATAATGATAAGCAAACAATCCCCAGGAACAAGTCTTTTTGGAGTTCTCAATGATCTTGTGACTCCTTGGCATCTTCTGGTGGAGCTAGTAAGCCAATGCAATGAGGTCTAGCGGGTTCCCTCTGAAAGGCAGCCAGTAGGAGGCAGCTCCAGCTGTTTCTCTTGATATGGGTCCATATCACAACATACCATTTCTGATCATCCTGTTAGACCAATCCAGATGAGTGGGTTATGCTCTCTTGCCAAGAGGTGGAGGCTGACTTGAGCAGCTTTCAGTGATATATGGTATATCCTCTGGTATGGCACTGAGAGAAGCTGGTATTATCTGCCTCCAGTAAGTGGCAAGGTGTGTGGACTGGTATAATAGGAAAGATAGATCTGACTCTTCTCGTCCACACTATGGTGCAGAGGCCTTGGATTGAGTCTGAATGGTGCAACGTTGCTCGGAGCTTGGGTACAACTATGTCTTCTGGAGCAGATGGTGCCCTGAGTCCACTCCGTTTCCTATGGATTATGAGTGCTGGTGGGCCGGAAATGGAACAGGAAAGCCCCACAGGAGGCCCCCTTCCCTCTTGTTGTCCTAATATGATCTTCGCTGTTCTCCTATTTTTTTTCTTAATTTTGGTGATTTTGTTTCCTGAGTCTCTTTATCCCCATTGATATGAATTGGAAACAGTTGGCTCTCTACCATTTTGAATAAAGCAGCTTCAATTTAAAAAAATATAAAATAAAGACCTTCCTCAGTTGGTTCTCTCCAGGTCTGTGTGGGCATCCAGGGCCTTCCAAATAAGATTTCCCCGGTCGACCCGACAGGCAGGATTCCCTTTGTGGGACTCCCGTTCTTTACCCTTATTTTTTAAAATCTTTTTGCTGCGGTTCTCAGCCATGTGGCTTGATGCAGCCTCTGGCCCCTAGCATTTTTTGCTGTGGCTTTAATTTTTTGTCTCGTTTAGGGCTGTGATACCTGGGGCATTTTTTGGCCGGCATGCTGAGACCTCTCCACTTTGGAGCCCAGGGCCTCATGTCATGCTTGTGACCCCTGCCCCTCCTTTGTTTTTCTTTCCACCAGTGAGCTCTGCATCCACTTTGGGGGAGGTGGGGGAGCAGTATGAGTCTGGGGAGTGCAGAGCATAGTGGAGTGCCACTAACAGTGTGCCCAGTGGCCTGTGGTCCCTGAGTCCGATTTGTGGGTCAGCTTGCACTGAAGTTCCCAAAGCAGCGCTGTATTTGGTTAGCTAGTTGCTTGGCAGTCCCCTTTTGGAGGGGATTTGGGGGCCAGGCATACCCCTTGGGGACCTGAGGCCCCTGAGTGCTATTCTTATGGGTAGCTAGAGAGGTAACGGCCCCTGCTTTGTCCTCGTGCTTCTCTGTTCCTTTTTGAGCTCAGTCTTATCTTGTGAGGATTGTTGAAGGACTTGAGGAGAGTTCTGACCGTCGGAAGGTAAGTTAGAGGAGGATGGAATGGTGGTTCCTCCTAGTCACATGTCTTTTTGCTTAACGATTGCAGTGGCAAGACACTGTTCAACACTCCTGAGGCAAACCTTTTGTTAGGCTGAAACATCGATGCTGAGCATGAGCATACAGTAACCAAGAAAGTTACTTTGTATTGATTTACTGGTGAAATAAACGAACAATACAAGTGGACTTTTGATGATCATATTGTGATGCCTCATGCATGGACTTCTTCTAAGAGAAGTGTCCTGCTTTCTATGGTGACTTAGGTGTCACTTTTTTGCACATATTGTGGAAAACAAAGAAAATGTTTATAAGAAATACTAAAAATTTGAATGACTATTTGCTATTAGGGAGGTGGAGCCAAATGCTGAGGCTTGGGCTATCGCAGACCTAAGGTTAGGGGTTCTCTTTGATGCCTGTTGATGCCTCCACCGTTTCCCTTTATACATTTTTGGTATTCTTTGGTTTTATGATGAGAATTGTTTGACCCATTTTTGTGCTTTTTGGTACTTGATATTGGTTGGGTTTTGGTATACATTTTTTTTTGTTTTGCTGGCATATGACTCCTATTTTTTTTGCTGGCATGTGACTCCTATTTGTTTTGCTGGCATGTGACTCCTATTTTAAAACAGCTTCATTGGCTACCAATACACGGAAGGATTATCTTCAAAACGTTACTCCTCTCATTCAAGGCCATCAGGCGCCTATCCTCCACGGCACTTACTGAGCTCATCCATACAGTGCACCCCAACAGAGCCAGGAGGTCAACAGCCCTAAAT
Source organism: Ichthyophis bannanicus (assembly GCA_033557465.1). Classification (NCBI taxonomy): domain Eukaryota; kingdom Metazoa; phylum Chordata; class Amphibia; order Gymnophiona; family Ichthyophiidae; genus Ichthyophis; species Ichthyophis bannanicus. Next base: position 49,394,472 of record CM066047.1, on the reverse strand, counting down.
CTACTAATAACCCCGAAGACCTTGACTAAATGCAATAGCACAACGGCAAATAGGGCTTTCAGTCTTTACGTCCCCAAATGCTGGAATGCGCTCCCACCAGACATTCGAGCTATTGTAGACCTGACCCAATTCAGGAAAGCAATCAAATTTCACCTCTTCCTCCAATACTACCCTGCCAGCGATGAATCTAGATAGCACCACCTAAGAAATACCGCCTTCCTGCAGCTCATGCTCACAATGTCTTAAGTATTCATGGTACTACATATAGCTCAACGGTCTCATTATTTATTGTATAGTCCAATCCTGTTATAGGAATTATTATTTCATGTATATAGTTCAACCCTGTTATTCCAAGTTTGTACCCCTGTTCGATGTAAAACCAAACAGACTTTGTGTTTTGGTCACTTTGTTATACTGTAAACCGCGCTGATGCTGAATAGTGCGGTATATAAGCAACTGTAATAAATAAATAATAAATAAATAAATATAAAGACCAACATGGCCTTCTAGTCTGCCCAATAAGGTTATAGAATTGTAGAGTTGTACATGCCGCTTCAGGCAGGTGATCCTTCTCCATTTAGAAATTATTTAGGTTTGCTTTGATTCCATCCTCTTGCTATGTAGTGATCCTTTGTGTCTGTCCCATGTGTTTTTGAATTCTGTCACTGTTTTTGCATCCATCATCTTTTTTAGGAGGGCATTCCATGCATCCCCCCACGCTTTCCGTGAAAAAGTATTTCCTGATGTTGCGTTTAAATTTACCTCCTTGTAGCTTAATTTTTGCCTTTATTTTTGCAGCCAGGGTGGGGAGTGGATCCACTTTGGTGTCTCCGAAGGACATCTAAGGTTGGCTACATGTTCCTCCTTGAGTACTTTTTGTGAAGCACTACAGGTTTGCATCTGGGAGCAAACTAGAATGTTGATTAATACTGTATTAAATAAATACATTGTGGTGGTTTGAGTTGTACGTAGTACTAGAGTGGATCTATAAATTTAGAAAGTTATGAACCACTATTTTTAAGGAGGTAGCCATTTGTGGGATAGGGTAAAGCTCATGACATTTCTGTTTCCAAGTGACGTTCTCTGATATAGATTGAAACCTGAAACAAAACAATGCAGTTTTTAGAAAATCATTTTATGGCTTCACAATTGCAGATGGAAGTTAGAGAATAAGAGCAGCTTATTGTGTTTCTACCAACAGAGAGGGCTTTTTCTGATAAGCTTTTGATGGTGACTTTCTGTTCATATTAGTTTTTGGTTGGTCTCCCTACAGCTTATGTGTACAGTTGTTTGTTTTTGTACAATATTTCCTCTGTTTTGTAACCTTTGAGAGCTAGAGAAGGGATATGAATATGACAGCAAAAAGGATTCCTTCAGTTCCTTTACTTCTTTGCTTAATGTGATCAGAGCTACGCTCTGTTCCTTAAGGGGACTCTCATGATTGATTTATGTAGAAGAAATAAGGGGTATGTTTACTAAACCCTCTTAAAGTGCGCGCCGCGTTAGTCTGTAGGATGCCATAAAAGGAGTGGGCGGTCCGGTCAAAAGTAGCAAAACGGGATTAGCACGCACGCGCTTGTGCGCCATGCACGAGAAACGCGCGCGGGAAGCATAAGCAGGTGCGCTGATGTGCAAACAGAGGAACAGGGCTGCAGTACAATGGTGAAGACACTGACAGATGGTGCAGGGGTCATGGGTTCAATCCCCCACTGTGCCCAATGAATAAGGCTGGCTGAGGCACTACCATTTATGTGTAATATTTGCATTATGAGGCATTTTAATTTTATTTTAATTACTGCTGCTAGCAAACGCACTCTCAAAGCGCTGTAACATAAGGTGCTGCATAAGGCACCCCAAAAGGTACACCAGAGGGCACATTTTAAAGTGCACTGTCCGCCAAGGCACCCTACAATGTTGCTTAAAGGGTGGCCTATAGGGCGCCATATAGGGTGCCCTATGAGGCACGGCAAGGTCATAGCACTGTTTTTGATGGCAGCACTGTGCATTTAAACGCATGGAAATCTTAAGTAGGTGCGCTGACATGCAAGGAGGAACAGCAGTGTATCACAATGGTTAAGGCACTGACTGATGATACAGGGGTCATGAGTTTGATCCCCAGTGTGCCTAATACTTAAGGCTGGCTGAGGCATCAGCTTTGACATGTAAGTATTGTTTCCTGCGGCACTTTATTTGTATTTTATTAATTGCTGCCAGCAAACACACCCTCATGTGCCGTAACCTAAGGTGCCGCATAAGGCACCCTATAAGGCACTCCATAGGGCACATTATAAAGTGCACTGTCCGCCACGGCACCCTATAATGTCCCCTATAGGGCACCCTATAAGGCGCTCCATAGGATACTGTATAGTGCACCTTATATGGACAGTAACCATAAGGTGCCCTATAGGGCGCCCTATAAAGCGCCCTCTGAGGCACCTTATGGGTACAGTACGCTGAGGGTGTTTTTGCTGGCAGCACTAATGTACATTAAAAATAGATAATGCTTTGGACAGACCTATCAAATAACCCCACTGTGGGTTTGAACCCATGACCTCTGGCTCCACTGGCAGTGAAGTAACCAGTGGGCTACAGCTCTATAGCTGCTAGCAAGCCTCTGGCTGGCTGCAGAAGGACTGCACGTCACCACACAAACAGTCTGCTATGGTCACCAGGATAGGGTTAGCCCACCCGTACCCATGATGCACTGCACATGCAAATCAGCCGTCTACAGATGAACACAAGATGGGGTATGCACCCCCACAGCATCTCAGCCTGGTAGGGGGAACTGACCATGTGTGTTACTGGCACAGAGTAGCTACACACCGTCACATTGTGCGGGTACTGTGCTCACCCTGAGGGTGCGGTGGGGCACCCAGCACCAGGTCCACAGCACCTTCCATGGCAGAAATAGGCCATGCTGTAGGTCCCCAGCAGTCCTAGTGTGTGAGATAGGTAGTTCCTGCAGACACACTTTGGATACATCTGTATTTCTCAGTCAGGTTTGACCCTTATGGACCCATAGGCAGATTATGTACCACCACCCAACCCACCCTCTGGTGCTGAGGGTGGGAAACAGGGTCTCCCACCGACAGATCCACATTTTACGTCCCTGCAATGGCAGCAGTAGAGGGGACCACCAACCGCAGTCCTGCTGGGGAACAGACACCCTACAGGGCAGTCAGTGCAGCTCTGTACATATCTATAAAGCAATAGCAGACAGACATTAGGCCTGGAAATACTCAGCTGCACCCCACCACATTCTGATATTCTCCTGCAGCAAGCCTGCAGCCACTGCACCCTGCAAGGTGTTCCAGCAAGACACATACTAGCTGCAAACAGTCTGATAGCTAGTCCGTAGGGCATGTTCCTGGAGGAGATGGATGTACCCAGAACTGGGATGTCAGCATACACACCAAGCAGATAAGTCAGTGATTGTGCCCCAAAAGGGAACCCAGAAATATCACATGAAAGAGGTATTATAGGGCACTATGGGGGAACCTAGCCATGCCGTGGTCACTGCTCAGTCAGGGTGAGAGTGAACTCCCAGCAGGACATACTGTGGCCACCCTGTCTGTGCAGGTGGTGGCCGGGCACTACAATGTCCCAGTCATTGCCCTATGCCCTGTGCAGATGCATCCTGGCCAGGCCACCCTGTCCGGGCTATACCCATGGTACCTTGCTCCTCATTATGCACATTGGCAGGCCAATACTGGCAACAGTGCTGGCAGTGTGGGCTGTGGAGGGTGTTTGCAGCCACCACATACTGGATAGACAGACACACACTCCCACACCTATGCCAGCATTGTGCTACTATAGAGGTGTTTAGCAGCCCTGGCCACCACACCAGTCCTGGGCACAATGCAGGCATGGATATGGTACGCAAAACTGTTGGGGGTCACTCCCCAGGGTGGTAAACACTGTCGGAGACCAGACCTGAAGCACACCCCACAGACATCAGAAAGGTTGCTATGATGGAGCTCAATCAGCAAACTGTGCTTAACGTAGGAATTGCTATCTGCCAGTAATCATAGCAACCTTTTGATAGCTGTGTACCGTATTCCCAGTTGTAGGGTGGCATTGCTAAGGTATGAAAGTGCTAGTATTGGGAGATGCACGCAGTGCCCAATGTCCTGCCTCTCCAGGGGGCATTGGCTAATGGAGCCTGTGGGTGTGGGTGTGTCTGCCCATGTTGGCTGCTGCTTTACGGTAGAGGTTCCCAACTCCAGTCCTGGTGTGCCAAACACTGTTCGGGTTTTCATGCTGTCCCTCATGAATATGCATGAGATACATCTGCATACCATGGGGGTGGTGCATAGATATGCAGCACAGGCATCTTTATTAGAGGCAGCATGGAACCTGAATGGTGTTTGGCCCTCCAGGACTGCATTTGGGAGACTCTGCTGTAGGTAATGCGCCTGTTTATGGAGTCTGTGCTCTGTAGGGTAAAATGTAGGTGTTTAGGGCATGTTTGCGTCATCTGCAATAAAGGTTCTGTCTGTATTAGCACGTTGTAGTAGGGGTAAAATATGGGGACTGGGTTGGCAGGCACCATAGCTGGGACTTGAACCTGTGACCTTCTGCCTCCAAACACACTGGTTGTGTGCACTGCACCACCGTGTTGCCACAGAGACAGTGCATTCCCTGGTGATACCATGACTGTTTGTCCGGCAGGGCCTGTCTGTTGCAGTGCATGGCACCCACCTACACAGGGCTAGGCCATGGTCTGCTCTGGGCAGCTGCCACTGCCTCCCTCCACCACCAGTACCCCTCTGCCACCATGCTGACATGCCCTTCTGCTGGTGGTGCTGGTGGTGTGCAGTCTCAAGCCATCCAGTGTGCAGGTAGGCGGCTGCCTATGGTGCATGTTCTGGGGTAGGGGTGCCTGCATAGGCATCCACGCTTCCCCCCCAACATTGCCTGCCAATGTTCTGTGCCCTTGGAGGTACCTGCTGGGTACTATCCCCTGTGACACTGTGATAAACACTCTTGTGCCCATGTTGGGCCCTCATCAGTTGCTGTCTGGCTGCTGTTCAGTTTCAGCATTCTTAAGTGCCACCTAGGCATCTGCCTAGTCCGCACTGTGCCCCAGCTGCACCACAGCATGTGCTGCCTGCAGCCCTCTGTATCCCCTTTCCCAGCATCTGTCCAGTTGCCCATTCCGACATGCCCGCCCTGCTGTTGTGGAACATGTACATGCCATAGATAACCTGTCCAATGGAGAGGGAAACCCTGATCAGTGCTATTTCACTGTGGGATCATTCACCTTGTATGGGGACGGAGCATAGACCCTTCCAAAATTCATATTTATTTTTTGGGGCTTTCTTGGGAGTGTTTTTTGATGTTTCCCATTACTATCACTATTGCCCAGCTTGATTATGATTTTTTTTTATTTTGTTGGGGTCATTTTCAATGTTTATTTGCACTTTTGTTCCGTGCACATGTATCACACTTATCACTTTTTTGTAGGTTTCCCTGGTTTTTGCTGTACATTGCTGACAGAAATGGTTTCTTTTCCCTTTAAATCAGCTCTAACGCGAGGTTTTCACTTGCGTTAGTTTTGGCCTCGGATTTCACATCGTTAGTGTGCGGGGAGCCTCTCCCCTCCCACTCTCCACCCATTGACCCCTTCTCTCCGCCCCTGGGGAGCCTTCCTTTGCCCTCCGGGAGCCTTTCCCCGCCTTCAGCGCTCATTTGTGCCGCTGCGTGCATGAGCGCGCACTAAGGCACATTTGTGCCCCGTAAAGCGTCATTAGCGCACGCTAAGGTACCTTAGCGCGCGCTAATTGCACAGCGCGCACATTAAGAAGGTTTAGTAAACATACCCCTAAGAGTACACAATTGTCAGTTGCATTTTGGTGAAATACAGCTATCAATTCACATTAGTATGTTTATGTTTATTGAATACTTGCCATACCGCCATTCTTTTTAAAATTTCAGTGCATTGGAAGCATCTTAATTTTACTTGTGAAAAATATCAATGACTGAGAATAGAACATTATACTGTATATGCTGGAACGAATGTGGAAACAAAGATGTTAAAAATAAAGCACTTGCTGCAAACAGCTGTTTACTCTATTTCTTCTACATAAAGCAGTCATGAGAGAATGTAAAAAAATTCTTCACACAAACTGCAGGGAGAACAAGCTAAAAATGTAATATGAATATAAAGTCACCATTGAAGTCATCAGAAAAAGCCCTCTCTGTTGGTAGAACCATAGTAATAAGCTCATACTAATGCCGCTTGATAATTGTCAGTCACATTTTGGTGAAATACTTTTTTAGTCCTGATTCTTTTTGTTCATCTTTTACATTGATATTCATCTACTTAGTGGCCTTTGATGTTTTCAGATATTTTTATTGGCTGAAGTATAAAAAGTCCTCAATTGAGAATTTGGTCTGTGAGTTTTTAATATCATTTGGTGCTTACTTTTTCTGGCAGTCTGTTTGTAGATATAAGACATTCTTTTGGTAATTCTGATCCCATATGTATAACCAGTGCATTTTTCCTAGCAAAAAGGTGCCGGTACTCATACACAAGGCTCTTTCATTAATACATGAAGACTATGGGTCAATTTTAATAAGCAGTGCAAAATGTGCCGGTACTCCATACCACTGTGGTCCCCTCAAAAAAAAAAAAAAGCCCTGTGTACAACCAGTGATGGTGGATAACTAGACAGCTTGTTGACCCATCAAATAGCCTGTTGTCATTTTAGGATATTCCAATCCCTGTTTTGTAGATTTCCGCTGCAAAACTTACAGAATACAATTGCCATGCCTGGAAGAATTAGATCAATCGAGGAGCTTTTTATTTGAGAATGAGGACCCACCCCCTTCCTACATTAGAAAAAGACCACATGGCCGATCTAGTCTGCCCTTCCATATCAACTACTACAATAGTCCCCTTTTTTTTTCCTTTTGAGATCCTCTGTGTTGTCCCATGTTTTTTTGGGAGGGCCACAGTTAGTATTTTTCCAGCAGTTGGTTGTACTGGGAGACTGATGGTGAGTCAATGCTTTTGGCATGCCTGGGTAACGACTACTTCATGATATTATATGCCGGCTGCCTGCTACTGAAGTCAAAATACATTTAGGGGCCTATTTACTTGTGTTTATTGCGAGTTAATGGCAAAGACTGATGCATGGTAACTATAAAGCCTCCATGTTAACTGTTGAGGGTGTTCCTAATATTTTGTTGTTCAATTATTATGTGATAAAGAACTTTTCTCTGTGTTTAAATAGAAGGTAATGTAATGTAATACGATGCAGTTAACTACACCTCTTCAGGTGGCATTTGCGTTGTTGCCGGTTAATGCACACTAACTATCTATGTGTTAACTGTAAGATGCATGTCCATCCCCTTTTGTGTTAGAAAGTTAATATGAGGGTGGGTTTGGGGGGAAGTTAACATGGAAATTAGTGCTCACTAAGTGCTATGGCATTGTGTTAAATGTTAGTACAATTTAGTAATTAGGTTCCTTCAGAAAGTAAATTGAATCTGCTAATGGAGCCAATGTAACACTTACATTTCTGGTGCAGTACAGAGGCTGCCACAATCTTGTTGAAAAGGCTTTGAGACTTTAGAATTGCTCCCAGAGTATATTGTCAATTTGAACAAATTTAAAGTCCATCTTCCTATTGTAGTTAACTTTAGAACTTTGCCAAAATGATTTGAGCAAAATTCATGTAAAATTATAATCTGTACTAGCGTAGTTTTATTAAAAAAGTCAGCTATAGGAAGAGTCAAAAACTTTTACATATTTCTGTATTTCATAGGTAATCAAAAAACATTGTTCTCTAGTGTGGACAGTAGCTGTACAAATTAAATGGTGTTCCTTTTGAGGATCTTGGTGTTGAGAAGCAGCATTGCCTGTTCATGTAAACAACTCTTGCATACAATTAGCTGAGTCACTGCCTGTCAACAGGAGCCTGTTTTAAAGCTCTCCTTGCAGTATGCCTTTCCTAGCTTGGCAAAATATTAGTCTTAAGCATAATATATCTGCAAAATACTGTACAGTATAAATGTTTTCTTTACTGAAAAGGTGGTAGGTGCATGGAACAGCCTCCCAAGGGAGGTGGCGGAGGCAAAACATTAACAGAAAGCATGGGATGAGAACCAGACTTGTCTTTAAGCTGAAATGGGGCCAGATGCAATAATGAAATATGATGCCACATTTCATTGCTACGCAGGTATTTCTCTCCCTTTGCTTGTATCTCTTATCTCTCTCCTTATCCTTCTTTGCTCATGCTGCTCTTTGCCTCTTTCTTGCACTCTTATTACCATGGCATTTTCACATAGTCAACTGAAAGTGAGGTGAAACTAGCCAGGAGCTGGATATGCACAGGTCAAGATGAGCTTAGAGAGACTGCAGACAGAACAGGCAGATATCTGCCTGCACAGACTGCTATCCCTTTGGGTTGAATTTGTAAGTGCTTTCAGCCGGCAGGACATAGGTAGGAAATCCAAGCAAAATTAGGCAGGTTTGAGGAGGCTGGCATTTCTGTCCAGCACTGCTTTTGTGGTGGCGGTCACAAGTTAAGGAGAGACTGGGGTTGAGGAGATGATAAAGTATGACCTATGCTACTCTTGTAGCAGCAGCCACTGTGCTGAGGCAGATGGTGTGGCACAGTGAAGCAGGGTCACTTAAAGTGGTGACCACTCTTTTGGAGAAGTTGGCATCACAAAATTTAGCTTCCTTTTTTTGGTGGCAGAGGCTTCTGGAAGCTAGAGCAACATAAGAACATAAGATATGTCATACTAGGTCAGACCAAGGTCCATCAAGCCCAGTATTCTGTTTCCAACAGTGGCCAATCTAGGTCATACGTACCTACCAGTTTCCCCAAGGGACACAGGTTCCACAATGCTTGTATTGGTTCAAGCATTCATATCCTGGGTCCCTTCTTAATAATGGTTTATGGACCTTTCCTACAGGATTAAAGTTTTGCAGGAAACACAATTTACTGTAGAATCTCTATGGATTGAAGTTCCATGTAAAAAGGGGACGGTGACGGCAGTGGGGGCGTACTATCAACCGCCTGGCCAGAATGAACAAATGGATGATGAAATGCTCAAAGAAATCAGGGAAGCTAACAAAAGTTACAGCACAGTAATTATAATGGGTGATTTCATTTACTCTGTTATTAACTGGGTCAGTGTCACGGCAAGACATCCTAGGGAGATAACGGTTCTGGATGAAATAAATGACTGCTGCTTGGAGCAGTTGGTTCGTGAACCTCCCAGAGGGGAAATCACTTTGGACCTAGTCCTTAGTGGAACACCAGATCTGGTACAAGAGGTAAGGGTGTTGGGGCCACTTGGCAATAGCGATCCTAGCATGATCATGTTTGATTTAATAAATGGAGGAAGGATGGCAAGGAAATCCACGGTACTACCTTTTAACTTTCAAAAGAGAGACTATGATAAAATGAGAAAATAGTTAACAAAAAACCTAAACGGAGCTGTAGCAAAGGTTAAAGATTTACATCAAGCATGGGTTTTATTTAAAAATACTATCTTGGAAGCCCAGACCAGTTGTATTCCACACTTTAAGAAAAAATGGAAGTCCACAAAACTGGCAGCATGGTTTAAATGTGAGGTCAGAGAAGCTGTTGCCAAAAAGCATCTTTCAGGAAATGGAAAAAGGAGCCAAATGATGAAAACTGGAAACAACATAAGCACTGGCAAGTTAGATACAAGGCATTGATTGGGCAGGCAAAAAGAGAATTTGAGAAGCTTGCTGTGGAAGCAAAAACGGATAATAAAGACTTTTTCAAGTACATTCTTAGCAAAAAAACCTGTGAGAGTCAGTTGGACCATTAGATGATAGAGGGGTAAAGGGGGCACTAAGAGGGGACAAGGCCATAGCGGAGAAACTGAATGAATTCTTTGCTTTGGTCTTTACTGAGGAAGATGTAAAGATGTTACCCATGACTGAAATGGTATTTAAAGGTGATGCCGCAGAAGAATTGAAAGAAATAGCAATACACCGGGAAGATGTATTTACAACTATTTGATAAACTGAAGAGTAGCAGATCACCTGGACTGGATGATATACATCTAAGGGTGTTGAAAGAACTGAAATATGAGATTGCAGACCTACTATTAGTAATCTGTGAACTATTAGTAATCTGTGACTGAATGAATTCTTTGCTTCAGTCTTTACTGAGGAAGATGTAGGGATGTTACCCATGACTGAAGTGGTATTTAAAGGTGCGGAAGAATTGAAGGAAATATCGATACATCGGGAAGATGTATTACAACTATTAGATAAGCTGAAGAGTAGCAAATCACCTGGGCCAGATGGTATACATCCAAGGGTGTTGAAAGAACTGAAATACGAGATTGCAGACCTGCTATTAGTAATCTGTGAACTATCATTAAAATCATCTCTAATACCTGAAGATTGGAGGATCGCCAATGTAACACCAGTTTTTAAAAAGGGTTCCAGGGGTGATCCGGGAAACTACAGTACTGGGAAAAATGGTAGAAGCCATCATAAAGAATAAAATTACTCAGCATGTAGATAGTCATGACCTAATGGGAGACAACCAACATGGCTTTAGACAAGGAAGATCTTGTCTTACTAATCTGTTATGTTTTTTTGAAGGAGTGAATAATCAGGTGGACAAAGGTGAGTCGGTTGATATTGTGTATCTGGACTTTCAGAAAGCCTTTGACAAGGTCCCTCATCAGAGACTTTTGGCAAAACTAAAGAGTCATGGGATAGGAGGCAGTGTACTATTGTGGATCAGGAACTGGTTAAAAGATAGAAAGCAGAGGGTAGGGCTAAATGGCCAATTTTCCCAATGCAGAAAGGTGAATAGTGGTGTACCCCAGGGATCTGTGCTGGGTCCGCTGCTTTTTGACATATTCATAAATGACCTGGAAAGTGGAATAACGAGTGAGGTTATCAAATTTGCAGATGACACAAAACTATTTAAAGTTGTTAAAACCCAAGAGGATTGTGGAAAATTGCAAGAGGATCTTGATAAATTGGAAGACTGGGCATCAAAATGGCAGATGAAATTTAATGTGGACAAGTGCAAGGTTATGCACCTAGGGAAGAACAACCCAAACTATGGTTACACGATGCAAGGTTCCACATTAGGAACCACCACCCAGGAAAAAGATTTAGGCGTCATTGTGGATACCATGGTAAAACCCTCGGCCCAGTGTGCAGCAGCGGCCAAGAGAGCAAATAGAATGCTCGGTATGATAAGGAAAGGAATGGAAAATAAAACAAAAGATATTATAATGCCTCTATATCGTTCCATGGTGAGACCGCACCTTGAATATTGTGTGCAATTCTGGTCGCCGTATCTTAAAAAGGATATAGCGATTTTAGAAAAGGTTCAGAGAAGAGCCACCAAAATGGTAAAGGGGATGGAAGGATACTCCTATGAAGAAAGGCTAAAAAGGTTGGGGCTCTTTAACCTGGAAAAGAGACGGCTGAGGGGAGATATGATAGAAGTCTATAAATTAATGAACGGAGTGGAACGGGTAAACGTAGATCGATTGTTTACCTTATCAGAATATAGAAAGACTAGGAGGGACATGCACTGAAGCTACAGGGTAAACTATTTAAGACTAAAAAAAGAAAATATTTTTTCACTCAACGTGTAATCAAACTCTGGAATTTGTTACCGGAGGATGTAGTAAAGGCTGTTAGTGTAGCTGGGTTTAAAAAAGGTTTGGACAAGTTCCTGGAGGAAAGGTCCATAAACCATTATTAAGAAGGGACCCAGGATATCAATGCTTGAACCAATACAAGCCTTGTGGAACCTGTGTCCCTTGGGGAAACTGTTAGGGTACATATGACCTAGATTGGCCACTGTTGGAAACAGAATACTGAGCTTGATGGACCTTGGTCTGACACAGTATGGCATATCTTATGTTCTTATCATTAAAATAATCTGAAGATTGGAGGGTGGCCAATGTAACTTCAATTTTTAAAAGGGTTCCAAGGGTCAGACCGGTGAGCCTGACGTCAGTACTAGGAAAAATGGTAGAAACCATTATAAAGAACAAAATTACTGAACATGTAGATAGTCATGGCTTAATGGGAGACAGCCAACATGGCTTTAACCAAGGAAGGTCTTGTCTTGCTAACCTGTTATGTTTTTTTGAAGGTGTGAATAAACAGGTAGACAAAGGAGTCGGTTGATATAGTATATCTGGATTTTCATAAAGCCTTTGACAAGGTCCCTCATGAGAGACTTTTGGCAAAATTAAAAAGTCATGGGATATAAAATTATTTTAACCACATTTAAACTAATAAATAACTTAGCACCATCTGTACTCAATACGCTCATTAACATAGAATCAGATAAACGATCACAAAGGAACAGAAACACAAACACTATAGCAGTTCCAAAAGATTACACAAAAGCAAGAAAACAAACCAACAAGAGGGCCTTTTCCCATTCGGCACCTTTTCTATGGAATACGCTGCCTGACAACATTCGCCAACTATCAGACTTAAAAGAATTTAGAAAAAAACTAAAAACCCACTTATTCTCTCTACACTACAATACACTACCTAATCAGAATACACAAAGAGACACAGGTTAGCAACCATACCACAATACTACAAAACACACAAAATATATTTACCCATCACAATTTTGATGATATAATTTGTAAGTACCCTTAATGTAAATACGTTCTAACTTTTTACCGTTCAAATGTTATATTGCTACTTGTAAATAGTTCTACCTGTTCTATGTAAAACGACTAGGTATGTACTTCCACATACCATATAATTTACTGTTCATTGTAAACTGCACTTGATACTTGGGAAAGTGCGGTATAGAAATAAGTGTTAAATAAATAAATAAATAAATAGGAGGCAGTGTACTATTATGGATCAGGAACTGGTTAAAAGATAGAAAGCCGAGGGTAGGGCTAAATGGCCAATTTTCACAATGGAGAAAGGTGAATAATGGAGTACCCCAGGGATCTTTGCTGGGTCCGCTGCTTTTTAACATATTCATAAATGACCTGGAAATGAGAATAATGAGATGACGCAAAACTATTCAAAGTTATTAAAACCCATGAGGATTGTGAAAAATTCCAAGAGGACCTTGATAAACTGGAAGGCTGGGCATCCAAATGGCAGATGAAATTTAACGTGGACAAGTGCAAAGTTATGCACCTAGGAAAGAACAACCCAAACTATGGTTACACGATGCAAGGTTCCACATTAGGAACACCATCCAAGAAAAAGATTTAGGCGTCCATTGTGGATAACATGTTGAAAACCTTCACCTAGTGTGCAGCAGCGGCCAAGAGAGCAAATAGAATGCTAGGTATCATAAGGAAAGGAATGGAGAAGATATTATAATGCCCCTGTATTGTTCGATTGTGTTACCGCACCTTGAATATTGTGTTCAGTTCTGGTCACTGTATCTTAAAATGGATATAGTTATGTTAGAAAAGGTACAGAGAAGAGCCACCAAAATGGTAAAGGGGGATGGAAGGATACCCCTATGAAGAGAGGCTAAAAAGGTTAGGGCTCTTCAACCTGGAAAAGAGAAGGCTTAGGGGAGATACAAAGAGATCTATAAAATAATGAATGGAGTGGAACGGGTAAATGTAGATTGTTTACGCCATCAAACTATAGAAAGACCAGGGGACATACAATGAAGCTACAGGGTAACCTATTTAAGACTAATAAGAGAGAATATTTTTTCACTTAACGTGTAATCAAACTCTGGAATTTGTTACTGGAGGATGTTGTAAAAACTGTTAGTGTAGCTGGGTTTAAAAAAAGATTTGGATAAGTTCCTGGAGGAAAGGTCCAGAAATCATTATTAAAGGGGACCCAGGATATCCACTGCTTGATCAAATACAAGCATTGTGGAACCTGTGTCTTTTGGGGAAATTGCTAGGTACTTGTGACCTAGATTGGCCACTATTGGTACCAGGATACTGGGCTTGATGGACCTTGGTCTGACCCAGTATGGCATATCTTATGTTAGGTGGCACGTTTAGTCTGCTACCTTCACACCTGTCTTTATGACCCCCCCCTACCCTCAGTGGTTCATTTAGGCTCTTCCTCTCCCTTTGGAGATCAAGAAACAGTTGCTGTGGTGGTTGCAATCTTGCTATCTGAGGGCCAGGATGCTTCTAGAAGCATTCGATTGAGTGATAGTTACCAGAGGTGCAGTCCTGCAGGGCTGGGAAACTTGCCTTTTAGATTGGATGGTCCAGGGCAGTTGGTCCTTTCAGGAGGCCTACTTTCCAGTCAGCCAGCTGTAGGACAGGGCAATCCACGGCTCTAGAAAGCTTTCATTCCCTTTTAATAGACAAAGCTGTCTAGAAGTTCTTTGACAATGCCACAATGGTGGTATATGTCAAACAAGCAGGGCAAAATTCACAGTGCCAGAGTGGCTTACAAGGTTGTAGAACTGTGCATTTGGACAGAACAACATCCGATTTGTTCTGTCGGCAGGCCACATAGCAGAGGTCGACAGTGTGCAAACAGACTTCTTGAGTCGAAACACGATGTATCCTGGCAAGTGAGAGCTAAGTCCTTCTGCGTTCTACCCCGTAGTGCAAAAGTGGGACTTTCCAGTATTTGACCTGATGGCCACTCTGGAGAATGCCAAAGTGGAAGCCTTTTCAGGAAAGACCCACAGACAGCAAGCTTGGATACCCTGCTTCAAGTATGGCTCCAGGAAGGGCTTCTGTATATTTTCCCTCTGTGGACCTTGGTGAGCCATATTCTGTAGAAGATTCGGTCTCGCTAGGGCTTGGTGATTCTGGTGGCCCTAGATTGGCCACGCAGACCATGGCATGCATATCTCCTGCTCCTGTTACCTTAAGAGAAGGGTTTTCCTTAGTAAGGCCACCTGATGATGGAGGACCCCTTTCACTTCTCACTTTACAGCCTGGCTCTTGAAAGTCAATGGCTCTCTAAGAAAGGCTGTTTAGGTGTGGTAGTGGATAGCTATCTCATTGCCCATAGGGCTCTACTTCCTTAGCTTATGTGAGGGTGTGGAGAGTTCTTGTGAGGTAATAATCCTTTCAGCCTCTAGAGAAAAGGACGGTAGACTTAGCTGCCGTGTTGCCTTTCCTGGCTTAGGACCAGGGTTTGGCCTTAAACCTTCTGAAGTTTTAGGTAGTATCCTGGAATGCCACTGGAGACATGTCCAAGGTATATTTCCTGCTTCCTTAAGGGTGTGAAGCAGATCCATCTGCCTTTGCATCTGATGGGTCCCAGGTGGAATCTCTCTGGTGCTGAAGGGCCCCAAATTTGAGCCCATTTGTAAGGTCTCTTCAAGGATTTGACTCTTAAGTTGGTCTTTCTGGTGGCAATGGTGTCCACCAGAGGAGTGTCAGAACTGCAGTCCTTGTCTTGCAGGGTGCCATTTTTTATTATCTTTTTGGCTTCAGTCTTTTCTCCCAAAGGTCCCCTTTTCGTTTCAATCGGATCATGGTGTGTTGCCCTCTTTCTTGGAGGGGCGGACCCCTCTATGCCTCTACTCGACGTAAGGAGGGTGTTAGATACCTGGAGATCACTTACTGCCTTCATCGGTGGCCATTTCTTTGTTCTTTTCAGTTGTCTGTGGAAAGGTCAAGCATCAGCCAAGTTCTTGATTGCTCATTGAATTAAGGAGGCTGTAGGTTTAGCATACCTTCTGGCTGTGATGCATGTGCCAGTGGGAGTCAGAGCTCACTCTGCTAGGGCACAGGCTGTCTCCTAGGTGAAGTCTACCTTGGTTTCTCTGG
The DNA here is from genome assembly GCA_033557465.1 of Ichthyophis bannanicus. Classification (NCBI taxonomy): domain Eukaryota; kingdom Metazoa; phylum Chordata; class Amphibia; order Gymnophiona; family Ichthyophiidae; genus Ichthyophis; species Ichthyophis bannanicus. The sequence goes on along the minus strand of CM066047.1, from coordinate 49,378,743 downwards.
AGGACATCTGTAAGATGTACTTTGTTGTCTCTGAAGGCCTTTGTGAAGCACTACATGTTACATGTGGGAGCCGGCACAAATGGCACCTTTTGGAAGGGCACTTCTGACCAGAGTGTTATCTTCCTCTCACACTGTGTCCTAACTGCTTTGATATGTCTCACATATCTGTTCTCGTCTAACAGGATGGTAAGAGACTAGAAATTTGCCTACCAGATAATTTTCTTTTCTTGAATCTTGCTTTACTAGTCCGGGACCTCCCTGGAAGACTTCTCCTACTGGTCTGTGATCCTCATCGCCTCTTGTTGCATTGTTGGCTTCAGTGGCTGACACAGAGCTAATTATGGTAATAGAGCCAAATTCTTGTTCTGATTGCTCGTTCCAATTTATGATTGATTATTAACATTCAGTTTCTGAGGTTTTATCCCTGAGGTTTTCCGTCTTGCTTACTGCTTAAAAAGTGTCATACTGGCTTCTCTCACTGTTGCATCTATAGATTGTAATGGGGAAGATCTGTCCCTTGCTATGCAGTCAGAGGAAACTGAGGAAAGTACGTCAGATTCTGACAGCCAAGCAAAGCACATGGCTGCAGGTTGCCAGGGGAGATATAAACAAACCCAGCCACGAGTGCAGCAGCCCCGCCCAAGTTGCAAACAATCCCCGTGCCCTGAGTGTAATAGGAATCACCTGGGTGGGGGAGGAACGAAGCTAAGCCCTAAGGAAGATAAAAAGCACTCATTAGAAAGCAGTGAAAGTTCTGGAAGGAGAACAAGCTCTGGAAGGAGGACGAGTTCTGGAAGGAGAACTGGATCTGGATTTGGATCTGAGAGGAGTTCTGGTGGAGCAGCTGTGAGCTCCAGCAGCAGAGCTAGAATGGGAACAAACTTTGGAACAGACAGAGGAACAAGGAGAGCAGTTGGAAGGACTGATAGCAGAGAGACCGAGAGTGATTTAAGCAGCCCTGAGAACCGGCCAGGGAAAGCTTCAGCTGAAAAGGTACAGAGAACTCAAACTCAAAGACTACAGGAAAGCTACTCTCAGTTACAGCCTTGTGTTGAAGGTAACTGAAGAGAAAAGCCACGCAGAAAGTCAGTTTGGGAGTACCCAGAAGCGTTGGTGAGAGGAAGGTACAAATCTCTGGACTCTGCTGATATTGAAGAAGCACTGCCGAGTAAACCTTACAGGCAAAAGCTAGACAGCGGTCTCTGTAAAAGGAACGGGGAGAAAACAAAGAATACCAGTTTTCTCTGGGATAGTAAAGCTCTCCGGGACTCTCTTAAAGGTAAAGAGAATTGTTTTAAATCCCTGTGTGAATGTGTTCCCATGTATCCAGCGGGGGAAGGGCTGGAGGATATTCAAGTTGAATCCATAGATGAATGTATAAATGATGAGCCTATGGATTGTATGCTGACTATAGCAGATAATGTGGAATCACTTTGCTGAGTTGGATGTATAAAGCTGTAGGAACAGCATTGAGAAGCAAAGTGAGCACTGCTGCCTTTGAAAAGAAACGTTTATTGACTCCTGTGTTAAAGGACTGTATAGTGAAAGCTGGAAGAAAAAGGAGTTATTTTTCTGCAGTTCCTAATTTACTTTTCTTTGTACCAGAAGCATGGTTATTTTGTCCTAAGTTCTTTGTGCTTACCAAACCCTGGGACGGGGAAATAAAACCTCATTTTGACCTTACTACTTTTGGTTACATCTATTCCTCTGCTTGGGGAGTGTTGGGACTTCATTACCCAGAGGGTGTGTACTACTACGCCTGCACAACCCCCACTTCCTGGCTCAGGATATTCACCAGCCTGACCCTCTCTGCATGCCCTAGGACCCAGGGTAGGCCATTGGTGACAAGATGTACTGTAGAGTGATGACACTACTGAAAGTTGTTTGCCTTCACCTGCTGTCAAGGGAGCATAACCCACTTGTCTGGATTGGACTAGCAGGATTCAAGAAAAGAAAATTATCAGTATCAGGAGAGAAGAGGTGAGAGATTATAATAAAGGCATTCAAATACCTCGAAAATACCAATAATACAAAAGAAGCAAATCTATAGCAGAAAGAATTTGTGAGTATAAGAATTCACAATATGAAGCTTCAAGGGGATAGATGCAGGAAATATTTGTACAGAAATAGCTAGTGAGTACATAGGATGGCTTTCTACAGAGCATGGTGGAGAAAATAAACAGTGAATACAAGAAGCGTAGGATAAACACAGAGGATTCTTAGTTATAAAGTGAGGGGCAAAGCCAAAGTTCAAGTGACTTCTGGATCAGGAATGGAGTTGGTCAGAAGTGACCCTGGAGGTCCTGATCTATTGTCATGTTCTGTGTTTATTATTTACGGTTCTCCTATTGTAAAATTATAGTAAAGACTCGGGGCATTCATTTTCTAGTCTCGGTACTGCAGGGCTCGATAAACCCCAGGCACCAGGTCACCATGGCAACCAAATAATTGGACCTGGCGCCTAGGGCTCAGAACGCATGTGCAGAAGCACTAGCCAGTGTCTGCGTACGGGGATCCCAACCCCCCCCCCCCAGGCAGAAGTGCTGAGAAGGGCCGTGATCGTGGCAAGGAGAGCCGATGTCTGCACAGCCTGTGAAAGAAAGTTTAGAGAGTTTGCTGCACGGATGGCTGAATAAATTAAAGGGGCAGTAGGTTTTATTAATTAATGAATGGTAGGGGAAATGGAGGCAGGTGTGAGCGTAAGGGGGGAGGTTGAAGGGAAGAGTCTGGGAAGGGAAACGGGGTTGGTGGGTGAAGAGATGAATGCATGGGAAGTAAAGGGCACAATGTGTATGTGCAAAAGGAATACCCCTCTCCCCTCATACACACGCAAGCACCTCACCTCCGCACCACACACATATACACATAGATGTAGCTTAATGGGTCAGTGGGGGATGGGAGAGGGAGGAGAATGAGTGGGGCCACTGCCTTTTGTTGGCACTGTGCAGTGGACCATTAAGAGTCTGATTTATTAAGCTTTTTCTCATAGAAAATGGGAAAATAGTTTTAGTAAATCAGGCCCTAAAACCTAAAAATGTAACCACAATACGCTTTTTTGTCAGGCGGAGGCATGTGTTGTGACCTAGTTTTCGGTGGCCAGCTCCTAAATTTTTAGGTTAGCTCCTAGATTCCTAGAAAATTTGTCAAGGACTGCTGTACTGGTAACATGAGTTTAGAAGACAACCATTGTATAGTAATGGAGGCTAGCATCAGCAGAAAAGGTTTATAGTTTAGGTTATCAAATAAGGATGCAGAACTCAGCTTTTGAATGGAAATTAGAGCAATTGCATATAATATTTTATCTGATTGAAAATTAATTTGCTGCTAATGCTGCTTTTATTGTTTATTGCCTTTTTAAATATCTTTTATAATGCTTATTGGGGAGTGATAGGACAGCGTACAATTCCACCCTGCCCTGAACCCTGTGAAACACATTAACCAGCCGTCGAACATTCTTAAGACCTTTTCGGTGTTTCATGAACCCCGTCTGGTCTAGCTAGATAAGACTCCTGTCTCCGAAATTCCAGACGAGCATGGAGCACTTTGGTGAAAATCTTGTAATCAATATTTAAAAGGGAGATGGGTCTATAGTTACTACACAACAGCGGGTCTTTACCTTCTTTAAAGAGAACCAAGATGGAGGCTTGATAGAAGGAGCCCGAGAGCGCTTTTCATGCTCGGATATCGGTTTCGAAACTTTCAAACTGTGGATAGCTAGTGCACCTCCTCCACTGAAAAGACGTATATAGGTCACAATAAAACTTGGCAAGCCTCACCGCCATCTCCATGGAGTGATAATGTGTGCTCCCCTGAGCCGATTTAAGTGTATGAACCTTCTGTTTCACTGTATGCCTCTTCAACTGCCAGAGGAGCAGCCGGTTCACCTTGTTCCTGTGTTTGTAAAAATGTCTTGTGCGAAGCATAGTAGAGGCTATAGACACTGTTTCCAAGGCCAATAATTCTCCTTTTTAACACACAAATTATCGCCACACTCTAGCCCCACCATCCACATGGTGTAGCCGTTCCATCTTACCAATCTCCCTTTGCAGTTCATCCCTCCGAGTGTTCTCCATTTTCTTTTTGAACCAACATGAGAGACATCAACTGACCACAGAGAACCGCCTTGGCAGCCTCCCTCAGCGTAAAGGCAGCGGCCTTCATGTGTTCCTGATCAAACAAGTGCGTCTCCTGCAGGAGAATGTCAGCCCTCCCTCTCTTCAATTAGTCCAACACGTGTTTGTGCTTAATAGGACTGTGAAGGTCCCTCATGTTCCAGGATACGAGCCTAATAATCCCAGCCACATTAACAGTCACCACCTGCCATGTGCCAGAAACCCACATAATGACCTCCCCAACTCTTACACTCCCATAGTATGCTTCAGACTTCCTCCAGAATTCCCACTTCCTAACCTCCCCAACCCATCCCCCCCTCCCTCCCTCTTTAATCCCCGGCTGCCCCCATACGTATGGGCAGATATTCATGAAAACAGAAAATAGCAGAACTAGCAAATTATATACTATGCTAAGGGGTGCCGATGGTAAAAGTCCCAGAGCATCCCTCTCCAGCCCTTCTTCCAGAGTACAAAGATAGTGGGCACCACACTACATATTGTTCTCGTTTGAAGCAGCATGAAAAATGCCCCCCCCCCTCTGACCTCCATCATTGAAGATGGCTCCTCCTTAGACGTCCACCTCTAGATGTCCATCCCTACTAGGTGTGGAAGAATCTACATAGATGCAGTCTTTGCTACCCACCAGTCCCCCATCCAGCCACCTGCTGCTTCAGGGTCCGCCCTCCCAAACCTCCCATCTCTGAAACAGAGTTAGATGAGACCCAAGTCATAAGGGGAATTGGTGTAATCCTCTTTTCCTAGGATAAAGAGTACCCCATACTAGTTAACAAAGCAAGAAACCGTGGTTAAGAAACACAGAGAGAGAGCAAATATGATAAACCAATTTTTCATCAGGGAGGCTTAGTAGTGTCCATCTCTCGATCACGCAGGTCCTCCACTGAGCTCTCGAGTTGGTGGCGAGTGCCAAGGACCTTACGCTTCTTTGGGGTCAATGCCTGCCAGTCCCGCTGTTCCTTGCGCTGGGGTGTGTTGTCTGCCCTGTTGCAGGAAGTCCATCGTGTCTAAGTAATCCTCCGATTCCACAGTTTTCCGCACTTGTTGCTGTTTCATAGTATTATTGTGTTTTTAGCAGCATATTCACAATTGTGTGTATCGAACCATACCTTTATCATTCGGAAGAATACGACTAATGTCTGAAACTTGGCCAAGTCTGGTCTTTTGAATAAAGGTGATTGTTCACAACACTTGCTGGTATGATTGTGTTTTCCTTCGCCCTTTTGTGGACTCTGGGTGATGTTCCACTCAAAAATCAGTGCGAATGGGAATCCTCACTGGTACTTGATTGATTTCTCTTGGAGCAGTTGAGTCGAGGCTTAAAGCTCTTTCTGCGCTCCAGCGTGTATTAAGAGAGGTCCTGGTAAGTCTCCACCTCCTGGCCCTGGAATGTGATGTGCACTTCCCCTTCAGGCTCCGTAGTAAACGCATTTTATCTTCAAAAGAGTGAAAGTAAGCTATAATGGCCCTTGGCCCAATGCTCTGGTGTGCCCTCTCAACTTTATGCCCTCTCAACTTTGACTAGTTGCATGGTCCCAGGGACACAAAAGGAATAAAGTTGTTTGACCAGCTGTCCAGTAACCTCTGTATCCCTGATTGTTTCATGGATCCCCAGAATCCTAATATTGTTGCGCTGCTGCTGGTTTTTGAGATCGTCATGTCACTCCCGTAAGTCTTATGTAAGCATATCCAACTTGTGGAGCTTGGGTTGAAAACGTGTGGTCGCATCAATCTGTTCACCTATATTCATCTCATTTGGGTGACTCGATCATCTAGAGACTTGATTTCCGTTTTTATATCACACACTGCCTTGGAGAAGTCCAATAGAAAAAGCCTGAGTTTTTGTAAGATCTCCATAAGATCCGCTTTAGTGGCAGGTGAAGACAGGGCTGGTAGGTCTCCAGTGTTAGTTACTCCCTTGTGTTTTGTCAGAAAACGGTGATCCCGCATTTACAGGTTCAGTATTGCAGAAGAACTGGGCTAATGCCGCAGCATAAGACCCCTTATCAGACATGTCTGATGCGAAGAAGTCAAAAGGTTTGGATAGTTTTGCTCTGCCGTTGCAAGGAGAGATGGTCCTTTCATCAGATTAAGTCCAAAATAGACACAAGTCCCCTTAAAATAGAATGCGGCCACTAATTTAGGGAAAAAAAGACAGTACAGTGTCCTTGTCTGCTTTTTCTTTCTGTCCTTTCCCCTTTTCACACTTCTTTTTTCCTTTTCTCTTTTCCTCTCCCTTCCTCTTCCCCTTACAGCGCTACTTGGATGGGCATCAGCAGCAATGGATGGGGGCCAGACACTGCAATAATCCCCCCTTTGAATATTAGTGCTGACAGCTAGTGCACTGCTCAGTAAAACACAATTTCATCTATGAGAGCTTTCTGGTTAAATTTAGAACCCAGCAGAAAGCTTCTAGTTTAAATTTCATAATAAGTCAGAGCCTAGCAGCAGCAAAGAGCTTTAATTTAAATGAAATCAGAATATAACTTAGCATAAAAGGCAAAAAAGGGTCAGTACTCTTTGAGCAACAAATAACGTTTTCTAGAGACCTTTACAAAGAGGCCTTCTACCTAGGGGGAAAGAGACCTGTGAAACTTTTTCAATAAGTGTTAATGCCAGGTGCCAGGTCAAAAGGCCATTTTGAAAGGCTCCTTCTATCCAAGCAAGGACTGTTTAATCACCCAGGAAGTTGGTCACAGCTTACCTCAGAAGCACAGGACAGGGTACTGTGTAGCAACCCTCTTTTAATAAGTGTTATTTCCCTTCCTCCCCAACACCCACCCACCCCTGGGATAATCGTAGCTTTATAGGTACTTACACATCTTAAAGGAAAGGAGGTACTCTCAGGTGCAGGTCATTATCCAAATCAGTCATACACTAAGGACTGAGATTAAGCTTCAGGTGAATAAGGTATATTAAACGTATTAGGTACAATTTTATTAGTCTAAGTATCCATAGCAACCCTTAGTAAGTAAAGAACTTAAAGATCTAAACACAAGCTTAAAACTAAGATGCAGACAGCAGTCCAGCTGCAAGATGGGGGCTTTCAAGTCTTTTGCATTGAGTGTCACATGTATGATTTTCTCCCAGTTGGTGAGAGGTCTTACATGTGCACTAGGTGCAAGGAGCTCTTTGCTCTCAGGGAACGAGTCTGTTCTCTAGAGGCTAGAGTAGCAGACTTGGAGGACATAAGTAAGACAGAGAGGTACATAGACGAGACCTACAGGGATATAGTCCTGACGTCATGGAGGAGAGAGGTCATGTGACAGGAGAGCATCACCCTGGTGTGTCAGGACGTGATCCTGTAACTAGGACCTGTCCTCCAGGTGATGTAAAACCCTCTTGCACCGAGGAAGTTTCTCCAGGGCCATGTGCCCATGAGGGAAGGATTAGAACAGCCGTTACAGTTGGTGATTCGATCATTAGGCATGTAGATAGCTGGGTGGGTGGTGGATGTGAGGATTGCCTGGTAACATGCCTGCCTGGTGCGAAGGTAGTGGACCTCATGCACCACCTAGATAAAGTCTTAGATAATGCTGGGGAGGAGTCTGCTGTCTTGGTACATGTCAATACCAGTGACATAAGAAAATGTGGTAGGGAGGTTCTGGAAGCTAAATTTTAGGATTTTAGGTAGGAAGTTGAAATCCAAAAATTCCAAGGTAGCGTTCTCTGAAATGCTTCCTGTTCCACATGCAGGACCCAAAAGGCAGGCAGAGCTCTGGCGTCTCAATGTGTGGATGAGACGATGGTGCAAGGATGAGGGTTTTGGATTTGTTAGGAACTGGGGAACATTCTGGGGAAAGGAGGGGCTCTTCCGAAAGGATGGGCTTCACCTTAACCGGGATGGAACCAGGCTGCTGGCATTAACCTTTAAAAAGGAGATAGAGCAGCTTTTAAACTAGATAATAGGGGAAAGCCGACAGTCGCGCAAGAGCACATTGTTCGGAAGAATGTATCCTTGAAGGATACTACCAAAAGCAGAGAGGTTCCAAAAAAGAGTAAAGTAGCCCAAATGCCCTCGAGTATGGAGCAGACAGAGCTTAAAGATCCCAAATTACCCATGCCTACCAATAGCCAAATTAATATGAATAAAATACAGTCTCTAAAATGCTTGTATGCAAATGCTATAAGTCTAAAAAATACGATGGGAGAGTTAGAATATATAGCACTAAATGAGAGGTTAGATATAATTGGAATCTCAGAGACATGGTGGAAGGAGGACAACCAGTGGGACACTGTGATACCTGGGTACAAACTATATCGTAATGATAGAGCTTATCAAATTGGTGGAGGGGTTACGCTCTGTTAGAGAGGGCATTGAGTCAGAAAAGATTAAAGTTTTGCAGGCAACAAAATTTACTGTAGAATCGCTATGGATTGAAATTCCATGTAAAAAGGGTAAGGCGATGGCAGTGGGGGTATACTATCGACCGCCTGGCCAGAATGAACAAATGGATAATGAAATGCTCAAAGAAATCAAGGAAGCTAACAAACATTACAGCACAGTAATAATAATGGGTGATTTCAGTTACCCCAGTATCGACTGGGTCAGTGTCACGGCAGGACATGCTAGGGAAATAAAGTTCCTAGATGAAATAAATGACTGCTTCTTGGAGCAGCTGGTTCATGAACCGACCAGAGGGGAAGCCATATTGGACCTAGTCCTTAGTGGAACACCAGGTCTGGTGCAAGAGATAAGGGTGTTGGGGCCATTTGGCAATAGTGATCATAGCATCTTCACATTTGATTTAATTAGTGGAGGAGGGATAGTAAGGAAATCCACAGTACTACCTTTTAACTTTCGAAAGGGAGACTATGATAAAATGAGGAAAATAGGTAAGAAAAAACTAAAAGGAGCAGTTGCAAAGGTTAAAGACTTACATCAAGCTTGGGTGTTGTTGAAAACTAATATCTTGGAATCCCAGACCAGCTGTATTCTATGCTTTAAGAAAAGTGGAAGGAAGTCCAAAAAAATGCCAGCATGGTTTAAAGGTGAGGTCAGAGAGGCTGTTGTTGCCAAAAAAAGCTTTTTTCAGGAAATGGGAAAAAGAACCAAACCACGAAACCTGGAAACAGCACAAGCACTGGCAAGTCAAATGCAAGGCATTGATAAGGCAGGCAAAGAGAGAATTTGAGAAGAAGCTTGCTGCAGAAGCAAAAACGCGTAATAAAGACTTTTTCTAGTACGTTCGTAGCAAAAAACCTGAGAGAGTCAGTTGGTCCATTAGATGATAGAGGGGTTAAAGGGGCACTAAGAGGTGACAAGGAAATAGTGGAGAGACTGAATGAATTCTTTACTGAGGAAGATGTAGGGATGTTACCCATGACTGAAGTAGTATTTAAAGATCCGGAAAGAATTGAAGGAAATATCGATACATTGGGAAGATGTATTTCAACTATTAGATAAACTGAAGAGTAGCAAATCACCTTAGCCAGATGATATACATCCAAGGGTGTTGAAAGAACTGAAATATGAGATTGTAGACCTGCTATTAGTAATCTGTGAACTATCATTAAAATTATCCGTAATACCTGAAGATTGGAGGATGGCAAACGTAACACCAATTTTTAAAAAGGGTTCCAGGGGTGATCCGGGAAACTACAGACCGGTGAGCCTGACATCAGTACCAGGAAAAATGGTAGAAACCATCATAAAGAACAAAATTGCTGAACATGTAGATAGTCATGGCTTAATGGGAGACAGCCAGCATGGCTTTAGACAAGGAAGATCTTGTTTTACTAATCTGTTATGTTTTTTTGAAAGTGTGAATAAACAGGTAGACAAAGGTGAGTCTGTTGATAATAGTGTATTTGGACTTTCAGAAAGCCTTTGACAAGGTCCCTCATCAGAGACATTTGGCAAATGTAGAGTCATGGGATAGGAGGCAGTGTACTATTGTGGATCGGGAACTGGTTAAAAGATAGAAAGCAGAGGGTAGGACTAAATAGCCGATTTTCCCAATGGAGAAAAATGAATAGTGGTGTACCCCAGGGATCTGTCCTAGGTCTGCTGCTTTTTGACATATTCATAAATGACCTGGAAAAGGGAATAACAAGTGAGGTTATCAGATTTGCATATGACACAAAACTATTTAAATTTGCTAAAACCCAAGAGGATTGTGGAAAATTGCAAGAGGATCTTGATAAATTGAAAGACTGGGCATCAAAATGGCAGATGAAATTTAATGTGGACAAGTGCAAAGTTATGCACCTAGGGAAGAACAACCCAAACTATGGTTACACGATGCAAGGTTCCACATTAGGAGCCAACCCCCAGGAAAAAGCTTTAGGCGTCATTGTGGATAACATGTTAAAACCCTTGGCCCAGTGTGCAGCAGCGGCCAAGAGAGCAAATAGAATGCTAGGTATCATTAGGAAAGGAATATAAAATAAAACAAAAGATATTATAATGCCTCTGTAACGTTCCATGGTGTGACCACACTTTGAATATTGTGTGCAATTCTGATTGCCATATCTTCAAAAGAATATAGAGTTATTAGAAAAGGTACAGAGAAGAGACACAAATTCCAGAGTTTGATTACACGTTGAGTGAAAAAATATTTTCTTTTATTAGTCTTAAATAGTTTGCCCTGTAGTTTCATTGCATGTCCCCTAGTCTTTCTAGATTCTGATAATGCAAACAGTCGCTCTACATTTACCCGTTCCACTCCGTTCATTATTTTATAGACTTCTATCATATCTCCCCTCAGCCGTCTCTTTTCCATTTAAAGAGGGCTTTTTTCTGAACCTTTTCTAATAATACTATATCCTTTTTAAGATATGGCGACCAGAATTGCACACAATATTCAAGGAGCGGTCTCACCATGGAACGATATAGAGGCATTATAATATCCTTTGTTTTAATTTCCATTAGTGTAGCTGGGTTTAAAAAAGGTTTGGACAAGTTCCTAGAGGAAAGGTCCATAAACCATTATTAAGAAAGGGACCCAGGATATCAATGCTTGGCCCAATGCAATCACTGTGGAACTTGTGTCTTTTGGGGAAACTGCTAGGTACGTATGACTTAGATTGGCCACTGTTGGAAACAGGATACTGGGCTTGATGGACCTTGGTCTGACCCAGTATGGCATATCTTATGTTCCTATGTACGTCCCGGTAGAAAAGAACAGAGAGGGACACGGGAATCACTTATCCGTGTCTCAGTGTCACTCCAGTCCACTGGCCACCACCAAAAAAACCCAAACTCAAATTCTCCAGTGAGCAGCAAGTTGATAGGCCCCAGCAACTAAACGCTGCAGCGGCACAGCCAACCTTGCAAACATAACAGGGGGAGAAAGAGCAGATTGCAAATCCTGTGCCATTCTAGCAACTGGGCCCAGCAGCTGCTTTCACTCATCCCTGTTCCCGCGATTGCCTGGCCACCGCTTGCACCTGATCTCCCGTTACTGTTGGGTGGGGGTCGCCATCATATGTAGGTTGATGAATTGCATCAGGTGATGGGAGAGGGGGTCGGCTTACACTAACCTGGCAACATCTGTGTTCCCTTTTGTGTGCAACAGCTTTAAAGTCGGGCTGGTCTAATGGTATGCCACAAAGCACGTGGGAGCACGCTCGAGTGGGGCTTGCTCCCCCCGCTATATTTTCATCTGTGCAGTACTCCGGTGATACTGCTGTTATCCAGGAACTGTAGTCAACCGTTTTTGCCATAGGAGCATTCAGTAAGGTTGATAATGCCGTGGTTGAAGGCTGGAGGATTACAGAGCTCTGGGCTTAAGCAGCCCATCATAGCTTGGGCTTGCTCCGGTCCCCCCTTTTTGATTGTAAACTGCTGATGTTTACCACTAGTGGTATATAAATAATACAGATAGATAAATGAATTAATTAATGCTAATTCAGTCTGTAACTGCACTGCAGTTGTGCCAATCTATTTTGGCACAAATCTGACATGGAAGGAGATTTGATAGGTTTGTACAGCATAAACCTGTTTGCGGTGATGTAATCAGTATAAGACATATAATCAGTATTTCAGATTAATATGAAATAGGGGTGTGTGTGTGTATGTGTTTTCTGTACATATTGTGTATTTTAGAAAACAGATGGAACCATATTATGTGCCTCTTTCAAGGGCTCTGCACAGTGTTGTGAAAAATTAAAGGGTAATCTCACCAGACCATGTGGACATTGTTGCTTATGTACACTGGAGATTGCTTTTAAATGTAAATTTTAATTTTCATCATGTTCTTAGTAGCTCATGAATAAATTACTAACTTATGTCTTTTTTTTAAAGACTTTTATGTAATGATCATAATTTGTTGAGCCCTAGGGCATTTGAAATAAACCAAGATGCAAATTTAGGAGCCTATTCATTGAGGATTTTTTTCTAACATTGAGAATTGGAGAATGGCCTAGGTGAATAGCACCTTCAGTTAATGTCATTCTAAGACGAGGTAAGTTATCTGTCTGTTAAAATGATCTCTCTCTCTTTTGGTTTGTGTCATTGAGCGCAGGTTGTATTTGAAGCATAGAAACATGACAGCAGAAAAAGACCATATGGCCTATCTAGTCTGCTCTTCCATATCGACTACTACAATAGTCCCTTCTTTTCCCTTAGAGATCCTCTGTGTTTGTTCCATGCTTTTTTGAATTCAGATACTGTTCTTATCTCTACCACCTCTATAAAAACATAGAAACATGATGGCAGAAAAAGACCACAAAACATAAGTGGATCCTCTTTCCAGCCCAACCTAGCTTTTGGCTAAGCTAGACTAGAACCCATAACCACCTATATTGGAGTAAAGTCCTCTAGCTGCTGAGCCCCCAGTCAGCCAATTTGATGAACTAGTGCTTATTGCTGGTTAGGAAAAAAAAGTAATGAAATTTTGATGTTGGATTATAACTAGTTGGCTAGGTGGAGAATTCATTTTTATTCCTTATCTTGCTAGATCAGTTCTGTTGAGTGGGTTATGCTCCTCAGCCAGCAGGTGGAAGCAGACTAGAGCAGCTCTCGATAATATCACTAGTATATCCATTGGTTCAGCATGAGAGAACCCAGTATTATCTAATCGGGGCCGTGGGAGGGGCAGAGGAGCAGCATAAAACACCACCGCCGTCAGGCGCGCCCGCGCCTTGCGCACTGAGGCAAGCACAAAAGAGCAAATACCCTTCGAATTCCGGGTTCAGACTAATCAGTCTGCAAGCCACGATCATCTGGAGTAGCAACTGCAGCAGCACAAACGGCCGACAGCTCAACATCCACCCCAGAAACAGACGAACGAAGGGAGCAAGCAAGTTCAGAGCTAAAGGAGAAGGATCAAGCACCCACCACCACTGGGCCACTGTTCAAGCTGATCCTAGGTCAGTAACCCACAAACATGCACCCCACCCCCCACTACTTCATTGCCTACCTTACACTCCTCCATACGTTGGCACCCTACACACAAGGCATTGGGCCCAACGCGCAAACCCCCTTGCTCCACCTACATACCACCCAGCCTGCATGGACGCCATGGTCGTCCCTCTCCAAAGGGCCCCAGCACACTAAGCCAGCAGTTCGCAAAATGTACAGTGCCACACGTACTACGCCCACTCACCTCACAAGCAGTGCACACACCAACCCAATCATAACGGCCAACATCAGGTTTGCGCTACTGAATGCCAGATCAATCAGGAACAAGCCGAATACTATCCTCGACCTCATCCTGGACAAAAAAATGGACATAATCTGCATCACCGAGACCTGGCTAGACGACTTAGACCAGGTCATCCTAAACCAAGTAACCCCAACAGACTACTCCAGCATTCAATTGCATCAGAGCACAAAAGAGAGGAGGAAGTTTGCTGATACTAGCCAGAAAGGAATACAGATTTAAAACAATCTCTACCAGTAATTCAATTGAATCCAGCATCATCACCATAGCTAACAAGTACCTCAGCATCTCCCTCACCTACAGGCCACCTGGAGCCACAGCTGAACATCTCTCCACGGTACTTGAAGTAATATGTGCACACAGCAGAAAGCACAAGCCCCTCATCACACTAGGAGACTACAATCTAACCTCCATACCCACCAAGGAAGCTGCAGCATTCCTAAAAGCCATGACATCACTAAAATATTGCCAGATAATCAATGCCCCAATGCACCAGCATGGTACCACTCCAGATATGGTCTTTATTCCAACGCACTTGGTGTAACAGGGCAAGGCCACAGCACCAGCAATCACGCTGGTCCCTTGGTCAGATCATCGTGTGATTGCCTTCACTTTGACCCTGAATAACTCCACTCAAGATATGGAAGATGAGAACACAGCCAGACGTTTTAGAGCCTTTGACAAAGACTCATTCATAAACGAAATCATTCCTCAACTACAGCAGGAATACGACACCCTTGACCTAAGGATAGAGAAATGGACTTGCATAATATTGAAGGCAGCATCAGCTCCCATTAGAACAGAACCAAAAGTACGCAGGAGATCCAATGCCCCTTGGTACTCAAATGATAACAGAGAGGCAAAGCGCACTCTCCGAAGGCTGGAGAAAATGGAGGCGGGACAAGTCACGTGACTCTCTGGCGCAATTCAAAGCAAAGCAACTGGAGTATAACAACCTGATAAATGAGCGTAAACAGCAGCACCACACCAACCTAATGAAATCTGTCAACAAACTGAGGGAACTCTTTAACATTGTCCAGAAGCTCACTAAAGACACCACGCAGCACTGTACCCACCATCTTCACCCACAGGAATTTGCAGACTACATAAAATCGAAAAGCACCACCCATATCATGCTCCCCCCCCCCCCCCCCCACCGCTGAGAGATGACCATGAAATAGAAGAGCCACACCAAACTTGGGAGGACTTCAGCATACCATCAAGACATCAAGTAGAGGACATATTGAACAGACTCAATACAACAACTTCACCGTCAGACCCATGCCCAATGGCTTGGTTCAAAGCCACCAGAAGCCATCTCTCCCGTCACATCCACAAAATCGTCAAGGAAGCCCTCCAATAAGGATATATGCCACAATCCCTGAAGCAAGCCATGATATGACCAGTACTTAAAAGCAGTGCGCTAAGCCCCTCTGAACCAAAATCATACCGTCCCATCTCCAGCCTACCATTCCTTGTGAAAATCATTGAAAAGACAATGCAAAGGCAACTTCAGGACCACATTGACATGAATGCCCCACTGGACATCCACCAGCATGGCTTTAAACCCCAGCACAATGTGGAAATGCTACTCACCTCCCTCTTTGACAATCTCCTAAGAGGCATAGATAGCATAAAGAACAGATTCCTGCTAGTGTTCACTGACATCACGGTAGCCTTTGACACCGTGTCCCACACCAGGTTACTGCAACGCCTGCAGCAGATAGGAGTATGCAAGAATACACTGAAGTGGTTTACCTCCTACTTAGAAGACCGAACGCAACAAGTCAAATGCGCTCAAAAGAAATCTCTGCAGTTCCCCGTTACGCAAGGAATACCACAAGGTTCAGCTCTGTCATCAATATTCTTTAATATATACATCCAACCCATATGCAACATCATCAAACGCCACAAACTTCACTATCACATCTACGCTGATGACATCATGGTGTATACTCCAATCAACCTTCAAGCACCTGACACCACAACAATAACCAGATGCATTGAAGACATGAGAGCCTGGCTCGCAGCTAATAACCTGACGATCAACTATGATAAAACAGAGGCAATGTTCATCACCAGAAACCCCACTTTTATTCCGCCACAAACTATTAGCATCCTAGACAAACCAATAGCAATCAAAGAAAAAGTTAAGTACCTGGGCGTCACAATGGACAGAGCTCTGAACCTGAAATCCCACATCGCCAAAACCGCAAACAGGACCTATCTACGTTTGAGGACCATCAGAAAGCTCAAACCAATTCTCCACCATGCACCAATTCTCCACTTCTGCACAGTGTGCCAAGCACTCATCACACCTCTGCTTGATTATGGAAACTCGCTGGATCAGGGCCTCCCCCAGCAGACCTTACACCCACTCCAAATGGTGCAAAACACTGCAGCACGCATCATTATGAACAATGCAAGAACTGAGCACATCACCCCCATCTTACAGCAGCTGCACTGGCTCCCAATGATTGCCAGGGCAAAATACAAATCAATCCTGATCATCTTTAAAATCTTGCACCATCACTCGGCAGATGCACTCCAAGGTATCATAACAAGGGATATCGGCAATAGACCAAGAAGGACCAACATTGATAACAGGATCGGCACACCTGCAGGATATCACAAGACTAAACAAGCAACCTCAAAAAGAGCTCCTTCACTACTGGCGTCCACACTGGAACTCCCTTCCAATGGGTTTGAGGACCACGAATGATACCAAAGACTTCCACAAGGCCCTCAAAACCCTACTCTTCACAGAAACCTATGAGCAAATAGACAACCAATAGTCTCCACCCGAATGGTAATGCAACCACCTACACTAACTCGATACCCACCTGTCCCAACTAGACATCTGAGTTCAATGTATGTTGTTGTTGTTAAGTACCCTCATGTTAAATGTAACACTCCAATTGTGATGTGACCACTTTGATTGTAGGATAAGGTGGTATACAAGCCTGTCTAAATAAATAAATAAATCTCCAGCAGGTGGCAAATTGTTTGGGCTAATAAGAACGTAAGATATGCCATACTGGGTCAGACCAAGGTCCATCAAACCCAGTATCCTGTTTCCAACAGTGGCCAATCTAGGTTATAAGTACTTAGCAGTTTTCCCAAAAGACACAGTTTTCACAATGCTTGTATTGGGTCAAGCAGTGATATCCTGGGTTCCTTTTAATAATGGTTTATGGACCTTTCCTCCAGGAATTTGTCCAAACCTTTTTTTAAACCCAGCTACACTAACAGATTTTACTACATCCTCCGGTAACAAATTCTAGAGTTTGATTATGCGTTGAGTGAACAAATATTTTCTCTTATTAGTCTTAAATAGGTTACCCTGTAGCTTCATTGCATGTCCCCTAGTCTTTCTATATTCTGATGATGTAAACAATCGATTTGCGTTTACCCGCTCCACTCCATTCATTAATTTTTTAGACCTCTATCATATCTCCCCTCAGCCATCTCTTTTCCAGGTTGAAGAGCCCTAACCTTTTTAGCCTCTCTACATAGGAGTATCCTTCCATCCCCTTTACCATTTTGGTGACTCTTCTCTGTACCTTTTCTAATAATGCTATATCCTTTTTAAGATACGGCGACCAGAACTCCACACAATATTCAAGGTGCGGTCACTACACAGTACCTTGTCCCTAAGGTAATCTGTGACCAATTTCCAGGGGGAGTCCCACAGGCTTTGTTTGGATAGAGGGAGTTTTGGGGTCTAAATTTAATCAGAAAGCTCTCTTCTGTGATTTAAATTTAAACTGAAATCTCTTTGCTGCTACTAGACCCTGATTGATTTAACAAATACACTGGGTTCACAGATTAATCAGCTTTAATCTAAAGAATTTTTTTCCCCAAGATTTTGAAAAATTCCCAGAAGTAAATACTTACAATTGCAGATCTCTCTCCAGAAGTAGCAGTCCCCTTTTGTAGTCCTTCAGTCCTGTCTCCTCTGGTCCAGACCACAGTGCTGTGGCCTGTGTATTTGAGACATGTAGGTCCATCATTACTCAGAGGGCAGGTACGCCCTTGTGTCCTCAAGCTAACAGCTGCCCTGTGTTCAGCGCTGTGTGGCTCAAGAGCAAATAGGACTCCTCCCATGGCCTCTGAGTGGGGTTGATATATCTAAACCCAGGCTCTCCTTCCCTCTTACAGTCCTATCTGCTTGCTAGGTTATTTTTTTCTTATCTTTTTCCTTTGCTGTTTTCTTAGTTGGTTCTTTTTGCTGCCTGTGATAAAACAGCTTCAAAGTTGGAAGAATAAAAAAGTAGCTCTTTGAGGCAGCTGGGTTTCCTAGGTCTGCGGGGGTGGTTAGGGCAGCCCTTTTCAGGTTCTGCCAGCTGGCCTGATAGCTGCTGAGATTCCCTTTTCATTTGGTGGGGTTCCATTTTGGCATTTTTTTTTTGCCTTTTCAATGGTCCTTTTTTATTGTGGTCTTTCTTTTTACCGCATGGAGTGATTTCTGGGTGCATGGTGCTGTGGCTCCTGTTGGGTGAGTTGTACAGCTGGCTCTTTTTGCCCTGTATGTGATAGGAATACCTTGGGCCCATTTTTTTTGGCAATGTTGGGATTCCTCAGGGCATCTCCCACAATTTTCCATCTGTAGGAACATGGCCATCATGGATAGTGCATGGTCCCAGTGGAGGGAGAGCAAGTTGCAAGCTCAAACTGGCAGGTCCCCCCAAGCCTTGCAAAGCCCCGGGACCATTTCTCAGCTGGTTCTGAGCAGCAGCTCCTTAAAACAGCTCATGGGCTGTTTTCAGTCTTTGCCACCTGCATGGCAACTCCCTTGCGGAGTTACGAGGCCCTGATCTTCTCTGTGGGGGACTTGGGGCCCCCGGCACCTCTCCCATTGGCATCAAGGGGGTTAAGTGCTTTTATTCTGCCCATCTTTTCCTCCGGGAGCTCCCTCATCCCTATGGAGATTGATTGGGATTAAGAAGAGGATTCCCTGTCTCCAGTATGTTAGTCAGCGGATGAGGGGAAGCTTCTCCTGGTGGAAAGTGAGGATTAAGGTTGCTATGGCAGCCTTACACATTCCATATCATCCTGCTAGACGAGTTAAGACAAGTATGTTGTGTTCCTCTACCAGCAAATTGTTGGAGACAAAGGACCAATGAAAAGCCCAGGTTTCAATGACATCTCTCTCATGCCTCTGTCCGCTTCAGCTCACCAGAAGTCCTTCAGTATTTGTCTCCAGCAGATGGTGGATGGATTTTTTTCTACTCTGAAGAAAATCTGAGATTTGAGAGGAAAAGATTGATTCACATGCTCGTGAACGACCACCTTGAGGGTGACTCTAGACTGCGGAGTTTTTGGTAGCCATAGAAGGAGGAAAAATTGGTTCAGCTCTATGCTCTTATGATAAAAGCCTGTTCAGCAGCCAGAAAATTGGAAGGATTTGGAAGAGTTCAGCAGTCTCACACAACCTCAACGCCCCTTTCCTTATCGTCCCCCTAGTCCAGTCCCGCACCTCTGGGTAGTGTACCTCTTCCAGCAGCTTGGAGGCTGAGCCCGTCATCTTTTTGATGACACTAGTGTACATATGCAGCTGGCACCGCCCACCAGCCCCAGTATGCTTGGCCTCCAAGCAGCTGGAAGAGGTTGTGAGCCAGGGTGCTGGACTCACAGAAAGGACAACTAAGGAGATAGGTTTAGTTAGAGTCTGCTTTTGTTTTCTCTGTTAAGGTGCAGGTTTCTTTGTTTTTAAAGGCAGAAGTAAAAAAACCCAAAAAAAAAAACCCAGAAGGAACAGAGACAACAGGGCTGAGGGGAGAATATTCCTTCCCCCTCTTCCCCCAGGATTTCGTGGGGGAGGGTTCTGTGGTGGCCTTCCTCAGTCCGAGACTTCTGGCTGCTCCCGAACCCGTTATCGGGTGAGGAGCCGCTGCAGGGTCTGCAGTTGCTTGACAGGAGTGAAAGCTGGCAGCCCCGAGTCACCCCCCCCCCTCAGTGCTGAAGCCAGGAAGGAAGGCTGAGTGCGAGGGGTAGAAAAGCCATATGGCAAAAAGGCTCCAAGGTAAGAGTGGTGGGGGCAGGGGAAAGACAGCAGAAACCTCTAGCAACCGCCAGAACATGAGGAGACAGAGAGCGGCCTACAGCTGCATGTTTGGGAGCCTGCAGCAGTGTGGAAAACTCCACCTGCTGCATTTAGGTGTGATTTCTTATTCAGGCCCACATGTGTTTAACCCTCTGCTGTGTTTTGGGTGCCTGGGAGAGGCAGCCATCGGAGAATAAAGCATGACAGAGCAGCCTATTCCTAGGGGGCCCTTTGCAGTTTCTTTTTCATTTCAGTTTCAGTTAATTAGATTTTATTTTAGTTTAGTTCAAGTACTCTAGTGCTCTGTGCCTGAGCCTGTGGAGGTGCGCTGTGCTGGGGATCCTGTTATATACCCGGGTACAGATTGAGGGAGTTCCTGAGGAGTGCCCCCAGCCCTTCCCACCATGCCGGCCGGACCGCAGTGCCTGGTATAGGAAGGTACCTATATCCTATATCCTTAAGCATTCCTTGTGTTATACAGCTCAAAACCTATTCAGTGCACAACGACTTGATGCAGACATGTGGGAAAGGCCTAATCAGATAGGCCATTGTTTGTTGCTGGGCAAATTTCAGAGTGCTGTGTGCCTGGTCAGGTGATCTAAAAGGCAGTTGGTTGATACATTGTTTCTTTCTCCTGAGAAGGGTCAGATAAAAAGTCAGAGACAGGAATAAAGATGTGTTTTTAATTTAAAAAAAAAATACTACATATAGGTTTGTAGCAGCTACAGCTCTGTGGAAAACAGGAAGTACCTGCATACAAGATATGTATGTAATTTGAAAGATAGTGGATAGGAAGCAAATGAAATCCTTCCATCTGTCTATGGACAGTGAGTAACCTGACATGATCATCTCTTGTCTCTTAGCCCAGATTACACTGGTCAACATTGAAATCGTTACTGACTTTAAAAAGCCCTAATCTGTAGTATCTTGGTGAGCTGAACACGAATATAACATTAAAAAGATTTTATTGGTTCTCATTTTGAAGATATTGCATGTAGTTCATTTTTGACATTTCACCGTGTAAATTTATCCAATAGGACATCAACAACATCCCAAATAAGCCTTGAATGATGTAATATTGCATCACATTGCATAATGCCAGCATGCACACATCATCCAGAGTTGATTGCATCATTTTCTGATGCAATGCAATACTACTGTCAGACGGCTGCTGAAGCCATCTGACGTCAGCAGTGTACTATACGCAATCGGAAAGAAAAGTAATCTGGTATTCTGTTCTGATATTGAAAGCCTCATGAATGCCTTAAAAATCATTCATGACCCACAAGACTGGAGACTATTTATAGACTCTTCGAAACTGAGTCTGAAGGCTGTGCTTTTGAACATCTATTCCAGTAGCGCATGCCGTCCACATGAAAGAGACATACAATAACTTAAAGCATCTACTGACTTCCATTAACTATAACAAGTACAGCTGGCACCTCTGTGGTGACTTGAAGGTAGTTGCCCTTTTAATGGGACTGCAGCAGGGCTATATGAAATACATGTGTTTCTTATGTGAGTGGGATAGCCGAGCAAGGAATTGGCACTACTTGCAGAAGGAATGGAATCGCAGACATAATGTAACAGTAACTTCATTTTTGCCAAGCATTTTGTCAAGCATTTTGCCAAGCATTTTGTCAGCATTTCATGTCGATCAGGCCGTTTCCTTACTGGCTCTGGTGAGTGCGGATGTGGGCGAGAGCGGGTATGGGCCGTGCCACTCCACAGCTGTGCCACCTGGATGGTAAGAGTCCTGCGAAGGTATGTGAAAAGGGCATTGTCCTTTCGGAGATCGGACCGTCTGTTGGTTCTATTTGGCAGGTCGAACAAAAGTGAGGCGGCAGCTAAGCCTCCATTTCCAGATGGATCAGTGAGGCAATCACGTCGGCATACATCTTGAAGGGTAGAACAGTGCCAGCGGGGTTGCAGACGCATTCCATGAGGGTAAGGCAGCCTCATGAGCAGAGTATACTTTAGTTCCGCTGGTGGAGATCTGTAGGGTGACATACTTCTCTGAACATTTTCGCCTGGATGTCCAGGCGGCGGGGGATGCTTGTTTTGGATCGGCAGTGCTTCAGGCCGGTTGTGCGGGTCCCTCCCGTTAGTTTAACTGCTCTGATACATCCCAGAGGTGCGGGACTGGACTGGAGGGACGATAAGGAAAGAGAAATTAGACTTACCTGCTAATTGTTGTTCCTTGAGGAACTCCAGTCCAGTCCCGGAACCCTCCCTGAGTGCTTCTTGTGGTGATCTGTGCACACCCCGGTCCTGAAGCTGGTTCCCTTAGTGGAGGAAGTGGCCAGGAGGAGCCGGGGAGGGGCAGACCAGAAGAACTGTTGGTTGCTCGCTTCCTGCTGGTTGGAGTTGCTCAGGCGCTCAATAGGTAGGCCTCTTCATCCTGGAGTGGGGGACGGGGTATCCTTCCCAGGGGATGGAGGGGGTACTAGTTTATTTAGACGTAGAAGCATTTGTTGCATGTTTAACTACTTATTTGTTGCTCCTCTGAGTCTGCTTTGTCAATGGGTACTGGGGCTGGTGGGCGGTGCCAGCTGCATATGTACACTAGTGTCATCAAAAAGATGACAGGCTCAGCCTCCAAGCTGCTGGAAGAGGTACACTACCCAGAGGTGCGGGACTGGACTGGAGTTCCTCAAGGAACAACAATTAGCAGGTAAGTCTAATTTCTCTGTCCCTCGTACTCTCTCCCGAAGATTGCAGACGGGCTTTCGGAGGAATCTGCCTTCAAGCCACCTTAAATGCAGTGCCTGCAAAGTGAAAAAACAGTTTCAGGGGAGTAGAGCTGAGCCCGGCATGGATCCTCTCCCAGGGTGTCTCAGGGGGTGACTACCAAGGCTTGACCTCTTCATTGTCCTTGTTGGGGGCTCCTGATTCCATCTATCTGGGGCAAATTTGGAGTGGACCGCTGGCAACCGTTGGTTTGGTGTGGGGTTTGCTGCCTTTTCCTGCATGGGCTCGTAGTGTTTTTACTATTGTGCATCTAGCGGTCACGTGGTCTGTGCACACATTCCTCCTGAGCGCTTCTAATGCATGTTCTACCCAAGTGCCTGTAACATGTGTTGCTGTGTAAGCACTGTTAACATGCGCCTTCTGGGCCATCACAGCCTTAGCTGTGCGCTGTTGTGATACTTGCCTTATTTATTTAACATGTTTGTTATACTAATCTATCATTTCAGTCAAAGCGGTTTAGATTGTAACAGGGATATTGATAACTTCGATTTTTCTGAGGCAATGGAGAGATAATTGACTTGCCCAAGGTCACAAGAAGTGCTAGTGGGAATTGAACCCTGGTCTCTTTGTTCCCAAGCCAATGCTCTAACCATTAGGCTACTCCTCCACTCTGTCATCTTTGAGGAAACATTGTTTGGCCTGTGGCAAGCAAGGTGCCTCTTTTCTGGCTTTTTGACTCTGCTCTTCTTGCATTGCAGCTTCTGAGTTGTCCCTGGAGGGCTTTCTCCCCCTCTCTCAGCCAGGGGATGCAGTAGTGCAGTGCTTACCAGCGGGACCGGAACCCCTATCATAACAATAATGAAAAGGCTGCTGCTGCAGCAAAGTGTTAGTGTCTGCCAACCTCCAAGGCAGAAGAACTGAAGAGCTTCTACCATGCAGTGTCTGATAGTGGGGACCTGAACCTCTTTTGGCAGAAGAATAATGGAAGAACTGCTGCCACTGCCAGGGTGCCATGTCTGAAGCAAGGACTGAAGCAGCGCATTAGAGAAACAAGTGCAAAGGTGGAGGAGGGAAGGGGAAAGAGAAAATAGAGACATGAAAGGAAGAGAGGAGTGAGTGAAAGGAGACTAGCGAAGACGGAAAGAGCATGTGAGGGACAAAAGAAGAGGGGAAAACTGTTTGAGGAGGATGAGAAGAGGGGTGAGAGTGTAAAGGGGAGACAGAGAGAGTGTTGAGGATGGGAACGAAGGGCAGGGGAAGAGAATAGGAGGGTGATGGAAAGAAGGAGGATATAGAAGGAAAGCATGCAGGGGGAGGGAAATGGGGACAGAAGTGAGAGTGTAAGGGGATTGGAGACTAGGAAGTGAATTCAGAAAGAGCAGGGGAGAAATGCATGGAGAGCAGAGGACAGAATGCTTATATAGCAAGAGGCATACACCCACCCTTCCGCCCCCACATACACAACGATCCCCCTGAACTCATTCACCCATGCTCTCAAGATAGACAAAAATACATATGATAGTGCTCTTGCAGTTTATACACTCCCCCCCCCATCACACTCACAGCCCCTTCCATCTTAACAAGAAACACTTCAACAGCATTTGGTATACCGCCATTCGAACACAATTCATCATGGCGGTTTACAATATTTATTTATTTATTGATTGATTCAATGAATGTTGCTTTATACCGTCTTTTCGGGTAATCAAAGTGGTTTAGAGAATAACAACATTACATTATAACATGGGAACTAATTACAGTGAACTTTTTAACTGTATTTGTACAATATCCCTTTTTAGTCTATACTGATATACTGAAATAAAAACTATGAAGACAGAGACAAGACAAAATGACAAAACCAAGAAGGGAAGGGATAATGAACAACACTGCAGTTTTTCCGTACTTTACCATGTGTCTTGCCCCTGAGTTTCCTCACATGGACATGCGAATGGAGGAAGAGGACATGCACTATTTAGTCATGCTATAAATATGCGTTTTTCAACTTGTTTTCCTATTTTATTTTGTGTTTTAGCTTAGCTGAAACTGGTATTGGTTGGGCTTCAGCACCCAAAGTCTTAATTTGCAACTCTTAGAGATTTTTCCCCTACTCCTAATTCATTTAACCCAATCATTGCAGTGACAGGTCTCAGTTGAGGGCTACTCAATTTAAATTTTTAGCCCAGTCATAGGGATCTCTTTTGCATGATGAAAGCCTCCTCCCTCCCTTCCTTCCTTCAAGGGCTGTGATTATAGCACTGTGGCATTCCCAGCCCAATCTAGCCCAGAAAGCAGAGATCTTGATCAAGAATCAAACCCAGGTCCTCCAAAAGACCTGCCATTGGGCTGGCCCTTTCTATTTTCTCTTCTACTAATTGAAAAAATAAAAAATATATGGATCTTAATCAGTTTGACTCATTGTTCCTATTTCTCTTTTAAATTCTGAATATTGTACAGATCTCTGGACATTTTAGTAAACAGAAATGAATTTTGCTGTTTTGAAGGCAAATGTCAACAACAGGAGAGTACTCCTCATTTAGATGGTAATGGTATTTGAGCTATCACATTAGTGTAATTTTAGTTTTTATTTATTTATTTATTTTATTTTTTTGGAATTAGCTTACGCCTTTCCAATAGTAGTTCAAGGCGTGTTACAATCAGGTACACAGGTATTTCTGTGTCCCTGGAGGGCTTACAACCTAAGTTTGTATCTGAAGCCATGAAGGTTTAAGTGACTTGCCCAAGGCCACAAGGCATGCCAGTGGGATTTCAACCCTGGTCTCTCTGGTTACCAGAGTGTTACTCTACTCCATTTGTTATACTGCATTTTGCAAATGGCAAAGGGGTGAGCAAGTGAAAATTCAGAATTAACGTAAGAGAAAGAAAGAAAGATGGGGAAAAAAATGCCAGCTAACTAAATAAGACCATAGGAAAACAAGGAAGTGAAAATAATTACAATCATTGAGAAGAAATATAGGGAATTGCACGAAGGTCAAGGAGGAGGCTTGCGAGATGCACATGACGATAGGAAAGATAAAAGATGAGAGATTCTGTAGCACAGGACTGACAAATCCCAGATGGCAGATCATCATGACGCATAGAAACTGTACTCTGGTACCTGGGATTTTGTGCCTTCATCAGTTTTTTTATTTATCTTTTTTTCTGGATGTTCCATTACTGGTGCCGCTGCAAAAACAGGTCCTTCACTGTACAACTCGATTCAAGCTCGAGCCGCACGGTGCATGTTCCCAATGCTATTCTCGCAAGACCAGCGCAGGAGTTCCCACACTGCATGATTCAGACTGGAGGCAAGTGGCATTGTGCAAATGAAGATCTGCATTTATGGTGGCAGCAACAATGCAATGGCAACAGTGAGAGCTACAGAAGTAGGACAGCAAGGGGGATGAATTAATGAGTAGAGAGCGCAAGAAACAAAGGGAAAAGAAGACCAGTAAAAGAGAAGGATAGGAAAAAAGGTAGTAGAGTAAGGAAGAGGAGAAACTAACAGAAAAGAGAAAGATTCGAAGCATAAAAAGAAAGGAACCAGGGGAAAAGAAGAAAACAGAAATAAAAAAACCCCTCATCCCCCTCATCCCCCCACACACAAGGCAGATGCAAGCAAAAAGGAAGTAAGTCTTACTCCTCCTGGAACCTGTCTGCTTTGAAGGGAAGGGGGTTGAGGGGTGGGGGAAGTGGCCGAGAGGACAGACTAATGGGGACAACGAAAGCAAGGGGCAACTGATGTGATGAGCGAGAGGGAAAGACTGATATCCACCATTTCCAGTTCTGGGCCCTGCCCTATAGCCTCCCAGGAGAAGGCCATGGTGGACATGTCCCAGGTGATCCAGTGGCTGGAAAAACTGTGTTGGGTGATCAGCTACCACAAGAGCAGCTTAATTCTCTCAACAGGACTTGCTGTATCTGGGTATCTGTTTTCACAGTCATGTGGGCAGAATGTTTCTCACCCAGGCTCGGGGAGGGGGGCGGGGTTTGCTCTGAGGCAGCTTCCAGGGCCTGGGACTACCTGCAACTCCTGGGATCAATGACTTCTACTCTGGAGATGGTGCCTTAGGCTAGGACTTCTGCAGAGACACCTTCTGACTCGCTTGTCTCCCTATTTCTAGTGTTTGATCATTGCCTCCCTCTTCCTCAGAAGATTAAGGGGGAGCTGGCTTGGTGGCTGCAGACTCGCCCTCTGGCGGGCAGATTGCCTTTGGAGGCACTGGACTGCCTGATAGTACCACAGATGCCTGCATTTTGTGTTTGGGTCTCATCTAGGTCAGTTTGTGCAGGGATGCTGGTCCCCACAGGAGGCCTCTATGTAGATCAGCAGACTAGAGGATGGAATGATTTGTCTGTCTAGTTCTGGAGAGATTGTGGACCCTGCTGGGAGGGTAAGGCAATCGGAGTGTTCTTAGACAGTGCCATGGTTGCGGCATAAGTCAGCAAGCACAGTGGCTGCAGAGATGGCAGAGCTCTGTCATTGGACAGAGACTCATCTGGTGGTTCTTTCAGTGGCAGATATTGTTGATGTTGACAGTGTATAAGCCAACCTTTTGAACCAAAACAATACTGTGGATCGCGGAGAACAGGAGCTAACCTGTTAAATCTTTGGCCTCATCATGCAGAGATGGGCCAGGAGAATGCCAAGGCAAAGAACTCTTTTAGTTGCATGAAGAATCT
Source organism: Ichthyophis bannanicus (assembly GCA_033557465.1). Lineage (NCBI taxonomy): Eukaryota > Metazoa > Chordata > Amphibia > Gymnophiona > Ichthyophiidae > Ichthyophis > Ichthyophis bannanicus. The sequence goes on along the minus strand of CM066047.1, from coordinate 49,351,591 downwards.
TTAAGCATGGTTCCAGGAGGTGCTCCTGTACATCTTTCCTCCTTGGTAAGTAGGCTTCTGCGTAGGATTTGGTGTCACTTGGGCTTGGTCATTCTGGTGGCATCAGACTGGTGGTGCAGGCCATGGTAAGAGAATCTCTTGAGCCTTTGGCAGGGTCCTCTTTATTGCTACGTCAGGAGAGGAGACTCCTGCGGCAAGGTCCTCTGGTTATGGAGGACTCCATGCACTTCTCATTTACAGCCTGGCCTTTGAGAGGCGCAAGCTGTCTAAGTAAGAATATTCTGATGTGGTAATAGTCGCCCTTCTTAAGGCCTGGGGGGAGCCTCCGAGTCTTTGACTCTCCCTTGCACTTCCCCACTGATAACCCCGCTATACTCCTTCAACCGAACTGTAGACAGTCCTGTTCTGGCTGTTGTAAATAGTTAATATGTTTATTATTGATGTGCATATTTGTCCTATTCTCTGTAAATAATGAATATGTGCTCAATCTATGTAAAATAGTTAATATTTTCTCTGTAAAATAGTTGTTATGTGCTCAAAAATGTTCTATGTAATTTGATGTTTATCATGTTCTCTGTAAACCGCCCCTGATCTCTGGAAGGGGTGGTATAGAAAAGCGCACAAATAAATAAATAAATAAATAAATATTAGTCTGGAGGGTCTTTGAGAGGTACTGTTCCTCTCAGGCCTCAGATGCCAAGAGGGCATTTGTCCTTATAGTCTGGATTGTGCTAGGGTTCAGCTCTGATCTCTGTCAAGGTTCAGATGGCGGCCATTGCATGTTACCAGGTGTGAGTTCAAGATATGTCCTTGGCAGTGCACCCGGATGTGTCCTGCTTACTCAAGGGGGTGAAGCAGATCACCCCCCTTGCAGTCGATGGTGCCATATTGGAGCCTTTCTCTTGTGTTGAAGATGCAGAAAGGTCCCCTTTCAAGCCCCTTTGGAAGGCCTCCGTCAAGGATTTGATCCTGAAGATGGTATTGCTGGTAGTTATTGCTTCCACCAGATGGGTGTCGGTGGTACAGGCCTTGTCCTTTAGGGAGCCATTTGTGGTCATTTTGTCAGGACCTGTTTCCTTGAGAACAGTGTCATTTTTGCTCCCCAAAGTACTGTCTCCCTTTCATCTTAATTTCTGTTCCTGCCTCCCCCTTAGAGAATAACCTTTAGTCAGACCCTTTGCTGCGTCTATTAGATGTGAGAAGGGAATTGGTGAAATATCTGTAAACTACCAGTTCCTTCCGGTGGTTGAAATCTCTCTTTATTCTCTAAAGAAGCCTGAGTAAGGGACAGATGCTCGCTGGCTTAAGGAAGCTGTTAGTTCAGTCTACCTCTTATATGGAAAATGCATGCTGGAGAGAGTCTGAGCTCACTATATTACACAAGTCTCATCATAGGCTGAGTCCACTTTGGTGTCTCTGGAAGGCATCTGTAAGTGACTACTTGATTATCTCTTTTTTTTTTTTTTTTTTTAAGTTTAACAAAATTTTATTGAGAAATAAACAAGAATTACAATCAAGTCCACATCAAGAGGAAAGCTGGTGGAATATACAACTAGCAGTAAACACTTTAAAGAAATTAAAAAAACAAAACACAAAAAGAAAACATTTACTGCAATGCTAAAGAAAACAAACACAAGGAATATGTAAGCTAGGCCCGTGCAGTTACATTACATTAGCTCTATTTACTTGGAAAGGAAGAAGATAAATTTAACCATTTTCTTTACTCAACAGAAATGCTTCTAGCTGATCAGATTCCATAAATTTGTGCTTAACCCGCTCATAAATCAAAATACACTTACAAGAGTATTTTAAAAGAAAAGAAGCCCCTATTGCCAAGGACCAAGGTTTTAACAAAAGAAACGCTTTCCTACGCCTTTGAGTAAGTCTACATACATCGGGGAAAATCTGAATCGATTTACCACAGAAAACCTGATCTTTCTTAGAAAAATACAACCACAATATCAGATTTTTATCAGCAAGAGATAAAAAATAAACTATTAAGGTAGCTCGCTGAGTAATCTCATCAGTAGAAGACACAAAAAAAGTGGAAATATCTAAGGACTGAGATAAAGGGGGGTTTTCTCCTTCCTGTACAATAGGGGAAGAGGCTTCTGTGGCTGACAAAAAAGGCACATAATAAATTGAGGAAAATTTAATAGCGCTAACATCTTCAATCAAAAGAACCTCCTTAAAGTATTTATACAGCAATATATTAGGAGAAAGATAGTGAGTACAGCGAAAATTAAAAAAAACGTAAATTTTTAACACGAACCGTATTTTCTAGTGATTCTAATTGATGATGAATTATAACACTATCTTGGATAGAGGAGGAAACAGCAGCCTGCGCCACTGAAACCTGACCCTCCAATTTATTCAAACATATATTACACTTCACAATTGATTCATCATGAGTAGCCAACTTCTGCAAAACTTCCTTAGAAAATTGTGAGACTTGGGAAAGAAATGTATGCAGAGATAACTCAATGCGTGCAACTACTTCCCACACATCCTGCAAGGAAACTTCCGTAGGAGGTACAATAGCAGAAACAGGAGCGGAAAAGTCCAAATTAGCAGGCAGGGAAATAGTTGTTTGTTTATCTGTATCAGACAAAACAGGAGCAACTTCCTGCTCATCAACAGAGCATTCTCCCACCGGTTGACCATCTCCGGAGGGCACAACACTCTTAGGTAAAACTTCCTGACCAGGTAGAGCAGACCCTGGCATAATAAGGGAGAAATCTGAAACCGTACTCATGGACACCACAGATAAATCCTGATCCGACTGTTCCGCCTGGACGCTCTGAAGATGGCGATCCATAGGGCCAATAATTTTGATGGATTTGGCGCCCAGGGCAGGAAACACTTTCTTTCTTCGTTTGCCCATGAAACCTCCAAATTGCTCCTCACAGCTTTGAAGGGGCTCCAAAGGGGCATAACATGCCCCTTCGGGCACATGCCCACGGTTACGCGCCTGCGGGTCGTGTTCCGCGGTGGGCCATAGATTTTGAAGCGGCCCGGGGAGGGCGGGAGTTTAAGGCTCCTCCTCCACCTGCAGCAGCACACGGGCCCAACAGATACTCCTCCATACAGTCCTGGTGTGTCCATGGTGGGCCATTGATTTTGAAGCGGCCCGGAGAGGGCGGGACTTCAAGGCTCCTCCTCCACCCGCAACAGCACATGGGCCCAACAGGTACTCCTCCAAACAATCCCCACAATTTGAAAATTTGTATACACGGGTGTTTCCTAGTACAATGGAGGAGGAAAATCACAGTTCAGTAATGATTGCTAATCACCAAGCACACACACATTTCTATAAAAGTAACAAACTACTTAAATGGATCTGCTTCGGATTCTTCATAAATAATACTGATTTATAGTGTATGTGTTCTGCAGGGGTTTTATAGTATGGCTCATTTCAGTATGTATTTTCTAAGTACAGAAAGGGTATGTGGAAACTCTAATAACAGAATACACCTCAGAAATTTGTAGGCGTGACAGAAATTTCTCATAGGCCTTCAAATGCTTTAGCCAGCGAGAGTTTGCTCCTTACAAGCAGGAAGTAAATTGTTTTCAACTTTGTTTCTCGAAAAAACGAAACCCATTTAAGATTTATTGTCTTAGTTTTTATTTAGTTGTCATAGTAACTGTGAAAACTGAATACTTTAGAAAGGCAATATCTGAATTGGGGAATCTGATCAAATGTTTGGACATGATAAATTATGAGGATATTCTTAGGCATTCTAGTCTGAGCTGTACAACAGATGTGGTTCTGATTTCACAAATGATATTGCTGAATGGCAGCTGCTTGGTTTAAAGATTTAAATCCATTAATGTCCAAGTTCTTTGTGAACTTATTTAAGATGAAGCCAAAGAAGTTATTTCAGATGGTAGATTTGCATCAGGTTAGTTTATTTCTTAAGTAAATATTTACTGCATTCTTTCAGTTAAGACAAATCCTGCTTGTCTTTCTGCCTGCTACTTGAACGCAGAGTCCATCTATAGCGCTGCTTGTGTGATTTGTGAGCTGTCGGAACACAACTTGTCCCACCCGTAATGACGTGTTATATGCTGATGCAGTCATACTGACATAGGAGCATGACTAAGGAGCTCCTTGGGATGAACTTTGGCAGATTGTGGACAAAGGTTGACTAACTTAATAATGTGAAGGTATTTTGTTTAGTGCAAGAGAACTTATTACTCACTTTTTTGAGGTTTTATGTGGTAAAGATGTGTGCCATATAAACAGGGGCGAAGGAATGGCCAAATGATTAGAAAGGCCCAAGCTCTGCCCCTAGCCCTCACGGCCTCCCCCCTACTGTTCTCCCCACAGAGATCTGATTTCCTGATCCCTGCGGGCAGAAGGAGGAGGATGATCATGACAAAGACTCCTCTTGTCTGCCCCGATCAGCCACGTGCAGACAGCCTGCATGGAGGCCACTGTCAGGGCCATCCCGTTCTGCCCATGGGGATCTGATCTCCAGTTGGCAGACAGGAGGTGTCTTTGCCGTGATAACGACTGCTATCTTCTCTTCTGCTTGCAGGAGATAAGATTCCCGCAGACAGAACAAGAGGGGAAGCAGCGATTGAGTTATCCATGCAGTTTGCTAGCACCTGGCAGGCAAATTTTGCTGGGACCAGGGCACATATGGCCCACCCTGTTCCAAAGCCTATGCATATATGTAGTTTTAGGACAGGGAAACTTTGAACTTTGCCATATAATGTTAGGATACCTGAATCTAAACCACCTGCTGTTAGGAGAGAAAACATTGACTTAAATATGTTTAGACATACTGGAAAAAAGTGTTTTGAATCTCCTTTTGATTCATGCCAGGTCAGTGAGAATATGACGAATATAATATATGATTTAATCGTTGATCAAATATTGAACTGAATCTTGGCTGGTAGATGCTGATATGTTAATGAAAGCCTTTTAGGCTTCACATAGGTAGTTAAATGTCAGAATATAAGGAGAGAAGGGAGTGCAATTTGTCTTTTTTAGGAAAAATTGTAATGTTAAAAGAACTGAATTGGTGACGGTGTCTTTAATTGAGGCAGTATTAATTTTATGTTCTAGTTTTGCTATTTGTGTGGTATGTCCTCCTGGTAGTACATGATTTATCAATTTTGAAGGACTTTATTTCCAACTTCCTTATCTTTCAGCTAGACCGGTCCAGACAAGTGGGTTATGCTCCCTTGCTAGCAGGTGGAGGGAGACTTGAGCAACTTTCAGTGATGTCATCACTTGGTATATCCTCTGGTACAGCACTGAGAGAAGCCAATTCTCCAGGACCAAGCAGGAAGTCAGTCCTCACATATGGGTGATGTTGGCGCCGATGGAGCCCTCGCGGAGCAATTTCCCCAGCTTTCAAAGAAAGCCTTTGGGAATTGCAGCGCGCATGTGCGGTCCCCTTCCCGCCCAAGGGTGCCATCTTGCTCAGTCTTCTTTTTTCCGTGGAGCCCTACAGACGCTGTTTGTGATCGCCGCTGAAAAAGTTGATTTTCTTTCTTATTTTTTATTCTTTCTCGGTTCGACGCCGGATACTTTTCCCACCCGGACCCGGTATCGGGTCCGTTTCTTTATTTTTCGATTTTTTGTCCTTCGTGACAAGCGTTCGCGCCATTTTTCATTTTTCACTGGCAGCCCTGTCTTTTGACCTCGCAGGGGCCCTTTTTCCCTCGATGGCTGCCAGCGGGTTTAAGAAGTGTGATCGCTGTAAGAAACTTATGTCTCTTACCGACACACGCGACTGCTGCCTCCGCTGCCTCGGACCCGATCATGACCCGATGATCTGTGGTCCGTGTGGCAAGATGTCCTCAAAAGCGTTGAGGAGTCGGCAGCATCAAAGGGAACGAATCTTCTCTGACTCCGCGTCCGGCCGGGCCCGGACCTCGTCAGAGGCTTCGACGTCCCGGTACTCCGGTCCTGAGCATCGTCGGAGTTCCTCTGAGCCGGGGGTCTCCTACCCGGGAACATCATCGGAAGAAAAAACCCACGAGGGCGGCATCGGTGGACGCTCCTGGTTCCTCGAGGGCCAGGTCGCATAGCCCCGATAACCGTCCCGGGTCCTTGGAGTCGGAGAGGCCTTCGAAACATCCTCATCTTGAAATGGAGTCGCCTGGACACGTGAGTACTGTAGTCCTCGTGGACTCACCTCCGAAGGAGCCGACGTCGGGCCCGACGCCGTCGGGGCCCGAGTCGGGGGCTGCTGGGTCTCCTGCGCTTGGACTCAGGTTGACGGCCTTGGAGAGCAGTTTGGCTGACTTCATGGACCAGCAGCGGGCATTGATCGCTGGCCTCGCCAATGCATCTGCCCCGGCCACCGGGACGTCAACGTCCAAGTCGACCCCGGAGACCGAGCCGATCCTCGAGTCCCTGCGAGCTCGAGTCGATCCTCGGTCGCGGTCTCCCTCGGCCTCCCGTTCGGGACCGAGGTCGTCGACGCCAACACCCTCGGCGTCGGGGCGGAGAGCATCGGTGCCCGCCCGACCGGAGCCGCTCGATTCCTCCTCCGAGGAGCCCGACTGGGAAACGGAGGACGAAGAGTCACCTGGTACTTTTCGGACTCGGTGTGTCCCATCGGACTCGCCAGAGTCCAAACCTCGGAGACGGTCCCCCTCGGAGGACACCCGGTTCTCGGACTTCATGCGGGATATGGCCAAGGCCCTGGCATTCCCCGCGGATCCCGAGGAGGAGCTTCGAGCCGAAGAGCTCGATGCCCTCCAGTATGACTCTCCCCCGAAGGAGGCCTTTACTGTACCAGTTCCTCCGATGCTGGAACGACTTCTCTTCCGCATGTGGGAGAGCCCGGCGTCGGCACTGGTGTTAAGCAAGCGGGTCGATTCCATTTATCGAGTCCGCAAGAGCCCCGGGTTCCAAAAGGCACAACTACCGCACCATTCCATGGTGGTGGAATCGGCCATGCATCGACTCAAGAGTCAGAAGATGCACTCCTTGGTGCCTCCCGGCCGGGAGGCCCGGAGCCTGGATGCCCTCGGTAGAAAGTGCTTCCAGGGCTCTATGCTTGCTTGTCGAGTCCAGTCCTACCAGCTCTACATGGGCATGTATCTCCGAAACCTGGCAAAGGAAATTGCCGGGTTCTCTGCTGGTCTCTCCGAGGAACCTTTGCAGAGGTTCCAGGCCTTGTCCACTGGTATTTGGGAGTACTCGAAGTTTATCTCTCGAGCAGCCTACGATGGCTTCGAAGCATCAGCTCGGGTAGCCAGAGCCGGCATCGGTTCCCGCCGACAGGCTTGGCTTCAGTCATCCGACCTCGAGCCATGGGTACAGGACATGTTGGTCGATGTCCCCTGCAGAGGTGAAAACCTCTTTGGCAAGCCCATGGCTGAAAAGGCTGCACAGATAGAGACCGAGACTCTGACCAGGACTCGGCTGTCCAGAAAAACCTCTGCCCCTTCTCAGAAGAAGAAGGGCTCAGGGAAAAAGCCCTTTTACCCGAGGAAGGCGGCTGCCTATAAACACTACCCTCATTATCAGGCCTCAGCAGCTCCCCAACAGGGTCAGCAGGCCAAGGGACGGGGTAATGGGTCCCGTAGGCAGCAGGCCCCCAAGCCCACAACACCGGCCCCTGCTCAGCACTTCCCCTCCGCTGGTTTCTCTCAGCACAGGAGGCCGGCTGGTCCACTTTGCCCACAGGTGGTCAGCCATCACATCAGATACCTGGGTGCTTCATATAGTTCAAAAAGGCTATCTTCTACACTTTCACCAGGTACCTCCCTCCTACTTTCCAGGGGAGCCTCCAAGACTCCCTCTGCACAGGGACTTACTCCTTCAGGAGTTAGCAAGTCTTCTTCAGGAACAGGCTGTGGAACCGGTGCCCCATAACCTGAGAGATCACGGCTTTTATTCCAGGTACTTTCTGATACCAAAAAGAACAGGAGGCCTCAGACCCATCCTGGACTTGCGAAACCTCAACAAGTTCCTGGCGAGGGAAAAGTTCAAGATGCTTACCCTTGGAATCCTGCTGCCATACCTCCAGCAGGGAGACTGGCTATGCTCCTTAGATCTCAAGGATGCCTATACTCACATCCTTATTCATCCAGACCACAGACAATATCTCCAATTTGTTGTGGGAGGAAATCATTACCAGTACAGAGTCCTGCCCTTTGGCCTATCCTCCGCCCCCAGGGTGTTCACCAAATGCCTAGCAGTGGTGGCGGCCTATCTCAGACTTCAAGGCCTTTTTGTGTTTCCATACCAGGACGACTGGCTCATCAGGGCCCCGTCTTCCCAAGAGACCACTCAGGCCACTCATCGCACTGTGTCTCTGCTCCAGCACTTGGGCTTTGTCATAAACTTCGCAAAGTCCACTTTGCTCCCCTCTCAAGATCTCGAATTCATCGGCGCACGGTTAAGCACACTTCAGGCGCGGGCCTTCCTGCCTCTAGACAGAGCACACAGGCTCATGGATCTTGCAGGCCACTTTCACAGCAATTCCCTGGTCTCTGCCAGGCAATTTCTGAGACTGCTTGGCCATATGGCTTCCACGGTCCATGTGACCCCCAATGCCCGCCTGAACATGTGACCTGCTCAGTGGTGCCTTCGCACTCAATGGCATCAGGCCACGGGGAGCCTGACGGACTCAGTACAGGTCTCCGACCTGCTGGTCTCTTCTCTGCGGTGGTGGCTTCATCTGCCAAACCTGCTACTGGGAGTGGATTTTCAATCTCCTCCGCCTTCTCAGGTGCTAACAACTGATGCTTCTCTCCTGGGTTGGGGAGCACATTGCCAAGGGACATGTACTCAAGGCCTCTGGACTCCTTGGGAGTCTGCGCAGCAGATAAACTTCCTGGAGCTCAGAGCCATCCGCCTAGCTCTGAGAACCTTCTCCCACCTCACTTCTCACCAGTCTGTACTGGTCCAGACGGACAATCAAGTTACAATGTTCTACGTGAACAAACAAGGAGGCACAGGCTCCTTCCTTCTCTGGCAGGAGGCACGAAGACTGTGCTCTTGGGCCGTCAACCACGGCATCCTCCTCAAAGCGGTCTATCTCCCAGGTCAGGAAAATTACCTGGCAGACAAGCTAAGCAGGATCCTCCAACCACACGAGTGGAGATTGGAACCATTAGTGGTTCAGCGGATCTTTCTCAGGTGGGAACTCCCCACCATGGATCTGTTTGCCAGTCCTCTGAACCGGCAACTTCCCAGATTCTGCTCTCGACAGCCGCACCCTCTCCGAGTAGCGGCGGATGCTTTTCTGATTCCATGGTCCACAGGCCTCTTGTATGCCTTTCCTCCCATGCCGCTGGTGTCTCGGACACTCTTCAAGGTTCTCAGGGACAAAGCCTCGCTGATCCTAGTGGCTCCCCGATGGCCGAGACAACCTTGGTTTCCGCTTCTAATGCAGCTGGCGGTGGACACTCCTCTTCCTCTGGGGTTTCAGCCCGATCTCCTGACACAGGATCACGGGTCTCTCCTACACCCCAACCTCCGGTCCCTTCATCTGATGGCCTGGCTGCTGAAAGGGTAGTCCTTGCTCCCCTCCAGCTGCCTCGGGAGGTGGAAGAGGTTGTCTTGGCCTCGAGAAGGCCTTCCACCCGGAAGTCCTACGCTCTTAAGTGGCGTCGGTTCTCCGTTTGGTGTGCTCACCAGTCTGAGAATCCCTTCTCCTGCTTGGTGGCATTGGTCTTGCAATACTTGCTTTACGTCTCTAATCTGGGCCTTAAGTCCAACTCTGTCAGAGTCCACCTCAGTGCTCTCTCTGCACATCACGCACTGGTAGATGGCAGGCCTCTTTCCAACCACCCTTTGGTGGCTCATTTTCTCCGAGGCCGCCTCCTCCTTAAGCCTCCTTTGCGCCCACCAACCCCTGAATGGGATCTGAATGTGGTCTTGCAGTGGATTACCTGTCCGCCCTTTGAACCTATGGCTACCTGCCCTCTTCGTTTTCTTTCCTGGAAAACCTTGTTCTTGGTAGCCCTTACCTCTGCTAGGTGCGTTAGTGAACTGCAGGCCCTAGTGTCTGATCCTCCTTACACTAGGTTCTACAGGAATAGGGTAGTCTTACGGACTCACCCTAAGTTTCTTCCAAAGGTGGTTTCTCCTTTTCATCTCAACCAGGAGGTGGTTCTTCCGACCTTCTTTCCCAGGCCGCACGTTAGTCGGGCTGAGATGGTCCTGCATACCCTGTACTGTAGGAGGGCCTTGTCCTTCTACCTTGACCGTATGCGAGAGCATCGAAGGGCTGTTCAGCTCTTTGTTTCTTTTGACCCCAATAAATTGGGGCTACCTGTCTCCAAGCGTACTTTGTCCATTTGGGTAGCTGACTGTATCGCCTGGGCTTATGGGGCAGCCGGCCTCTCGTTGGAGGGTCGAGTCACGGCTCATCGTGTTAGGGCGAAGGCTGCGTCAGTGGTTCATCTCCGCTCTGTTCCGTTGGCAGACATCTGCCGGGCCGCTACTTGGTCTTCAAGCCAGACTTTTGCGGCCCATTACTGCCTGGAGAGGGAGTCCCGCAGGGACAGTGCTTTCGGTCAGGCAGTCCTCCATAATCTCTTTGAGGTTTAGGCAACTCCTACCCTCCGGCCCTGGTGTTGGGCTACCGGTCGGGAGCGTTTTCAGAGAAGATTCCTTCCATCTGTGCTGCTGAGCTAGAGGGAGCTCATTTTTGTGCTTGAGGTCTCCGGTAGCCTTAAGCTTCGGAGTCCCATATGTGAGGACTGACTTCCTGCTTGGTCCTGGAGAAAGAGTGGTTACTCACCTGTAACAGGTGTTCTCCAGGAGCAGCAGGAATCAGTCCTCACAACCCTCCCTCCTCCCCTTGGAGTTGCCGTCATATCATTTCGTTTTTGCTAATTTTTTGCTGTCTTTTAGCTATGTCATCAGACTGAGCAAGATGGCACCCTTGGGCGGGAAGGGGACCGCGCATGCACGCTGCAATTCCCAAAGGCTTTCTTTGAAAGCTGGGGAAATTGCTCCGCGAGGGCTCCGTCGGCGCCGACGTCACCCATATGTGAGGACTGATTCCTGCTGCTCCTGGAGAACACCTGTTACAGGTGAGTAACCACTCTTTATTGCCTTGAACTTTGGAATGATACTTCAGTGAAATCGCTGGACAGTATTTGCTCTCTTGAGAGCTGAAGATTAAAGGGAAAATGGCTAATCCCTGGAGTTTTAAAGGAGCAATCCTGAAGAAAAAAAGAATATCACGAGCACTTTTTCATATAATTTGAAAATGTCTGAATATAACTAGGTTTTGGAATTAGTCAGACATGATGACTATCAGTCTGAACTTAACAGCAATTGATCAGCCCAAAATTTTATTTGAGACTGTCAGTTTCTTAACCCAAAAAATCAAGATAATCATAGAATGCAGTGTTTCAAGCCTGAAGAGTTTGCAGAACATTTTAGTCTGAAAGGTTAAGATATAGTACAGGTTTATGGACATACTTCTTTTCCAGAAGTTATAAAGCTTGAGGCTGTTGACCATAATTGGCAAATGTATGTTTTGGTTTCTCAAAGAGAAATATATTCAGCACTGAAGTCTTTTAATCCCTCATGTGCTATTAATATTGTTCTCCATTGATATTTTTGACAAATGGGTCTGATGGTTGCTCCATATATTACGTTTTTTTAGTTAGTCATTAAAGACTTCCATTGGTTTGGCCATTATTTTTTCAATAATCTCTCAGCCCCTCAAAATTGGGTAATTATAGACAGATTCCTTCATTTCCATTAGCTCTAACTCAACTTCCTTATTATCCTGCTAGACCAGACCAGAAGAGTGGGTTATGCTCCCAAACCAGCAGATGGAAGCAGGTAACTTCATGCTTTAGTGATGTCATCACCAGTATAACTAGTGATGCAGCCCTGGAAGTTGATAGTATTTCTTTGTCTCCAGCAGATAGTGCAGTGGATTGGTGCAACAGCAAGCTACTTTTGATGGACCTGACTCCCTAGGGCAGTGATGGCTAACCTTTTTGAGCCCGAGTGCCCAAACTGCCGCACAAAACCAAAGAATTTCCTCAAAGTGCCAGCACGTCAATTTGCATAAATATTTGCATAATGCTAACATACACTAACTTTTAGTAAACATGTCTCTTAATGATTGTATGGATAAAGACAGACTAAAAGATTTCTACATTACTATAATCCAGTGCCAACCGCCAGGCACATTAGGAACTACTACAAACACTGCCCATTTAGAACCAATAGCAAACCCGCCGTATCCTAACAGCACTACCAGGACTCACAAAGCACCACACCATACCTATCAAAAGGCAACACTGCAAATATTAAACCAATACATTTCAGACAATAACAATACATGACCTACTGGGGAAAGAGAACAAGTGGCAATGTCAAAAAGGAATTACATAAACAGAATACCTCAGCTCAGTTACACAGTTGCAATTGCTCCAGCCACTTTCTTCTGGTTTCTTCATGTTTTCTGCTAACTCTCCATCATCTGCTGTCCATTTGTCCTTTCTTCTCTCTTCTAGTTTTTTTTTCCATTCTCTCTCTCTACATCCGCTTTAACATACTAATCTTTCTCCTTTTGCTCTTTCCTCATTCCTATTTCATCCACTCAAATTTTACCCCTCCATCCTCAATCCCCACTTACTCTCCCAATACCCGGCCAATTGTAGATTTTTTATCCCTCCCACACAAAATATTTTTCCCCTCTCCATTTTACTCTCCCATCCCCATCCCATTCTAATCCTCCCCCAACATCAGCTCCCTTCTAGTTCCAGCCTCACACAGCATCCATTCCCTTCTAGTCCCTGCATCAGCCCATTTCCAGTCCTAGCAACCCCCCAACCCAATACCAGTCCTAGCCCCCCCCCATCAACCCACTTCCAGTCCTAAACCCCCATCACCCCATTTTCAGTTTAAGCCCCCCCTATAACCCATTACCAGTCCTAACCCCCATCACCCCATTTCCAGACAGCCCCCATCAGCCCACAGCCCATTAGCAGTCCTACCCCCCCAGCCCATTAGCAGTCCTAACCCCCCCTCCCTGCCCATTAGCAGTCCTAACCCCCCCCTCCCTGCCCATTAGCAATCCTACCCCCCCTCCCTCCCTGCCCATTAGCAGTCCTAACCCCCCCCCTAGCCCATTAGCAGTCCTAACCCCCCCCCCCCCTCTGGCAAATTTTTTTAAAAAAAAGCAGGCTCTGGCTGCTGCCGCGGCAGATTGCAATGTCCCGCGGGGCCCCCTCCGCCCGCTAAGCCCCTCTGCAAGGGCTTTCAGATTCGCGAGGGAGAGCATCTCCCTCACGTCTCTGTTAAGCCCGCAGGGGCTAATGGGAAATTTCCCATCAGTCCCTCGCGTCTAAAGGGGCTGATGGGAAATTTCCCATTAGCCCCTGCGGGCTTAACAGAGACGCGAGGGAGAGCATCTCCCTCGCGAATCTGAAAGCTCTTGCAGAGGGGCTTAGCGGGCGGAGGGGGCCCCGCGGGACGCTGCATTCTGCCCTTGCCGCGTCCGCGGCAGCAGTCAGAGCCAGCTTTTTCTTTTTTTGCGGACCTTCCCGCGTGCCAGCTGCAAGGCCTTCGCGTGCCACAGCTGGCACGCGTGCCATAGGTTCGCCATCGCTGCCCTAGGGCATAGTCTATGGCCTGTAGCCTGGTAGTAGGGTTCCTGGCCCAGGAGGAGCTCTCCAGGATTGGATTGTAGACTTTTACCTGATCATGTGTATCAACTTATTAATTTATCGCTCCAAAAAATAAAAATAAAAATTAAATACCCTTCAATGCTTAATAAACCTTTCTCTATTACTTGTTCATAAGATATATGGCTAGGTCTCAGACTTCCCGGCACTGAAAAGCTTACTGCCAATGAACTTTTTCTTAGCAGAGCCGTGCCAACTAGCATCAATGACCTGCCAAAATCATGCAATGAACAAAGTATGTAAAAATCTATGTGTATAAGATATCACCAAAAATTAATAGAAATATATCCAAACTTCTTTCCATGTAAGGGTGAATCTTTGCACATTCCAATGGATTAAAAGGACTTATCTTAAATGGTTAGAGTCCAAAAGATTTCCCAACGCTGTCTGTTTAGTGCTCCAACGCGTTTCTCCATTACAGGATTCTTCAGGGGAATTTCCTTTGCATGTATCACATCTCCAACATCCCCATGAAAACCAGGTTAAATTTTAAGAGAAAAGCTCCTGTTTCCCATGGCACTCATCGAATGTTGACAGGCCCAGAATAACTCTAACCTGATCATGCCAAGCTCTCAGGAATCAGTCTTTGGGCATTTCCCTGGCTGAGCAGCAGGAGAGTTCTCAGGGATTGATCTACAGACTTTTAGTCTGAGCAGAAGGATATTCTCTCAGGCAGCCCCAGCCTTGATCTACATGCCTTCTCTTGGTACAGCGTCTACTGGTGGTGTTCCCATGGGATCACTGCAGAAAGGGAGTGAGTACAATCAAGGGGCCAGGGATTCCTCCGCCCTTATCCCCTCTCCCATCTGTGTCTCCCCTTGTTTTCTCAGTTATTGCTATCTTTTCTGGGTTTTGCTGCTTGAGGTAAAGTTCATTGGTGAAAAAATATGCAGGCACTCCAAAGGGAGGATGCGGTCTGTAGATTCCTTCATTTCCAATCATTGCTAAAATTACTGAGAGTAGCTCTAACTCAACTTCCTTATGGCTGGGAAAAATCGTATCACTAAAGCTGTTGCCCCCGTTACAGCTTCTGCCTCTGTCCAGACAGAGGTCCCAGTGCCAGTTGAAGGATCGGTTCCATGTGCAGGATGCCTGCAGGCTGAAGCTCTGAGGAAACAAGTGGAGGAACTCAGAGAGGAGGTGGCAAGGCTGAGGAGCATTCAAGACAGTGAGAAGTACATTGATGAGATGCTTCTTGCAGCAACCAAGCTCTCCAGCAGAGGAGAAGATGGGTGCCAACAGAATGATGAAGGTTGGACACATGTCACCAGGGCCTGCAGAATCATCAATCCAACTTCTCCAGCCCTTGAACTGGAGAACCATTATGAAGCCCTGGAAGTGGAGGAGGTGAAAGCATCCCTGGAAAGGGAAGAACCAGAGCTCAAGTACCCCAAAGTTGCAGAATCAGTGACCACAAGGAAGCAAAGGGTAGTGGTGGTTGGTGACTCTCTTCTGAGGGGTACTGAGGCGTCCATCTGCCGGCCAGACTTGATGTCCAGAGAGGTATGCTGTCTGCCTGGTGCCAAAATCCAAGATGTTACGGAGAGTTTGCCGAGACTCATCAAGCCCACTGACTATTACCTAATGTTGCTAATCCATGTTGGAACAAATGATACTGCCAGGTATCCCTCTGAGCCTATCAAAAGTGACTTCATGGCTCTGGGACAGAGGGTGAAGCAGGTGCACAAGTGGTGTTCTCTTCAATCCTCCCTATTGAGGGTAAAGGGTAAAGGCCAAGGCAGAGATGCTCACATCCTGGAGATGAATACATGGCTGTGTAGATGGTGTCATCGAGAGCGTTTTGGTTTCCTAGACCATGGGATGCAGTTCCAAGGGATGCAGAGCAGAGATGGCATCCATCTGTCCAAGAAAGGTCAACACGTCGTCAGTAGTAGACTGGCTAATCTACTGAAGAGGACTTTAAACTAGATTCGTTGAGGATGGATGAAGAAAGCCCCCAGGTAAGTGATACATTAAATACCTTTATGGAAATGGGTAACAGGGGTAACATATGGAAAGCAGTGTGTATAAATGCTTGTAGCATGGGAAATAAGATCCCTGATGTTGAAGCTTTGGTGGGAGTGGCCGACTTGGATTTAGTGGCAGTTACAGAAACATGGTTCACAGAAAACCATGACTGGGATGTAACTATACCTGGCTATACTTTATTCAGAAAGGACAGGGTAGGAAGAAGGGGAGGAAGAGTGGCACTATATGTAAAAAAAAATACTATTAAAGCTTTGGAATTACAGAGCTTAAAAGGAAGAGAGGAGGCATTGTGGGTTAAACTAGAAAGAGGGAAAGAGAAATCTATTTGCATTGGCGTGATATACAGACCTCCCTCACAAGAGGAAGAGGTGGACAGAGAGTTAATTGAAGACATACGCAGCATTGCTAGGAAAGGGGAAGTGCTAGGATAGAGGATTTCAATATGCCAGATGTTGACTGGCACATTCCTGCTGCAGTATCATCGTAGAAGTTAAGAGATCCTAGATTCTCTACAGGGAGAACTATTCAGGCAATTGTTAACAGACCCCACACATGAAGGGGCCATACTGGACTTGGTGCTTACCAATGGTGAAAGTGTTTCTGATGATCTCCAGGAACAAGCAGGAATGAGTCTTCACATATGGGTACGTCGGTACCGACGGAGCCTGCGCGGGAACGCTCCCCAGCTTCCCAAAAAAGGAAAGCTTTTGGGAGCATCCCACAGCGCCTGTGCGCTGCCTTCCCGCCTTTCCTAACCAACTCTCCTCAGTTCTTCTTTGCCGCGGAGCCAGCAGGTCGAGCCCTGTCAACGCTGAAGAAGTTCTTTATTTTATTTTATTTCTTTGGTCGCGTGTCTGCCTTCCCCGACTCCGGACCGGTACCGCCGGTCTTTTCTTTCTTTCTTTAAAAAAAATCGATATTTTTTCCTCACTTGGTGTAATTTTCTTCTTAAGGCCTCAGGGCCCACAAGAAAATTTCCCTCATGGAAAAACTAACCTCCGGGTTCAAAAAATGTAGCGGTACCATTTCTGTTACAGATACCCATGAATGGTGTCTTAAATGTTTGGGTCCTGAACACTCCATTCCGGATTGTCCATCCTGCTCCCTAATGTCTAAACGGGGGTTACAGAACCGAGCATCTAAGCTCCATGTGCTGTTTCCCGCTGAGGCACCGGCAGTAGCATCGACATCTTCCAGGTCGTCTTCTCCTGAAGGATCTCAGGTAACCAAACATAAACCTAGCAGGTCCTCGAAGGGTAGATCTCCCTCTAAGCATCGAGATGCCTCCGGGCTTGCCCTCGAGGATCCTGCACCAGCCAAACAACCCCGGCGGGAAACTCCGGCTTCCAAAGCTCCTCCTATGGGGTTACAGGTTGACATCGATGGCACGGCCTCGACCTGTTAGAATGCTCTGGGGTACCGGCACAATCTACCGGTACCGACCTCCAGGCATTCATGGCGTCGATGGATCAGAATGTTCTGTCCATGCAGCAGGCTATTTCAGCCTTCATTCAAGCTGTGACGCCGGCGGTACCGCAACGAGCTCCGTTGTCGGTATCTGCTCCGGTACCGGCACCAGCGCCGATGCCGGTACCGACTGCATCGACATCGACCAGGATACCGACTGTTGCGGTTCCTTGTCCAGGGCTACTTCTCGGTACCAATCCGGTACCGGGGACACCCGATGTCGATACTGCTCGATATGCGTATCGAGCGTTAGAAGAGCACCTTGACAGGCGATACTTCGATTCCTCTGATGATTCTGATACATCAGATGAGTCTCCTGAAGTATCCATAGCCCTTCCTGAGGAGACTTCTTCTCCAAAAAGAAGAATGTCTCCTCCAGAGGACTTGTCCTTTCAAGACTTCATAAGAGAAGTAGCTAAAGGACTCTCTATTTCAGTAACCTCTGAATCAGAGCCTAGAGCAAAAAAATTAGGTATTTTAGGATACTCTAGGGCTCCTAAAGAGGCAGTCACCTTACCAATTCATGAGATTCTTCATGAACACATGATTGATTTATGGGAGACTCCTCTCACTCTCTCTCCTCATTCTCGCAGGTTGGACACTATGTATCGTGTACCTCCTTGTCCTGGGTTCCAGAAAACTCAGCTTCCTCACCATTCCATTGTGGTGCAGTCAGCTATGAAGAGGATAAAGAGTACAAAGAGACACTCTTCTGCTCCTCCAGGAAGAGAATGCAGGACCTTGGATGCTTTTGGTAGGAAAATCTTCCAGGCCAGTATGCTTATTGCCAGAATCAACTCATATAGCCTTTATATGGGTATGTTTCTGAAAAGTGGCAGAAAAGCTGCACACTTACCTCCCTTTTATTCCAGAAGATAAAAGGGAAGAATTCCGCATGTGGCTTAAGCATACTCAGGACATCTCTAAGTTTTCAAACAGGGCGGCCTTTGACTCCTTTGAAGGTGCCAGTAGAGCCTCAGGCATTGCCATAGCTGCTCGCAGAATTGCTTGGCTCCAGGCTTCTGATTTAGAACCCTGGGTTCAAGATGGCTTAGGAAATCTGCCCTGTACAGGTGAAAATCTGTTTGGCAAAGAGTGGCAAATTAAAGCCACTCAAATGGATGCAGAGAATTCTGCTCTGGATAGACTTTCAAGGTCTACCTCCATTCCTGCCAAGAAAAAGACTTTTAAAAAGTCTTTTTTCAAAAAGGGCAGGTTTCCTTCCACTTCTGGCCAACAATCTTCTACAGGTCGCTTTACCGCTAAGCGTCAGCAACCTAAGCAGGCCTGGCCTAAGTCTACAGGGGCTGCTGTAACCCAGCAGTCCTAACCCCCTCAGGGTTTTTGACTTGATGCTAGAGAACGTAGCCTTTCTGGCTTTAACACAGCCAGAACCTCTCACCATTCCAGGAAGGTTAGCTCATTTTGCTCCCAGATGGGGAGCAAATCACATCAGAGCAGTGGACCCTCTCCATCATAAGAGAGGGCTACAAACTTCATTTCTCAGACCTTCCTCCCCACACCATGGTGAGACACTTCAATTCTCCCACATCTCTTCTCGACCTTTTAGGTCAGGAGATAACTACCTTTCTTGCCCAAAGGGCAATAGAAGAAGTTCCTCTTCTTCAACAAGGGTCAGGGTTCTACTCCCCCTATTTTCTCATTCCAAAGAAGACAGGGGGATACAGACCCATTCTAGATCTCAGAGAATTGAACAGATTTCTATGCAAGGAGAAGTTCAAGATGCTTTCTCTGGGCACTCTCCTTCCATACCTTCAAAGTCAGGATTGGCTTTGTTCTCTAGATCTCAAGGATGCGTACACACATGTTCTCATCCATCCATCTCACAGAAAATTCCTACGTTTTCTTTTCCAGGGAAAACATTACCAATACAGAGTCCTTCCTTTTGGTCTGGCCTCTGCTCCGAGAGTGTTCACCAAATGCATGGCAATAGTTGCTGCATTTCTACTCACTCTGGGAATATTTGTCTTCCCATACCTGGACGACTGGCTCATCCGAGCTCCATCTCAATCAGAGGCCCAGATTTCCCTGGACCGCACAAGGCGCATTCTGCAGTATCTGGGACTGGTAGTAAACCTCCCAAAGTCCCAGCTCATCCCTACTCAGTCCCTGGAATTCATAGGGGCCTGGTTGGTTACCACCACTGCAAGGGCCTACCTTCCTCAGGCCTGTTGCCAACGTCTAGTGCAGCTAGCCTCCCAGATTCAGTCAAGGAGCCACTTAACTGCCAGGGAGATGCTACAACTGCTAGGCCACATGGCTTCCACAGTACATGTGGTACCCTATGCTCGCCTACACATGAGAGCAGCTCAATGGACTTTGTCCACCCAGTGGACTCAAGCTTCAGGAGCTCTCTCAGACCAAATAGCAACCTCCAAACGTCTCTTTTGGTCTCTCCAATGGTGGATGTACACTCAAAATCTGTTGCTGGGGTCCCCCTTCCAACAGTTGTTGCCCCAAGCAACCCTCACAACAGATGCCTCTCAAACAGGTTGGGGAGCTCATCTACAAGACCTCTCCACCCAAGGCACTTGGTCCCCACAGGAGACCTCTCTTCATATCAACCACTTGGAGCTTCGAGCAGTGTTTCTAGCTCTCAAGGTCTTTCATACCCTCCTCAGCTACAAGACAGTCCTTATTCATACGGACAATCAGGTAGCCATGTTTTACATAAACAAGCAAGGAGGAACTGGCTCTCTGTCGCTTTGCAACAAAGCTCTAAGATTATGGGCCTTCGCCAGAGAGCATCAAATCCATCTCCTGGCAGTATATCTCCCAGGAATCCAAAACTCTTGGGCAGACAGACTCAGTCGAGTTCTGCTTCCACACGAATGGTCCCTGCACATGGATCAGGTACTCAGAATCTTTCAAGAATGGGGAACCCCAGACATAGACCTCTTTGCAAGTACGTGGAATGCCAAACTTCCCCGGTTCTGTTCCAGAATTCCGTGTCAGGGGGTTCAGGCCAAGGATGCCTTCCTCCTTCATTGGGGTCAGGGCTTCCTGTATGCCTTTCCACCCATTCCCTTGATTCCCAAGACTCTGTTCAAACTCCAGAGGGATCAAGGATCTATGATCCTCATAGCTCCACCCTGGCCACGCCAAGTGTGGTACCCTCTACTTCTGCATCTCTCCCAAGCCCCCTCCCTGGACTTGGGAGCTGCTCCAGACCTTCTGTCTCAGGAGGAAGGGACTTTGTGGCACCCAAACCCCAAGTCCCTTCACCTCAGAGCTTGGTTACTGAAGGCCTAGACCTTCAAGACTTGAATCTTTCTCAGCAGATGAAGGATATCCTCCATGCTTCCAGGAAACCTTCCACCAGGCGTTCCTATGCTTTTAAGTTTAAAAGATTTTCCATTTGGTGTGCTGAAAAGGGTCTTGACCCTCTAGCACTACCTTTAACTTCTTTGTTAGACTATCTCCTGCATCTTTCCAACGCAGGACTTAAAACAAATTCAGTAAGAGTCCATTTGAGTGCTATTGCAGCATCCCTTAAGCCCATCAATGGACAACCTATCTCCTCTCATCCTCTTATTTCAAGATTCATGAGAGGCCTAACTTTAACTAAACCTCCCATTAGGCCTCCTCCGGTGGCATGGGACTTAAATTTGGTTCTTGGTCAGCTTATGAAGCCACCTTTTGAACTCTTAGCCACTACCTCCTTGAAATTTCTTTCCTGGAAGGTTATTTTCCTCATTGCAGTCACTTCTGCTTGCCGCATCAGTGAACTGCAGGCCTTAGTGGCTAATCCGCCTTATACAAGGTTCCATCATGACAAGGTAGTCCTTAGGAGAAATCCACACTTTATGCCTAAAGTGGTCTCACCTTTTCATCTTAATCAGGAGGTATATCTACCTGTCTTTTTTTCCAGCTCCTCATGCATCCAGTGCAGAGAGGAATCTTCATACTCTGGATTGTAAAAGAGCTCTTGCTTTTTACTTACATAGGACACAGCAACATAGAAAGTCTTCCCAGCTTTTTTTGCTTTTGATCCTTCTCACTTAGGACTTCCAGTCTCTAAGAGAACACTGTCCAATTGGATTGCTCAGTGTATTTCTTTCGCCTACCAGAGTAAGAACCTTTCTCTGGAGAGCCATGTCATAGCTCATAATGTGAGGGCCATGGCCACCTCCTATGGCTCATCTAAATTCTGTGTCCATCGACCAGATCTGTCGAGCAGCCACCTGGGCCTCTGTTCATACCTTCACAGCCCATTACTGCTTGGACAAAGATTCCCGCCGGGATGCCTTGTTTGGTCAGGCTGTCCTCAGACACCTGTTCCATTCTTAAACAACTCCTGCCCTCCTTCCCTGGATGGATGCCTGAGATCCATAGGAGGACGCAGACCCCTTTCAGGGTCTCATATCCTTGGGGATCTCCCAGGCATCTTTGCTAGGGAGTCCCCATATTTGAAGACTCATTCCTGCTTGTTCCTGGAGATAGCACAGTTACTTACCTGTAACAGGTGATCTCTGGGAACAGCAGGAATAAGTCTTCACAACCCACCCACCTCCCCTAGGAGTTGTATCTCTTTTCTATCTTTCCTTTCCTCTCTCTCTATTGTCTCAGCTTTAAAATCGAACTGAGGAGAGTTGGTTAGGAAAGGCGGGAAGGCAGCACGCAGGCGCTGTGGGATGTTCCCAAAAGCTTTCCTTTTTTGGGAAGCTGGGGAGCGTTCCCGCGCAGGCTCCGTCGGTACCGACGTACCCATATGTGAAGACTTATTCCTGCTGTTCCCAGAGATCACCTGTTACAGGTAAGTAACTGTGCTTTATAGTGGGAGATCATTTTGCATCCAGTGATCACCAGATGGTGTGGTTCAGTATTAGGACTAGGGCTGTTAGAATCCATTCAAAGGTGAGAGTCTTAGACATTAGGAAGACTAACTTTGCCAAGATGGGCCAATACCTCAGGGAGTCATTAGCGGGATGGGAACAGCTGGGGGATGTAGAAAAACAGTGGGCAAGACTGAAAGGGGATATTTTAAGGGCAATGAACTTTTTGTTAAAATGGTAAATAAAGGTAAAAGAAAAGGAGACCGCTATGGCTTTCAAAAGAAGTAGCTGAAAAAGTGAAGAAAAAGAGGGAGGCCTTCATGAAATACAAGAGATCACAGAGAGAGGAAGACAGGCATCTGTATTTGAAAAAACTTAGAGAAGCTAGCAAAGTAGTCAGGAAAGCAAAGATTCAAAAAGAGGAGGAAATAGCCAGTGCAATAAAATGAGGGGGATAAGATATTTTTCAGATATGTTAGTGAGAAGAGGAAGGGCAAAAGTGGTATTGTCAGACTCAAGGGTGAAGGGGAGGAATATGTAGATGCTGATGAGGATAAAGCGGAATTGCATAACAAATATTTCTGTTCTGTGTTCACAGATGAAGAACCAGGAGCAGGACCTTAGAAAACACCCACAAACAGGAACAGAAGCGAGGGACATCTTGAACAATTTTCAGAAGACCGTGTTCGTGAGAAACTAGCTCAACTTAAAGTAGACAAAGCAATGGGACCAGACGGGATACATCCTAGAATACAGAGGGAACTTGTGAACGTTCTAGCAGCTCCACTGACTGACCTTTTCAATGCCTCGTTGGAGTCGGGAGTGGTGCCAAAGGACTGGAGAGAGGCTCATGTGGTGCCTTTACACAAAAGCGGAAGTAAGGATGTGGTGAAAACTACAGGCCGGTCAGTTTAACTTTGGTGGTGAGTAAATTATTGGAAACGCTGCTGAAAGAGAAAATAGTGAGGTTTCTGGAGTCCAGCGGATTACAGGATCCGAGGCAGCATGGATTCACCAGAGGCAGGTCTTATCAGACAAATCTGATTTATTTCTTTGACTGGGTAACCAGGGAGTTGGACCGAGGTAGAGCCCTAGATGTGGTGTATTTAGATTTCAGTAAAGCCTTTGACACTGTTCCTCACAGACGACTTTTATACAAACTGAGCCCCCTAGGGATGGACCCTAAATTTACTACTTGGGTTAGAAATTGGTTGGATGGGAGACGACAGAGAGTACAGGTAAATAGAGCTCACTCTGAGGAGAAGGATGTTACCAGTGGTGTGCCCCAGGGATCGGTCCTTGGTCCAATTCTTTTTAACATCTTTGTTAGTGATATAGCAGAAGGGCTGTCGGGTAACGTTTGCCTCTTTGCGGATGATACCAAAATTTGCAATAGAGTAGACACCCAGGAAGGTATAGATAACATGAGGAGGGATCTAGCTAAGCTTGAAGAATGATCTAGAATTTGGCAGTTGGGATTTAATGTTAAAAAATGTAAGGTCATGCATTTGGACTGCAGCAATCCAAGGGAACAATATAGTATAGAGGGTGAAGTACTTTTGTCCACTAAAGAAGAGCGGGACCTAGGCGTGGTTGTGTCTGATGATCTTAAAGTAGCTAAACAGGTAGAAAAGGCGACGGGAAAAGCTAGAAGGATGCTTGGGTGTATACGGAGAGGAATGGCTAGCAGAAAAAAGGAGGTGATAATGCCTCTGTATAAGTCTTTGGTGCGACCTCATTTGGAGTATAGTGTGCAATTCTGTAGACCGTACCTTCAAAAGGATGTGAAGAGGATGGAGGCGGTGCAGAGGGTGGCTGCTAAAATGGTTAGTGGTTTTCATTATAAAGCATATGAGAACAGACTTAAGGATCTTAATATGTACACATTAGAGGAAAGGCGGGATAGAGGTGATATGATTGAGATGTTAAAAAAAAAAAAAAAATAAATAAATAAATACCTCCGTGGCATAAATGTTCAGGGGGAGAGCCTCTTTCAATTGAAAGCAAATTCTGCTACGAGGGGACATGGGATGGGGGTGAAGGGGGGTAGATTCAGGAGTGATATGCAGAAATATTTCTTTACAGAAAAAGTGGTGGATCCGTGGAATAGTCTCCCAGTGGAGGTGGTGGAGATGAGGACAGTAACTGAATTCAAAAAAGCATGGGAGAAACACAGAGGATCTCTTAAGGTAAAAAGGGGACTGTTTTAGTTGTTGATATGGAAGGACAGACTAGATAAGGCCATGTGGTCTTTTTCTGTCGTCATATTTCTATGTTTCTATGTGTGCCTGAAGGAAACTTGAAGCGGAGTATATACCTGCATGATTGAGATAGAGGCAACAGGTTAGTTCAGCACAGTGTTTACATCCCAGTTATGGTTTTCTGTTAACCATGTTTCTGTAACTGCCACTAAATCCAAGTCAGCCTCTTCCATTAAATCTTCAACATCTGGGATCTTATTTCCCATGCTACAGGCATTTATACACACCACTTTACATATGTTGCCCCTTTTACCCATTTCCATTAAGGTATTTAATGTTTCACTTTCCTGGGGGCTTCCTTCACCCATCCCCAATGAATCTAGTTGAAAGACCTCTTCAGTAGATTAGCCAGTCTGCTACTGAAAACACGTTAACCTTTCTTGGACAGATGGACTCCATCTCTGCTCTGCAACCCTTGGAACAGCATCCCATGGTCCAGGAGCGCATGGTTCGGAAGAATGTATCCTTGAAGGATACTACAAAAAGCAGAGAGGTTCCAAAAAAGAGTAGTAAAGTAGCCCAAATGCCCTCGAGTATGGAGCAGACAGAGCTTAAAGATCCCAAATTACCCATGTCTACCAATAGCCAAATTAATATGAATAAAATACAGTCTCTAAAATGCTTGTATGCAAATGCTAGAAGTCTAAAAAACAAGATGGGAGAGTTAGAATATATAGCACTAAACGACAGGTTAGATATGATTGGAATATCAGAGACATGGTAGAATGACAACCAGTGGGACACTGTGATACCTGGGTACAAACTATATCGTAATGATAGAGCTGATCAAATTGGTGGAGGGGTTGCGCTCTATGTTAGAGAGGGCATTGAGTCAGAAAGGATTAAAGTTTTGCAAGAAACAAAATTTGCTGTAGAATCTCTATGGATTGAAATTCCATGTAAAAAAGGGGAAGGCGATGGCAGTGGGGGTGTACTATCGTCCGCCTGGCCAGAATGAACAAATGGATGATGAAATGCGCAAAGAAATCAAGGAAGCTAGCAAAAGTTACAATGCAGTAATAATAATGGGTGATTTCAATTACCCCGGCATCGACTGGGTCAGTGTCCCAGCAGGACATGCTAGGGAGATAAAGTTCCTAGATGAAATAAATGACTGCTTCTTGGAGCAGCTGGTTCATGAACCGACCAGAGGGGAAGCCATATTAGACCTAGTCCTTAGTGGAACACCAGATCTAGTGCAAGAGATAAGGGTGTTGGGGCCACTTGGCAATAGTGATCATAGCATGATCGCCTTTGATTTAATTAGTGGAGGAGGGATAGTAAGGAAATCCACAGTACTACCCTTTAACTTTCGAAAGGGAGACTATGATAAAATGAGGAAAACAGTTAAGAAAAAACTAAAAGGAACAGTTGCAAAGGTTAAAGACGTACACCAAGCTTGGATGTTGTTGAAAAATACTATCTTGGAAGCCCAGACCAGCTGTATTCCACGCTTTAAGAAAAGTGGAAGGAAGTCCAAAAAACTGCCAGCATGGTTTAAAGGTGAGGTCAGAGAGGCTGTTGCCAAAAAAGGATCTTTTAGGAAATGGAAAAAAGAGCCAAATGACGAAACCTGGAAACAGCACAAGCACTGGCAAGTCAAATGCAAGGCATTGATAAGGCAGGCAAAGAGAGAATTTGAGAAGAAGCTTGCTGCGGAAGCAAAAACATGAAATAAAGATCTTTTCAAGTACATTCGTAGCAAAAAACCTGTGAGAGAGTCAGTTGGTCCATTAGATGATAAAGGGGTTAAAGGAGCACTAAGAGGCGACAAGGCGATAGTGGAGAGACTGAATGAATTCTTTGCTTCAGTCTTTACTGAGGAAGATGTAGGGATGTTACCCATGACTGAAGTGGTATTTAAAGGTGCGGAAGAATTGAAGGAAATATCGATACATCGGGAAGATGTTTTACAACTATTAGATAAACTGAAGAGTAGCAAATCACCTGGGCCGGATGGTATACATCCAAGGGTGTTGAAAGAACTGAAATATGAGATTGCAGACCTGCTATTAGTAATCTGTGAACACTCATAAAAATCATCTCTAATACCTGAAGATTGGAGGATCGCCAATGTAACACCAATTTTTAAAAAGGGTTCCAGGGGTGATCCGGGAAACTACAGACCGGTGAGCCTGACGTCAGTACCGGGAAAAATGGTAGAAACCATCATAAAGAATAAAATTACTCAGCATGTAGATAGTCACGACCTAATGGGAGACAGCCAACATGGCTTTAGACAAGGAAGATCTTGTCTTACTAATCTGTTATGTTTTGTTGAAGGAGTGAATAAACAGGTGGGCAAAGGTGAGTCGGTTGATATTGTGTATCTGGACTTTCAGAAAGCCTTTGACAAGGTCCCTCATCAGAGACTTTTGGTAAAACTAAAGAGTCATGGGATAGGAGGCAGTGTACTACTGTGGATCAGGAACTGGTTAAAAGATAGAAAGCAGAGGGTAGGGCTAAATGGCCAATTTTCCCAATGGAGAAAGGTGGTGTACCCCAGGGATCTGTGCTGGGTCCGCTGCTTTTTGACATATTCATAAATGACCTGGAAAGTGGAATAATGAGTGAGGTTATCAAATTTGCAGATGACACAAAACTATTTAAAGTTGTTAAAACCCAAGAGGATTGTGAAAAATTGCAAGAGGATCTTGATAAATTGGAAGACTGGGCATCAAAATGGCAGGTGAAATTAAATGTGGACAAGTGCAAGGTTATGCACCTAGGGAAGAACAACCCAAACTATGGTTACACGATGCAAGGTTCCACATTAGGAACCACCACCCAGGAAAATGTTTTAGGCGTCATTGTGGATACCATGTTAAAACCCTCGGCCCAGTGTGCAGCTGCAGCCAAGAGAGCAAATAGAATGCTCGGTATGATAAGGAAAGGAATGGAAAATAAAACAAAAGATATTATAATGCCTCTATATCGTTCCATGGTGAGACCGCACCTTGAATATTGTGTGCAATTCTGGTCGCCATATCTTAAAAAGGATATAGCAATTTTAGAAAAGGTTCAGAGAAGAGCCACCAAAATGGTAAAGGGGATGGAAGGCTACTCCTATGAAGAAAGGCTAAAAAGGTTAGGGCTCTTTAACCTGGAAAAGAGACGGCTGAGGGGAGATATGATAGAAGTCTATAAATTAATGAACGGAGTGGAACGGGTAAACGTAGATCGATTGTTTACGTTATCAGAATATAGAAAGACTAGGGGACATGCAATGAAGCTACAGGGTAAACTATTTAAGACTAATAAAAGAAAATATTTTTTCACTCAACGTGTAATCAAACTCTGGAATTTGTTATCGGAGGATGTAGTAAAGGCTGTTAGTGTAGCTGGGTTTAAAAAAGGTTTGGACAAGTTCCTGGAGGAAAGGTCCATAAACCATTATTAAGAAGTGACCGAAGATATCAATGCTTGACCCAGTACAAGCATTGTGGAACTTGTGTCTCTTGGGGAAACTGCTAGGTACATATGACCTAGATTGGCCACTGTTGGAAACAGAATACTGGGCTTGATGGACCTTGGTCTGACCCAGTATGGCATATCTTATGATCTTATGTTCTTATGTTTACTTTTGTCAAGAGGGACTGGCACATCAGTAAGAGCCAGCTCCCTTGGCCTGCGGCAAGAGTGTGTCTGTTTTCTTTGGAGGAGCCATCCTGGCTTAAACAGCTGCAAGTACGGTTTGGGCCACTGTGGAACTGGGAGTTTTCTCACCCTTGGTAGTTGTGGGGATGCCAGTATGAGCCGTGGCTATTTTCTTTTTATATGGGGCTCCAGCATGATAGAACAGGTTTGTTTTTATTTTTAGTTAGCAAGGCTGTGGGCCGTGTATTGCCATGTAGAGAAAGTCTTTTGATGGGCTATTTCAGCATGGGAACTCCTGCAGGCCTCCTGCTGGCAGTTTACTCCTACAGCCAAAGATTGCTGAAAGGGAGGGGTGGTGGTGGAGAGCTAGCTCTCCTTCTTTAGGGTTTTCTCTTTTTGTTAAGCAAGAGGGTTTGTGTGTCAGACTATCCTTTACTAGGAATGGTTCTCCCCCCTTCTACAGGGGAGATCTTGATGTTGTGGGGTTGCTACACCTTCTTTGCCACTGCCTCTCCTGTCTCCCCCTTCCCCCTCTGGATCTTGCTGTAGTGGGGCCCTGGAGGGGCTGACTTCACTTCTTGGGATGAAACTAATGTGCTGAGGATGTTTGGGGGATTTTGTCCTATTTTTCCCTGGTGATAGTTATCTCTAAATGGAAAAAAAAGGACCATAGTAGTTGGTATGGAAGGCCATGTGGTCTTTATCTGCTGTCATGTTTCTATATTTTGATGCTCCATGATGATGTTCAGATGGATGGTAGAGTGTGGGCCCCTATGGAGACAACTTGTAGTGGAACTGAGGGATCTAATTTGGATTGGGAAATAGCTTGTTGGTTGGAGCCAAGATAACCAAATGTCACCTGTTTCTGGGGAGCAGCATGCTGGCTACATTTTCTTGAGCTTCTGGAGTTTGTCCAGGAACAAGCAGGAATCTCCAGGAACAAGCAGGAATGTAGTTTTCATATATGGTGACGTCAGTACCGACGGAACCTGCATGGGAACGCTCCCCAGCATCTAATCAAAAAGCTTTTGAGAGCCCTCCGCTGCCCCTGCGCGAATGCCTTCCCAACTCCTCCTCCTCAGTTCTTCCTGCGGAGCCAGCAGGAAGCAAATCCTGTCACCACAGAAAAAAACATCTTTGTTGTGGATAGCATCTGCCTTACCGTCGACGCTGGCACCATCAAAGACATCGCTGGTTCCCCTTTCCTTTCTTTTTTTTTTCTTCTTTTTACTTAATTTCCCAAAAAAAGAAAAAAATTTCAGGTGCCTCAATTCCATCTTAGGCTTTAAACCTACCATACCCTCTATAACGGTATGGTGAAACTAACTAGTGGTTAAAAAAATGTGCTAAACGTGCCAGCACTATCTCAGCGACTGACACTGGTGCTTAAAATGCCTTGGCCCAGACTACCAGCCAAAAGATTGTCCCCTTCGTCAAAAGATGACATGGAGAGGCCTATAGAACCAGGCCTCTAAACTTGGGACACAGTCTTCCCCTCTATTGAAGTATCCTTGGCTTCCATATCATCAAGGGCCTCATCCTCCCATGGATTAGAGGTATAGGCGAAGTCTTAAGCACAAGTCTTCATTGAAGAAAGAGAAACCCTCCAGAGGTAGATCTCCTTCCAAGCATCGAGATTACTTGGGCGTTGCCCTGGAGGAGAAGGATCGGTCTGCCAAACAGCCCGGATGGGACACACTGTCCTCCAAAGCCATTGAGGGGTCCCAGGATGCTCCTGAGGCTTTGACCTCGGAGAGCTACTAGTGCCATGCTCTGGGACGGTGGCACAAGTACCTGCCACCGATACCCAAGCATCGGCGACATTGATGGACCAGCGCATACTGGCCATTGAGCGGAGCTTGGCAACTCTCCTGGCAGCCTCGGTACCTATAAAACAGATGGCACCAGGCACCGCCCTGTTGGTACCAGTACCGACATCGATACCGGTGGCGAGTACGCCCATGCAGATGGCATAGACATTGCTGCCACCCATGCCCTCTCTGGAGTCTCTCATTGATACCGGTACCCTGCTCAGGCTGCTTACCGAAGCCGATACCTTAGAGCAGGCATGTCCAACAGGTAGATCGCGATCTACCTGTAGATCACGGAGGGGTCAGAGGTAGATCACCAGCCCCACTTGGCTCCATCTCTCCAGAAGCTCGCCCCATCACTAGGAGAGAGCTTGTGCCGGCAGGTCATCTGCCGAGGGCTTGCCACCGCTGCTGATCCTTTGCCTGTCTTTTTTTTCCTGCCTGCGGGAATCTTGCCTGCGGGTGTATTGGGGTCGCTTGTTGTTTTCGTGCCAATAGTTTGTGGGTACCCCAGGGGGCTGCTGCCTATGCCCCGCGATGAGACGCCATAGGCCTGGCGTCATACCTGGTTTCCTGCCTCTCGGAATCACCCATTCCTGCCCCCGCCCCAACACCCCTTAGAAGTGTGTTATATACCGGGTGATATCTATTTGCCCGGGCTTTACCTGAATACACTTACCGTATTAGTTGTGTCATGTGCTGGTCATTGGTCGCGTTATTGTTCGCTTTCATTAAACGTTTTCGGGCAGACACAACAAAGTGTCAAGAATTTGGTGATTTTGGCGGGCTTTTCCCATTTTGTCCTAACTTGCCTGTGCTTTGCCTTCGAATTGGTTCAAACCACTGTGACGTTTGCTTGCCTCTGAGATTTTATTTTGTCTAGTCTTTGCATTGATTCTACACTGTGTGCAAAATTTATTAAGTTGTGTGTGGTGATATTTGAACTTGTTTGGCAGTATTTGATTTTATCTGGTTTGCTGGACAGGTGTTTGAGTTTTTTTGATGATTGTTTGGTGGTATTTGATTATTGGTGCCAGTATGATGAATTCTTATTTTTACTTTTAGAACTACATGTATGGTTTTGGCATCTCCAGTCCTTGTATTGCACATCATCCAGAAGGTCTTCAGTTCCTGTTGATCTTTAATACTTTGGGACAGTGACAGTTTTGGACCAGATTCAGCCAATGTTTATACTAACTTAGCAGATTTGACCTTCTTACATCCAGCCACCCCAGTATAACGAAGATGAGTGTTCCAAAGAAGAGCAAATCTACCACTTTCATGATGAATGGGAAATGGACTTTTTCATCATCATGGTGAAAGACAAGTGTTGTTGTCTAATTTGTAATGCCCCAGAATCCTTGCCCAGAAAGGTTAATCTGGAATGTCATTATAAGGCTCTGCATAGCAATAGGTTTGATGCTGATTTTCTACCCAAAAGTGAAATTCGTAAACTGAAGCTCAAAGAACTTAAATCAAAATTGGCTACTCAGCAACAGTTGATGGCGAAGCCAAGGTCACATTCGGTCAATGCAACCATAGCATCCTTCAAGGTCAGCAGCCTGATCGCAAAGAAATGCAAACCTTTCACTGAAGGGGGAATTTGTAAAAGATTGTTTTCTTGAAGCAGCTGGCAATCTTTTTTGAAAGATTTAAAAATAAGAAAGAGATCATAGCTGCTATTCAAGTTGTACAATTGTCAAGAAACACCGTCAAATAAAAAAGATGTATGGAGACACAACTGAACAATTGTTGGAGGATGTTTCAAATTGTGTTGCTTTCTCACTCCAACTGGATGAATCTACAGACATAAGAGACATAGCCCAGTTACTATTCTTTATCCGGATGGTTTTTAAAGACTTCAGTGTTAAAGAACTACTTGGAATGATTTCTTTAAAAGGGAGAACTACTGGCCAGGAAATATTCAGTTCTTTCCATTCTTTTGTGACAAAGTGTAATCTTCCATTGCATAGACTTGTTTCCATCACTACTGATGGAGCAAGAGCAATGACAGGTGAGGTTAACAGTTTCATAGCCCTCTGTAGACAGCATGACAACTTCCCAGATTTCTTTTCTTACCACTGCATCATTCACCAGCAAGTTTTGGCAAGCAAGAGACTCAATACAAAGACTGTCATGGACATCATTTTCAAAATTGTAAATTCAGTTCGTGGAAGATCACTTCAAAGACG
The DNA here is from genome assembly GCA_033557465.1 of Ichthyophis bannanicus. Classification (NCBI taxonomy): domain Eukaryota; kingdom Metazoa; phylum Chordata; class Amphibia; order Gymnophiona; family Ichthyophiidae; genus Ichthyophis; species Ichthyophis bannanicus. The sequence goes on along the minus strand of CM066047.1, from coordinate 49,319,843 downwards.
GCTTTTCAGTCTTACTCTTGATGAAGGGGCAGCGGAAATCATTTTGCACACAGATGTAAGGTGGCTATGTAGGCACAAATTTCTGCAAAGATTTTGTGATTTGCTGAATGAAATAAGAAGTTTTTTGAAGGAGAGGGGAGATGACCTAGCAGAGTTGGAAGATGAGGAGTGGTTATGTGATCTGGCATTTCTCGCTGACTTTACAGGCGAACTAAGTGATATGAACCTTGAACTACAAGGTAAAAACAAATGCATTGGCGAGATGATGAGTACAGTTTCATCCTACAAGAGCAAATTTGAGCTAATGATGACTGACCTTGCAAACAACACACTTGATCATTTTCCTAATACGCAGGACCATCTGGGACAATATCCAAATTTTGTTTTTCAGAATGAGAAGTATGTGACAGAAATCTGTTCTGTTATCCAGGAATTCGAAAATAGATTCTGTGACTTCCAAAAAATTGGAACAGTTGTGGAGTACTTGTCATACCCATTCAAAGTAGATGTGGACATTAAAGAAATGCCGCAAATACTCTCATATTACCTAAGGCAAGCACGAAGTGTTCTCAATTCACTAGATCCAGAGCCTTCTCCTTCTTTGCTCCATCCTGCTGGAACGCACTACCAGCAACTATCAGAACCATCAGTGAACTCTCCCAATTTAGGAAGGCACTGAAAGGGCACCTCTGTCTTCATCACTACGATGATGCAGTCTTCTCCCCACACTCACCCACTCTCACATCTCAGTGCAGCACCTCAAACTCATGCACGTCACATTCCCTGACTGATCACTCGCAATCACACCTTCCCCTCCAACCACCATGAGAAACTTATGCAGTGCCGCATAACTCATTATATTGTTGCATAAAGTAGACTGTATTTATTCATCGTGTCTCCTTGTTAAGGGACTGGTTATTTATACCATATTTTACCTGTTATACCTGCTTAATGCATACCCAAGTTTAATTTTCCTGTTTAATGTATACCCAAGTTATTATACCTGTTTCACTGTAAGCACAAATCACAAAATTGAGATGTGCAACTCTTATGTTCATTGTAAACCGCACTGATGTCGAATAGCGCGGTATAAAAGAGACTGCAAATAAATAAATAAATAAATAAACTGCAGCTGCTATCAGTAAAAGTTGCTCATTGAACAAGCCATTTCTTGAAAACGAAATATTAACCCTTAAAAATGACATTTTTCTCAAGACCTGCCACAACTCGCTATTTACGCATCTGTACCCGTTCTGCTGAACGTGCCTGGACCAAATCCCGCTCCCCTGAAGACCTTCTACACTTCAAATTCATGCTTGACTCCTTCCAGTCAGCTATACACTTGCCAAAGAAAACTACTTCATCCATCTGACTAACTCCCTAGCCTCTGATCCTCGCCGCCTCTTTAATTCCCTCAATTCTCTCCTCAAGGTGCCCCCGCCCCCAGTCCCACCCTAACTTTTCAAACCCTTGCTGACTATTTCCATGACAAAATCCAAAAGATTACCCTCCAATTCCCCAAACCCTCATCTACCTCCCCTCTCCCAATTCCCCCCCTCTATCCTGACTTCCTCTGCTACCCTCTCTTCCTTCCCTACGATCTCTGGAGGAAACCACACTTCTTCTTTCCTCCTCCAAACCCACCACCTGTTCCTCTGACCCTATCTCCACCCATCTTCCACACCCCATCTCCCCCACCGTTATCCCCTCCATTTCTCATATTCTCAAAATATCACTCTCCACTGCAAGCGTCCCCATCGACTTCAAACATGCCGTTGTCACACCTCTCCTCAAGAAACCCTCACTCAATCCCATCTGTCCTTCTAATTATCGACCCATCTCCCTCCTTCCCTTCATATCTAAACTTCTAGAACGCGCAGTCCACCGACGCTGCCTCGACTTCCTCACCTCCCAGGCTCTCCTGGACCCACTATTCCGGCTTCCATCCCCTACACTCCACCAAAATGGCTCTTACAAAAGTCTCCAATGACTTGTTCCTCACTAAATATAAGGGCCTCTACTCTGTTCTCATCCTTCTCGACCTCTCCACTGCCTTTGACACTGTTGACCACAATCTTCTCCTCTCCACCCTCAGCTCGCTGGGTTTCAAGGGCTCCGTATTATCCTGGTTCTCCTCCTACCTCTCTCATCGCTCCTTTAGTGTATGCTCTGACGGCTTCTCCTCCTCTCCCACCCCGCTCCATGTTGGTGTACCCCAGGGATCCATCTTGGGCCCCCTCCTTTTCTCTCTCTCTATACCCAATCCCTTGGCACGCTTCTCTCCTCCCATGGCTTTCAGTACCAGCTCTATGTTGACTCCCAAATCTACCTCTCTACGCTTAATATCTCTCCACCAATCCAAACCAAGATCGCCGTCTGGATGTCTCATCGCCGCCTGAAACTGAACATGGCCAAGACTGAACTCCTCCTCTTTCCCCCTAACTCTTCTCCTCCTCGTCCCCCTTTCTCAGTCTCCATGATGGATCTATGATACTTCCTGTTCCCTCGGCCCGCAAACTGGGGGTCATCTTTGACACCTCTCTCTCCTTCTCCACACATATCCAGCACGTTGCTAAAACCTGCCGCTTCTTTCTCTACAACATTAGCAAAATCCGCCCCTTCCTCTTGGAACACGCCACCTAAACACTAATCCACTCCTTAATCTCCTCTCGCCTTGACTACTGTAACCTACTCCTTGCTGGTCTTCCCGTGAGCCATCTCCTCCCCCTTCAATCCATTCAAAATTATGCTGCTCAATTAATCTTCTGCCAGTCCTGCCATGCCCACATTACTCCTCTTCTCAAGTCGCTTCATTGGCTCCCCACCCAATTCCGCATCCAATTCAAACTTCTCCTACTCACTTATAGGTGCATTCACTCTGCGGCCCCTCAATACCTCTCATCTCTTATCTCTCCCCACATCCCAGCTCGGGAACTTCACTCCGCTAACAAATTACTTCTATCTAGGCCTTTCACTTGTACCGCTAACTCCCGACTTCGCTCCTTTATCATAAGATCATAAGATATGCCATACTGGGTCAGACCCAGGTCCATCAAGCCCAGCATTCTGTTTCCAACAGTGGCCAATCTAGGTCATACGTACCTAGCAGTTTCCCCAAGGGACACAGGTTCCACAATGCTTGTACTGGTTCAAGCATTGATATCCTGGGTCCCTTCTTAATAATGGTTTATGGACCTTTCCTCCAGGAACTTGTCCAAACCTTTTTTAAACCCAGCTACACTAACAGCCTTTACTACATCCTCCGGTAACAAATTCCAGAGTTTGATTACACGTTGAGTGAAAAAATATTTTCTTTTATTAGTCTTAAATAGTTTACCCTGTAGCTTCATTGCATGTCCCCTAGTCTTTCCATATTCTGATAAGGTAAACAATCGATCTACGTTTACCCGTTCCACTCCGTTCATTAATTTATAGACTTCTATCATATCTCCCCTCAGCCGTCTCTTCTCCAGGCTAAAGAGCCCCAACCTTTTTAGCCTTTCTTCATAGGAGTAGCCTTCCATCCCCTTTACCATTTTGGTGGCTCTTCTCTGAACCTTTTCTAAAATCGCTATATCCTTTTTAAGATACGGCGACCAGAATTGCACACAATATTCAAGGTGCGGTCTCACCATGGAACGATATAGAGGTATTATAATATCTTTTGTTTTATTTTCCATTCCTTTCCTTATCATACCTAGCATTCTATTTGCTCTCTTGGCCGCCGCTGCACACTGGGCCGAGGGTTTTAACAAGGTATCCACAATGACGCCTAAATCTTTTTCCTGGGTGGTGGTTCCTAATGTGGAACCTTGCATCGTGTAACCATAGTTTGGGTTGTTCTTCCCTAGGTGCATAACCTTGCACTTGTCCACATTAAATTTCATCTGCCATTTTGATGCCCAGTCTTCCAATTTATCAAGATCCTCTTGCAATTTTCCACAATCCTCCTGGGTTTTAACAACTTTAAATAGTTTTGTGTCATCTGCAAATCTGATAACCTCACTTGTTGTTCCACTTTCCAGGTCATTTATGAATATGTCAAAAAGCAGTGGACCCAGCACAGATCCCTAGGGTACACCACTATTCACCTTTCTCCATTGGGAAAATTGGCCATTTAGCCCTACCCTCTGCTTTCTATCTTTTAACCAGTTCCTGATCCACAGTAGTACACTGCCTCCTATCCCATGACTCTTTAGTTTTGCCAAAAGTCTCCCATGAGGGACCTTGTCAAAGGCTTTCTGAAAGTCCAGATACACAATATCAACCGACTCACCTTTGTCCACCTGTTTATTCACTCCTTCAAAAAAACATAACAGATTAGTAAGACAAGATCTTCCTTGTCTAAAGCCATGTTGGCTGTCTCCCATTTCACCTTGCTGCACCCTATGCCTGGAACAGCTTACCTGTGTCTGTACGTCAGGCACCCTCCCTGGCCCTCTTCATATCCAGGTTAAAAACCCATCTCTTCACTGTTGTGTTCAGATCCTGACTTCTACCCCTCATCTTAACCTAACCCCATCATTTTCGTGACCAAACTGTAAAACCCATCGAATTGATTAATGTTTGTACTGTCTTGACTAGATTGTAAGCTCAGACGAGCAGGGACTGTCTCTTGTATGTATGTCTGTACAGCACTGCGTGCATGGCACTATATAAGTGTTTAATAATAATAATAATAATAATAATAATAATAGTAATAGTAGTAGTAGTAAGACCCGTGCTGAGCAAGAATCGTTTTGGCAGCTATTGCCTTGAGACAAATTTACCAACTTGAGAAGATGCAGTAAAGCTGTACACTCCTGTTTCGGTTCAGATTATTTGTGTGAATCTGCGTTTTCCCATCTGAAAATGACAGCGTACACAGTGTTCCAACATGACAGATGAACATCTCCAGGATTCCCTGAGACTGGCCCTCACGCAATATTCACCCAACTTCAAAAAGCTGGTGGATGAAATGCAGGCTCAGACGTCTCACTAATGAGCATGAGCGAAATATTAAAGATTGTGCAAGGTCAGCCTGGATTAATACTCAACCTAAATTTAACACAGATTGCTCAATAAAAGTTAAAGAAAGTTATTAAAACAGTTATTACTCAATAAAACGTTAAGAAAAAATGTACTTTCCATTTCCCCTCGCAGTTCTTACTGGACCTTCGTCTCTCTGTTTTGTTTTTGCTTAATTTGCTTAACAGCTGATCACATCCAAGTAAATGACAGAAGGTTCATTAAAAATGGGGGGGGGGGGGGGAATCCACCAACTTTATTGGGTTAAAATTTAATTTGAAACTAATTTGTTACTTAATTTTCATGGTGGTAGATTACCGGCACTTTTGGCTGGAAAAAGTAGATCACGACCTGTTCGAAGTTGGACATGCCTGCCTTAGAGCATCGGTACCGGTACTGGTACCAGCGTCGAGCTTTGGCTGAGCACCGTGCCCTTCAATACTTCGAGTCTTCTGATTCCAGTGTTTCGGATGCAGAGTCACTCGATTCCTGGAGGCCCTGGGACCTTCCTTTGGAGCCTTCCCCATTGCAACAATGACGCATGTCGCCTCCGGAAGATATGTCCTTTCAGGAATTCATTTGGGACCTAGCTAAGGGTCTCTCCATCACCGTAACAACATCAGAAAAGGAGCCAAGGGTGGCGGAATTAGAGATCCTCCAATACCCAACAGCACCCAAGGAGGCAGCCATTCTGCCGGTGCACCACATCCTGCATGATCTATACTCTGTATGTGGGAGAACTCTTACAATCTCGCCTTAACAGTTGTCAACTCGATACCATGTACCGGGTACCGGAGTGTCCGGGCTTCCAAAAGCTGCAGCTTCCACACCACTCCATGGTGGTTGAATCAGCAATGTGCTGAATCAAAAGCTCAAAAGACTCGCTCCTCAAATCCTCCCGGTAGGGAATCGAGGACTTTCAATGCCTTTGGGCGACGATGCTTCCAGGCATCCATGCTCTTGGACAGGATTAACTCCTATATTCTCTACATGGGAACGTTCCTCGAGGAGATATCCAGGGATCTTGAGGCCTTTGCTCCTCTCCTCCCAGATGACAAGAGGGCAGACTATTTTGCCCTAGTCAAGCATAGCCAAAATGTATCCAAATTTGTCAATAGGGCCACTTTCAATTCCTTTGAATGTACAAGCAGGGCCACAGCCATATGCATCGGGGCCATAGAATTACATGGCTTCAGATCTTGAACATATCCTGCATAGGGGAGAACCTCTTGGCAAAGACTGGCATGATAAGGCCTCTCAATTAGAGTCGGAGGACACTGCTCTAAAGAGGCTATTCAGAGTCAGAACTGACCCTGCTAGGAAGAAGATATCTGCAAAGACATCTTTCTACAGTAAGAAGTAGTAGTTCTTCTCTTCTTATCCACCTGCTTCTCAGTACCAGGGTCAGGCTACACAACAGACAGCAGCCTTCTAAGCAACAGAAGAAGTGGCTAAATCTCATCTAGCTCCGCAGCCACAGTTTGCGCCTGGTTTTTGACTCTTTCCTAGAGAACATTGACACCCTGCCTATGGAGGAACCCTACCCTCTCTATATAGCAAGCAGACTGTGTTACTATGGCCACAGATGGCACATCAGAGCAGTAGACACCATCCATAGTCCAGGAAAGGTGTAGACTACATCTACAGACTCTGCCCCCCTCCACTTTCATGGGGGAATATCAAATGCAACCGCCATTCACTGCTCTCCTACAGGATATGGTGTCCTCTCTTCTCTCTTGGTGCGCCATAAAAGTTGGGATTTGGGGACAACAGGGAATGGGCTTCTACTCTCCATACTTTCTCATCCCAAACAAAACGGGAGGGTGCAGGCCCATTCTGGACCTCAAAAACCTTAACAAGTTTCTAGTCCATGAAAAGTTCAAGATGATCTCCCTCGGAACCCTTCTTCCCTCCCTCCAGAGTCGGGATTGGCTCTATTTTCTAGATCTAAAAGAAGCGTACATATATATATCCTCATCCACCCGGGGGACAGGAAGTTTCTACGCTTCACTTTTCAAGGAAAACTTTACCAATACAGAGTCCTCCCCTTTGGATTCACCTCTGCTCCAAGGGTCTTCACAAAGTGCATGGTGGTCGTAGCCGCATACCTAAGAACTCTGGGGATATTAGTCTTCCCTTACCTAGACGACTAGCTAATTAAAGCAGACATCTTCCAAGAGGTACTGCTCTCCTTGCATTGTAACATCACAGTGTTAGAACACTTAGGCTTTGTGATAAACTTCCCAAAGTCCCACCTCGCTCCATCTCAAAAACTAGAGTTCATCTGAGCCCTACTAGATTAACAGTCCAGGGCATACCTGTCCCAGCTCTGCTGTACCCGTCTAGTCTAATCAGCATCCCAGACCCTCCTACGAGACCATCTGACAGCCCAAGAGATGCTGCAGCTCCTTGGACACATGGTCTCTTCAGTACATGTCGTTCCATATGCCCAACTATATATGCAGATAGCCCAGTGGACTCTCATTTCCCAGTGGAAGCAGGCCTCGGGCCATCTCCGGGACAGGATCCAAGTCACTGCCCATCTAACCACATCCCTTCAGTGGTGGTGTTCTCCAGAAAATCTTCTTGTAGGGTCACCTTTTCAAATGCTCTACTTCAGTGCATCCTGATGACAGATGCCTCCAGACTGGGTTGGGGAGCTCATCTGGGCAACCTGACTACACAGGGGCTCTGGACAGCGCAAGAGTCGCAACTCCAGATCGATCTCCTGGAGCTTCGAGCTATCTTGAATACCCTCAGGGTGTTTTAACACCACCTGAGGGCACAACAGGTCCAAGTCAGGATGGACAATCAGATTGCCATGTTCTATGTGAACAAGCAGGGAGGAACAGGCTCCTGGGCCCTCTGCGAGGAGGCGCTACATCTGTGGTCCTTTGCCGTTTCCCTTCAAATATGCCTCCAAGCGGTGTACCTCCCGGGGGAGTCCAGTGTCTTGGCAGACGGACTGGGTCACATCCTTCTTCCCCACTAATGATCTCTGCATCCAGACACAAACATCCTACATCTTCCAGACCTGGGGACCCCCCAGACATAGATCTGTTTGTGACTCCCCAAAATGCCAAGCTTCCTTGCTTCTGCACGAGAACTCTGACATCTACCAACCAACCAGTGGATGCCTTCCACCTACACTGGTGTCGGGGTCTGCTTTATGTTTTCCCTCCTAAACCCCTCATTCCCAAGGCGCTTTTCAAGCTTCAGTTGGACAAGGGCTCCCTGATACTCATAGCCCCCCACTGGCCAATGCAACTATGGTTTCCTCTGCTACTATGTCTGACTCGGACTCAACCTCTGCGATTGCGATCTGCGCACGATCTCCTCTCCCAGGACGATGACTCATTACTCCATCCCAATCCTCTGTCGCACAGCTTGGTTGCTGAGAGCATAGCTTTCCAAGGCCTTGAGGAGAATGCTTCCTCACTCCCCTGATATTTTTCACTTCTTCAAAAAAATGTGGCAGTAAGTAAAAAGGCATTTGTCCTAGCTTCTGCGCAGCTGCATGTCCCTGTTTTTTTTATGGCAGGTTGAGACATGTATGTGGTGAGAGATTCAGGTGTGTTCTGAAACCTCTATGTTCCCAGAATGGCAAATGTCCATATCTAAAAAATAAAACGGGAGACTACTATAGAACTGTATGCTCAATTCATGTAGTGATTTCCCTTGTAACAAAAAAACAGAGAAGGGACCTCAGTGTAATATGTGATAGGGCTATGCAAACAAGGCATATATACGTATATAGTATTAGGCAATAGACATGCCCTTTGGTAGAATCACATCATAGGTCTACCTCTCTATCAGGTTCTTTTCAATACATTTAATTTATTAAAGCTACTCATTAAGAAAGCTTATAAACAAACTTGTACTTATTTCTGCATTTGATCAAAATATCTCATTTCATCCTAACGCCTCGATGCCATCAGCGTTTTGCCGATGCATCTTCGGGAGGCTCTTTTAGGGTAACTGCTGCAGAGAAGAACACCAAACTTCAGTAACTACAAATATTGCATACAAAGAATTTTTATAAAGTGTGGCTATAACTTTAAAAATTAAGCCAAAACTCTGTCCTTGGAAAACCCCATCAAGTGTCACTATCTACCAAATTGGTCCATATCTGACACTTGCAGGTTTCCAAACTTGAGGAAAAACCTGCACTTCTGACATTAACATAGTAAATGACGGCAGATAAGGACCAGTATAGTCCATCTAGTCTGCCCAGTAAGATGGCAAGAGTAGGTACACCTGCTGCTCTGTGCAGGTCACCCTTCCCCATGACTTTGTTTAGGGGTAAACCCACCGCTCTGTGTAGGACACGGTTGACTGACAGACATTATTCTGCATGTCTGTGTTTCCCCTTTTAGGTCACAGATATGTGTATATCCGGGAACACGCAGGAATGTAGTCTTCACATATGGGTATCGTCGGTACCGACGGAGCCTGTGCAGGAACGCTCCCCAGCGTCCAATTAGAAAGCTTTTGGGAGCATCCCACAGCGCCTGCGTGCTGCCTTCCCGCCTTTCCCAACTGCCTCTCTCCAGTTCTTCGTTTTCCGCGTTGCTGTCACCGCAGAAATTATCCCATGTTTTTCATTCTTTTTTGTGGTAGCGTCTGCCTTTCTCGACGCTATACCGTTACCGCCAGATCTTTCTTTCTTTCTTAAAAAAAAAAAAATTTCTAATCTTTTATCTGGATTTTCCAGCCTTTTTTCTCTCGGGTGCCAAGCGCCATTTTGGGCACTAGGCCCAATTTTTCCTCAACATGGAAAAACCAGCTTCGGGTTTTAAAACGTATTCCAAGTATGGCGGTACCATCTCAGTCACCGACACTCACGAGTGGTGCCTCAAACGTTTAGGTCCTGACCACTCCATCTTGGAGTGTGTTGCCTGTGGGATGATGTTGAAGAGGGGTCGGCAGAACCGAGCTGCTAAGCTTAGCACCCTTTTTCCCTCCGATGCAGCATCCGTGGCATCGACGTCTTCCAGGGCTTCGTCTTCCTCCCATGGATCTCAGGTAACCAAACATAAATCTGGCCAGTCCTCAAAGGGTAGATCTCCTTCCAAGCATTGAGATGCCTCTGGCGTTGCCCTTGAGGGACTTGTACCGGCAAAATTGCCCCGGCGGGAGGCTTCGGCTTCCAAAGCACTATCGGGGCTCCAGGATGTTCTCGAGGCCTCAGCCTCGGCAGAACTACTGGTGCCATGCTCTGGGGTACCGGCTGCTTCGTCCAGTACCGACACCCTGGCATCGGCAGCGTCAATTGACCAGAGATTCCTGGCTATTGAGCGCAGTCTGGCGGCTCTCCTTGTGGCATCGGTGCCTTCGGGACCGTTTCAGACAGTTCAACTGGTACCGATACCGGTTCCGGCACCGATACCAGCATCGACATCGGCGAGTATGCTACCAATACCGAGTCATGCTATTTCCTCCGGTATCGACAGGCCGGTACCGGACCCCTCCAGTACCGACATCGTGCTTTACAAGAGCACCCGGACAGAAGATATTTTGAATCCTCCGATGACTCTGAGGACTGACAGCTCTGTTGATGCCGGAGTACTTCTCTCTGAGGAGCCTTCTTCGCCTAAACGTAGGATGTCTCCTCCAGAGGATATATCTTTTCAGGATTTTATCAGGGAGGTGGCTAGGGGTCTTTCCATCACAGTGGCTCCTGAAACAGAGCCCAGAGCAAAGGAGTTGGAGATTTTACAATATCCTAAAGCTCCCAAGGAAGCGGCTACTTTGCCTATTCATGAGATCTTGCATGATCTCATGTTAAGAATGTGGGAAACACCTCTTACCACCTCTCCTCATTCCCGTAGGCTGGATACCATGTATCCAGTACCTCCTTGTCCTGGATTTCAAAAACCTCAGTTGCCACACCACTCCATAGTGGTGGAGTCAGCTATGAGAAGGATCAAGAGTGCAAAGAGACATGCATCTAATCCTCCAGGACGTGACTGTAGGACTCTTGATGCCTTTGGGCGTCGAACATTCCAGGCCTCTATGCTTTCTGCCAGGATTAGTTCCTACATCTTATACATGGGAATGTTCCTTTGGGCGTCGAACATTCCAGGCCTCTATGCTTTCTGCCAGGATTAGTTCCTACATCTTATACATGGGAATGTTCCTTAAGGAGATCTAGTTTATGAGCCCTCTCCTTCCTGATGATAAGAGGCAGGATTATCTTATACTTGTCAAACATGCTCAGGATGTTTCCAAGTTTGTTAATCGTGCAGCTTTTGACTGCTTTGAATGCATAAGCAGAACCTCTGCCATTGCCATAGGAGCTCGTAGGATTGCCTGGCTCCAGGCATCTGACTTAGAACTCTGGGTATAGGACAAACTGGGGAATATCCCTTGTACAGGCAAAAATCTCTTTGGCAAGGATGCTGATAACACCACTTTGGATAGACTATCCAAAGCTACAGCTGATCCTGCAAGGAGAAAATCCTACAAGAAACCATTCTTTAAAAAGAAGAGGTTTTATCCCTCCTATACCCAGCAGGTGCATTCTGCAGGTCAGTCCACCTGAAAGGGACAGCAGCCCCCAAAGCAAAGGAAATCAAAGACTGCTAAGCCTCAGCCTGCCCAGTAGACTCAGCCTCCACAGGGGCTTTGACTCTCATCTAGAGAACTTGGCCTTCCTGGCCCTGAATGGGCCAGAGCCTTCCACCATCCCAGGAAGGTTGTGTCATTTTGCCCCCAGATGGGGGCAGATAACAGCAGAAGAATGGGCTCTTTCCATTGTAAGAGAGGGGTACAAGCTTCATTTCTTCAACATGCCCCCTCCTACAGTGGTAAGACAGTTCAATTCTCAGGTTTCTCTCAACACTCAGTTGAGTCAAGAGGTCAGTTTACTTCTTGCCCAGGGGGCAATAGAAGACGTACCCATTTCCCAACAGGGTACAGGGTTTTACTCCCCTTATTTCCTTATTCCAAAGAAAACAGGGGGACACAGATCCATTTTAGACCTCAGAGAATTGAACAAATTCCTGTTCAAAGAGAAATTCGAAATGATTTCTCTGGGAACTCTGCTGCCATACCTTCAGAGTCAGGATTAGCTTTGTTCTCTAGATCTCAAGGATGCGTACACTCATGTTCTTATCCATCCAACTCACCGAAGGTTCCTTTGTTTTCTTTTTCAAGGAAGGCACTACCAATACATGGTGCTTCCTTTTGGCCTGGCCTCAGCACCAAGGGTGTTTACGAAATGCATGGCTGTAGTGGCAGCATTTCTTCGCACTCTAGGAATATTCGTCTTCCCCTACTTAGACGATTGGCTCATTCGAGCCCCATCAGAGTCAGAGGCCAGAATTTCCCTATCTTGCACAATGCGTATAATTCAGTATTTGGGCCTAATCATAAACATCCCAAAATCCAGCTTAACTCCCACTCAGTCTCTAGAGTTTTTATAGGAGCTTTGCTGGACACCAGAAAAGCAAGGGCCTATCTTCCACAGGCCCGCTGCCTTCGCATTCTGCAGTTAGCCTCCCAGGCAGTGTTAAAAACTCATCTCGCATAAGGTTCTTCTCCCTTGATGGTAAGGTTCTTCTCCCTTGATGTGAATATTATGCTGTGATTGTTTTTGTTCTTGAATATTATTATTTGTGAATTTTGTAAATTTCCGTTTCATGCATTATTGTATTCAGGAAAAGCTTAAATTAAAAAAACAAACAAACAAAAAAAAACCTCATCTCGCTGCACGGGAAATGTTACAACTACTAGGCCACATGGCATCTACCGTGCACGTGGTTCCCTATGCTCGCCTCCATATGAGAGCAGCCCAATGGACTCTATCCACTCAGTGGACTCAGGCTGCATCAGGCTGCCTATCAGACAAAATAGCAAACGCAAGTCGCCTTATTTTGTCTCTACAATGGTGGCAGTCAACCCAAAACCTGTTGGTGGGGTCCCCTTTCCAGCAACCCCTACCCCAGGTCACTCTAACAACAGATGCCTCACAATTGGGTTGGGGAGCTCATCTGCAAGATCTCTCTACCCAAGGCACCTGGACTCCACAGGAGACCCACTTACATTTCAATCTCCTAGAACTCAGAGCAATCTTCTTTGCTCTTCGAGTATTCCATACCCAGCTCAGCTACAAGACGGTCCTAATTCAGACGGACAATCAAGTAGCTATGTTCTATCTGAACAAGCAGGGAGGAACAGGCTCTCTGTCGCTTTGCAACAAAGCTTTGCGACTATGGTCCCTCGCCAGAGAGCATCAAATTCATCTCTTTGCGTGTATCTGCCAGGCATTCAAAACTCTTGGGCAGACAGACTCAGTCGAGTTCTGCTTCCACACGAATGGTCTCTCCATGCAGACCAGGTGGCCAAAATTTGCAATATTGGGGAACCCTGGACATAGACCTCTTTGCAAGTCCGTTGAATGCCAAACTTCCCCGGTTCTGTTCCAGAATTCCGGCTCAGGGTTCTCAGGCCAGGGATGCTTCCTCCTCCATTGGGGTCAGGACTTCCTATATGCCTTTCCACCCATTCCCCTAATTCCCAAAACCCTATTCAAGCTTCAGAGAGACAAAGGCCACATGATTCTCATAGCTCCACATTGACCATGGCAGGTGTGGTACCCTCTGCTCCTGCATCTCTCTCAAGCTGCATCTCTGGAGTTAGGATCTGATCTCCTGTCTCAGGAGGATGGGATGTTGTGGCATCCCAATCCCCACTCTCTGCATCTCAGGGCCTGGTTGCTGAGAGCCTAGACCTTCATGGTTTTAACCTTTCTCAACAAGTAAGGGATGTCCTTTGTGCTTCCAGGAAACCTTCCACAAGACGCTCTTATGCTTTCCAGTGGAAAAGGTTTTCCATATGGTGTTTGCAAAAGGGTCTTCACCCCTCTGCGATACCTCTGGAATCATTACTGGAGTATCTCCTTCATTTATCTAATGCAGGACTTAAGACTAACTCAGTAAGAGTCCATTTAAGTGCTATTTCAGCTTCTTTAAAGCCTTTAAATGGGGCAGCCTATTTCCTCTCATCCTCTCATAGTGAGATTTATGTAGGGCCTTCTTCTAACTAAGCCTCCCATTAGGCCGCCTCCAGTGGCATGGGACCTGAATCTGGTTCTTGGGCAGCTCATGAAGCCACCTTTTGAACCTTTAGCTACTACCTCCTTGAAATTCCTTTCCTGGAAAGTTATCTTTCTCATTGCAATCACATCAGAACGTCGCATCAATGAATTGCAAGCATTAGTTGCTGATCCTCCTTACATGAGGTTTCATCATAATAAGGTAGTCCTTAGGACTCATCCACACTTTATGCCAAAGGTGGTCTCACCTTTTCATTTAAACCAGGCGGTTTACCTGCCTGTATTTTTTCCAAGGCCTCATGCTTCAAATGCAGAAAGGAATCTTCATACTTTGGACTGTAAAAGAGCACTTGCCTTTTACTTACAGAGGACACAGCAACATAGAAAGTCCTCCCAACTCTGTTGCTTTCGATCCTTCTCATTTGGGACTTCCAGACTCCAAGAGAACATTGTCCATCTGGTTTGCACAGTGTATTTCGTTTGCCTATCAGAGTATTTATTTATTTATTTTATTTATTTACATTCTCTTATATACCGCGCTATTCTGCATCAATGCGGTTTACATTGAACAAACTGAAATTACATTGAACAGGGCATTATAACTTGAAGATAACTATTTTACAGGGAACCTGGGCTATGGAGGGTTAAGTGGCTTGCCCAAGACCACAAGGAGCACCTGTGGGACTAGAAACCCCAGTCCTTCCGACCCAAGGTTGCTATCCTCTAGTGGGATTTGAACCCCCCCCGACCTTCCGGCCTGAAGTACCTTGCCCCAACCACTAGGCCACTCCTCCACTCCACCTTTCTCTGGAAGGCCATGTCAGAGCTCACAATGTGAGAGCCATGGCAGCCTCAATGGCTCATCTACACTCTGTGTCTATTGACAACATCTGTCGAGCAGCTACTTGGGCCTCGGTTCATACCTTCACAGCCCATTACTGCTTAGACAAGGACTCCCGCCGGGATGCCTTGTTTGGTCAGGCTGTTCTACAACACCTGTTCCATACTTAATCAACTCCTACCCACCTTTCCCGATAGGATGCCAGAGATCCATGGGGGGAAGTGGAGCTCTTTCACAGGGGCCCACAACTTCTGGGGTCTCTCCCTGGCATCTGTAGCTAGGGAGTCCCCATATGTGGAGACTACATTCCTGCTTGTTCCTGGAGATAGCATAGTTACTCACCTGTAACAGGTGATCTCCGGGAACAGCAGGAATTTAGTCTTCACAACCCACCCACCTCCCCTAGGAGTTGTATCTCACTTTTCTTTTCGTTTCTTTCCCTCTCTCTCTTTGTCTCAGCTTTAAAACTCAACTGGAGAGAGGCAGTTGGGAAAGGCAGGAAGACAGCACGCAGGCGCTGTGGGATGCTCCCAAAAGCTTTCTAATTGGATGCTGGGGAGCGTTCCCGTGCAGGCTCCGTCGGTACCGACGATACTCATATGTGAAGACTAAATTCCTGCTGTTCCCGGAGATCTCCTGTTACAGGTGAGTAACTATACTATTTTTCAGGGTGGGAAATGGCTGATTTCACAAGGCACTTAGCATGTGCCTGCCTTCTCTACTCCCACTGATTTTCAAATGTTTTGACTGGACATCAGAGATTTCACCTGCACGGCCTTTCTAAAATGTGCATCTCAGTAGACTAGCATTGAATATTAAGAAAATGTAGATTATGGTTTGTACTTGATGTCACCCTCCTCATATACCTACATTGATTGCATTAAAGATATGCGGATTAAGCTAGCTAACCAGGTGTGATTTTATCTTCTATGCTGTTTATATGGTACTGCAGATTAGAGAATTGGTTAAATCCGCATTTTCTAAAATTCGCTTGTTTAGAAAGATTAAAAAACTTTATTTCAGATGATGATTTTGGGACAGTTTTACAGAGTTTAGTTTTATCAAAGTCTAATTATTGCAGTTCCTTACTATTAGGACTGCTTCGGGTCAGGATGAAAGCTGTCCAATTTGTACAAAATACTGCAGCAAAGCTGGAGACTGGTTTATCATGCTACAGCCATGACTTCCCACAATTGACACCTTTACGTTGGTTGTCTGTTCTATTCAGAATTTAAGATTTTGTAATTAATGCAAAAAAATGCAATGTGTGCCTTCGAGTCAGTCCTGACTCCTGGCGACCCAGAAGCTCCTGGGTTTTCTTGGCAGTGTCACCGGAGGTAGATTGCCAGGCCTTTCTTCTGAGGCAATTGAGGGTTAAGTGACTTGCCCAAGGTCACAAGGAGTGCTAGTGGGAATCAAACCCTGGTTGCTTGGTTACCAAGCCAGTGTTCTAACCACTAGGCTACTCCTCCACTCCAATAAAGCTCTGCAAAATTAATAAAGCTCTGCAAAATGAGCTTTCATATTATTTGAATTGTATACTGGACTTTCAGAAAGCCTTTGACAAGGTCCCTCATCAGAGACTTTTGGCAAAACTAAAGAATCATGGGATAGGAGGCAGTGTACTACTGTGGATCAAGAACTGGTTAAAAGATAGAAAGCAGAGGGTTGGGCTAAATGGCCAATTTTCCCAATGGAGAAAGGTGAATAGTGGTGTACCCCAGGGATCTGTGCTGGGTCCGCTGCTTTTTGACATATTCATAAATGACCTGGAAAGTGGAATAACGAGTGAGGTTATCAAATTTGCAGATGACACAAAACTATTTAAAGTTGTTAAAACCCAAGAGGATTGTGGAAAATTGCAAGAAGATCTTGATAAATTAGAAGACTGGGCATCAAAATGGCAGATGAAATTTAATGTGGACAAGTGCAAAGTTATGCACCTAGGGAAGAACAACCCAAACTATGGTTACATGATGCAAGGTTCCACATTAGGACCACCACCCAGGAAAAAGATTTAGGCGTCATTGTGGATAGCATGTTAAAACCCTCGGCCTAGTGTTCAGCGGCAGCCAAGAGAGCAAATAGAATGCTAGGTATCATAAGGAAAGGAATGGAAAATAAAACAAAAGTATTTATAATGCCTCTATATCGTTCCATGGTGAGACCGCACCTTGAATATTGTGTGCAGTTCTGGTCGCCGTATCTTAAAAAGGATATAGAGTTATTAGAAAAGGTTCAGAGAAGAGCCACCAAAATGGTAAAGGGGATGGAAGGATACTCCTATGAAGAAAGGCTAAAAAGGTTAGGGCTCTTTAACCTGGAAAAGAGACGGCTGAGGGGAGATATGATAGAAGTCTAGAAATTAATGAATGGAGTGGAACGGGTAAACGTAGATCGATTGTTTACGTTATCAGAATATAGAAAGACTAGGGGACATGCAATGAAGCTACAGGGTAAACTATTTAAGACTAATAAAAGAAATTTTTTTTTCACTCAATGTGTAATCAAACTCTGGAATTTGTTACCGGAGGATGTAGTAAAGGCTGTTAGTGTAGCTGGGTTTAAAAAAGGTTTGGACAAGTTCCTGGAGGAAAGGTCCATAAGCCATTATTAAGAAGGGACCCAGGATATCAGTGCTTGACCCAGTACAAGCATTGCGGAACCTGTGTCTTTTGGGGAAACTGCTAGGTACGTATGACCTAGATTGGCCACTGTTGGAAACAGGATACTGGGCTTGATGGACCTTGGTCTGACCCAGTATGGCATATCTTATGTTCTTATACTGAAAATATGTAGACCACCTAGAATCTTAAGATCATAAGGTGCTGATTTGCTTACAATTCCAGTTTGAGAGAGATTCCTTTTGTGGCAACGCCTAGTAGGACCATTTCAATTTCAGAATCACAAGAATGGAACAGACTTCCAACAGAATTGAGACTTAAGGATATCAGCATGTTTAAAGAAATTAAAACATTGCTGTTTCAACAGCTTTTTATTTTAAAAAAAAAAGCCTTTTCAGATAGTTAAGGCATGGCTGTATTTTGAGTTGGATATTTAAAGGAACCCAAGCATATTTTAGTAAGGGCGTGCATATCCTTTATTTTTGAAAAGACTGTTAATTTGGTGGTATAGCTGTGTCTTTATTTTTTAATGGTTTGTGTATGTAATTTTGTAAATTGCCTAGACATTTTGATGGGCAAATTTTTTTCTTGTGAATAGAGATGTATAGAAGTGTGTTTGACTATACAGTAGAGCTGAAAAAGCAACATATTACTTTCATTGTTTTGATTTCTGTCATTTGTATAGGGTTTTGCTTTTTCAGTTGATGCATGACTTTAGCAACTGTCTTCCGTGTTGATTATATTAACCCCCCCCACCCCCCCCTTTTATTTAGATGGATGCCAATAACGGAGAGAACAAAATGCGACCACTTATTTTTTTATAGCAATAGCTTATAAATTGTACATATATTGCATTTGTGTTAAAGGTACTGGTTTCATTATGTTAGCAGTTCATGAAGAAAGGCTCACATTCCATATTATTGCCTGTTGTACATATTACAGATGAAGAAACTAGGTATTCTCCAGGACCAAGCAGGAAGTCAGTCCTCACATATGGGTGACATTGACGTCAATGGAGCCCTTGCGGAGCATTTCCCTCAGCTTTCTATGAAAGCCTTTGGGAATACTGCACGCATGCGCGGTCCCCTTCCCACCTAAAGGTGCCATCTTGCTCAGTCTCTCTTTTTCCGTGGAGCCCGTCGGAAGTTTGTCCCAGTTCACCCGGAAAACAGTTAGATTTTTTCTTCGTATCCCTGCGATTTCTTCGCGGTTTTTTTCTCTGGTTCGACGCTGGTTCCCCTTCTCGCCGGGTTCGGTACACCGGTATCGAACCCGATCTTAATTTTTCGTTTTTTTGCCCTTCGTGGCTGGCGTTCGCACCCTTTTCTTCTTTTTCCCTGGAAGGCCGGTCCTTTGACCTCACGGGGACTCTTTTTTTTCCCCGATGGCTTCCAGTGGTTTTAAGAAGTGTGATCGGTGCAAGAAACTAATGTCTCTCACCAACACAGACGACTGCTGCCTTCGGTGCCTCGGTCCTGATCATGTGGGAAAAATGTCCACCAAGGCACTGCGAAGTCGTCAGCACCAAAAGGAAAGGCTTTTCTCCGATTCGGCCTCTGGCCGGGCCCGGACCTTGTCTGAGGCCTCGACGTATCGGGAGTCTGACCCCGAGCATTGTCGGGGTTCCTCGGAGAGGGGGTCCCCCGAGCGGGAGTGAAAGAGGAAGAAGCGGCTCGCGAGGGTGGTGTCGGAGGAGGGCCCTGGCTCCTCGAGGGCTAGGTCTCAGACCCCCGACCGCCGTCCCGGGCCCGTGGAACAGGAGAAGCCGTCAAAAGTACCTCGAGTGGAGCCGGAGTCTGCTGGACACGCAACTCCTGTTGTCCTCGAGGACTCTCCTCCCAGGGAGCCGACGTCGGGCCCGGCGCCGCCGGGGCCCGAGTCGGTGGCTGCTGAGTCTCCTGAGCTGGGTCTCAGGCTGACAGCCTTGGAGTGCAGACTGTCTGCCTTCATGGATCAGCAGCGGGTGCTGATGGCCAGCCTCGCTGGTGCATCTGCCCCGACCACCGGGACATCGATGTCGAAGTCGACCCTGGAGACCGAGCCGATACTCGAGACCATGAAGGCTCGAGGTCGTCCTCGGTCACGGTCACCCTCGACCTCCCGGTCGGGACCGAGGGTGTCGACGCCGGTGCCTTCGGCGTCGGGGCGGGTGCTGCCGGGCCCCGCGCTGTCGAAGCCCGACTCCTCTTCGGACGAGTCCGCCTGGGATACAGAGGACGAGGAGTCCCCCGATACCTTCAAAACTCGGTGTGTCCCGTTGGACTCACCACAGTCTGAGCCCCGGAGTAGGTCCCCTCCGGAGGATACCCGGTTCTCGGAGTTCGTTAGGGATATGGCCACTGCTTTGGCGATCCCGGTGGACCCTGAGGAGGAGCCTCGAGCCAAAGAGCTCGAGGCCTTTACTGTGCCGGTTCCTCCGATGCTGGAACGGCTCCTCTTCCGAATGTGGGAGGCACCGGCCTCAGCGCCGGTTCTCAGCAAGCGGGTCGATTCCATTTATCGACTCCGTAAGAGCCCTGGGTTTCAGAAGGCGCAGCTACCGCACCATTCCATGGTGGTGGAATCGGCCATGCATCATCTGAAAAGCCAGAAGATGTAGTCCGTGGTGCCCCCCGGCCGGGAGGCCCGGAACCTGGATGCGTTCGGTAGAAAGTGCTTCCAGGGCTCGATGCTTGCTTGCCGTGTCCAGTCTTACCAGCTGTACATGGGCATGTACTTGCGGGACCTGGCAAAGGAGCTTGCCGGGTTCTCTGCTGGTCTCTCCCGGGAACCTTTGCAGAGGTTCAAGTCCTTGTCTTCGGGGATCCGGGAATGCTCTAAGTTCATGTCCCGAGCGGCCTACAATGGCTTCGAGGCCTCGGCCCATGTTGAAGCAGCTGGCATCGCGGCTCGACGCTAGGCATGGCTGCAGTCATCGGACCTCGAGCCATGGGTTCAGGACAAGTTGGTCGATGTCCCTTGCCGAGGTGAGAACCTTTCTGGCAAGCCCATGGCCGAGAAGGCTGCTGAGCTCGAGACCGAGCACCTCACGAGGACAAGGCTGTCTCAAAAGACTTCTGCCCCTTCACATAAGAAGAAGGGCTCGGGTAAGAAGTCCTTTTATCCGAGGAAGGTGACTGCCTACAAACATTTCCCACCTTACCAGGCCTCCCCCACTCCCCCACAGGGTCAGCAGGCCAAGGGGCAGGGACATGGGCCCCGTAGGCAGAAGGCCCCCAAGCCTCCGGCTCCTGCTCCCACTCAGCAGGGTGGGGGTTTTTGACTCCCAAGGCATAGCCTCTCCGTCTCTGCTGTCCCATCCCAGCACAGGAGGTCGACTAGCCCTGTTTGCCCACCGGTGGCCACCCATTGCAGGGTACAACTGGGTCTTAAGCATAGTCCACAAGGGCTACCTGTTTCATTTTCATCAGTTGCCTCCTCCCTATTTTCCAGGAGAGCCTCCAATTGCCTATGCTCTTTAGATCTAAAGGATGCGTACACTTACATCCTCATTCATCCAGACCACAGAAAGTATCTCAGGTTCGTTGTGGGAGGAAACCATTATCAGTACAGAGTGCTGCCATTTGGCCTCACCTCCGCCCCCAGGGTCTTTACCAAATGCCTGGCAGTGGTGGCGGCCTACTTAAGGAATCAGGGTATCTTTGTCTTCCCCTATCTGGACGACTGGCTCATCAGGGGTCAGACGTGCCAAGAGGCCAGGCAAGCCACCCTCCAAACGATTTCTCTACTCCAGCATCTGGGGTTTGTCATAAACTTCGCAAAGTCCACTTTGCTCCCCTCCCAAAACTTGGCGTTCATAGGGGCAAGGCTAGACTCTCTGCAGGCAAAGGCTTTCTTGCCAGAGGACAGAGGCCAAAGACTGATGACCTTGGCGAACCAGTTTCACAGCAGGTCACTGGTCTCCGCCAGGCTCTGCCTGAGGCTTCTTGGCCACATGGCTTCGACAGTACATGTGACTCCCAATGCCAGGCTTTATATGAGGCCTGCGCAATGGTGTCTCAGGAATCAGTGGTCGCAGGCCACAGGGGAGCCTCAGCGACAGAGTAAGGGTGTCCAGACCATTCCTGCACTCCCTATGTTGGTGGCTGCATCCCCCCAACTTACTGAAGGGGATACCTTTTCAGCCACCTGGGTTGACAGTGGTGTTGACCACCGATGCCTCCCTGCAGGGATGGGGTGCACACTGTCTGGGCAAGTGCACCCAGGGCCTGTGGTCTCCCTGGGAGGCCAAGCAGCAGATCAATCTACTGCAACTACGGGCTATTCGCTTAGCCCTCAAGACTTTCTCTCAAACCTTGGCCCACCAGTCTGTCTTAGTACAAACAGACAATCAGGTAGCCATGTTTTAGGTGAACAAACAGGGCGGCACTGGGTCCAGGCTCCTTTGTCAGGAGGCGCAGGACCTTTGCTTGTTTGCGCTCAGGCGCAAAATGTTGCTCAGGGCGGTTTACCTCCCTGGCCAGGAAAATTACCTTATTATATAGGGTATCCCTCTAATGAAATTAATCAAAGCTAGTGTATCAGAATCCACAAGGTGCAATTGGAAACCTCTTATTAATATGCCAGTTATTGTTTAACCACTGGTCTCAGCCTATAGCGTGCACTGCTCAGGATACATATCGCAAGAGCTACGTGCTACAATAACATCAATGACCAGGTATAATTTTTAGAGTGTGGCTTGGAAAATGTCATGTACCAAATTTTGGGATTCTCAAAGAAAACCAGACTTATCTTAAATATTGATCCAGTTTTGCCAATATTGCAGTTGCCCCAACGCCACCACTTCGGTATCCGATGTACGTTTCGTTGCTTCTTCAGGGGGCTTGCAAACAAAAATTGGCTCTGCATACAGAAGAAAATGCAGCAATTACTAAACAGATATGTTTGCTTTATGAGAGCAGAGATAGAAGATAAAAAATCAAACCTGAACTGGGATGTCCCTGATTCAGGCTTGTGCGGATAACGGTATACTTGATACGGCTGCCTAGCCCTCTCAAAAGACGCCGCGCATGCGAGTTTGGGGAATGCTCAAAAGGATTTAAATACTAGTAGCAAAGGATGATGTCATTCTCTGTGTGCCACCAATCACATTTCACCATCTCACAGACAAGCTCTCCATTCGATCATGCTATTCAGCCCTCCAGGAAAAACAGTTTGCAATGTGTAAATCCATTTCTATTCCCGTAAGAGAAGCATTTTCGCTCGAGATCTACCAGAGCTACCTCCCAGCACCCGATCTATGCCAAAACAACGAAGAGTTTGAAACACATGACCTCGTTGTACACAGTGGGTTACTAAAGGGGCTTCCATCATTTTGCAGTGAAGGCGGCTGCGATGTTCCCCCAGTCGAACCTTCAGGGGACGGGTAGTTTGCCCTATATATAGCAACCCACAAGGACATCTGATGGCATAGACTACATGGTCAGTGGTACAGGAGGTGTAGTGCCGTAAATTATATCGCTTCTCATGATAAATAAAAGTGTCTGTGTCTTCAGTGATAGCGCAAATAGTGCACTGACCGCATTTCCGATGACCGCCCTTGACACCTTCGGTCAATGAAGCCCCTCGTAGTTTTGCTGGGCTAAGCTGTTCCTTCAGATTAGCTGAGCGCGCCCATACACAACGGACCCGTTTATCTTGTAAACCCGGGAGCGTGGTTAGTACATTCTGATGTTTCTTAAAAATGCGTTGGATAGAGCCGCTCAAAGGGGAATAACGGGTAATCAAATTTATATGATCTTCTTCCTGTTTTTCAGAATGACGAGGAATTCGTGTTTGCAATAGAAGTCCCCTATTATTATACAGTGCGCGTTTATAGGCAGCCTTAATCACTGGCGTTGGATACCCTCGAAGTTTAAAATTCTGAGTTAGCTGTTTTGCTTGATTCTTATAATCAATTAATCGAGAACAATTACGACGATATCTAATGAACTGCGACAGCGGTAGGCTGTCTTTCAGTTGTTTAGGATGCTGGCTGGTATAGTGAAGAAGGGTATTCCTGTCAGTTGGTTTTTTATGAACCCAGGTTATCCAACTTTGAACGCCTTTCTGAACTTCTACATCTAAAAAAACCACCTTCTGGGTATGGTAAGTATAAGTGAAGGTGATATGGGGGTCCACCCCATTGAGCCAATCTATGAATTCTATCAAAGCTGCCGCTGTTCCTTCCCACAAGGCAAAAACGTCATCGATAAAACGTTTCCATAATATGAGCTGATGTCTTTTGGGGGATTTAGGGAGCCAACGATGTTCAAAATCTTGCATGTATAAATTTGCCACTGACGGGGCACAGGTAGCCCCCATAGCCACTCCAGCAATTTGCTGATAGAGAATCCCTTCAAAATCAAAGTAATTTTGAAAAATAGTTAGATGGGCCAGCTGAGATATGAACTCGATGTGTTCTGCTGATAAATCCTCTCGTTTTTGCAAAGATGAAACAATAACATCAAGTGCTGCCTGCTGCGGAATATTAGTGTACAAGGCAGACACATCTAATGTAACAAGAAGTAGATTGGCATGGGTGACCCATTCTTCATGTTCTGACAAAACATTTAAAAAATGTGCTGTATCTTTTAAGTACATAAAAATTATACCTGGTCATTGATGTTATTGTAGCACGTAGCTCTTGCGATATGTATCCTGAGCAGTGCACGCTATAGGCTGAGACCAGTGGTTAAACAATAACTGGCATATTAATAAGAGGTTTCCAATTGCACCTTGTGGATTCTGATACACTAGCTTTGATTGATTTCATTAGAGGGATACCCTATATAATATAGTTGTTTTATAACTACCCTCTGTAAACAGACCAAACACTTTTCAGGAAAATTACCTGGCAGACAGGTTGAGCAGGATTCTGCAGCCCCATGAATGGCAGCTCCATCCCTTGGTGGTTCAGAAGATCTTCCTGAGATGGGGACTTCCATCCATAGATCTATTTGCCAGCCCCCTGAACAGACATCTGCCCAGGTTCTGCTCCAGGCAACCGCATCCTCTGAGACTAGCAGCAGATGCTTTTCTGATTTCCTGGTCCCAGGGCCTCCTGTATGCGTTTCCTCCCACGCCTCTGGTGGCCCGAACCCTGTTCAAGATTCTACAAGACCAGGCCTCGATCCTTCAGGTAGCCCCCAGGTGGCTGAATCAACCTTGGTTCCCACTTCTGCTTCAACTAGCAGTGGACACTCCACTACCTCTGGGGTTGTAGCCCGACCTTCTCTCTCAGGACCATGGGTCTCTTCTGCACCCCAATCTCAAATCTCTCAATTTGATGGCCTGGGAAGCTGCAAGGGTAGTTTTGGCTCCTTGGGGCCTACCTCCTGTAGTTGAAGAGGTCGTCCTGGCCTCTAGGAAGCAGTCCACTAGAAAAACCTATGCCCTGAAATGGAAGAGGTTTTCTCTGTGGTATCAGCTGCGTACAGAGGATCCTTTCTCCTGTGCGGTACCAGTGGTGCTTCAGTACTTGCTGCACTTATCCAATCAGGGCCTTAAGTCCAATTCTGTTCGGGTCCACCTCTCAGCTCTAGCAGCTCACCACTCACTGGTGGAAGGACACTCTCTGTCGGTTCACCCCTTGGTGTTCCGGTTTCTCAGAGGTTTGCTCTTGCTCAAGCCTCCTGTCCGTCCTCCAGCTCCTGAGTGGGAGTTGAATGTGGTCTTGCAGCAACTGACTCGCCCACCTTTTGAGCCGATGGCTACTTCTTCTCTCCGCTTCCTTTCCTGGATGACACTCTTCCTGGTAGCCTTAACCTCGGCCAGACAAGTGAGTGAGCTTCAGGCCCTGGTGTGTGACAGGCCTTACACCCGCTTCTATAGGAACAGGGTAGTCCTTAGGACTCATCCAAAGTTCCTCTCTAAAGTTGTCTCCTCTTTCCACCTCAACCAGGAGGTGGTTCTTCCAACATTCTTCCCTAGGCCTTATGCAAGCCAGGCTGAAGCGGTCCTGCATACCCTGGACTGTAGAAGGGCCTTATCCTTCTACCTTGACCGTACGCAGGGACATAGAAGGGCTACTCAGCTCTTCATCTCTTTTGACCCTAATAATTTGGGGTTAGCTGTGTCCAAGCGTACCTTGTCCATATGGGTGGCTGATTGTATCACCTGGGCTTACAGGGCGGCTGACCTTCCCTTGCAGAGTCGGGTCACGGCCCACCGTGTAAGGGCTATGGCTGCCTCAGTAGTTCATCTCCACTCTGTACCGTTGGCAGACATCTGCAGGGCTGCAACTTGGTCCTCAAGCCAGACTTTTGCAGCCCATTACTTCCTGGAGAGGGAATCCCGTAGGGACAGTGCTTTTGGCCAGGCAGTACTCCGGAATCTCTTTGAGGTTTAGGCAACTCCTTCCCTCCAGCCCT
This sequence comes from Ichthyophis bannanicus, assembly GCA_033557465.1. Classification (NCBI taxonomy): domain Eukaryota; kingdom Metazoa; phylum Chordata; class Amphibia; order Gymnophiona; family Ichthyophiidae; genus Ichthyophis; species Ichthyophis bannanicus. The sequence continues at coordinate 49,293,962 of CM066047.1, read as the reverse complement.
CCGTTGGTCTACCGGTGGAGGTTCTTTCAGTGAAAAGCCTTTCTTTGATGCTGGGACTAGAAGGAGTTCTCTTGTTCAGCCTGGGTTCCTTGGTAGCCCAGAGCTAGGGAGTCACCCATATGTGAGGACTGACTTCCTGCTTGGTCCTGGAGAAAGAGTAGTTACTCACCTGTAACAGGTGTTCTCCAGGAGCAGCAGGAATCAGTCCTCACAACCCTCCCTCCTCCCCTGGGAGTTGCAGTTGTACATAGTTTATTTTACATTTTTGTGTGCTGGTTTTTAGCTATGTCATTTGACTGAGCAAAATGGCACCTTTAGGCGGGAAGGGGACCGCGCATGCGTGCAGTATTCCCAAAGACTTTCATAGAAAGCTGGGGGAAATGCTCCGCAAGGGCTCCATCGACGTCGATGTCACCCATATGTGTGGACTGATTCCTGCTGCTCCTGGAGAACACCTGTTACAGGTGAGTAACTACTCTTTTTTTATCATTCATTTCTCATCAAAATATTCCTTCTACAGTAAGTTTGATGGTCACCATAACAAATACAATCTGTGTTTGACAAGCAAAACTTGCGCACTTCATTTCTATCATGGTTTTCCACTTTTGTCAGTTTTTCAAAGTCTTTTATATTATATTTCATTGTTGACAATATTCCCAAAATTGATTTAATTGATTTTAAGCTGTAATAGATGGTCTTGGGGGCTATACAGCACCATGATCATTCATTTGAAAATATTCTGATTTTTGTCCCCCTACTCCTTTAACGCCCAACTCGTATATCTCCAAATGGGTTAATTTTGCAGATACCGTGATAAGAATGAAACGCATCTCTATGGTGGGGTATTTTGAAGATATTCTCAATCTCTCAGATTCACTGTTAATCCTCATCTCAGCATTTGCAATGTGCCAAAGAGGGCCGGTGGTACCACTAGGCAAACTACTACTACTATTAAACATTTATATAGCACTACGAGGTGTAGGTGGTTGCTTAGGGCGCACATTGCTGCTGCCTCTGTCTGGGGCCTGCAGCTACAGCAATAACCCTAAAAACCACAATGCAGCGCCCTAGGTCCTCCATCATGCCACTGCCGCCCCTCTCTGGGTCTTGCAGCAATGGCAATAGCCCCAAACCGTGATGCAGCACTTACTACTACTCCAGCGCTGCGTGGCAGTTTCCTACTTTTCACAATGTGCTGTTTCTCTCACCATCTAAAATCAGAAGTGGCATCAGAGGGGGGCATAAGTGGCATATTGTGAAGAGTAGGAAACTGCAACCCAGCACCGGAGTGTTAATGCTGTGTCATCGTTTGAGGGCTGTTGCCGATGCTGCAGGCCCCAGAGAGGGGCGGCAGGATGGAGGGCCTGCCTAGGGGGCCTCCAATCCTTGCACCAGCCTTGCCAAAGAAAGCAGCCTCCTGGAGTTTATAAAGTGTAACATGCACAGACAATATATCAAGGTGCACTTGGAAATTATTTTGAGGCCAGTGGACCTCAATACAATTGGAATAATCCCAGTATCTTCCCGCCTAATGTTGCTGGTCTCTGAGTGCATTTGTTGGAATTTGAGGATCTTCTCTTTTCTTAGAGTTGCCAAGTTACCCAGTTCCAGGAGTGAGATTTTAAGCCAGTCCTGGATTTATGACAATTTCGCATTTTAGGACCTGTAGCACTGCTTTCAATGGGTAAAATCAGGAACTGTAAGTACCATACTGCAATGCAATGCAAATGTAAAACTAGAACTGGCAAAAACTCTCACTCCTGAAACTGGGTAACTTGGTAACTGCTTTCTCCACACCTAGTACAGAATAGTCATGTGGTGCTAGCAATTCTATTAGTATTGCTGCTCTTATGCTTTTCTCTCAGGGGCAATTTCTCCAAATGGGTTAGTGTTAGTTTTGCACATATTCTAGCTTAGGAATGAGGTTTATTGCTGTCATGGTATGTGGAGTATGATCTTACTCTCTCAAATTTATGACCAACACTTGCTGTAATATTGTCATGCCCAAGAACTTCTTTTTGGTGTTCATAGGATGTAATGAGTATAGGCATCTTGTCAAGGTATGTTTGGAAATGCCTCTTAATCAGTTCTGTAGCTCCCAATAATATGGGAAATATTTCTGTATATGATAGACACTTAAATACCTCTATGGTATAAATGCACAGGAAGTGGCCCTCTTCCAGTTGAAAGGAAGGTCTGGAATGAGGGTTCATTGGATGAAAGTGAAAGAAGATAGATTCCAGGAGTAATCTGAGGAAAGGATGCTGGATGCGTGGAACAGCCACCCAGTGGAGGTGGTGAAGACGAGAACTGTATCCGAATTCAAGAAAATATGGGACAGATACAGAGGATCTCTGAGGAAGAGGAAAGGATTGTAAAACTTAATAGTTCTTATGGATGGGAAGATTGGATAGGTCATATGGTCTTTAACTGCTATTGTTTTCTATGTTTCAATTCCACTTTATCTTCATCAGCTTCTACATATTCCTCCCCTTCACCCTTGAGTCTGACGGTACTACTTTTGCACTTCTTTCTGTTACTAACATATCTAAAAAATGTTTCCCCCTCTTCCCCCTCCCCACATTTTATTTTACCAGCTTCTGTTACCTTTTCCAAATCCAAATACTGTTGCTTGTCTTCCTCTTTTTGTAATCTCTTATATTTTATGAAGGCCACCTTTTTTCCCTTGCCTTTTCAGTTCCTTATTTTGAGAATCATAGTGGCCTTCTTTTCCTTTTACATTATTTACTTTCCAAATAAAAAGATTTGTTGCCCTTTCAGTTTTGCCCACTACTTTTCTTTATCCCCCAGCTGTTCCCATCCAGCTAACGAGTTCTTGAAGTATTCCCCATCTTGACAAAGTTAATTTTCCTAAAGTCTAGGACCCTCACTTTTGTGTGAACCATCTCTGCCCATGTCCTAATACTGAACGATGCCTTTGGCGATCACTGGATGCGAGATGATCATCCACTATAACATCAGAAACACTCTTCTCATTCATAAGCATCAGGTCAAGTATAGCCCCCCCCACACCTGCTTGCGTTCCTTTACTAAGTTAAATGGCTTGCTTATTTTATTTATTAGGATTTATTTACCGCCTTTTTGAAGAAATTCACTCAAGGCAGTTTACAGCAAGTATAATATGGACATAGGTAATACTGCAGTTCACTTAATTTAATCCAACAACAGAAAAATACTATCTCGTATTTTTACAGTATATAATGTTTTATAAACGTTACTTTTAGCAAAACCATTCAGTCAGTTTAATTACACATCACTGCAGTTTACACATCACTGCAGTGTTAGGCATAACTCAGATATCAACTTCTCTTTATATTCAATAATTCTTGATTATAGACTCAAACTTGTTTTAGCATTCGTAGCATTTTTACCTATTGTGCGCCTGGAGGCTGCGCAGTCCTTGTGCGCATTCCGCCCAAGTGGCTCCAATGCATGCTCCTTCCCTAGTGCCTGTAACCAGTGTTACAATAAAAATACAGTTAACGTGCACCTTTGGCCACTGCAGCCTTAGCACGCGCTGTTGTGATACTTGCCTTAGCTCTCTATCTTCTTCCAGGAGACATTGTTTGACCTGTGGCAAGCAAGTTGCCTCATCTCTGGATTCTGCTCTTCTTGTATGGCAGCTTCTGAGTCATCCTTGGAGGGTCTGTTTCCCCTCTCCCAGCTGGGGGATGCAGTTAGTGTGGCCTTACCTGCCTCAGGGTGGGAGGTGACGGGTGGTGCTATGGGTAAGAATATCCCAACTAGCTGGAAGATTTAGCAACCATGCTGTGAGCTGCTCATTGTTTTTTATTGGCTCTGTGGCGACTGTGCCCCCTGGTGTTGAGGGATCTTTTCTGAAAGGAGAGCTTCCGGACTCAGGATTGTCCTCCCCGGAATCATCCTTTGTGCAACAGGCCTGGTTCTTCTGGCATGAAAATTCAGACCCTATGTCCTCTGGGTTCCCCCAGGCACAGTTTCATGCAGGGCAGGCTGTGAGTAGAAGCTGTGCTCGAATACCCTTGGCTAAGTGCCCCCCTGGAGATGAGGAACAGCTGGGAGCTGTCCGAGATTTTGACTATGACTCCAATTCAGATGGCTCTGTACTGGGCTCTGACATAGATGAAGAAGTACTCTTACCTTCAGAAGATTGTGAACAGGCCGGAGTGATCTGTCTATTTTGGAAGGAGGAGCTGGCGGTGTTAATGGCCAGGATCTCATCTGCTTTTGAACTTGACGGATGCTTCTGGCACAGAGCAGGAGCTGAAGGTACACCCACTTCTTCAAGGGGGATGAACATAAGAACATAAGATATGCCATACTGGGTCAGACCAAGGTCCATCAAGCCCAGTATCCTGTTTCCAACAGTGGCCAATCTAGGTCATACGCACCTAGCAGTTTCCCCAAAAGACACAGGTTCTACAATGCTTGTACTGGGTCAAGCATTGATTTCCTGGGTCCCTTCTTAATAATGGTTTATGGACCTTTCCTCCAGGAACTTGTCCAACCTTTTTTTTTCCCACTACTGCCTTCCCGTTCCCAGATGTGATCAAGAATATGATCCGGTTGGAGTGGGACTCTCCCGATTCCCTGCCTAAGGGGCTAAAGGGTATAAGAAGGTCTGTGCACTCCAAAAGAGTGCGTTGAGTTTTTTGGCATGCCAAAGGTGGATGTGCAGGTTACCACCTTTCCTGTGGAAGGCGGATCAGCCTCAAAGGATTTTCTGGACCGCAAGGTAGATTCGTTGTTGCGGAGCCAATTCACCATGACAGCGGCTATTCTGCAGCTGGCGATATATACCAGCCTGACATCTTGAGCCCTGCTCCAGTGGATTCACTCTCTTCTGCCAGATGATACTACCCTCTTTGGGAGTCGGCTGTGGCCTTCTTTTCTGATGCCATGTATGACCTGGTAAGTTTGGCAGCCAGGGATGGTGCCCTGACAGTGTTACGGCATTGGTTTTGGCTCAGACACTGGGCAGCAGACTCATCTTCCAAAGCCTGGTTTGCCCAACTGGCTTTTAAGGGGAAACTTCTGTCTGGAACCAAATTGAAGAAGCTGGTAAATGACCTGGGTGAGACAAAATCTTACTGCATCCTGGATGACAGTTCTAAGGAGCCTGTGAAATGGGCTGGTGCCCCTTTCTTGTCAGCCTCTACCCATCCACTCAGGGCATGCTGAACAGATTCCCGACGGTCTCTGGCCTCTTCTCGTTGCTGACCTGGAAAATCTCTCCCTCTACATTTGGGCTTCGGGCTCGTTCTCAGTCCTTTCATAGAATGCTTGGGCCCAGGGACTCGATCGCATCCAGAGGAGGACTCTCCCAGGTTGTGCTATGAAGATTAGGCGTCCATTCCTTGGTTCCCCCAGTTGGATGTAGGCTTCACCTTTTCTTTCAGGAATGGGCCTGGGTTACCAAGAATCGCTGGATGCTGACACCATTCAGTTCAGCCATATCCTGGCGTGCAAAGAGCAAATTCCGAATGCCTTTGTCATTTTCTCTTGTGGGACTATGATCAAAGTGCCTCTCTACGGGCCACCTTAGACAAGTTGCTGCGCCTAAGGGCAGTGGTGCCCATGCTGCTGGACGAGCGGGGCAAGGACAGATATTCCATCTATTTTGTGGTGTCAAAGAAAGACGGTTCCTTTCGGCCCATTCTGGATCTCAAGGTGGTCAACAAGCACTTACGCATCCTGTGCTTCTGAATGGAAACCTTGCACTCTATGATTCATGCAGTGCCACTCTATGATTCATGCAGTGCCAAAGGGATCTGTGTCCATCAATATCTGGATGATTGGCTCATCTGGGCCCATTCCTTTCAGAGGCATCTTGAGTGGTGTCCCTTTTGGAGAACCTCGGCTGAGTGATCAGTCGGGGAAAGAGCCAGCTGTTGTCTTCCTGGCTCCTGGAGTTTCTGGGAGCATGTTTTGACACTCAAGTGAGCACTTATCCTGCCAGAGGAGAAAGTTAAAAGATTATTGGATTGCCTGGTGCTGTTCTGTGTGCAGCAGGCTCCGAGAGTCTGGGATTATCTTCAGCTTGCTGGATTGATAGTGGCGATCATAGAGATGGTGCTATGGGTGCATGCTCCGATGCAACTGCTCCAGTGGTCCTTGAATTCTCAGGAGTTCGAGTGCAGGCTGCTGCACCCATTGATGGTGAGGTTCAGCATGCGATGGTGGCAGTAGCCTAGTTATCTGTGGAAGGGCGTGCTGTTGGATGATTTCTCCTGGATCCTCCTGGCAACGGATGCCAGTCTCTTGGGCTGAGGAGCCCATTGTCAGAACCAAACAGCCTAGGACTGTTGGAGCTGCAGGGAAGTGGTGTGGTTCATCAACCGCCTTGAAGCGAGGGCTATCAGGTTGGCTTCTCTGCATTTCTGGCCTCTTGTCGAAGATTTGAGTGTTTTCAGGCACTGCCATTGTGGTAGCCTTTGTCAATCAGCAAGGTGGCATAGGAGTGCTGGGATAGTTCCTGGAGATGACGCTCCTGTTTGCTTGGGCAGAGAAGAACCTCCTAGCTTTGTCTGCTCGGCACATTGCTGAGTTGGACAATGTGGAAGCAGATTTCCTCAGCCAGCAGTCTCTGGATCCTGGAGAAGTGAGAGTTGAGTCGGAAGACGTTTCAGTTAATTCTACGCTGCTGGGGTCATCCCAAGATGGATCTGATGGTGACCCGCTCCAGTGCCAAGTTTGCTGTTTCTTCAGTTGCCACACAGAGATGAGGTTCAAGGCCAAGTCGGCATCTGCTATACTTGTTTCCTCCTTGGCCCCTAGTGGAGTATATACTTCATAGAATGCCTCTTGGGCAGGATAGTTCTGGTGGCGCCTGATTGGCCAAGGAGAGGGGTTTCAGAGATCTGATACAGCTCCTGTAGGTGCCGCCTCTTTGGTTGCCTCCATCTTAGGGCCTGTTGTGGAAGGGACTGATCATTCTGGAGGACCTGATTCCCTTCTCGCGCACTATTCACTCCCATCAATAATTGTCCCAAATAACTATACCCCTTCTTGGCCCACACCTATAAATGGTATCCTCCCTACCGAGGTTCAAATTTTAGATTCCTCCTGGACTGCCCCTAAATGAGCCCTCCACCAATCCCAGACTTTACTAAATGGCTGTATTAATTGCGCTCTTCTCCCTAACTTCTACCAATGTGTTTTCTACACTTGTAACATACCAAAAAAACCCAAAGGGATTTATAAGCCCTTTTGGGCATATTTCACTTGTTCCATATATAACCCATGGATCTCTATCTCATTATAGTTGCAACATTGTAAAGCCTGATATCAGGAAGTTCCAATCCTCCTTTGCCTAGCTTATGTTTAGGGTACCCTATCCTAGCATATTTATTCTGCCAAATGAAGGCCCAGAGCATCCCTTTGTACTTTTGCTCCTCCCTATTTTTTATCCACAGAGGTATCATTTGAAGTGGATATAACAATTTCGGGATGATTACCATTTTTAGAAGTACTACTTGTCCCATCATAGGAGGGGGGAAATTTTTACATTTAGAACATAGATTTAACCTGTTCAAATTTCTGAATCATGTTTTTCTTATGAATTGTTTGAGTTGACACTCTGGTACATACCTATCTATTTAATGCTCTCTTTTGCCCAAGTAATGGGGAAGTCCAGCTGCAAAAAGCACCTATGTTTTATTTAAATTGCCATTACTAAAATTAATTTGTAAATCCGAAAGAAACTGAATTGTTGTATTATACTACTTACCTCACTAAAGTTAGTATTCACACTGTCTATAAACATGTCATCCGCAAACAAATTTATTTTGTATTACTGTGGGCCCACTCTATTCCCCTGCCACTCCTGATTTTGATGTATTTGTATGATGTTGTGATTCCAACGAGAGGCGAAACAGCAGAGGCAAGAACGGACAGCCTGCCATTAAATAAAATTTGTGCTGTAGGCACCCTTTAGAAAGTTTTTATTTAGGTCAAAAAGGAGTCCTCAATTCCGTATTGTCCCCACCACTCAGAATAAGTCTTCCCATGCTATTTTATCAAAAGCTTTCTCAGTGTCAAGACTGGCTAAAATCGCATCTCCCTTCATATAGGACTACCAGCACCTAGAGTAAATTTGCAGACACAGATCTTCCTGGAACAAAGCCCACCTGGTCTTCATGTACCAGGCTGGGAATCACCTGCCCCAAATGCTGCACTAACACCACAGCTGTAATTTTCATATCTTGATTTAATAAGGATATGGGGCGATAAGAGCCCAACTGGGTTTCATCTCTCCCTGGCTTGGGCAGTACAACTACATGTGCATGATTTTGTGTGTCTCCCAAGATGCTCACCACCCAAGTTTCCTGACAATAATCAGTGTTAACATAATCATCTGGAATAACATGGTTTTTAGACCCCAGGAATCCTCCGAGTCTTCTGCTTTCTCAAAATCATTCTCAATGTACAGGTATCCAAGAAGATGTATACTAAATTATTTGTCATCCATTGAGGCAAAATTACAAAATAACCCTCAGTAAACTCAATTATAAGATCACCATTATAAGAGTGGTATTGTAAGCAGATTAATAGTCAACTTAGCTCGAGGTCCTGGAATCCCAGGGTTATTTTGTAATTGAGAATGATTTTGAGAAGTGAGAAGCAGAAGACTCGGAGGATTCCTGGGGTCTAAAAACCATGTTATTCCAGATTATGTTAACACTGATTATTGTCAGTCTGATTTTGGAGACACGGTATTGTCGTTCATTTTGGAAGTAATGAGTGCCTTCGTTGGGATTCCAGGACCTTGAGCTAAGTTGACTATTAATCTGCTTACAATACCACTCTTATAATGGTGATCTTATAATTGAGCTTACTGAGGGTTATTTTGTAATTTTGCCTCAGTGGATGAAAAGGGTGAGTGCACTCTTTTAACAAAAAAAAAAAAGGAGGGTTCCTGAGCGGTCCTCCAGATTAGTCCTTCACATCTGGGTAGTGCACTTCCTCCTGCAGCATGGAGACTGGGCCAATCAGAATCTTCCCCTTAACCGGGTGTATGCTGCTGGAGCTCCCATAGGCCCCCAGTGTGTCCAGTCTCCATGCAGCAGGAGGATGTGTGAGCCTTGAACTGGGCTCACTTAGGGACTGAATAGGCAACACTAGTAAGTTTTCTATTTTAGTTTTCCCCCTTTGACTTCTTTTGGTTTCATTAATTTTTTCCAGGTTACTGTTTCTTTAAAAAAACCAAAAATAAAGAATGAGCCACATTGCTGAGGAGCCTGGCTTTCACTGCCCTTCTGTCTCTGGCCTTTCTGCATTTGTTCAGGGTACAGGCAGCAACTTCGGATCCCTCCTCCTAGACGGAACGGGGAAGGGATCTGGTAGGCACAGTTACACGCTCTGCTCTTTGGGATTCTGAGAGTTGGACTCCACCGCGGCAGAGCGGGCGTCAGTGTGCACAGCTCGGCGGCTCTGTTTTCAGCGTATGCGTCGCTCAGGACTCGAGCGGCGTGGCAGCGTGTGGAGCTGCTTCTGTGGGGGTAAGTCTCCTTAAGGCGCCCGACGGCTAGCGATCCAGGGTGTAGGGATTCGGGCCTGATAGTTGTTTTTTTGCGCCTTTTTGCATCTGGCGGCGGCCATTTTGTTTAGGTTCCCGCGTGGAGCACGCTGAGCAGAGGGCTGCGCTGCTGGGGGGTGCTTGGCAGCAGGAGCACACAGGTGGCTGGAGGCTTGGTTTTGGCGGCTCTGTCTCGGTTTAAAAACATCATTTTTTCTTGGAGGCATTCTTTCGGTGCTTCACGGCCTTTCTATATTAAAAAAACAAAAACAAAAAGAAGAGAGATAAATAATTGAGGGGGTGCATTAATTTTTGGTTTCTTTGTGAGAGATCAGTTAAGCCAAATCCTCTCCTCTCTCTCTTTGGTACTAGATTTCTGTCTAGTACCTCATGTCTTCTCGTCCGCAGTGCGTGTTCAGCGGTTCATGCAGGGGGACGGTGTCTGATACAGGTATTTGCAGGGGCCGCGCTACTGTTTCTTCCAATGTAGAGCAACAAATGGAAGACAGGGCACTACAGGACTCCCTAGACCCTGTGGTAAGTGCTGGGGGTGAGCCGTCTCCGGGAACGCCGGTGGCTTCTCCTCCAGCTACGCCCACGGGGCAGTCAGGCGCTCAGCCGGTAGGGGCTGCGGAAATGTCCTTGGGGGATTTTTCCCCAGACTTTGTCCTTATTGTGCATCAGGCCTTTCGCTTAGGGTGACTAGGAAAGTTGCCGGAGGCCTTGGCATTGCCGGCACCTCTGCCGTTCCTCCAAAGGAGAGGACGCGAGGGGAGATATCCCGAAGCCAGCAAAGCGGCTTCGGGCCACGGAGATGGAGCACGTGGATATGGAGTGGCAGGATGCTGTGGATGCTGAGGTAGAGCCCGAGGACGGGATTGACGAGTTGGAGGAAGGGGAGATTCCGGAGCACGAAGATCAGGCAAGGATCATACGGGTGTTTTGTAAGGAGGAACCCCTGATTACAGAATCTCTCCAGGCACTCAATCTCGCCACAGCGCGGACTGTGGATGAAGACAGACTGGAGGATCCCCTTATTCAGGCGGTGCGAGAGTCTCAAACAGTGTTCACAGTGGTGGACCAGATGATTCAAACTGAGTGGGATCGACCTGAATCGGGCTTGAAGGGCATCCGAACAATGAACCGGCTCTATCCTTTAGCGGATAAAGACAAAGAAAAGTTTCGGTCTCCACGTGTGGACACAGCGGTGTTGGCAGTGACCAAGAAACAACTATCCCGGTTGAAGGTAGTGCGGCCTTGAAGGACACGCAGGACAGAAAGGTGGATGGTTTATTGAAGCAGGCCTTTGAGGCCAATGCTCTTTCTTTGCAGGCCTCTATTTGTGGGGCCTGGGTGGCGAGGGCCTGTTTGCGGTGGGCTCAACACTTAAGGCAGGACCCTCGACTGGATTAGCAGGGGTTGCTGGAAGTGACCCGGCTGGAATCCGGCTCGGCATATTTGGCAGATGTACACTATGATTTGATCAGAGCATCCCTGGTGGCCACCCGGAGGTCCGTTTGGCTGTGGAATTGGGCGGCTGACAGGCCTTCTAAGTCACGGTTCAGCAAGCTCCCATTTAAGGGCAAGTTGTTGTTTGGAGACGATCTAGAGAAGTTGGTGAAGGACTTGGGAGAGTCCAAAGGGTGCAGGCTACTGGAGGATAAGCCTAAGCAGGATAGATCCTTGCCGGCCTCTCGGGGTCAATTTCGAGACTTCAGAAAGTTCCGTTCTTCCTGCCTCGGAAGTTTCCAGCGTGGCAGGTTTGTCTCAAGATCCCAGGGTTTTCGTGGATTTCGAGGGGCAGGCAGAGATTTCGCAGCAGCTTCCTCTTCCGCCTCCTCTCCCTTTAGCCGCAAGCCGCAATGAAACGCGGCAGACCCTGGAAAGAAGTCTAGTGATCGGAGGGCGGCTTTGGGACTTTCTTCCTTCCTGCGTCCAAATAATGTCAGATCAGTGGGTACTGGAGATAGTTTGAGAAGGCTGTGCGCTGGAGTTAGCTTGCCCGCTCAAGGACTCTTTTGTTCTCTCGCCCAGCAAAGGACAGCAAAAGGTGCTGGCAATCCGTCTAATGTTGGATCACCTGCTGGCCTTGGGGGCGGTAGTTCCTGTCCTGGTGTCTGACTGCGGCGTCGGTCGCTACTCCATTTATTTCGTGGTGCCAAAGAAAGACAGTTCCCTCCGATCTATCCTAGATCTCAAGGATGTCTGCGGGTGCCTCATTTCTGCATGGAAATCCTGAAATCTGTGATTGTGGCGGTGCGCCAAGGAGAGTTTTTGACGTCACTCGATCTCACGGAGGCCTACTTGCACATTCCGATCAGAGCAGCCCATCAAAAGTTCCTGAGGTTCGCGTTCCCGTGGGGACATTACCAGTTTCAGGTGCTGCCGTTCGGATTGGCTACAGTACCGCACACTTTCACCAAGGTCATGGTGGTGGTAGTGGCGGCTTTGCGAAAAGAGGGTATCCTAGTTCACCCTTATCTCGACGACTGGTTAATTTGGGCAAAGTCCAAGGTCGAGAGTTTGCAGGCCACAGACAGAGTGGTAAATCTTCTGCAGAGTCTTGGCTGGGTAGTCAACGTAAAGAAGAGTCACTTGGTGCCGACGCAGATGCTCAAATATCTAGGGGTTCGTTTCGACACTGAGAGGCTTGGTTTTCTTGCTGGATCGCTGCGCGCAGGTCTTGCATCAGCTCGTGCGCAAGTTTATTTTATTTATTTATTTAACTATATTTATATCCCGCTTTTCACCGGGTCAAAGCGGTGAAAAGCGGGATATAAATACAAGTTCTTAGGGATTCCCGCGCCATCCGCATGGTGGTACCTTGGGCTGCTGGGGACCATGGCGGCAACTCTGGAGGTGGTCCCGTGGGCCAGGTTTCATATATGACCATTGCAAAGGGCGCTATTGCGTTGATGGTCGAACCAGTCGGAGTCGCTGAACAAGCGCCTCCCCTGCCCAAGGCGAGTTCGTCAATCGCTGCAGTGGTGGCTGTCTCCAAAGTCACTGTAGGTGGGCATGCCCTTGGAACAGATGGTTTGGTTCCCTCTAATGATGGATGCCAGTCTGGCGGGCTGGGGAGCCCATTGCGAGGGTTGGTTCGCTCAAAGGATCTGGTCGGCCCAGGAAGCCTCTTGGTCAATCAGCCGTCTCGAGCTGCGAGCGGTGTTTCGAGCGCTTCAGGCATTCGAGAGCTCAGTGAGGGGGCGAGTGGTGCGAGTGCTTTTGGACAACTCGGCGACGGTGGCGTACCTCAACCGGCAAGGCGGAATGGGGAGTGTAGCCATGGAGAAAGAGTCAGAGGGGTTGTTCGAATGGTTAGAGCCTCGCCTACTGGCCATTTCGGCAGCACACATCGCGGGAAAGGACAATGTGATGGCAGATTTTCTCAGCAGGGTGCGGGTGGACGCCGGGGAGTGGGAGCTTCATCCGCAGCTATACGCGCAAATGGTCCGCAGATGGGGGCCGCTGATCATGGATCTCATGGCGACCTATCAGTCAGCAAAAACAGGTTGGTTTTTCAGCAGACGGAGGGAAAGGATGTCCGAGGGCATCGTCGCGCTCATTCAGCCCTGGCCGGAGTCCGGGCTTCTTTATGTCTTCCCTCCATGAGCTTTGATCGGCTGAGTAGTTCAGCGCATCGAGGCGCACCGCGGCAGAGTCCTTCTGGTGGCTCCGGATTGGCCCAGACGTCCCCGGTATGCAGATCTAGTTCGCCTGCTCGACGGAGAGCTGTGGAGGCTTCCACCATTGGTAGACCTGCTGATTCAGGGTCCTCTGCGGATGCCCCAGGTGAATCGATTCTCGCTTACGCTATGGCCATTGAAAGGTCTAGGTTGAAAAGGAAAGATTATTCGGCGGCGGTCATTGCCACGCTACTTTGGGCAAGGAAATCCTCAACATCCCTTGCGTACGTGCGCGTTTGGCGGATTTTTGAAGACTGGTGTTCCAGACGTCATATTTGGGCGGCGACTGCTTCCGTCCCTGTGATCCTCAGTTTCTTGCAGGACGGTTTCGAGAAAGGGTTAGCTGCCAGTTCGTTGAAGGTGCAGCTGGCGGCTGTCTTGTGCTACAGGGACAAAGTTCAGGGGGTTCCTCTGGGGTCGCACACAGATGTGCAACGCTTTCTTAAGGCGGTTTTCCGGCTTCGACCTTCGCGCAGTGTCGGTGCCTCCATGGGACTTGAATCTAGTCTTACAGGCCTTGGTTAAGCAACCCTTTGAGCCCCTGAACCAGGCATCCGTTAAAGATCTGACGTTGAAGACGGTTTTTCTGGCCATCTGTTCTGCGAGGTGGATTTCAGAGTTGCAGGCGCTGTCGTGTAGGGAGCTGTTCTTGTCTTTTTCTAGAGATAGGGTGATTCTAAAGCCGGTCCCATCTTTCCTGCCTAAAGTGGTCTCTCCATTTCATTTGAATCAATCGGTCGTTCTTCCGGTATTTAGCTCCGGGGTGGAACAGGCCACAGACCGGGGCTTGCGTCGTCTGGATGTGCGGCAGGTGCTGCGCCGGTACCTAAAAGTTTCGGAAACGTTCTGTAAATCAGACCGACTATTCATGCTTTTCGGAGGCGTTCGGAAGGGAGAAGCGGCGGCGAAGGCATCCATTTCCAGATGGATTAAGGAGGCAATTGCATCGGCTTACATTCTGCAAGGGCGTCCGGTTCCGTTGGGGTTACGGGCGCACTCTACTAGGGCGCAGGCAACATTGTGGGCGGAACACAGTTTGGTTCTGCCAGCAGAAATTTGCAGGGCGGCTGCCTGGTTGTCTCTTCATGCTTTCAGTAAACACTGTCAGTTAGATGTTCTAGCAACTCGTGATTCCTGTTTTGGTTCGGCAGTATTGCATGCCGGTTGGCAAGGTCCCTCCCAATGATAACAGCTCTCTTATATCTCAGATGTGGAGGGCTAAACTGGAGGACTGCTCAGGAAATGGTAATTGTGGTTCCTCATTCATTCAGACCCGGAGGAGAGGTCTGTCTAGAGGGCGCAATGACTGCGGGAAGTGAGGGTTCCGCTAAGCAAAACACACTAGGATCCATATTTGGGATCTTTACTCTCTCTTTCTGTTTGCTCTCTTTCTTGTTCTTCTGCTGTCGCTTCCATTTTTTCAGGTAATGGGGCAGAAGCAATGTGCAGAGTTCTGGCTTCCTCGTTTGGGGGGGGGTGTCAGGTGAATTCTTAAGGTTAGTATGTTATGGTTATAGTTAATTAGTTTTACCTTTTCCATATGTTGCTTCTTTAAGTCTGCTTTGTCAGTAGTTCAATGGGGGCTGATGGGGAGCTCCAGCAGCATACACCCGGTTAAGGGGAAGATTCTGATTGGTCCAGTCTCCATGCTGCAGGAGGAGGTGCACTACCCAGATGTGGAGGACTAAACTGAAGTTCCTCCAGGAACCACAATTACCAGGTGAGTGCAATTTCCATTTTGCTACGAGAGAGGGAAGGTTCCCTTTCAGGGCAAACGATCTGACAAAAATTTGCATACATTAAGTATAGAATTAATAGGGCTGGTTGAATGTATTTAGTTTATCTCTTGGTGATATATAGGTATTGAGTGAGATAAATTGCAGTTAGGTTTAATATGTGTCCTTTTTACTGGCACCAGCCCTTTGAGAGATGCGAGCAACTCAGAGTAATATGGTAAGCGGGCAGCCAGGGAGATCCCTTCAGCCAGCAGCACATAGATTCGGTGAGCGTTCTTTTCTGTGCTGGTCGCTTGTCTGTTGGGGTTTCTCTCCGGTGGCTCTGTTATTGATGTGGTGTTTTGTTCAGCGTTGGATGCATGAGTTCTGTCTTCCTGGTGTGTCTTCAGTGTGCAGGCAGCTGTGGGGTTTTGCTGGTGGGACCTCACTTCGTGGTGGGGGGAGCTGATCATGGACCTGATAGCCACACTGGATAATGCCAAGATGGGCCATTTTTACAGCCGGCATAAAGAGCATATGTCAGAGGGCATCGACGCTCTTGTGCAGGTTTGGCCGATGGAGGGGCTTCTTTACATCTTCTTTTCCTGGGCGATGATTGATTGACTCCTGCAGAGGATAGAGGCTCAAGGGGGAGGGGGGGCGGGATTCTCATCGCACCAGATTGGCCCTGGAGATCGTGGTAAATGGATCTCATGCGCCTGCTGATAGATAGGCCAGTCCAGCTTTCTGACAGAATCAATCTACTCTCCCAGTTCTGATGTCGCAGGTGGAGAGATTTTAGCTTATGGCTTGGCTCTTGAGCGGGCACGGCTGTGGCATTGGGCTGCTCACCGGTGATCATAGATACGCTGCTAAAAGCTCAAAAACGTTTCACCGCCATAGCCTACATGAGAATCTGGAGGATTTTCGAGGACTGGTGTGTGCTGGAATATTCATCCATTTTCCTGGTCTCTCCAGGATATCTTTGCTCTTCTTGCAGGAGGGCCTTGAGAAAGGTTTAGTGTTTAATTCTCTGAAGATGCATATGGTGGCCCTCTCATGCTATCGGGGTCAGGTGCAAGATTGTTCCTTGGTGGCACATCCGGATGTGATACAGTTTCTCAGGGTGGTGCAACAGGTTCGTCCACTCTTGCAGCTGATGGTTCCTGCCTGGGATCTGAACTTGGTACTGGCTGCTTTGATGGGGTCGCCTTTAGAACCCTTCGCCAGAGCATCTTGAGAGATCTTATGTTGAAAACTATCTTTTTGGTGGCGATTTGCTCCGCTCGTTGCTCCAGGCCCTTTCCTGTAGGGAACCCTTCTTGCTGGTATCCAAGGAGAAAGTGGTTTTAAAGCCGGGACCTTCCTTTATGCCGAAAGTAGTCTCCCGGTTCCATCTGAATCAGGTTGTCTCCTTGCCCGCCTTCCTCTTGCTGGGGGACTCGCAGGAGAACTGGCAGCTGCACCTGCTAGACTTGTGCAAGGTGCTGCGTTGATATCTGAAGGGGACAGAGTCTTTTTGCGGATGACACGGAAATTTGCAACAGAGTGGATTTACGTGACGGAGTGGATAACATGAGGAAAGATCTACAAAAGCTGGAAGAATAGTCTAATGCTTGGCAGTTAAGATTTATTATGAAGAAGTGCAGTGTCATGCATTTGGGATGCAGAAATCCAAGGGAAATGTATGTAATAGAGGGCGAGAGGTTGGTGTGCACGGACCAGGAGAAGGACCTTGGACTAATTCTTTCTAAGGATCTCAAGGTGGCGAAACAGTGTGACAAGGCGTGGCCAAAGCCAGAAGGATGCTGGGTTGCTTACAGAGAGGAATTACCAGCAGAAAGGAGGAGGTACTAATGCTACTGTACAACTCACTGGTGAGACCTCACTTGGAATATTTTGTTCATTTTTGGAGACCATATCTCACAAAGGATATAGAGAGACTGGAAGTGGTTCAGAGGAAAGCGACCAAAATGATTTGGATTGCGCCAGAAGTGTGAGAAGAGAATTAAAGACCTAAATATGTATACTCTAGAGGAGAGGAGGGGTAGGGGAGATATGATGCAGACCTTTAAATACTTAAGAGTATTAATGAGCAAACAAACCTTTTTTCAAAGAAGGGGAAGCTGCAAAACTAAAGGGCATAACATGAAGCTGCAAGAGGGTAAACTGGAAGGCAACGTCAGGAAGTACGTTTTCACTGAAAGGGTGGTGGATGCTTGGAATGCCCTGCCAATGGAAGTGGTGGGGGGCAAATACAGTGACAGAATTCAAAATGGCATGGGACAGACACAGTGGATCCCTTTTTGGCAACAGTTTAAAATCAAAATAACCTTAACTGTCTCTGCTATCCCAACAAATAGGGGTGACCTGCACGGAGTGGTGGGTACACCCCTAAACAAAAGTATGGGGAGGGGGGACCCGCACGGAGCGGCAGGTGCACCTACTCTTGCCACTTTGCTGGGCAGACTAGATGGACCATGATGGTCTTTATCTGCCGTCATATACTATGTTACTATATTTCTGCTGTTTCTCTTGTCTGGGTTCTTGTTCTCTTGTTAGAGGGTTGCTAAATTTCTTCTGCCTTTAGAGGCAGCTTTGTCAGGAGGAGTCTGGAGTAGGGAGATGAAGGGGGAGCTCTTGTACGGCATCATTCAAATTTTGTCTTGCTTGGTTCTCAGCTGCTGGTGAATGGTGACAACTTATGCGTACCTGGACTGGTCTGGATGCACTCAAGGAAAGACAATTAGCAGGTAAGGTCTAATTTCTCCTTACCCTCTGCTCTCTGTTTAAGGAAGTCAGTAATCTGTCCTTGGCTATTTGGATTTTGGCAAAGGCCAACCTGTCCATTTCACTTATACTGCTCACAGGCATCCTGCAGTATTTCTGTAGTTCCCTGGAGAGCTTAAAGAGTTCTTTGTTCCTTTTCTTTTTCCCTCTGCTCCCAGAGTAGTCACTAAGAAATGTCTCTTGAGTTTATATTTAATCTAGTCTGGTGTAACTTTTGTGTACATGATAATAAAATGGAGTGTCTACCCCTTCTGGATGGAACATGTGCCAAATGCCAGTTAGGCTTAGTGCTGATAGGACAAAATGAATACCCTCCTCTCCCTATCCTTTGGGAAGAGGTCTTTGGTGGTTTGCAGTCAATCAAAGGATCTAGAGGTATACTAAAGTTTACTCTTATGATCAATTGGTAGTCTTTGCTCTGAAAATATTTATAAAATGCATGTGTTTAGAAGAAGTAACATCCAAACCTGTCCTGAGGGACCCCCAGTTGGTCTGTTTTTAAGATATCCTCATTGCATATATATGAGAGATTTTCATGGCCTTCCTCCATTGCATGGAGATTTATCTGGAGCAACACCTGAAAGTGGAGGAGGTTATGCCATTACATAGGGCCTATGTCTTCTCTGATATGTACTAGGCCCTCTGCTTTCCTCTGCTGAGCTGCCTTGAGGCAGACAGAGAGGTATATAGGCGAGACCTACAGGGATATAGTAGAGAAGTCCCACTTTTCTGCTGCCATGGAGGAGAGAGATCACACGAAAGGAAGAGCATCACCTTGGTGTGGCCGGAAGTGATCCTGTAGCTAGAATCTGCCCCCTAGGTGGTGTAATGGCCCTGGAGACACATCCTCGGTGTGAGAGAGTATGTGCCCATGAGGAACATCAGCGGATAGGGAGTACCATTCAGCAGGCGCATAAAGGGAGAATGCCCTTTATGAAGTGAACTGGTTGCATTTGAGTTGGAGGGGTGGTATGGCTAGGAGGTCTTGCAAGGTTTTTCTTCTGCTCCTGTTATCCGTTGGTTTGTGAATTAATGTATTTAGGGTGTTTGCAGAGGTATTGTGGAGGATCTTGAATGCAGTGAACAGGACTTTGTATCTGATGCGAGCGAGATGATGGAGGGGTAAAAGGTGCATAGAAAGAGGACAAGGCTATAGCGGAGAGTCTGAATGAATTTTTTGCTACAGTCTATCTCTAGGAACAAGCAGGAATAAGTCCTTACATATGGGTACGTCGGTACCGACGGAGCCCGAGCGGGAAAGCTCCCCAGCTTCCCATAAGGAAAGCTTTTGGGGCCTCCCACTGCGCATGCGCGCTGCCTTCCCGCCTTCCTGACCAACTCTCCTCAGTTCTTCTTTTTTCCGCGGAGCCAGCAGGTCGTGTTCCTGTCACCACTGAAGAAGTTGTTATTTTAATTTATTTCTTTGGCCGCGTGTCTGCCTTCCCCGATTCCAGACCGGTACCGCCGGTCTTTTTTCCTTTATTTAAAAAAAAAAAAAAAAAAAAAATCTTTTTTTTTCTTCACTTGGTGTGTTAGTTCTGTGAGGCCTTTAGGCCTTCACTAATTCTCCCTCATGGAGAAACAAGCCTCTGGGTTTAAAAAATGCACCAAGTGCAGCGGTACTATTTCAGTCACAGACACCCATGAATGGTGTCTTAAATGTTTGGGGCCTGACCATTCCATTCCGGATTGCCCATCCTGTTCTTTGATGTCTAAACGTGGCTTACATGCTGTTTTCTACAGATACTCCAGCATCGACATCTTCCAGGTCTTCCTCTCCTGATGGATCTCAGGTAACCAAACATTCCTCTGGCAGGTCCTCAAATGGCAAATCTCCCTCTAAGTATCGAGATACCCCTGGGCTTGACCCTGAGGACCCTACCCCAGCCAAACAACCCCGGTGGGAAGCTCCGGCTTCCAAAGCTCCTCCTATGGGGTTACAGGTTGACATCGATGGCACGGCCTCGACCGATCACCTGTTAGACTGTTCTGGGGTACCGGCTCAATCATCCGGTACCGACATCCAGACAGTCGTGGCGTCCATGGATCATACAGTTCAATCCATGCAGCAGGCCATTTTGGCTTTTATTAAGGCTCCGACGCCCTCGGTACCGCACCCTGCGGTACCGACTCCGGTTCCAGTACCACAACCGATACCGGTACCCATGCCTTCCACATCGACCAGGATACCGATTCCGGTTCCCGGTTCCGGGGTTTTTCCCGATACCGATCCGGTTCTGGGTACACCCGATGTCGATACCGGTCGATACGCTTATCGATCCCTGCAAGCAAACAGACGATACTTTGAGTCTTCTGATGATCCTGATTCATCAGATGACTCTGCTGAAGTATCCCTTACTCTACCTGAGGAGCCCTCTTCTCCAAAGAGGAGAATGTCTCCTCCAGAGGATTTATCCTTTCAAGACTTCATCATTGAAGTAGCTAAAGGTCTTTCTATTTCTGTATCCTCTGAAAAAGAACCTAGAGCAAAAAAGTTATACATTTTAGGATACTCTAAGGTTCCCAAAGAGGCAGTCACCCTGCCCATCCATGAAATTCTTCAAGATCACATGATGGACTTATGGGAGACTCCTCTCACCCTATCTCCACATTCTCGTCGTCTGGACACCATGTATCGTGTCCCCCCTTCTCCTGGGTTTCAAAAAACTCAGCTCCCGCACCACTCCATTGTGGTGCAGTCAGCTATGAAAAGGATCAGGAGTACTAAAAGACACTCTTCTACTCCCCCAGGAAGAGAATGTAGGACTCTGGATGCTTTTGGAAGAAAAATCTTCCAAGCAAGTATGCTTATTGCCAGAATCAACTCATACAGCCTCTATATGGGCATGTTTCTGAAGGAAATTGCATTAAAAATACGCAATTTTCTCCCCTTTATCCCAGAGGATAGAAAGGAGGACTTCCTTCTTCTGCTGAAGCATACCCAAGATATTTCAAAGTTCTCCAACAGAGCACCCTTTGACTCCTTTGAAGGTGCTAGCAGAGCCTCAGGTATTGCCATAGCAGCTCGCAGAATTGCTTGGCTCCAGGCCTCTAACCTTGAACCCTGGGTCCAGGATGGGTTGGGAAATTTGCCCTGTACGGGTGAGAATCTGTTTGGTAAGGAGTGGCAAATCAAAGCCACTCAAATGGATGCAGAAAATGCTGCTTTAGGTAGACTTTCTAAGTCTACCTCTACCCCTGTCAAGAAGAAATCTTTCAAAAAGCCTTTCTACAAGAAGGCCAGATTTGCCACAAATGCTGGCCAACAATCTTCTGCAGCTCGCTTTGCTCCTAAGCGTCAGCAGCCTAAACAGGCCAGGGCAAAAACTGCAGGGGCTGCTACAGCCCAACAGTCCCAACCCCCTCAGGGTTTTTGACTTAAAACTAGAGAACTTAACCCTTCTGGCTCTAAAACATCCAGAACCTCTCACCATTCCAGGAAGGTTAACTCATTTTGCTCCCAGATGGGAGCAAATCACATCAGAGCAATGGACCCTCTCTATCATCAGAGAGGGGCTACAAACTATATTTCTCCAACCTTCCTCCCCATACCATGGTGAGAAGTTTCAATTCTCCCCCATCTCTCCTAGACCTGTTGGGTCAGGAGGTGACCACTCTTCTCACCCAAAAGGCAATAGAAGAGGTTCCTCTTCCTCAACAAGGGTCAGGTTTTTACTCCCCTTATTTTCTCATTCCCAAGTAAACAGGGGGGTACAGACCCATTTTGGATCTCAGAGAATAGAACAAATTTCTATACAGGGAGAAATTCAAGATGCTTTCTCTAGGCACTCTCCTTCCATACCTACAGAGTCAGGACTGGCTTTGTTCTCTAGATCTCAAGGATGCGTACACACATATACTCATCCATCCATCCCACAGAAAATTCCTACGGTTTCTGTTCCAGGGAAAACACTTCCAATACAGAGTACTTCCCTTCGGTCTAGCCTCTGCTCCAAGGGTATTTACCAAATGCATGGCAATAGTAGCTGCATTCCTGCGCACCCTGGGAACTTTTGTTTTTCCCATACCTGGACGACTGGCTCATCCGAGCTCCGTCTCAGTCCGAGGCTCAGACTTCCCTGGATCGCACCAGGCGAATTCTACAGTATCTGGGACTTGTGATCAATCTGCCAAAGTCCCAACTCACCCCTACTCAATCCCTAGAATTCATAGGGGCCTGGTTGGATACCACCACCGCAAGGGCCTATCTACCTCAGGCCCGTTGCCAACGTCTAGTGCACGTAGCCTCTCAGACTCAGTCTAGAAGCCACTTGACTGCCAGAGAGATGCTACAACTATTAGGCCACATGGCCTCCACAGTGCATGTGGTGCCTTATGCTCGCCTACATATGAGAGCAGCTCAATGGACTTTATCCACCCAGTGGACTCAAGCATCAGGAGCTCTCTCAGACCAAATAGCAAACTCCAATCGTCTCTTTTGGTCTCTCCAATGGTGGATATCCACTCAAAATCTGTTGTTGGGGGCCCCCTTTCAACCATTGTTGCCCCAAGCAACCCTCACAACAGATGCCTCCCAAACAGGTTGGGGGGCTCATCGCCAAGATTTCTCCACTCAGGGCACTTGGTCTCCACAGGAGACCACCCTTCATATCAACCACTTGGAACTTCGAGCAATCTTTCTGGCTCTCAAAGTTTTTCATACCCTCCTCAGCAACATGACAGTCCTTATTCACACGGACAATCAAGTAGCCATGTTTTACATAAACAAACAAGGAGGGACTGGCTCTCTGTCGCTTTGCAACGAAGCTCTAAGATTATGGGCCTTCGCCAGAGAGCATCAAATCCATCTCCTGGCAGTATATCTTCCAGGAATCCAAAACTCTTGGGCAGACAGACTCAGTCGAGTTCTGCTTCCACACGAATGGTCCCTGCACATGGATCAGGTACTCAGAATCTTCCAGAAATGGGGAACCCCGGACATAGACCTCTTTGCAAGTCCGTGGAATGCCAAACTTCCCCGGTTCTGTTCCAGAATTCCGTGTCAGGGAGTTCAGACCAAGGATGCCTTCCTCCTGCATTGGGGTCAGGGTTTCCTGTATGCCTTTCCACCCATTCCTTTGATTCCCAAGACTCTGTTCAAACTTCAAAGGGATCAAGG
Organism: Ichthyophis bannanicus; assembly: GCA_033557465.1. Lineage (NCBI taxonomy): Eukaryota > Metazoa > Chordata > Amphibia > Gymnophiona > Ichthyophiidae > Ichthyophis > Ichthyophis bannanicus. The sequence goes on along the minus strand of CM066047.1, from coordinate 49,271,135 downwards.
GTCCATGATCCTCATAGCTCCAAGCTGGCCACGCCAAGTGTGGTACCCTCTACTTCTGCATCTCTCCCAAGCCCCCTCCCTGGACTTGGGAGCGGCTCCAGACCTTCTGTCTCAAGAGGAGGGGACTTTGTGGCACCCAAACCCCAAGTCCCTTCACCTCAGAGCTTGGTTACTGAAGGCCTAGACCTTCAACACTTCAATCTTTCGCAGCAAGTGAAGGATATCCTACATGCCTCTAGGAAACCTTCCACTAGGCGTTCTTATGCTTTTAAATGGAAAAGATTTTCCATTTGGTGTGCTCAATAGGGTCTTAACCCTCTGGCACTCCCATTGAATTCTCTTTTGGAATATCTCCTGCATCTTTCCAATGCAGGACTCAAAACGAATTCAGTAAGAGTCCATTTGAGTGCTATTGCGGCATCACTTAAGCCCATCAATGGACAACCTGTTTCCTCTCATCCTCTTATTACAAGATTCATGAGAGGCTTAACTTTAACTAAACCTCCCATTCGACCTCCTCCGGTGGCATGGGACTTAAACTTGGTTCTTGGTCAGCTTATGAAGCCACCTTTTGAACCCTTAGCCACTACCTCCTTGAAATTTCTTTCCTGGAAGGTTATTTTCCTCATTGCAGTCACTTCAGCTCGCCGCATCAGTGAACTGCAGGCCTTAGTGGCTAATCCACCTTACACAAGGTTTCATCATGATAAGGTAGTCCTTAGGACAAATCCTCACTTTATGCCTAAAGTGGTCTCACCTTTTCATCTTAATCAAGAGGTTTATTTACCTGTCTTTTTTCCAGCTCCTCATGCATCCAATGAAGAGAGGAACCTTCATACTCTAGACTGTAAAAGAGCTCTTGCCTTTTACCTCCACAGGACACAGCAACATCGAAAGTCTTCTCAGCTTTTTGTTGCTTTTGATCCTTCTCATTTAGGACTTCCAGTCTCCAAAAGAACACTCTCCAATTGGATTGCTCAGTGTATCTCTTTTGCTTACCAGAGTAAGAACCTTTCTCTGGAGGGCCATGTCACCGCTCACAACGTGAGGGCCATGGCCACCTCTATGGCTCATCTAAACTCTGTGTCCATTGACCAGATCTGTCGAGCAGCCACCTGGGCCTCGGTTCATACCTTTACAGCCCATTACTGTTTGGACAAGGACTCCCGCCGGGATGCCTTGTTTGGTCAGGCTGTCCTCAGACACCTGTTCCATTCTTGAATAACTCCAGCCCACCTTCCCTGAATGGATGCCTGATATCCATAGGAAGATGAAGAACCTTTCAGGGTCTCATACCCTTTAGGGGATCTCCCGGGCATCATAGCTAGGGAGTCCCCATATGTGAGGACTTATTCCTGCTTGTTCCTGGAGATAGCACAGTTACTTACCTGTAACAGGTGATCTTTGGAAACAGCAGGAATTAGTCCTCACAACCCACCCACCTCCCCTAGGAGTTGTATCTCTCTCTCTCTTCCTTTCCTCTTTCTATTGTCTCAGCTATAAACTCGAACTGAGGAGAGTTGGTCAGGAAGGCGGGAAGGCAGCGTGCATGTGCAGTGGGAGGCCCCAAAAGCTTTCCTTCTGGGAAGCTGGGGAGCTTTCCCGCTCGGGCTCCGTCGGTACCGACGTACCCATATGTGAGGACTAATTCCTGCTGTTCCCAGAGATCACCTGTTACAGGTAAGTAACTTTGCTTTACTGAAGATGTTGTAAGAAACTTACCCATGCCACAAATGTTATTTAAGGGTAATGTTATCAGAGGAATTAACAAAAATATCAATAAGTTGGGAAGAGGTAATACAGCTAATTGATAAACTGAAGAGCAGCAAATCACCTAGACTGGATGGCATACCTTCCAAGGTGCTGAAAGAACTGAAATATGAGATTGTAGAACTAATAGCTATTAGTAATCTGTGATCTATCATTAAAATCATCTGTAGTACTTGCAGATTGGAGAGTGGCCAGTATAACGCCAATTTTTAAAAAGGGTTCCAGGGGTGATCTGGGAAACTTACAGACCTGTGAGCCTGACATCGGTACCAGGCAAAATGGTAGAAACCATTATAAAGAAAAAAAATTTACTGAACATGCAGACATTCAGGGTTTAATGGCAGAAAGCCAACGTGGATTTAGCCAAGGAAAGTCTTGTCTCTAATCTCTTATATTTTTTTGAAGGTGTGAATAAACAGGTAGATAAAGGTGAGCCGGCTGATACAGTGTATGTGGATTTTCAAAAAGCCTCTGACAAAGTCCCTCATGAGAGACTCTTGGGGAAATTAAAAAGTCATTGGCTAGGAGGCAGTGTACTTATGTGGATTGGAAACTGGTTAAAAGGCAGAAAACAGAGTAGAGCTAAATGGCCAATTTTCTCAATGGAGAAAGGTGAATAGTGGAGTACCCTAGGGATCTGTGCTGGGCCTGCTGCTTTTTTAACATTTTTATAAATGACTGGGAAATGGGAATAATGAGTGAGGAGATCAAATTTGCACATGACACCAAATTATTCAACGTTATTAAAATATAAGAGGATAATACAAGTTGCAGGAGGACCTTGATAAATTGGGAGACTGGGCATCCAAATGGCAGATGACATTTAATGTGGACAAGTGCAGGGGCGGCCCAAGGGGGGTGCGGGGCCATGTGCGGAGACTCGGTGCGGGGCCTCATTTGCATAAGGGGCCTCATTTGCATAAATATTTGCATAATGTTACCATACACTAACTTTTAGTAAACATGCCTCTTCATGAGTGTATGGATAAAGAAAGACAAAGATTTCTACATTACTATAATCCAGTGCCAACCGCCAGGCACATTAGGAACTACTACAAACACTGCCCATTTAGAACCCATAGCAAACCCACCGTATCCTAACAGCACTACCAGGACTCATAAAGCACCATACACTACCTATCAAAAGGCAACACTGCAAATATTAAACCAATACATTTCAGAGAATTAACAATACATGACCTACTTGGGAAAGAGAACAAGTGACAATGTCAAATAGGAATTACATAAACAGAATACCTCAGCTCAGTTACACATGCAGAACATAGACCATCACCAAACAAGGAATCACAATTTAAAAACAGGAAGACAATAATTAAACTGGGAACCCTAAAAGCCAAACTTGGAATGTACAACAACAATGTAGAAATAAAACTATGAATTAATTTCCTCTTGTACTAAACAAAGCACAGACATTAATGATGCACATTTCCCAGAGCTGACATATTCCAGTTAATAAATTCAAAATAAAGAGATATCTTTGTACCTTTTGTGCATTTTTTTCAGTTGCAATTGTTCCAGCCACTTCCTTCTGGTTTATTTGTGTCTTCTGCTATCTCTCCATCGTCTGCTGTCCATTTGTCCTTTCTTCTCTTCTAGTTTTTTTCCATTCTCTCTCTACATCTGCTTTCACATAATAATATTTCTCCTTTTGCTCTTTCCTCAATCCTATTTCATCCACTCAAATTTTACCCCTCCATCCTCAATCCCCACAGTCTCCCAATACCCGGCCAATTGTACATTTTTCTTCCCTCCCACACAAAATATTTTTCCCCTCTCCATTTCATTCTCCCAGCCCCATCCCCTTCTAATCTCCCCCAACATCAGCTCCCTTTTAGTTCCAGCCCCACCCAGTATCCGCTCCCTTCTAGTCCCCACATCAGCCCATTTCCAGTCCTGGCCCCTCATCAGTCCATTTCCAGTCCTAGCTCCCCCATCCATTTCCAGTCCTATCCGAGTCCCTTCATCAGCTCATTTCCAATACCAGCCTCCCATCAGCCCATTTCTAGTCCTTTCCTAGCCCCACCATCAGCCCATGTTAAATCCTAGCTCCCCTCCACTCAGCCCATTTCTAATCCAAGCCCCCCATGATCCTACTTCCAGTTCTAGCCCCTCCATGAGTCCATTTCAATCCAAGCCCCCACCACAGCCCATTTCCAATCTTAGCTCCCCCCAACACCCAATTCCCAGTCCTATCCTAGCCCCTCCATCAGCCCATTTCCTGTCCTAGCTCCCTCCCCTAAGAGCCCATTCCAAGACCCCCCTTCCCATCAGCTATTTGCAGTTCAAGCCCCCTTCCACTCAGCCCATTTCCATTCCAAGTCCCCCTCCCCATCAGCTATTTGCAGTTCAAGCCCCCCACTTCCCCGCAGCCCAGTTCCATTCGAAGCCCCGTCCCCATCAGCTCTTTGCGGTTCAGGCCCCCCACATCCCCACAGCCCAATTCAATTCCAAGCCCCGTCCCCAACAGCTTTTTGCAGTTCAAGCCCCCTTCCACTCAGCCCATTTCCAGTCCTAGCAACCCCCCCAACCCATTACAAGTCCTAGCCCCCCATAGCCCACTCCCAGTCCTAATCCCACCAGCCCATTTCCAGTCCTAATCCCCCATCACCCAATTTTCATTTTAAGCCCCCTCATAGCACATTACCAATCCTAACCTCTCCATCAGCCCACTCCCAGTCCTAATCCCCCATCACCCAATTTTTAGTTTAAGCCCCCCCATAGCCCATTACCAGTACTAACCCCCATCAACCCACTTCCAGTCCTAATCCCACCAGCCCATTTCCAGTCCTAATCCCCCATCACCCAATTTTTAGTTTAAGCCCCCCATAGCCCATCACCACTCCTAAACCCCCAGTGCCCATCACCACTCCTAACCCCCCCAGCCCAGCGCCCATAACCACTCCTAACCCCCCCAGCCCAGCGCCCATCACCACTCCTAACCCCCCCAGCCCAGTGCCCATCACCACTCCTAACCCCCCCAGCCAGCCCAGTGCCCATCACCACTCCTAGCCCCCCCAGCCCAGTGCCCTTCACCACTCATAACCCCCCCAGCCAGCCCAGTGCGCATCACCACTCCTTACCCCCCCAGCCAGCCCAGTGCCCATCACCACTCCTAACCCCCCCAGCCAGCCCAGCGCCCATCACCACTCCTAACCCCCCCAGCCCAGCGCCCATCACCACTCCTAACCCCCCCCAGCCCAGTGCCCATCACCACTCCTAACCCCCCCCAGCCAGCCCAGTGCCCATCACCACTCCTAACCCCCCAGCCCAGCCCAGGAAAATTTTAAAATAAAAAAAAGCTGTCTGCTGCCGCTTCCGGGGCCGCCGCGGCAGAATCGAGTGTGCCGCGGGGCCCCCCCCTGCCCAGCAGAGCCTGCCCTCCCCTGTATCCACCTCTCTCTTTCAGCTGCAGTCAGTCACACGCGCCGGCTTTCAGAGCGCGAAGGGACTAGTTTCCCTTTCGCGGCTCTGTTAAGCCCGCGGGGGCTGATGGGAACTTCCCATCAGCCCCCGCGGGCTTAACAGAGCAGCAAGGGAGAAACTCTCCCCTCGCGCTCTGAAAGCTGGCGCGTGTGACTGACTGCAGCTGAAAGAGAGAGGTGGATACAGGGGAGGGCAGGCTCTGCTGGGCAGGGGGGGCCCCGCGGCACACTCGATTCTGCCGCGGCGGCCCCGGAAGCGGCAGCAGACAGCTTTTTTTTTTCATTTTATTTTTGGATCAGAATGTTTTTTGCGCGGGGCCCCCTGAAACGCGGGGCCCTGTGCAAAAAACATTCTCGCTCATTGGACAGGCCGGCCCTGGACAAGTGCAGAGTTATGCACTTGCATACACGATTCAAGGTTCCACATTAGAAACCATCACTCAGGAAAAAGATTTAGGCATCATTGTGGACAGTATGTTGAAACCTTCTGCCCAGCGGTGGCCAAGAAAGCAAATAGAATGCTAGGAATCATAAGGAATGGAGAATAAAACAAAGAATATTATAATGCCTCTGTATCACTCCATGGTGCGACGGCACCTTGAGTATTGTGTGCAGTTCTGGTCACCATATCTTAAAAAGGATACAGCAGAATTAGAAAAGGTACATAGAAGAGCAACAAAAATGGTAAAGGGGATGAAAGGATATCCCTATGAGGAAAGACTTAAAGGTTTAGGGCTCTTCAACTTGGAAAAGAGATGGTTGAGGGGAGATGTGATAGAGGTCTATAAATTTAATGAATGGGGTGGAATGGGTAAATGTAGATCGGTTGTTTACTTAAAAAATAGAAAGACTAGTGGACATACAATGAAGTTACAATGTAGCACATTAAGGCTAATCAGATAAAACATTTTTTCACTCAACACTTAATCAAACTCTGGAATTTGTTACGAGAGGATGTAGTAAAAACTGATAGTGTAGCTGGATTTAAGAGAGGTTTGAACATGTTCCTGGAGGAAAAGTCTGTAAACCATTAAAGAGTTACCAGGGAAATCCACTGCTTACCCATTGGACAAACTGCATGGAATTGGTATATCTTTTTGGGAATCTGACAGCTAAGTGTGACCTGGATTGACCATTGCTGGAAACAGGATAGTGAGCTTGATGGATCCTTGGTCTGACCCAGTATTGCATATCTTATGTTGATTTCTTTTTGAAGTATATCATCTTGTTCTATTTATCATAGTCTCAATAAATATGAACAGATTCATACTGGTTCCTAATGCAGTTTGTCTTAAACATTATAAAAGAAATATGTAATATTACAAGTATAAGAAATATGAGGTACATATGTCCTGAATTTTTTTCCTTATCATCCATGCCAATAAGAGTAGCCAAAAGGTTTCTGTTGCCCTAGGCAGAAGCCCCCTCTGTCCCCCCTCCTGCCACTGTCCTCCTGAATCAATCTTTTCATCTTGCAGTGGCAGCCGACTCTGCTTTGAGCCACTACCTCTTTCAAAACTGAATTGGGCTGCCACTGCTGCCATCGCCTCAAGATGAGAGAGAGAGATGGCTTCGGGAGGTGGAGGCGTCTCGCCCACCAGAGTCTGCTACCTTAGGCATCTGCCTCAACTGTCTAGTGGATGGGCCAGCCCTGCATTCCAACAAAGTCCACATGAATGGGTTACGTCCCTTTGCCAGCAGATGGAGCCAAAGGAAAAAAGCTCAGAGCTGACTTCACTCAGTCTACATCTAAATCTTTTAAATCCTAAGTGCTCTCGGCATGTGGAGGAACTGACAGGCTCATCATCTGCCTTAGGAGCGAGGGGGTTAACTCCTCCTTGCTCCCATCAGCTGACAATCACCTCTGCAGAACACGTAAATCTAAGCACCCTCGGGGCGCGCGCGCGCACGCCTGAGGGCATTCACCAGAACGCCCTTTGGCGGGGACCAACTACAGCACCATAGAAAATATATAATCATCCATATGCTCAGCATGGAGGAAACAGCAGTATAACACCGACCAATAACTGTACAATAGCTCCTGCAACCAGTCATTCTCTGTCAACTGTGCTGGGCTGTGCTGCTCTGGTCTGGCTGTCAAAGGCTTTGCTGTTCTTCTAGGTTCTCCTGACCTTAATTTCTGCTAAAGCTGTTCCTTTTCAGATATCATAGAGAACATATTCATCAAGGGTCAACTTAATCATCAGACAGGGGGCAGACTACCACTGAGGCACCGACCACCAATTACAAGAACTCTTTATGGTCGCGTAACTGAAGGTGTATCTGGGGTGCCACAAAATGACAACATCTACAGCATTTGTCGTCTGCATTCTGCCCCTCTTATAGCTATTCTTGCTAAGTATATATTGTTGTGGTGTTGATTGTGTTTCTGCTCCCCTGTTTTGCAGGCACTGACCACCAATGTTAGCTCCTTAAGCATGTTAACAACTTGCACCTCTTTATCTATCACTGCCACACCGTGTTTCATTGTTCTATCTCACAGATAGTGTGGTATTTCTCTTTTGTATATCTGTACACTTATCTGTGTTCTGATGTTCACCATTCCCATTATTTGGGGTAGATGCCCAGTAGCCTCTCCTTATGCCTCTAATCCAGCCTCCATTCATGAACATCCTGGTTTGACCCCTGTACCTATTATCCCTGGCTCCTCACCATCATTGACATCTACATCGGCTAATACTTTGACAGCTGCATTATTAAACAGCAGATCACTTTGTGCTAAGACACTTCTCATTCACAACCTCATGGTGCAACATTCTTTAGATGTTTTATTTATAACTGAAATGTGGTTAAAAGAGGGGGAGGAGCTGCTTCTCCACCGGTGCCTCCCCCCTGTGGCCTTTTCAACACCAAGAGTGGGTCACCGCCCTCTTCCGTTCCACTGTCCCGGTAACAGTAATCCCTGCTTATCTTACGCTGAATCTTTATTACTCCATATTGAGGGCTCCCCTCCCTTCTACCACCTATTGCTTTAAGCGCCCCCTATCTTTTGGACTGTCTTCTTACGCTCTCAGAAGCTTGTCTGCAGTATCAATATCTCATAATCCTGGGTGATTTTAGTGCACATTATGCTTCTCCGCAATCCTCTCGTGACACTTCCCTTTTGTACTTTACTTTCTGATCTTTCACTCCTGCAACATGTATCTTTTCCCACGCATTATGCTGGTCATATTCTTGATCTTATTCTCTCCTTCTCTCTCTTTGACTCTCTCATCATTTTCCTCATTTCCACTCCCCTGGTCCACTCACCTTTGTATTAGATTCTGTTTTCAATACTTTCCACTGACCACGTTGCTACCTGTTTCTACCCAGTGTCCTCTTTTACCCATCTACACGCGTGATCTTTCCCCATACTCCTTGGAACGTTTCCCCCCAGCCAAGGATATTTTCCCATCGGATTTTTACTCCCTTCCAGTAGAAGCTCTGGCTAGTCTTTGGTTCCAGTCATTGTCATCAACCCTCTCTTCGATTTGCACCACTTCGACCTCACAAGCGCTCTACAAACACCCTTCACCCATGGTTCCACTAGGGTCTCCTGATAATTTGCTGGCAGCTTCGCTGATCGGAGTGTCTATGGAGGAAATGCCGTTCTCTTTCCTTGCTCTATCATTTTAAAGATACATATTGATTTTACCACTCCTCTATTCATACAGCTAAGAAAGATTCTTCTTCTTCGCTGATAGCTTCTTCTACTAACTCCTCTCATCATTTGTGTACTATTCTGTCGACCCTATCTAAGCCATCCACCTTTATTAACTCTCTTTCCGAACCCCTGCCCCCTCCTCAGGATCTTGCTGACTTCTTTTATCATAAAGTTCGGTCTCTTTGGGCTACTTTCAGAACTGCCCTCCTCCCTTATCACCATCATATCAGGGCTCTCCTCCAAATCCTGTTGACCCTGACTTCCCTCTAACCGTCTCTTTCCCAATCATGGTCTTCCTTTGCAAATGTCTCCTCTCCAGAGGTCATTAATCTCCTAAGGTCCTCTCACAAGACTACATCTCCTGTTGATCCCATCCCCTCCTCTTGGCTTGCTTTTCCTTCCCTAGGTCGTCTTCCTCCTATTGTTTCCATCGTTAACAGTTTATCTTCTGGGGTTTTCCCCTCAGTTTGGAAACATGCCATCATTTGACCCATTCTGAAGTCCCCCTCCCTTGACTCCTCTACTCCACTCCATTATCATCCAGTTTCCACTCTTCCATTTCTTTCCAAACTACTTGAGAAATTGGTTTTTGCTCAGCTTTCTTCTCATCTTGTTTCTATTAATGCTCTTCACCCCCGTCAATCTGGATTCTGTCCCGTTTACAGCACAGAAACTGTTCTTCTTGCTTTTCTTAGTGAACGACTGGGGTGATATTTTGGTAGTGGTCTCTTGATCTCTCAGCAGCTTTTCACCTTGTTGACCATGTCACATTACTTTCTCCAGGACCAAGCAGGAAGTCAGTCCTCACATATGGGTGTCATCGGCGCCGATGAAGCCCCAGCGGAGCATTTCCCCAGCTTTCCATGAAAGCCTTTGGGAATGCTGGCACGCATGCGCAGTTCCGTTCCCACCTAAAGGTGCCATCTTACCTCAGTCTCTTTTTTTCCGAGAAGCCCATCGGACGTGTGTCCTGTTCTCCCGGATAAAAGTGATTTTTTCTTTGGCGATTTTTTGCTATTTTTCTCCGGTTCGACGCCGGTTCCCCTCCCGCCGGGTTCAGTACACCGGTATCGAGCCCGTTTATTTCTTTTTCGGTTTTTGCCCTTCGTGGCTAGCGTTCACGCCCTTTTTTCATTTTTTCCCTGGAAGGCCGGTCTTTTGACCTCGCTGGGGCTTTTTTTTACCCGATGGCTTCCAGTGGCTTCAAAAAGTGTGATCAGTGTAAGAAACTTATGTCTCTCACCGACACACACGACTGCTGCCTTCGGTGCCTCGGCCCTGACCACGACCCCAAGTCGTGTGTGCCATGTGGGAAGATGTCTTCCAAGGCACTCAAAAGTCGACAGCATCAGAAGGAAAGGTTTTTCTCGGACTCTGCCTCCGGCCGGACCCGGACCTCGTCTGAGGCCTCGACATCTTGGGATTCCGATCCCGAGGGCCGTCGAAGCTCCTCGGACAGGGGGTCCCCTGACCGGTAACGCAAGAGGAAGAAGCGGCTCGTGAGGGTGGCGTCTGAGGAGGTCCCTGGTCCCTCGAGGGCCAGGTCTAAGACCCCCGACCGCCGTCCCGGGCCCGTGGACCAAGAGAAGCCTGCCAAAGTTCCTCGCGTGGAGCCGGAGTCTGCTGGACACGTAAGCCCCGTAGTCCTCATGGACTCTCCTCCCAGAGAGCCGACGTCGGGCCCGGTGCCGCTGGGGCCCGAGTCGGTGGCTGCTGCGTCTCCGAGCTGAGTCTCAGGATGACAGCCTTGGAGTGCAGATTGTCTGCCTTCATGGAGCAGCAGCGGGCACTGATGGCCAGCCTGTCTGGTGCATCTGCCCCGACCACCGGGACGTCGACTTCGAAGTCAACCCCTGAGACCGAGCCGATACTCAAGGGTGTCGACGCCAGTGCCCCCGTCGTCGGGGCGGGTGCCTCGGGGCCCCGCGGGGTCGGACCCTGACTCCTCCTCGGATGAGTCCGCCTGGGAGACGGAGGACGAGGAGTCTCCCGATACTTTTAAGACTCGGTGCGTCCCGTCGGACTCACCGCAGTCTGAGCCCCGGAGTAGATCCCCTCCGGAGGACACTAGGTTCTCGGAGTTCGTCCGGGATATGGCTGCTGCCTTGGCTATCCCTGCCGATCCCGAGGAAGAGCCTCGAGCCGAGGAGCTCGATGCTCTGCAGTATGACTCTCCTCTGAAGGAGGCCTTTACTGTCCCGGTTCCTCCGATGCTGGAACGGCTCCTCTTCCGGATGTGGGAGGCACCGGCCTTGGCGCCGGTTTTGAGCAAGCAAGTCAATTCCATCTATTGACTCCGCAAAAGCCCTGGTTTCCAAAAAGCACAGCTACCACACCATTCCATGGTTGTGGAATCGGCCATGCATCGTCTGAAGAGCCAGAAGATGCACTCCGCGGTGCCCCCCGGCAGGGAGGCCCGCAACCTCGATGGCGTCGGTAGAAAGTGCTTCCAGGGGTCTATGCTTGCTTGCCGTGTCCAGTATTACCAGCTGTACATGGGCATGTACTTGCGAGACCTGGCCAAGGAATTGGCCGGATTCTCTGCTGGTCTCTCCGGGGAACCCTTGCAGAGATTTAAGGCCTTGTCCTCGGGGATTCGGGAATGCTCAAAGTTCAATTCCCACGCCGCCTATGATGGCTTTGAGGCTTCGGCCCGAGTTGCGGCTGCCGGCATCACGGCTCGACGCCAGGCGTGGCTGCAGTCATTGGACCTCGAGCCATGGGTTCAGGACAAGTTGGTCGATGTCCCCTGCCGAGGTGAAAACCTTTTTGGCAAACCCGTGACCTAGAAGGCTGCTCAGCTTGAGACCGAGCACCTTACCCGGACAAGGCTGTCGAGGAAGACCTCTGCCCCTTCACATAAAAAGAATGGCTTGGGTAAAAAGTCCTTTTACCCGAGGAAGGGCACTGCCTACAAACAGTATCCTCAGTATCCGGCTGCCCAAGCTGCCCCCCAGGGTCAGCAAGCCAAGGGACAGGGTAATAGGCCCCGTAGGCAGAGGACCCCCAAGCCTTCTGCCCCTGCTTCCACTCAGCAGGGTGGGGTTTTTTGACTCCTTGAGCGTAGCCACTCCGTCCCTGCTTTCCCAGCCCTGCACAGGCGGTCGCCTTGTACTCTTTGCCCACCAGTGGCCTCTCATTACCACCGACAGTTGGGTGCTGGACATAGTCCAAAAGGGCTATGCCCTGCATTTTCATCAACTGCCGCCCCCTGCACACAGACCTTCTCCTTCGAGAGCTCCAAGGTCTGTTGGTGGACAGGGCGGTGGAGCCTGTGCCTCCCAACGTGCAAAGTCACGGATTCTACTCCAGGTATTTACTGGTACCCAAAAGAACCAGTGGCCTTCGACCCATTCTGGACCTCAGGAACCTCAACAAGTTCCTAGAGAGAGAAAAGTTCAAGATGCTTACTCTTGGAACACTTCTGCCCTACCTCCGGCAGGGAGATTGGCTATGCTCCTTAGATCTAAAGGATGCGTACACTCACATCCTCATTCATCCAGACCACAGAAAGTACCTCAGGTTCATTGTGGGAGGAAACCATTATCAGTACAGAGTACTACCTTTTGGCCTGACCTCCGCTCCCAGGGTCTTTACCAAGTGCCTGGCAGTGGTTGCGGCCTACCTGAGGAATCAAGGCATCTTTGTCTTTCCCTATCTGGACGACTGGCTCATCAGGGGTCAGACATCCCTGGAGGGCAGACAAGCCACCCTCAGAACCATTGCTCTACTTCAAAACCCGGGCTTTGTCATAAACTTCGCAAAGTCCACTTTGCTCCCCTCCCAGAACTTGGAGTTCATAGGGGCAAAGTTGGATTCTCAACTGGCAAAGGCATTCTTGCCAGAAGACAGGGCTCAAAGACTGATGGACGTGGCAAAATAGTTTCTAAACAGGCCCCTGGTCTCCGCCAGACTCTGCCTCAGACTTCTGGGCCACATGGTTCGACAGTGCATGTGACTCCCAATGCCAGGCTCCATATGAGGCCTGCACAGTGGTGCCTTCGGACTCAATGGTCTCAGGCCACAGGCCGCCTAAGAGACAGGATAAGGGTGTCCAGACCCTTTTTGGCCTCCCTCAGCTGGTGGCTACATCCACCCAATCTGCTGAAGGGGATGCCCTTCCAAATGCCAGAATACTCTGTGGTCCTCACCACCGACGCCTCTCTGAAGGGCTGGGGTGCTCATTGTCTGGACAAGTGCACTCAAGGCCTCTGGTCTCCCTGGGAGGCCGCCCAACATATCAATGTCCTAGAACTTCGAGCTATCCGCTTAGCTCTCAAGGCTTTTTCTCCGGCCCTAGCTCACCGCTCAGTCTTGATTCAAACAGACAACCAGGTAGCCATGTTTTATGTGAACAAACAGGGCGGGACTGGGTCAAAGCTCCTTTGTCAGGAGACTCAAGACCTTTGTTCCTTTGCCCTACAGCACAACATGCTTCTCGGGGCGGTATACCTTCCAGGCCAGGAGAACTGCCTGGCCGACCGGTTGAGCAGAATTCTGCAGCCCCACGAGTGGCAGCTCCATCCCTTGGTCGTTCAGAAGATCTTCCTAAAGTGGGGTCTCCCTTGGATAGATCTCTTTGCCAGTCTGCTGAACAAGCAACTGCCCAAGTTCTGCTCCAGGCAACCACATCCTTTGAGGATAGCACCAGATGCTTTTCTGATGTCCTGGTCTCAGGGCCTCCTGTATGCGTTTCCTCCCACGCCCTTGGTGGCCCGAACTCTTTTCAAGACTCTTCAGGACAAGGCCTCGGTCCTGCTGGTAGCTCCCAGGTGGCCGAGGCAGCCTTGGTTTCCACTTCTGCTTCAGCTGGCAGTGGATTCCCCACTACCTCTGTGGTTGCAGCCCGACCTCCTCTCTCAGGAGCAGGGTTCCCTTCTGCACCCCAATCTCAAAGCTCTCAATTTGATGGCCTGGAGGCTGCAAGGGTAGTTTTGGCTCCCTGGGGCCTACCTCAGGAAGTTGAGGAGGTTGTCCTAGCCTCTAGGAAACAGTCCACTAGGAAAACCTATGCCCTCAAATGGAAGAGGTTTTCTGTGTGGTGTCAGCTACTTACAGAAGATCCTTTCTCCTGTACTGTGCCAGTGGTGCTTCAGTACTTACTGCACTTGTCTAATCAGGGACTTAAGTCCAATTCTGTTCGGGTCCACCTCTCAGCTCTAGCAGCTCACCACTCACTGGTGGAGGGACACTCTCTGTCAGGTCACCCTTTGGTGTCCCGCTTTCTCAGGGGCTTGCTTTTGCTCAAGCCCCCCATCCGTCCTCCTGCTCCTGAGTGTGAGCTGAATGTGGTCTTGCAGCAACTGACTCGCCCACCCTTTGAGCCGATGGCTACTTGCCCTCTACGCTTCTTTTCCTGGAAGACTCTCTTCCTGATAGCCCTCACCTCGGCTAGGCGGGTGAGTGAGCTTCAGGCCCTGGTCTGTGACAGGCCTTACACCAGGATTTATAGGAACAGGGTAGTCCTTAGGACTCATCCAAAGTTCCTCCCCAAGGTTGTCTCCTCTTTCCACCTCAACCAGGAGGTGGTTCTTCCAACATTCTTCCCTAGGCCTCATGCTAGCCAAGCTGAAGCAGTCTTGCATACCCGGGACTGTAGGAGGGCCTTATCCTTCTACCTTGACCGTACGCAGGGGCATAGAAGGGCTACTCAGCTCTTCGTATCCTTTGACCACAATTAATTGGGGTTGGCTGTGTCCAAGCGTACCTTGTCCATCTGGGTGGCTGACTGTATCACCTGGGCTTACAAGGCGGCTGACCTTCCTTTGCAGGGTAGGGTCACGGCCCATCGTCTCAGGGCAATGGCTGCCTCAGTGGCTCATCTTCGCTCTGTGCCCTTGGTAGACATCTGCAGGGCTGCAACTTGGTCTTCAAGCCAGACCTTTGCAGTCCATTACTGTCTGGAGAGGGAGTCCCGCAGGGACAGTGCTTTTGGCCAAGCAGTACTCCGGAATCTCTTTGAGGTTTAGGCAACTCCTGCCCTCCTGCCCTCTGTTGGGCTACAGGTGGAGGTTGTGTCCTTGAAAAGCCTTCTCTGATGCTGTGACTAGAGGGAGTTCTCTTGTTCAGCCTGGGTTCCTGGTAGCCCAGAGCTAGGGAGTCACCCATATGTGAGGACTGACTTCCTGCTTGGTCCTGGAGAAAGAGTAGTTACTCACCTGTAACAGGTGTTCTCCAGGAGCAGCAGGAATCAGTCCTCACAACCCTCCCTCCTCCCCTTGGAGTTGCAGTTGTACATAGTTTGTTTTACATTTTTGTGTGCTGTTCTTAGCTATGTCATTTGACTGAGGTAAGATGGCACCTTTAGGCGGGAAGGGAACCGCGCATGCATGCCAGCATTCCCAAAGGCTTTCATGGAAAGCTGGGGAAATGCTCCGCTGGGGCTTCATCGGCGCCAATGACACCCATATGTGAGGACTGATTCCTGCTGCTCCTGGAGAACACCTGTTACAGGTGAGTAACTACTCTTACTCTGTTATGTGACTTTGGTCTTCGGGTTACTGTTCTTAATTGATTTCATTCTTTTCTAACACAATGGTCATTCTCTGTCGATGTCTCTTCTTCTTCAGCCTTACTTCTCTCTCTTGTGGTGTCCCTCAAGACTCTCTTCTTGCCCCTCTTCTGTTTAATATATGCCTTATACCTCTGGCTCTCCTTATACCACAATTTCTGTCTATTTTTACACAGATTACATTGTACTACTTCATCACACTAGCACACTTATTCCTGATCATTCCCCTCTTAATTCTTGTCTTTCTAGCATTCTACTTGGTTATTTGAGAATTACCTCCACCTCAACCCTAAGACTAGGGGACATGAAATGAAGCTACAGGGTAACTTATTTAAGAATAATAAGAGAAAATATTTTTTCACTCAACATGCAATCAAACTCTGGAATTTGTTAGAGGGGGATGTAGTAAAAGCTGTGAGTGTAGCTGAGTTTAAAAAAGGTTTGGACAAGTTCCTGGAGGAAAGATCCATAAACCATCATTAAAAGGGACCCGGGATATCACTTCTTGACCTAATATAAGCATTGTGGAACCTGTATCTTTTGGGGAAACTGCTAGATACTTATGACCTAGATTGGCTACTTTTAGAAACTGTTGAGTGAAAAAATATTCTTTTATAAGTCTTAAATAGGTTACCCTGTAGCTTCATTACATGTCCCCTCGTCTTTCTATATTTTGATGATGTAAACAATCAATCTATGTTTACCCGTGCCACTCCATTCATTAATTTTTAGACCTCTATCATATATCCCCTCAGCCGTCTCTTTTCCAGGTTGAAGAGCCCTAACCTTTTTAGCTTCTCTTCATAGGGGTATCCTTTCATCCCATTTACCATTTTGTTGGCTCTTCTCTGCACCTTTTCTAATAACGCTAAATCCTTTTGAAGATATGGCGATCAGAATTACACGCAATCTCCAGGAACAAACAGGAATGAGTCTTCACATATGGGTACGTCGGTACCGATGGAGCCTGCGTGGGAACGCTCCCCAGCGTCCATTCAGAAAGCTTTTGGGAGCATCCCTCAGTGCCTGCGTGCTGCTTTCCCGCCTTTCCAACTGTCTCTCCTCAGTTTTTGTTTTTCCGCGTAGCCGGCAGGACGTCCTCCTGTCACCGCAGAAAATTTTTTCTTTAGTTCTTGTTTTCTTGTGGTCGCAACTGTTTTCCCGCCTCCACCGGTACCGCCGGTGGGTTTTTTCCTTTTCTTTTCTTTTCAAAAACTCAGGGAGAGTTTTTCCCTCAGTTTCTGTCTTAAATTTTGGGGCCTGTAAGGCCTCTCCATCATGGAGCCTTCTTCTCCTAAGAAGTGCCTTAACTGTGGAAATACAGTTTTCTTTTTAGACTCCAATAACTGGTGTCTAACCTGTTTGGGTCCTGACCCTTCTCCTCCGGAGCCATTAGGCTACAATTTTATGAGAAGAGATTTTCCATTTCGAGTTTCCCTCGATACTGCGTTCCCTTCCAGTGTCAGGGCACCGACCATTTCTTCTCTACAGGATCAGGTAACCCACAAACAGTCTGTTAAGACTAGCCAATCCTTGAGTGGTAGGTCTCATGTCAAACATGATGACAGCTCCGGCCTTGCCCTCAAGACCCTATTGGCTTCAAAACCCCGGCGGGAGTCTTCGGTCTCCAAAGCCTTTCAAGGGTTTCAGGTTGTTCCTGGGGCTCACCCCTCACAAGAACATACCTGAGCCATGCTTGGTGGTGGCATCCGCGTAGAGCGGTACCGATACCCCGGCATCGGCACTGGTGTTGAGTGATCCACTCTTCACCAGGGATCGTCATCTGGCGTTCTCGGTACCTATGGGACCGATCGATACGTCCCAGATTGACTTTCCAGTATCGGCAGCATCGCCGATACGACCACCGATGCCGGTACCCTCCAGACATGCATCGATAGACTCGCTTCCTTCGATGCCGAGTCTGGAATCGATATCTAGTCTGGAAGACTGGGTACTGACATGTCTCGGAACCGACGCTTACCGATTCCGAATGCGCGGTATTGAGGATACTCACCAAGGGTTTTTGGTTGCCTCGGTACCGCTGGAGCAGCCTCCGATGACTGCTTCGATGTCGGTATCGCCTCCGATTCCGGCACAGCTACCGGTATCGGTACCGATGCCGGTTCCTGCAATAACATCGGGACCACCTACTCCCTTTTCACCAGGCTTGCTCCTTTCTATGCCTAGTTTGGAATCGATACCTGGCATGGACGATGCAGTACTGACTGTCTCAAGTCATAACCGCCAGTACCAGTATCCATCCATTAGGGCTCCTTTTCTGCACCGGACCAGTACATCCTCCGGTGCCCAGGCTAGTTCTTCAACTTTAGCCTGTCCAGGGATGGTTCCCATTGGAGATCCTTCTTTTCAGAACTTTCTCCTTGACATGGCTACATTCCTTGCTATTCCTATCCCTGGCTATGATCCTACACAAGGCTCTTCTGGGGAAAAGGAAAATATAATGCTTCCTTTACATCCTTCTTTGCAGGATCTTCTTCTGAGAATATGGGAAACACCTTTAAGGGTTTCCTCACCTTCTACAGCAACTGATCTTCTGTATCAGGTGCCCCCCCCCCTCTCCAGGGTTTCAAAAGACTCAACTTCCCCATCTTTCCATTGTAGTGGAATCAGCAATGAGGAAGGTGAAAAGCAAGAAGAAGCATTCTTCTTATCCGCCAGGTCGTGCTTCTAGAACACTGGATGCTTTTGGACGTCAAACCTTCCAAACATCTATGCTGGCAACAAGGATTCTCTCATATTTTTTATATGAGTCTATCCCTTCAGGAGGTCACAAAGAAATTATCTCTTTTGACTCCTTTTCTATCAGAGCCCAAGGCTGCAGACTATTCCTTACTTCTTAGTCATAGCCAAAATATATCTTGCTTTCTTTCTCGTGCTTCCCTTGACTCTTTTGAGTCTGTTAGCAGAACCTCTGCTATAGCTATAGGGGCACGACGTAAAGCCTGGCTCCAAGCTTCAGACTTGAACAGATGGGCACAGCAAAGACTGGGTAATACTCCTTGTACTGGAGAAAATCTCTTCAATAGGGAGTCTTTACGTCAGGTTGCTCATTGCTCCACTGACTTCCCTGTTTCTGAAGGCTATCCTAAGCCTTCTCCTTCCCCAGTGAGTAGGAAATGCCCTACCAAACCTTCTTTCCCTAAAAGAAGAAGGTTTTATTCTTCTCCTGCCCATCATACAGATGTTCCCAAACAGGGGAAACCTCGCCCTGGTCTGAAGAATCAAAACTCAAGCCAGGAAAATTAACCCTCAATGGGGTTCCAATGAATCTCTTACGACATACAGTTCACTTCTTCTCAGCAGAAGTTTTTTCACTGTTTTTTCATTTCAAACTCTACGCTTGGATTCCTGTTTCCAGGACATCCACTTGCTCTCAGGTAGGCTGAGCTGTCAGGAGATTCATGTCTGTGGGTCACAGGGTTTTCTCCTCTTCCTACCATGCAGAGAGGTTTGCTAACTATATCATGATAGTTTCCCTGTACCACCATGAATTTTTTCCTTCTACAGACTTACCATATAGCAAGTCTCCCTTCAGCTCCTATTTTTCTTTACCCTCGTTTCCAGGGCTTCCCCTGTACGAGGGGTACTATACGACTGGAAGGCTTTCTTAGCATTTCTAGTCTTCCTTTCCTTTCCAGTGTAGAGTTTTTCTCTGGAGTTACCTCCCTGCTTTCATTGGGCAGCTCATCAGACATGATCAAGATTTTCTCCTCTTGTTCTCTCTGTTCTCTCTGTTACAAACAGAAGGATTCTCTCGGCTGTTCTATTCAGCAGCTGCCCATGTAAGAGTTCCAGTCATTCGACTACTGGTACTTTCTACGAGTTCCAGTCTTGTCTTCCACTACTTTTTCTGGTCTTAGTAGTGCTTC
Source organism: Ichthyophis bannanicus (assembly GCA_033557465.1). Taxonomy (NCBI): domain Eukaryota; kingdom Metazoa; phylum Chordata; class Amphibia; order Gymnophiona; family Ichthyophiidae; genus Ichthyophis; species Ichthyophis bannanicus. Next base: position 49,251,857 of record CM066047.1, on the reverse strand, counting down.
CAAGATAGTGCCCATCTATCTTGGAAAATCCCTATCGCTTCTTTTCTGTCATCTCCAAATCTCTAGAATTGGCAGCATAACTAAGGTGGCAGCTGGTTTCCTCCAACAGCCACTTTTATTTCCCAATTCTCCTGCATAGTGCTCTCTGCAATCCTACTGAGAAGCTTTCCACTATGGGCCCTTGCTAGAGAGCATGTGGATTCTTTCTCTAATTACTATCCTATATGGTTGAAAAAGGCTTCCTCAGTCATTCCCCATGACTGTAGGGGTTCTTTACACCCTTCTGTTTCCTTTTAATAAAGGACATAAGCCTCCTCTATGTGACAGTTGTGATAAGGAAGCTTATCATAGCTCAGGAAGGAGCTATAGAAAAGGTGAAGTGACTCTGAACAAGCAACCTGTCAGTTCTGGTAGAAATAAGAAAACAGAATTTTCCCATAAAAGACTACCAGTCCCAGAATGCACTAGGTTTCCAACAGCCATTAGAGGAGCTGAAGTGGGGAAACGTGTGTTCAATCAGGAGGGCTATGAGGTAATCCCCAAGCACTCATCTCAAAGGGCAGGGCCTGATTCAGCACAGCTGTGCTGTGCTAGGGTGGAGCACTCATCTAAGCAGAATAAAGGTAGAGTTTATTCTACAGAGAATCATCCTCATCTTGGTCATCTTGGAGATCCTCAGCTTGGACATCTTCATCATCTGGAGGATCATCAGAAGCAGAAACCAGAGCAGACGGACAGAGAGGGCAAGAAACCCTTTGGAAGAAAGAAGAGAAAAGCTTTTGGGAGGTCTAAAGGAGTCCAGAGCAGTACGTATACTGGAAGGTATTCCAAAGGCAAGCTTACACCATTGGACTGGGGAAAGCCAGAGGAATGGTGCTGCAGAGCTAGGAATCTCCAGACGGTACCTGTGAGGGAGACGGCTGCACGTGGAAGGGACCCTAAGACCCGTGCCAGAAGGTGTGTGAAGAGCGATCCAGTGTCCAGGGATCTGGATTGGAAGGCTGGACATAAGAACTGGACTACATACTGGCCAGGCTATTTAGAGAGGAACTCTAACAGCAATGGAAGCTCAGGTATGAACACTGATCTATGCCCTAGCTATACCCTTGAAAGACAGCAGGGAAACAAGTATTCTCCTGAGAGTGCTCCATTGAGAAATTCCTCTGTGCCAATCCATGATATTGAACCCATGATTTTTGAAGAAGGGGGAGGGGTGGTAGATACAGGCTGTGAATACATGGATTGCTCTCTGTCTAAACTCCTTTGGTAATTTACTGTTACAAAGTACAACAACCATCACAAAGAAATACAAACTTGTTCTTTAATCTACTCAGAAAAGCTCCTGAATAGGAATTGAGCCAAGCAGTAGAAAGTAAGCCAGCTAAGGGGTTTCAGCTGGATAACTGCTAGCAATTGAGCCTTACCTAATTGCTTGTGAGCTCTGAGGGAATCACTTCTGAGTCTGTGTGAAGATATAAGAAGTTAACCTGAAAAGAACAGTTTTTCCCTACTTTGTGGGTTTTGCTTGTTGTTTGATGCACTGCTAAGAAAATATTAGCTAGAGCCTACAGAAAAGACCAGTTTGTTACCAACCAGGTCTATATTCTTTTGATTTGATTGCCTGACAAGTTCAGCTGTTGTTTCCTGATTTTGTTTTTCTAAGTTTAACACTAAAGCAAGTATCCTGTTTTATGTGCTACCAAGCATATCTGTGTTGGGAGAAATAACCCCATAAATAAATATCTTATTGGCTTTACACTCAAGCACAACTAATTATTGTGAACGGCTGTGTCTGGTGTGAATGGACTACATTTCCCACAATCCCTTGAAAATCATATTAATATATGCCTTTGCCAAAACTGTGAACATTCTCACCCAGGCACCCGTCTGACACAGTCTAAAGACTTACCCAATTTTCTACAGAAAAACTGCTCTTTTTCCTTGCAGCTTGTCCTCATGGTATCCTAATCCTTCATGGACAGCACATATTTAATTTAACAACGCATGATACCCCCCACCTTGTTCCTCAAGTGGGTCACTCTGGTATCTCATCCTATGCGTTTCTGTCCATTTACCATGCGAGAGTTCTATAGGACTCCGGACTTGCTGTTTACAGACTGATATTATCCTCTGTTTTCACGCAACCATCCTGGTTATTCCACTGGATGGCATTCCTGCACCATCTTAGCCAGGGGGAATAGATTCTCTATACATCTTCTCAAGTAGGTTCCACCTTCTTGTTATTAGATGAATCTTTATCCTTCACATCTCCCATGTGAATATTCTTATAGGCATATCTCTGCTTAGTTGCAGACATTTATCTTAGAAATCTATATACATGTATGTATATATTTCTATATACTGCTCTATAGATACATATGTCTGTAAGCTGCGTGTGCATATCTTATGCCCCTCCAGATCTCACTATAGACATATATATATATATATATCCCTATATATATGTGTATGTGTCGAGATGCTTCCTTATAGGTAGATATGTATTTACATACTTATCTCTCTAACTGTCTATGCTTATAAAGGTTTTACCTTTCTATAGCTTCCAGACAGTAGGCTTGCATATGTTCATACTGTCCCTCAGTATGTTTGGAGTATTATGCACACAACCACTACTGTGGTACTGACAGCTTCTACTTTAACCCTACGTCTGGGTAACCCTGAAGCTCCATTCTTCACTATCTTTCCTCTCTCTCAACAGATAGGAAAGACAGGTTGTATCTTCAGTAGATCTAAACTTTCAGCCCTTCAGACAGTTGTCCTCCTTGGGAATATGGGCTTTTTTCCATACCCCTTCTTCCCTCCAGGACTGGGCTAGTTGTCCAAATCGGTCAGTCTTCCTCTTTTGTTCCTAAATGTTACTAACTCTGTATCCAAAAGAGTTCCCAGCTTTTTCCATAAAGCTTCCACTAAAGACCTGACGTTTTTCTACTACCCCAGTTGACACCTGGGTCACCTGTCAAATCCAGATTTGGACCTTCGCCTTCACTTCAGTGAAGTCACCTTGAAGATTCGTCTACTGGATCTCCAGTAGACTCCATCAGCCTCTCTACTTCCTGCAATCCAGTAGGTGAGAACCATATTGTGTTTGTTCATGTCAATATTTTTCATGGTAATTATCATACCTACAAGGACTCCTTACCTGTAGTCCTTAGGTTAGCTGTTTTTCCTACAGCTCCTCTCTTTTCAACTCCTACCCTCCATCCTCAGGATGCCTGGCCATATGAGGTGTAGCATGTTCCAATCCTCACCATGCTAGGGCTCCAGGCATCTTAGCTTGGGAGTCCCCATATGTGAAGACTCATTCCTGCTTGTTCCTGGAGATAGCACAGTTACTTACCTGTAACAGGTGATCTCTGGGAACAGCAGGAATAAGTCTTCACAACCCACCCACCTCCCCTAGGAGTTGTATCTCTCTATCTTCCTTTCCTCTTTCTCTCTTTTTGTCTCAGCTATAAAACTCAACTGAGGAGAGACAGTTGGAAAGGCGGGAAGGCAGCACGCAGGCGCTGAGGGATGCTCCCAAAAGCTTTCTGATTGGACGCTGGGGAGCGTTCCCGCGCAGGCTCCGTCGGTGCCGACGTACCCATATGTGAAGACTTATTCCTGCTGTTCCCAGAGATCACCTGTTACAGGTAAGTAACTGTGCTATATTCAAAGTGCGGTCACACCATGGAACGTTACAGAGGCATTATAATATCCTTTGTTTTATTTTATATTTCTTTCCTAATGATACCTAGCATTCTATTTGCTTTCTTGGCCGCCGCTGCACACTGGGTGGAGGGTTTTAACATGCTATCCACGATGACTCCTAAATCTTTTTCCTGCGTGGTGGGTCCTAATGTGGAACCTTGCATCATGTAACCATAGTTTGGGTTGTTCTTTCCTAGGTGCATAACTTTGCACTTGTCCACATTAAATTTCATGTGCCATTTGGATGTCCAGTCTTCCAATTTATCAAGATCCTCTTGCAATTTTCCATAATCCTCATGGGTTTTAACAACTTTAAATAGTTTTGTGTCATCTGCAAATTTGATAACCTCACTCATTATTCCCATTTCCATGTCATTTATGAATATGTTAAAAAGCAGCGGACCCAGCGTATCTCCCTGGGATACACCACTATTCACCTTTCTCCAATGGGAAAATTGGCCACTTAACCCTACCCTCTGCTTTCTATCTTTTAACAAGTTTCCTGATCCACAGTAATACACTGTCTCCTATCTCATAACTTTTTTTAGTTTTGCCAAAAGTCTCTGAAAGATGCTTTTTGGCAACAGCAACCTCTCTGACCTCACCATTAAACCATGCTGGCAGTTTGTTGGACTTGTATTCCACACTTTTCTTAAAGTGTGGAATACAACTGGTCTGGGCTTCCAATATAGTATTTTTAAACAACACCCAAGCTTGATGTAAGTCTCTAACTTTTGCAACTGCTCCTTTTAGTTGTTTCTTAACTATTTCCTCATTTTATCATAGTCTCCCTTTTGACGGTCAAAAGATAGTACTGTGGATTTCCTTACCAGCCCTCCTCCGTTAATTAAATCAAACGCGATCATGCTATGATCACTATTGCCAAATGGCCCCAACACCCTTATCTCTTGCACCAGATCTGGTGGACCACTAAGGATTAAGTCCAAAATGGCTTCCCCTCTGGTCGGTTCATGAACCAGCTGCTCTAAGAAGCAGTCATTTATTTCATCCAGGAACTTTCTCCCTAGTGGTCCAAGGTGATAATCTTCTTGACTCCGCTTCATGGCTCTCTGACAAAATCAGAAAGCAAACAGTTGTAGCCTGCTTTGAAGGTTGTTGAACTAGTGAAACCCTTGGTGTATGTTATCTCATTCCTGGGTTAATGTCCATAAGGTAAAGTTTTTGACTGCATCAGGTTTGGCTTTGATAGTCAGTTGGAAACCCCAAACATAACAATTGCCTTTGAAATTGGATTATGAGGAACTGAAAGCAGCAGCAGTCCCCTATAAAGGGAGTGACATCAGCTCTGAGCTTTTTAACTCTGGCTCCATCTGATGGCAGGGGGACATAACGCTCTCATATAAATTGATCTGGGCTGGGAGGACTCAAGGAAACAAAATTAACAGGCAAGTTTAAATTTCATCTTTTACATAACAAGGAGACTGTCCTCTTAAACCAGGGAGATTCATTTTCTTTAGAATTGTGGTGATGTATAATTGATTCTGTTCTTATGTATGCAGGGTATGTTTTGGAGTTGCAGACAAAGTATCTTTGATGAAATGAAGAAGAAATTTTCGCAGGTAGACAGCTTAAGTCGAAATTGAATTGATAACAAGTGTGCAAAATAACAGCATGGTGTGGTTTTGAGTCCATTAATATGAGCATGAATTAATCTCAAAGTATTTTAGTTTTGTTTTTTAGTTTACAGCTAGTGTTGCAAATAGTTTTGTTTGTCATATTTTAGTGCTGGTTTGATTATGGGTTGAAGTTTGGTTAGAACTATGCGGCCCCACTGCATTTCCTATTTTTGTTACACCAAGCATTTCTATGGGAGGGGTTGGAAACCATTTCAAGAGGCATGCTTCATATACTTTTCCCATCACATCTCTCCCCCGCTGCCACACTTCTATTCCTGCTGGACTGGCTTTTAGTGATTCAGATGTGTATTTTATTATTTTTGTTGAAAATTGTACTGTGAAACTTAGTAGCTGAACTGTTTTGCTTTCTTGATGTTTACTGTGAACAGTGACACCCAGTGATTGAACCATGTATTTGCTAATGGTGGTTTTTTGTATATGGTCTCCTAGTGGTTAAACCTTAAAAATCCGTTCTTTGAAATCAGTTGACAGTGGTGACATCTCATGGTAGAGTTGTTATTACACTTGGATCATTTTATTATTCTTTCCAAATCAATGGAATGGTTTGATGCCATTCCATTGACACTGTCTCTCCCATCTCCCTTCCAAGTCAGAGGAAAATTAGATATAGATTTAGATTATCTATCTATAAACACACAGACACACACAAATGTATTCTTGTACGCATACTGATGCAAATACTTGTGCACAAATGCAACACAGATATAAACACACTCAAACATAGAGAGTTGGAAAGAATTCCATGAGGCATGCTCTGCATACTTTTCCAACTTGTTAGCTTAGTAGCAAATGTAACAGTTCTGTTATACTCCTCTGCAATTACAAACTGAAATCACTACTACATGGAGAGAGAAGTTGCATCAGATCACCTCTATTTTTATTTTCTACATAGTTTTAGATTGATTATTTGCTTTTTCCAAGCCGAAGTTCAGGGTGAGTTTCTTACATTATATTAGGTATTTTCATGCCTGAGAAGAAGTTTGCTTTTTAAGTTTGTGCCTGAGGCAGTGGAGAGTTAAGTGACTAGCCCAAGGTCACAAGGAATATAAGTGGAAGAAACAGGATTTGAACCATGGTTTCCCTGATTCTCGCCACCTTACTTCTCTACCCACTTGACTTCTTCACTTGTCTTACTGCCCTCTGCACAGTCCTTCCCACCCAGTCTTCCACCAGTCATGTGCAGAGGAGGCTATTTCTGGGCTCCATAGAGGTACATAGGGAAAGGATTACCATGGGAATTCTTGAATATTTGGCAGCAGCATCGCTTTGAACCTCAGACTGTCATTGCACCAGACAATGAAAAGTGAGTGTGCTATATGTAGTGTGTCTGTGACTGCCAGTGTCATATATGCCATCTTGAAAGTATGACCCCAGAAGCCTGACTTTTTCAGGGGGTTGGGTCATTTATTTTTATTTTATTTAAAACATTTATAAAATCACTGTCATGCACAGGAGTCTTATGTGTGAGCTTGTTAGGCTGTGGTGTTTGCTGGCGCTGTGACAACCCAAGGTCTCTTGGCGCTGCACTGTTGATAAAGAATTTAACACTTTAAGCTCTGGTACATATTTCTTTATATCAAAATTAAGGTTTGTGCTGGAAAAACAGTAGCCTCACGAGTTCTGCTCCCAGGAGAGCTCTTACCCACAAAAAGTACTCCCCTGAAATGTAACAGTCCCATCTAGACCGGCAGCACTGTCCTTTAGCTTGAAACCAAGAGAAAAATCCTCAGCTGGTCTTTACAGCTTGGTTATTCAGATAAAAATCCTTATAATCTTTTTAACTCCATAAGTTAGGCACCCCTTGATAGCCAACAAGGAAGCAAATCATATGCCAAAACCAAACACAAAAGTATTCAGAATCAGTTTGTTTTAGGCTCAGCAACCTCTCAAAACTTGTATAGCTGCAAATTGAGCCTGTCTGGGTTTTCTAGCCAGTTTCCTTAATTCAGTCTAGCTCATATCTCCCCTGTGGAGCAAAGTGGAAGTCCCCCCCCCCCCCCCATCATGTTTTCTCTCTAGGATTTTTCACATCACTCATATCTTCTGTTAGAAACCCAACAAAATACTGCAAATAACTCAGTTCAGAACTCAGTTTGCCCAGGTGCCTAGTGGAGCCAACTGTTGCTTTCTTAGCCTTTGCTCCAGCAGCATTGGGGAAGCCCTCCACCCACAGTTCCCCTAGGCATTCCCTACAGCTCAATTTGTAGCTGCAAAAAGTCAGAAAAGTCAACTCATGGACTTTGGTCTCCGGCCTTCTGATTCTATATTCCTTCAGGTAACCAGTTGGGAGGTTCAGGTAATTCCAGCAGTGTGTTTAGCTCACATAGAGGCTGATTCGAGACTGGGTCTGTGCTGGCCTTCTGGGGCTGCATGAAATACTGATTGTATTCCCTGCCTCCTCCATTGGCACGGGGCCGTACTTACTGATCTCATCCTAATGAGTGTTTTCTAACTCATGGCACGGATCTCTCATGGCTCTTCTCTCTAGGGTTTTGCTTAGGGCTCTCTTCCCACAGAGAATAATGTTCCTGACTTACATGGGCTATTGGAGCAGCTCTCTTTTTTTTTTTTTTTTCTTAACCTAAAGAGGATTCAGACAGGCTATCCCCTGACACACTATCCATTCACTACTGTTCATGGAGGTGTACAATGTAACATGGGCCATGATCAGGGCCAGCCCAACTACTAAGCAAACTAGGCGGAAGCCTAGGGCTGCAACCTCTGAAGGACAGCAAAAGTAGGCTATTCAAAACTAAATAATAGACAGCCAGAGGGAAATTAAAGCTTGCGGTTCATCTAGAGCTCCAACACTTTGGACCAACTCTATGGTCGCCCCAGCCATAATCATAAGACAAGCAAAACATAGCTTATTTAAAAAAACAAATAAACCATAAAATCCTTCCATTCATCTCATATCTTTTTTTAAGCGTCATCACTGACTTGGGTTTTCTTGGCAAGGTATGACCGGAACTAGATTGCCAGACCTTTTCTTCCAAGGCAATAGGAGAGTAAAGTGACTTGTCCAAGGTTACAAGGAGTGCCAGTGGTTATCAAACCCAGTTCTCTTGGGTAGTAGGCTGTTGCTCCAATCACTAGACTATTCCTCCACTCCTGTCCCATATCTAACACCCCCCCCAATCCAGTACTCCCTCTATATTCTATTGATCTAAACACGCTTGCTCAAAATAAAATTCCTTAAGCTGTTTCCTAAAAGTCTGTATAGTCTCTGCTGAATATACCTCTAATAATGGTACATTCCACAGTGTTACTCCAAGGATGTGAAGGAGTGATATTACTCTAACTCAAATCTCATCCAAACAGCAGTCTTCTGTTGTGTACATCTCTAACGGGAATTCTGTTTTACAAGTTTGAAACCTGGTTCCACAAATGTCTCCCTCTGAGGCAGCTAGCATTTATCCATAGTAAAACTTGTCCAAAGTATGAACCAGCACTTTAAAAGCATGCAAACCAGAGTTTCACATGACTTTCATGCTCTTTCAAAGAAGTTCTGCTGTGGGTCATTTCTTCTTCTTGCGAACCAAGGCTCGGCCAAATTAGAGACCGTGCCTTAATCAAAGCATAATCCAGGAGACTCCAGTCTAAGAGGCAAACCTTGCTGAAAGACCTGGTCAAATGTCCAACATAAAACTTGCAAATGAAAATGAATCAAAAAGCAAGAGAATTATCTAGAATGTTAAAAAAAAAAATCAGATTCTATCTTTATGATCCTAACTTGCAACCTTTTAAACCATACATGCTTTTTAAATGTTGGTTCGTACTTTGGACAGGTTTTACTATGGATAAGTGCTAGCTGGCTCAGAGAGAGACATAACATTTTTGGAACCAGGTTGCAAATTTGTTAAACAGGATTCTTTTGGCTGCTCTGGGAATGTATCCCAGACAAGGAGAAACCAGGGCTACTGTCAGACCTTCAGAAGGTAGAAGCTGAGCCTGAGAGTCCAGGACCAACTTGAGTGACTGCACCGATTCTCCTGAGCCAAGCAGTACACTTTCTCATTTGGCTGCATCAGAAAGATCCAAGTGCTCTGAGAGCGAGAGAGACATCTTTCATCAGTGCTTCTCAAATTAGAAGAGCCAGCAGAAGGAGCAGAGCCAGCTCTCATGCAGGGGATGAAAAAGGCATGTAATCTGCAATGTGGAGTCAGCAGGAAGAGTGGGCACAGAAGAAGGTCCACCATCTTAAGGACAAGCATGAAGTGTGGAGCTGGAAGAAGAAAACATGCAGTCTTTTGCCTGAGGTCAGCTGGAGGAGCAATGCTTGCTCCTGTGCAAAGCTAGAAGAAGGCGTACTGGCAGGACTAAGCCACAGAAAAAGCTGATTCCTGCTTTAGGCTGCCAAGAAAAGGAGACTGGAGGATATGAGACAAAAGGGGTTGAAAGAGGGCAGGGAAGGAAAGTGAGGCAAGAGAGAAGTAGCACATCACAATTTTTCCTAACAAAAGTTGATGACCTGACTCTGTGACCACCAAAAACGTTGGGAGAACCCCTGTGCCTAGTGGTTTTTTGCAAATGAGGTTGTTCCAAGAACCAGGGTTCATATGAGCACCCCTGCAGTATTTATTTATTTAACCATTTTTATAGACAGCTTTTCTTAAAGTGAAAGCGGTTTACAGATAACTTGAACTTAAAAAGTTTACAAAGAACACTTTATATTCAACTTTTGGAATATACATAGCAGTATAGATTAATATGCAGTTGGCCTGTATCCAGATCAGGACTACAGATTTAAATGATTCCAAATAGAGATGCTAAGTGTTTGCTCTGCTGGGTGACCATATCAAATGTAGACAGAGGCAAGAGCCTGAGAATACCACAGTAGGTAGAGCCAACTATAGAAGCATGCATATGGGTGGTGGGGAAGGAAAGGTAAGGAGCCACTCTCTTGTATCAGTCTGTATGGGGACTTTATTTAAAAACAAATAAACAACATAAAAAACCCAACAGCTTTTCAGTACAACATGTAGGCAGACAAAAAGCCATAACAGAAATGTCAAGCAAATCAGCACAACTAAAAAAAACCCCCAGAATGAGTGATACAACCAGATCTGAGGATCATTTTACTGGCAATATAAATACAAGTATTGTGATGATATGACTTAGATGGAATGTTACTTTTAGATGTGACCTCAGCAAACTTATTATGTAATGTTACTTTTAATCACACAATTATTTGATACCAAGCAAGTCAGAGACATGAGTATACCAAAGATCATTCTTAGGAGCTGATTACTAGGACTTCTCAATATAAAGCCTAGTAATGCACTAAAGGTAGGTTATCAAGTTGTCATGAGCATCAGGCAGGGCAATGCTCCCCCAATAGCCCAAAAAAATAAATGGGCAGAGTAATTAAAATGTTAGCATGATTAATGGTAAGTTTGTTTTTTTTTCCTTGATCACATTTCAAAGGCCTGCACAAATTTGCAGTGCTACCACATATGCAGGTGTGAACTACACATCGAAATCTTCTCCAGCATAGTAGACTGGAGCTGCTAAATTTAGAGAATGATAAAGGAAATCTGAATGTGCAATGCAATCTGTATGAGTTCTTTCTGTTATTTTGATAGCTTTTCAAGGTCTGATTCATCGCAGGTTTGTGAGAATCGGATCAAACAATGTGGTGGTGATAGGTTTTGGCACAAGGAGTGTCAGCAAGATCCAGAAGACATTCAATATTACAGGGCCAGAAGGAAGAAAATACGGTCAGCCTTGCGAGCACATTATGGGACATCTTGAATGTGACTGCTTAGTAGAGCAACTCTGGTCTGAAGGACTGGGACCTCACAGCAACTCCGCCACCCAAAGTCTGAATGTTCAGTGAAGTGAAATTTCACGTTGCTGCTGTTTCCACTGTCAGAGGTTCAGTTGACAGTAGTGCTGTGTCTTGTGAGAATTTTGAATACAGTGAATTTTCAGAAATTTAAGTTCCTGATCGTGTCCCCAGTCTAGTCCCGAAACCTCTGGGTTCCCCATCTGATAAGCAGCTTGGAGACTGAGAAACTCCTCTTTTGTGACATCACTGGTATATCCATTCCGGATCCGCCTCCTGTCACCAGTTACCTCAGTCTCCAAGCAGCGGGATGGATGGTGAGCCCGGTACTCCGGGCCCACTGGAGAAACAATTAGGAATAGCTTTGAGGTTAAGGGGGTTTTCTTGATTCAATTAAAATTCCCTATCTTACACAGAAGTAGTGCAGGGTCTGAGGGCCTGTGTCTTTAAGACTTGTCAGACCTTGTTTCTTCTCCGGGCCCCCTCCTCCCGCTCTTCTGTCTTTGCTTTCAGGGGCTTGGGTCAGTGGAGGACAGGCAAGTGCTGGAGGGTGAAAGGAGCTTCTTTTTGAAGAAGCGGCAGTGTTGCCCGGGAGTCGGACCGGCGCCGTGCAGAAGTGTTGCCTGCCAGTGCGCCCGGTCGGCTCGCAGCGCTCGCACGTGGCCGTCGGCTTTGCTTCCTGGGGCGGTCCGGGCAGCTGTCTACGGCATAGTGCAGCGCTTTGGAGGTCAGCGGAGGACGAGTTCGGCGGCTGGAGCCCGGTTTCCTTGTCCTTCTACTGGCAGAGGTACGGCCGCATGCTGCTGTGGTGTTTCGACGCGGCAGTGTGATTTTTGGCGCGAACGCGGCCCTTAGTCCGGGCGCATGCAGAGTTTGCGGTTAGGGTTTGCTGCCTAGTGCAGTCCGTCGGCAAGTGCTTCGGGGGGTGGCAGGAGCCCTTCGGAGGGAATTTTAGCGCTCCGGGGAGCCGGTGAAGCATCTTTGGCAAAGGGCTACGTTTAAAAAAAAAAAAAAGGAAGCCAGCGGTTTTGCTCCCGCGGCTGCACGCGGCTTGGGGCTGAGCAGTTTTCCTGTTTCAGCGGGGGCTGTTGCTTGAAGGTTAAAGGGCTGCAGGGTGGCTGTGAGGTTCTGGGCACTCTGCAATGCCCTCCAAGGCCCAGTGCGTGGTGTATTGGTCCAAGAAGGCCACGGACACGGGGGTCTGTAAACACTGTGTGAGGGATGCTTCTAGCTCAGAGCAGGGGAGAGACAGAGCTTCCATGCCACTACCGGAGATCTCGGCCTTGCCCGTAGCTGGGGGGCCGGAGGAGGAGCCGGTGGCAGGATCGTCCTCTGCTGCTGGCCTCCCTTCTCCTCAGATCTCGTGGGCTCCTTCCCTGGCCTCCATATTTTCTCAAGAATTTCTTTCCTTGTTGCAGCGCTCGGCGTTGGGCAGCTCTCAGCAGCTGAAAAGTGTGGCATGGGGAGGCACAGTAAAGAGGCACTCCCCCCAAGGTCAAATGGACGCCCTCTCTCGCGGGGCCAAGTGGGCCGGGGACGTAGGGGAGCCAACTCTGTCCTCAGAGGGTCCGTTGTCAGATGAGGAAGGCCTCAGTTTAGATTTGGAGGAGGAGCTTGAGGAAGGCGAGCTTACCGAAGGTGAAGACCAAGCCAGGGTGGTGCGGGTCTTCAGAAGAGAGGAGTTGCCGGCCCTCATTGCGGAGACCTTGAAGGTGCTCAACATGCCGGTCCCGGGGGCCACGGAGGAGGAAGCCCTGGAGGATCCTTTGTTGCAAGTATTCAGAAAGAGTCAACGGGTGTTCCCGGTTCACAGAGTTTTTCACGAAATGATACAAGAGGAATGGAATACCCCAGAGGCTCCTCTCAAAGGTTCCCGAATCATGGGCCGCCTGTATCCGTTGTCAGATGCAGACAAGGATATCTTTAAGTCACCTAGGGTGGACGCCGCCGTTTCTGCAGTCACAAAAAAGACTACAATCCCGGTAGAAGGTGGGGCGGCCCTTAAGGACTCCCAGGATAAGAAGTTGGATATGTTGTTAAGACAAGTGTTTTTGAGGTTAATGCCCTCTCGCTCCAAGCGGCTATTTGCTGTGCTTGGGTAGCCAGAGCCTGTCTACGCTGGTCACAGGAGTGCGCGCGGGGCAGGACATTGAGTTGGCGGATGAGGCCTCCAGATTGGAATCTGGGACGGCCTACCTAGCTGATATCCATTATGATCTGATGTGCGGGTTGTCCAAGAGCATGGCTTCGGCTGTGGCGGCGCGACGCTACCTGTGGTTGCGCAATTGGGCGGCGGATACCTCTTCCAAAGCGTGATTGAGTAAGCTCCCCTTTAAAGGATGCCTGCTGTTTGGGGAGGATTTGGAGAAGCTAGTCAAAGACCTGGGGGAGTCCAAGGGAGGCTGGTTACCAGAGGACAAGCCTAAGCCAGGGCGTACAATTCCAGCGGGTCGGGGGCCGCAGCGGGATTTTTACCGGTTCAGGTCCCAGAGATGTAGCTCCTTCCAGAGGGGGCGTTTTTCCAACAGGAGTCAAGGTTTCTGTGGGTTTCGAGGCGCGGGGAGGGGCTTCGGATCCTCATCCGCATTCTCCTTCGCTCCCAAAAAGTCACAATGAAATAAGTGGGGCGCAGGTGCCTTTAGTTCCCGTGGGGAGGCGTTTGCAGGAGTTTTATCCTGCCTGGGCCCAAGTCACTTCAGATCAATGGGTGCTGGAGGTTATCCGAGAGGGCTACGCGCTGGAGTTTCTCAGTCCAGTGAGGGGACTCCTTCGTGCAGTCCCCCAGCAAGTCGGCCGCCAAGCTCACAGCATTGCGGGAGACCGTGCAAAGACTGTTAGACCTCGGAGCGGTTGTCCCGGTTCCACCAGACCAATGCGGCAGCGGTCGATACTCTATCTACTACGTCGTTCCCAAGAAAGACGGCGGGGTTCGTCCGATTCTGGATTTAAAGGGAGTGAATCGTTGCCTTCGAGTGACTCATTTCCACATGGAAACGCTGCGCTCTGTGTCGGTGGCGGTGCAGAAAGGAGAGTTTCTAACTTCCCTAGATTTGTCAGAAGCTTACCTGTACATTCCCATCAGGCCGGATCACCACAGATTTCTCAGATTTGCAGTACCGTTCGGGCATTTTCAATTCTGAGCGTTACCGTTCGGGCTGGCGACGGCCCCAAGAGTGTTCACGAAAGTCATGGTAGTGGTGGCGGCGGCCTTGAGGAAGGAAGGGATCTTAGTTCATCCCTATCTAGACGATTGGTTGAAAAGTCTCAGGCAGAGAGCGTGTCGGCTATGGTCCGCGTAGTGGCTTTTCTGGAACGTCTCGGGTGGATAGTCAATCTGTCCAAGAGCCACTTGGTGCCGTCACAAAATTTGGAATACCACGGTGCACGCTTCGAGACGAGCGTGGGGAAGACTTTCCTAACAGACAAGCGGGTGCAGGGTCTGCGGCGCCTAGTCAGAAGATTTCTGTAATGCAAGGCACCTTCGGCGTGGCATTACCTACAACTGCTGGGTACCATGGCGGCGACCATAGAGACAGTGCCGTGGGCAAGGGCTCACATGCGGCCCTTGCAGGGAGCGCTGCTTCGCAGATGGTCGCACCAGCAGGACTCGCTGACCCAAAGACTGCCCTGCCCGGAAGAAGTCCGTCGAAGTCTGCGGTGGTGGCTGGTTCCCGAATCGCTGGGGCGCGGGAAATCGCTGGAGACTCCGGCCTGGGTATCACTGATGACAGATGCTTGTCTGCTGGGCTGGGGTGCCCACTGCCAGGGCAGGTTCACCCAAGGCCAGTGGAATGCTCAGGAGAAGGGGTGGCCGATCAACCGGTTGGAGCTCCGAGTGGTAACTCTCGCGTTGCAGGGGTTTCGCTTGGTCCTTGGAGGAAAGGCAGTCTGAGTCTTTTCAGACAACGCGACAGCGGTGGCCTATGTCAACAAGCAAGGGGGAACCAGCAGCGTGGCGCTCGAAGCGGAAGCCGCAGGGTTATGTGACTGGGCGGAAGCAAATCTTCTGGATCTCTCGGCGGCGCATGTGGCCGGGGTAGACAATGTTCAAGCCGATTTCCTCAGTCGAATGAGGGTGGATCCGGGAGAATGGGTCCTACATCACAAGGTTTTTCAGATGGTAGTCCGCAGGTGGGGTGCTCCAGTCATGGACCTCATGGTGACCTTCGACTCGGCAAAGGCAAGTCGTTTTTTCAGCAGGAGAAGAGAAAGGATGTCGGAGGGCTTGGATGCGCTCATTCAGGACTGGCCGGAGGGACAGCTGCTCTGTGTTTCCTCCATGGGTCCTCATCGGCAGAGTGGTGCAACGGGTAGAAAGCTTCAGGGGTCAGGTGATTCTGATAGCTCCAGATTGGCCGCGCCGTCCCTGGTACGGGGACCTCGTCAGGCTGTTGGTGGCGAAGCCTTGGCGACTTCCGGCCAGACCGGATCTGTTGTCTCAGGGGCCTCTATTCATGCCCCACGTGGATCGATTCTCGCTTACGGCTTGGCTCTTGAGAGGGCGCGGCTGACGTCCCGTGGTTACTCAGCGGCAGTCATCTCTACCTTGTTGAAGGCCAGAAGGCGGTCTACCTCGTTAGCATATGTTCGCATCTGGAGAATTTTCGAGGGTTGGTGCGCGGACAGGAGGTGCCTGGCCTTGAAGGCCACCATCCCTCAGATATTAGAGTTCTTGCAGGATGGTTTCGACAAGGGGTTAGCGTCGTCGCTGCGGGTACAGGTCGCAGCGGTGTCTTGTTATAGGGGCAGAGTAGGCGGGCAGGCGATTGGGAGCCAAAGAGACGTCAAGCGCTTTTTGCGGGCGGTGTCTCTCTTGCGGCCTCCGTGCAGACAGATCGTCCCTAAGTGGCATCTTCCGTTCATGCTGGACGCTCTAGAGCGCGGCCCTTTTGAGCCCCTAGCACAGGCTTCCCTCAAGGATCTCACGCTAAAGGTAGTTTTTCTGGTAGCAATCTGCTTGGCCCGCCGCGTCTCCGAATTGCAGGCGTTGTCCTGTAGAGAGCCCTACCTTTCTTTTCGTCCAAGGTGGTGCTGAGAACTGTGCCCGCTTTCCTTCCAAAGGTGGTTTTGCCGTTTCATGTTACTCAGGACGTATCCTTGCCGGTGTTCCCTAGGGGCCTTCCAGGGTCCGCCTCAAAGAAATTGCATCTATTGGACGTTGGTCGGGCGTTAAAGCACTATCTCAAGCGGACGGCGCCTTTTAGGAGGTCGGACAGGCTTTTTGTTTTGTTCGCCGGTCGCCGAAAGGGTGAAGCGGCGTCGAAGGCATCTATTGCTAGGTGGATCAAAGGGGCCATTGCTTCGGCATATATCTTGAAAGGTAAGTCGGCCCTGGAAGGGCTGCGAGCTCATTCCACCAGGGCACAGGCCGTTTCTTGGGCGGAGCGACGGTCGGTGTCGCTGGAGGACATTTGTAAGGCAGCGACCTGGTCGTCCTTAAATACCTTTGTAAAGCACTATCGGTTAGATGTCTTACGGGCAGAGGACGCTTCGTTTGGAGCGGCGGTGCTTCAGGCTGGGCGTCAAGGTCCCCCCTGTGCTTACTGATGGCACTGCTCTGGTACTAACCCAGAGGTTTCGGGACTAGACTGGGGACACGATCAGGAAGATGAAATTAGACTTACCTGCTAATTGTAGTTCCTGGAGTGGACCCAGTCTAGTCCCGTATCCCTCCCTAGTGTTTGCTTTGTCTTCCAGCCTGAAGTGTTGGAGGCAGTTCACAGGTAAGACGGGGGAGTATTTGCAAAGCTCCTATGCATGAAGGGGGTTTTTTTAGCGACACAATGAATCTTTCTTTCTTGAAATGCTCTACCTTTTTTTCCTCTCCTCTGGATGAAAGGGGGGGTCTGGTCAGTCTTAAAGTTACACTTTAATTAAGTTTATGGGGGTAGCCCTAGTTCATCTATATTTGTTATTTATTCTTACTTGTTGCTCCGGTGAGTCTGCTTTGTCAATAGGTAACTGGTGACAGGAGGCGGATCCGGAATGGATATACTAGTGATGTCACAAAAGAGGAGTTTCTCAGTCTCCAAGCTGCTGTATCAGATGGGGAACCCAGAGGTTTTGGGACTAGACTGGGTCCACTCCAGGAACTACAATTAGCAGGTAAGTCTAATTTCATCTTACTGAGATCCTCGTGTCTATCCCATGCTTTCTTAAATTCTTTCCATAAAGAAATGTTTCTGCAAATTACTCTTGAGTCTATCCCCCTTCTTCTTCATGCTTTGCCTCCTTGTTACAGTGCTTTCTTTCATTTGAAAGAGGCTATTTTCCTCTGCATTTATGCCATAGAGGTATTTAAATGTCTCTATCTCTTCTCTCCCATTGTATACATATTGAGATCTTTAAGTCTGTCCACATGCCTTATGACCAGTGATGATTTTAGTAGCCACCCTCTGTACCGACTCCATCCTGTTTATATCCTCAAATATTAACCTTTCAGGATTAGGCTGAAACTGCTGAGGAAGGCGTGCTATTATCCAGAGGTGATTGTAATATCATTGTATTATAGTGATCTGATTACTAGAAGACATTGTGAGGCAAACTGTGTTGCAGATTATGTTGGGTAGAAATTTGGACAGTCTAGCTTGATACTAAAATGATCTGTAAGTAAGTGTGTCTTGAGATGCTTTCGAAAGGGTAGCAAGGTCAAGTATACATCTTCTGTCTGGGAGGGAGTTCCATAGAATTGACGAGTATACCATGAAAGCTCTGCTACTTGTTGAATGGTAAGTTTCTGAAATCTGTGGGTATAGTTAGGATATTATGCAGCATTTGGGCTGAAAAATCCAAGGGAGCAATACAGTATACAGTAGAAGGTGAAGTACTGCCATGCATGAAAGAAGAGTGAGATGTGGGGATGATTGTATTGGATGCTCTTATAGTGGCCAAACAGGTAGAAAAGGTGATTGCAAAAGCCAGAAGGATGCTTGGGTGCATAGAGAGAGGAATGGCCAGCAGGAAAAATGAAGTAATAGTGCCTTTGTACAAGTCTCTAGTGAGACCTCATTTGGAATACTATGTTCAATTCTGGAGACTACACTTTCAAAAGATAAAGAGGATAGAGTCTTATCAGGAGGGTGGCTACCAAAATGATAGATGATCTTCGTCATAAGAGTTATGGGGATAGACTTAAAGATCTCAATATGTATACTTTGAAGGAAAGACATGACATTAAAATAAATCTGTGGAATAAATGCACAGGAGGTGGCCTTCTTCCAGTTGAAAGGAGTTCTATAATTGAGGGGTCATGAAATGAAGGTGAAAGGGGATAGACTCTGGACTAATCTGAGGAAATATTTCTTTATGGGGAAGAGTGGTAGATGCATGTAATAACCTCCCAGCAGAGATGGTGAAGATGAGAATTGTATCTGAATTAAAAAAAAAAAAAAGCATGAGACAGATGTAGAAGATCTCTGAGGAAGAGAAAGGAATTGGAGAACTTAATGATTCTTATTAATGGGCAGTCATTTGGGCTTTATCTGTCATTGTTTCTATGTATTGCCCACAGGTCCTGTGTGCTGTAGGAGTTAAACAAGAACTGATATGGAAAATTCCCTTTCTCCATAGACAAGCAGGGCAATGAGGCACACTATCCTGGTGGTGATTTCCCAGACAAAGCCAACATACTCAGAGCCCTCCTCAGCAGTCTTTGAATTCTTTGCACCTGCCTCAGTAGTTCCTATGTCCCCTGTGAGAAGTCCGGTCAGCCAGTCATTTTTAGTCTGTGGACAAGTGCAGTCAGGCCATCCCCTATGCTCATCTTAGCAAAGTGAAACTTAAAAACCCCCCACAAAACAAAAGAAAAAACCACACACAAACCCAGAGATAAATGAGCTGTTCACGGATGGAAAATTGAAAGGAGTAATTTTAGAGCAATTCCGTTTCAGCAAACAGTCTTTCCCCCTCATTCACCATGTCACTGTCAGCTTCCTGCAGTGCTGTGTTCATGACTGAACAGTTGAAAAGAGCTGCCTTTCCGGCTCACTGATCCCCATTGGGTCTGTCTTCAACAGCGGACATTCAAGTACATTCATAGCAAAAAACCTGTGAGAGAGTCAGTTGGACTATTAGATGATAGAGGGGTTAAAGGGGCACTAAGAGGGGACAAGGCCATAGCAGAGAGACTGAATGAATTCTTTGCTTCGGTCTTTATTGAGGAAGATGTAGGAATGTTACCCATGACTGAAATGATATTTAAAGGAGATGCTGCAGAAGAATTGAAAGTAATATTGATACATCAGGAAGATGTATTACAACTATTTGATAAACTGAAGGGTAGCAAATCACCTGGACTGGATGGTATATATCCATGGGTGTTGAAAGAACTGAAATATGAGATTGCAGACCTACTATTAGTAATCTGTGAACTATCATTAAAATCATCTGTAATACCTGAAGATTGGAGGATGGCCAATGTAACGCCAATTTTCAAAAAGGGTTCAGGGGTGATCTGGGAAACTACAGACTGGTGAGCCTGATGTCGGTATTGGGAAAAATGGTGGAAACCATCATAAAGAACAAATTTACTGAACAAGTAGATAATCATGGCTTAATGGGAGACAGCCAACATGGCTTTAGCCAAGGAAGGTCTTGTCTTACTAATCTGTTATGTTTTTTCGAAGGTGTGAATAAACAGGTAGACAAAGGTGAGTCAGTTGATATAGTGTATCTGGATTGTCAGAAAGCCTTTGACAAGGTCCCTCATGAGAGACTTTTGGCAAAATTAAAAAGTCATGGGGTAGGAGGGAGTGTACTATTGTGGATCAGGAACTGGGGTTAAAAGATAGAAAGCAGAAGGTAGGGCCAAATGGCCAATTTTCCCAATGCAGAAAGATGAATAGTGGAGTATCCCAGGGATCTGTGCTGGGTCCGCTGCTTTTTAACATATTTATAAATGACCTGGAGATGGGAATAACAAGTGAGGATATCAAATTTGCAGATGACACAAAACTATTCAAAGTTGTTAAAACCCATGCTGATTATGGAAAATTGCAAGAGGATCTTGATAAATTGGAAGATTGGGCATCCAAATGGCAGATGAAATTTAAAGTGGACAGGTGTAAAGTTATGCACCTAGGAAAGAAAAACCCAAGCTATGGTTACACGATGCAAGGTTCCACATTAGGAACCACCACCCAGGAAAAAGATTTAGGCATCATTATGAATAACATGTTAAAACCCTCTGCCCAGTTTGCAGCAGTGGCCAAGAGAGCAAATAGAATGCTAGGTATCATAAGGAAAGGAATGGAGAATAAAACAAAGGATATTATAATGCCGCTGTATCGTTCCATGGTGAGACCGCAACTTGAATATTGTGTGTAATTCTGGTCGCTGTTTCTTAAAAAGGATATAGCGTTATTAGAAAAGGTACAGAGAAGAGCCACCAAAATGATAAAGAGGATGGAAGGATACCCCTATGAAGAGAGGCTAAAAAGATTAGGGCTACAAGAGAACAACTTATCCATTAACATAAAGAAGACCGAAGCCCTTATAGTGACAAAAGACCCAGACTTCAAACCACCCACTCACCTCACCATGGGAACCACGCAAATTCAAGTACAACCACACATAAGATATCTCGGCATTATCATTGACCAAGCCCTAACTCTTAAGCAGCAAATCAACAAGACCACGAGAACTGTATTCCACAAGGCGAAAACGGTACAACGCCTCCGACCCCTCCTCGAACCACAAGATTTCAGGACAGTAATACAAGCTCTAACACTCCTTCATCTGGACTACTGCAACATAATCTACCATGGCCTACCTGCCACACAGACAAATCCCCTCCGAACTGCCCTAAACACCACGGCGTGAATAATTCACAATGCAAGGAAACGAGACCACATCACCCCAATACTGAGGGACCTTCATATTCTCCCCATCGAAGCAAGAATCAAGTACAAAACTCTTCTACTCACCCACAAAACCATCCACCAAACACAGGGCACTCCACTCCGCACCCTACTGCCTCGCCCAACCCACAGCAGAACAACCAGACAATCCTCCAACAGCTCTGTTGCCATCCCCCACAAAAGAACCAAAGCAACTCAACGGACCTGCAACAGAGCCTTTGAACTCTATGTCCCATCCCTCTGGAACTCTCTACCAAACCACATCAGGAACAACGGTGATCTCCCATCATTCAAAAAGCAGCTAAAAACCATCCTATTCCAAGAACATCTCTGAATAGGAAACCCCCCCCCCCCCCTATTTCTCTCCAAGATCTCCAAACCAGTAACTATGCTATCTTGTCAGTCTCTATGTTCACCCCAAAAATCATCAATGTTGAACCCCCGGTGATGGCCCCCACCCCACATTTGATTCCCCCCCCCCCTCGGTTATATGTCCCACCGCTTTGACCCGGTGAAAAGCGGGATATAAATACAGTTAAATAAATAAAATAAATAAATAAATAAAATTAGGGCTCTTCAACCTGGAAAAGAGACGGCTGAGGGGAGATATGATAGAGGTCTAGAAATTAATGAATGGAGTGGAACGGGTAAACGTAGATTGTTTACATCATCAAAATATAGAAACACCTAGGGGGCATGCAATGAAGCTACAGGGTAACCTATTCAAGACTAATAAGAGAAAATATTTTTTTCACTTAACGTGTAATCAAACTCTGGAATTTGCTACCAGAGGATGTAATAAAAGCTGTTAGTGTTGCCGGGTTTAAAAAAGGTTTGGACAAGTTCCTGGAGGAAAGGTCCATAAACCATTATTAAAGTGGACCCAGAATATCCACTGCTTGCCCCACTACAAGCATTGTGGAATCTGTGTCTTTTGGGGAAACCGCTAGGTACTTGTGACCTAGATTGGCCACTGTTGGAAACAGGATACCGGGCTTGATTTATTTTATTTATTTATTTATTTACAGTTTTTATATACCGCGCTCTTTGGTATCAGCGCGGTTTACAGATAACAAATTTTCGCATTAGAACAATCTTTTGCTTACATTACAACAGGGTCAGTAACTTGGAAGTAACAGGGGAAACTATATACAAAACGGATATTTCACCTGTGGACAATTTACAGTTCACATAACATATTGAAATCATGGTGTAGAGAATTTGAGGTCTATGGACTTTTGGGTGTGCAGAGGGTCTGATTCGTGTTCTATCAGGGCTATGTTGTTGGGGTGTCAGAGGCTGTGTGGGTGATTTGAGAGATGGGGGGAGGGGGCATAGGGTTAGTGCCTAAAAGGTGAAGACAGAATAGGTAGTGTTTAAGGACCTTTCTAAATTGGGAGAGGTCCTTTATTGATCGGATATGCGGAGGGAGATTGTTCCAGCATGTTGGAGCGAATAGGGTGAAGGCCCTATCTCTGGTTGCTTGGTTACATTTAGTGTACTCATTTGGTATAGCGAGGGTATTAGCGGCTGCTGATCTTCTTAGCCTGTTCGTGGGAGTGTTGACAAGAAGTGAGGAGAGGGAAGGTGGGACTATCTGATTGATTGCTTTAAAGGAAAGCAATAGTGCTTTGTAGGTGATCCTGGCTTGAAGGGGTAGCCAGTGAAGCTCTGTTAGTATAGGAGTGATGTGGTCCCTTCTGGAAGTACAGCAGAGGATGCGGGCTGCTGAGTTCATCGCCAATTGAAGTGGGTTGAGGGTGCTCTTGGGCAGACCGTGTAGGATGATATTGGCGTAATCAAAATGTGGTGTCACAAAGGATTGGAAGATTGTTCTGAAATCATTAGGGGCAATTAGAGGTCTTAGGTGTTTCAGCGTTCTTATTTTATTGTAGATGGATTTGACAGTCTGCTTTATGTGATCTTTGAAGGTCAGTTCTTGATCTATGGTGACTCCCAGGTAGCGAATCGATGATTTACATGGCAGTTCCGCGTCTCTCACCTTCAATGTTGTGGGGGGAGAGAATTTCTTATTCCTGGTTACGAATAGGACTTCGGTTTTCTTGAAGTTTATTCGCAGATTCTGGGATAAGAGCCAATCTGTTATCGCGTTGAAGCAATCGAGTATGGGGGAGAAGTTGGGGGCCTTGATGTTTATTGGGGTGAATATCAGGACATCATCTGCATAGATCAAACTGGAGATGCTGAATGCTCTGATGATTTCACAGATCGGTTGCATATATATGTTAAATAGTAAAGCAGATAAAGAGGATCCTTGAGGTACACCCTGTTGTTGATGGAAAGGATCTGATGTTGAGGATCCTATCCGGACCTGTTGCCAGTGGTTAGTTAGGTAGGATCTACACCATTCCCAAGCCGATCCCTGAACTCCCTTTTCTTGGATGCGGTGGAGAAGTTGCACATGGTTAACCGAGTCGAAAGCTGCCGAGATATCAAGGAAGATAAGGATGAACCCATTTTCAATTTTGTCAATCCCTCTTGATAAGGTGTTGATAAGTAATGTGAGTAAGGTCTCTATACCATGGGACTCACGGAACCCGTGTTGGCAGGGATCAAGTGGGGCTGAAATATCTATGTGCTGCTGCAATTGGATTTGGACCACCTTCTCGATGATTTTGGCTAGAAGGGGTATACTTGAAATTGGACGATAGGAGTCTGTTTTCGCTGGGTCGAGATTATTGTTTTTCAGGAGAGGGCGTATGGAAGTTTGCTTGAGAGATGTTGGGAATGATCCAGTTGTGAAGGAAAGTTGCATGATGAGGGCTAGTGTGGGGCTTAGTTCGGCACGCATAGTTCTAATCCAATAAGCAGGGCATGGATCGTTTGGGGCTGTAGTAGTATTCAAGGTAGCAATAAGGTCAGTGATGAATTTCACCGTGGGAGCGACAAAATTTCTTAGTGATTGTATCGTAGAAATGGAGTTGGGTGTACAACTTGGTGTCAATTTTGTATTAATAGTTTTAGATTGAAGGTAGTCTGCATAGGACTGAGGCTGAATTAATATTGTTTGGTTGGAAGATGGTGCCTTAGTTAGGGATTTAGCAATGTTAAAGAGGTCTCGTGGTTTGTTCAATGATCGGAGAAGGGTTTCTGTATGGTGTTCTCTCATTTTTCCAGCTATTTTCTCCCGGTGTTGCTTTAGGGCATTTTCGTAATTCATTTTGTCGGTGGGGGCTCGTGATCTGCGCCATTTTCTCTCTTGTTTTCTTAGCTTCTGGAGGGATAGTCGTAATTCCTTCGAGAACCATGGTTTTGGATTTCTACTTTTTGGTGATGTGCTGGATGCTGGTGGTCTACTCGAGGAAGGTAGTTGTGAAGAGGAGTTCAGAGTGGTGTACCAATTTTTAATCAGTTCTTCAAGGTCTTTGGCTGGTTCACGAAGAGTTGGAAGAGTACGGCTGATGAAGTCATCCTTATCGAGTGTTTTGAAATGGGTTGTTGATCCTGATGAGACCATATTTGTCTGTCTTGTTGGGATAAGGTTTTGCTGATATGGGACCTGTAAGGATATCAAGTTATGGTCTGACCATGGTACAGGGGTAAGTGATAGGTTAAAGTTGGTGTTTGCTATAGACTGAGGTGCGAAAATGAGATCAAGGGTGTTCCCCTTGATGTGAGTAGGGGAGCTGACTAGTTGTAAGTAATTGAGCTCAGACATGGCATCAAGGAATGTGGTAGAGTGGCTAGGGTGAAGTGAGGTGAGGTTGAAGTCACCAATTAACCAGTTGGATTTGTGTGGGCTTTCGGGGTTACAGGCAAGCTCTATTATGTTAGATAGATCTTCTGGTGGTGAGGATGGAGTTCTGTATATGAGATTTAGGGTGATATGTTTGTTAGCTATGGAAACTAAGTCCATGTGTGTGGTACTCCTAGAGGATAGTAGATTAAATTGGAGGTTAGTTCTTGATAGAATGAAGACTCCACCTCCTCTTCGGGCTGTTCTGTGACAGGTGTGTATTGAGTATGCTGGGGGGATGAGTTGGTTTATGAGGACATTGTCCATGTCTGCTAACCATGATTCGGTGACCAGGAGGAGGTCTAAATTCAGCTTTGTAATAAGATCTGTAATGGCTGGCCACTTTTTACACACTGAGCGAGCGTTGATGAGTGCACAATTTAGATTAATATGTGAGGGAGTAGGATTGGGTTTGGGGCTGCTAGCAGTGTTAAGGGAGATATATAGTAGGTGAGAGTGCTTAACATGGTGCGGATGTGGTGCTGAGTGACGGTAGAAGGAGTGATACCTTCTTCCTAGTCTATGCAATATGGGGATATTGTTTGTGGTGGGAGAGAGTGCTGCTGTATTATGGGTGGTGTTAGTTAAAAGATAGATGCTAACTATTGCAAGTAGAGAGAAAGCCATGATTACAAAATGGAAGGACACAGTATAAGGCAGTCTAGGTCGGTGGGAACTTGTTTACTGTACATAGGTTATAGTTATATCACGTTATATGTAAAACAAACTATGATTTGTTAACTGTTGTTATTTGTGAACCGCAGCTGATCTCTGGAAGCTGCGGTATATAAGAGCTTGTTAAATAAAATAAATAAATAAAATAAATGCAGATTGGCTGGTCAGCAGGCTAGAGAGCACTGTTCCCTCTAAACTGTGCGCGTGTGCGCGCGCACACACCTCGCAGTGTGAGCGCACATACTTTACAACAGAGCGCACAAAAATTACGGTTCTGATTCTGATAGAAAACAACACAGATGTCTTAAAATTTAAAAGTTGTGATTGTAATTACTAGAAATTTTCCACTTCATTTAGTAATCGTCTATTTTCTTTAATTTGATTAAAATCAATGTGGTGTACATACTGTATTCTGCCGTGTTGTCAAAGTATATAACTCCGAGTGTCGTTATGTGGCGCACAAAAATTTAACCTTCCTTCAAAAGCTGCACAGCTGATATTTTATGCGCACACAGCCTACAGAACATTAGAGGGAACATTGCTAGAGAGCTAATTGTAAGATGTTGTAAGTTCAACCGTTGACTATCAGCATATATCTAAGGATGTAACAGCAGTGGTAATAGACAAAGAATTATAGAATATCACAGCCTAACCAAGTATTTTGGTGAGAGGTAAAGAAGAACAATGTATTCTGTTAACAAGACACAGTAGCAGAGGTTAATTCAAAGAAGATCAGTTTGCAACAAAGTAACAAGGTGTGAAACAAGTATCGAGTATATTCAGGTCTACTGTTACCTTACAGATAGAATAGCAGTGGATCAGCTAGGACAGTTGCTAGGGTAGTTCATGGACCGCTGTATGGTCTTGTCTTTTCATAACTCGTCTGTGGGCCCTGCTAACTAACACCACTCACTAGACTCAGGCAGCTGGCTGAAGATGGCTGCTGTTTCTGATGAGGGCTTCTGATTCCTATGAGTTGGATTATTGCTGGAGAGCGTTTCTATTCTTGAAGGTTGAGATCATTAAGGGTGTGTGGCGCTAAACAGATTCTCGCATTTGGCGGTGTTCCTTTGAAGAGTTGCTCATGCGGGTCAAATTAAATTTAGGCTCGTTTCCGATGTGCTGGTCTTGTCGCGGGTGCATGAGTCACGAGTAGGTAATTTTGGTTATGCAGTTGGCTTCTTAAGGTGCTCACTTTTGTGCCCCGCCTAAGGGCCACGCCAAAAGGCCCTCTGGCGAGGCCCTCAGGCGCGGGCCCGACAGGCGTGGGCCCGCCTGATGGCGGGCTTCTTTTTGTGCTGCCCGGCTCCGCCTCCCACAGCTCCGATTGGGCTGGAGGCTCCTGGGCGGGAGGGATGGAAGTCCTGCTCAGGTGTGCTCGACCCCGGTCGGGGAGCACAGAGCCGGCGGTGATCGGAGAGGGTTGCTTGCTTCGGCGGGCTTCTTTTTGTGCTGCCTGGCTCCGCCTCCCACAGCCCCGATTGGGCTGGAGGCTCCTGGGCGGGAGGGATGGAAGTCCCGCTCAGGTGTGCTCGACCCTGGTCGGGGAGCACAGAGCCGGCGGTGATCGGAGAGGTTGATGGACCTTGGCCTGTCCCAGTATGGCATATCTTATGTTCTTAACACCGACAGGGGTTTCCTCTGGAATCAATGGTACTGCAGTGCAGAGAGGAGCAGCTTCCCTCCTGACAGGAGCAGCTTACCCTTCTATCAGCAGTAGCAGTAGTGAGAGCAGATGGTCCCCATCACAGGGATTGCTGCTCTGCATCAGGGATGTAAAACTCCAGTCCTGGAAGGCCACAAAGCAGCCTGTTTTTCAGGATGCCCCTTATGAGATATATTTGCATACAATAGAGTCAGTGCATGCAAATATCTCTCATACATATTCATTTGGGATATCCTGAAAACCTGACTGGCTTGCAGCTCTCCAAGACTGGAGTTTGACACCCCTGCTCTACATACACTCTGCCAGCTTCCTCCAGGGAAATCCCTCTGTCTCAACCACTGATGGTTAAGAAATCACTGTCAACAGAAACGACACTCCTGGATGGGACTGTAAGTAAAGCAAAACAGAAGCAAAAGCCTGCTCCTTCAAAATCTGCCTTCAGGCAGAACCTGAAGGAAGCAGCCAAAAGCACAAATAAAACAGGAACAATTCTGACCCTTTTGCCTCTCAACCCTGAGGAAGAGAGGTCCTACAATGACTCAGAGGGCACTGCTAATGTAAAGGAACCATCTACATTAATGGCTATTGCTTCTTTAAGTAAAGATGTGCCACTGCTGTCACGTGAGCCCCAGAATTCCCAAATTTGAGCTACCTTACCTAGTTCCTACAATGCTCTCCTTCATTTACTTTCCACGTTTAGCCATGACACTATGCTAATCCTCCAAAACCCTGTCATGATTCTAGGTCCTTCAGTCCTATCAAAACCCATGACAGCATTACAGTCATCAAGACCTTTGCAGCCTTAGCTGCCAAGGGTTTTCTCCCAGACCTTCCATCCAGTCCCATGAGGACTGGTCTCTAGAAATCTAGCACACACCCAACTTTCATGAAGGCTACCACTTACCCCAAAGCATTGACATTTCCCACGACTGCGAACCTAATCCAAATGAGAGAAACTCTCCTATCTCTGAGCACCAGCTTCAGCATTCAGAGGAAACCACCTTTCAGGAGCTGAATGACTATTCCTACCCTAAAGTTTTACAAAAGAGATCTTAAGGCACTATCAATGGGATCATTTCAATTGCCAGCAAACAGATAGGATTTTCAATCATTCTTATAGTCTCGCGGCACTTCTAAAGAGGTCATAATGCTACCAGTCCACCAAGGTCTTCAAAATCTCAAACTGTCCATCTGGAAAACTTGACTTCCATCCCTTCCGAGAACAAGCAAGAAGTCAGTTCTCACATATGGGTGACGTCGGCACCGACAGAGCCCACGTGGTAATCACTCCCCAGCTTTCAAAGAAAGCCTTTGGGAGTTACACTACGCATGCATGGTCACCTTCCCACCCGAGGGCGCTATCTTACCTCGATCTTCTTTTTTCCACTGAGCACTGTCTGTTTACTTGGTAAAAAGTTAATTTTTTTTCTAGGTGCTTTTTTGCTCTCTTTTACCGACTCACATTCCAATCACCTTCCCCCCACACAAGATCATCCTCGTCTCTGTGTCACATTTTTTCTTGGGTCTATTTTCTTTATTTTTCTTGGTGTGTGGGTTTTTGCTCGCGCCCACACTGACCAGAACGTTTGAGTTTGATCTTATGGTGCCGTTGGTCAGTGATTTCAAGCAGTATGGCAAGTGCTCCTGCACCATGCCCATCATGGACTGTTATAGCTGCTGCCTTAACTGCCTAGGCATGGATCACGTTGATGCTACCTGCCCATTCTGCCTGCAGATGTCAAGCAAGAGTCGGAAGAGTCATGAATCTAAGCAGGAATCGATCTTCGACCAGAAGTCCTTGGTCTCTGCCCCAGCATCAAGTGTGGAATTGCTGCCCATAGGGGCTGTGTCCAATGATTCTTTATTGCGCGGCCGAGCTCGGTCCAAGCCCTGGTGTTGTGGAGCCCTAGGGGTAAGACCTCTGGCCACTGGCCTTGAAGCCCTTGACGCGAGGCCAAGGATGATGGCTGGGAGCGGCCCCCTAAGCTGCTGCGGCGGCGGGAGGGAAAACTATTATCGGTGGTTCTTCATTGGTGGCACCGGCTCCATGCCCAATTCCATCGGTGCCTGAGCCAGTGGCTGAAATGCTACCTGACCTTGAAGCCAGGATTGTGATTCTGGAGTTCAGCCTTGCTGCCTTCCTGGATTCGCACTGCGTTCCATTGCCTGGTGTCGCCAGGTCATTGGTACTAATGTCGGGGCCTTCCTCCTCGAGGGCTTCCCTGGAGGATGCCCAACCAATGCTCGAGAAGCATGTGTTCCAAGCTGAGCCACAGTGCTCCTCTTCACCCGTGAGGCCTCAGGTCTCGCCCCCGAGCACTTTGCTTCAGGGCATCGGAACACTCTGTCCCCATTGATGCCTTCATTGGAGTGGGAGACTGAGGACGAGTCCCCTGATACCCGGCTGCATAGGGATGTCCAATCGGATTCCTCTTCGCTGCAAGAGCGTAGGCTGTCCCCGCCCAAGGACCTTGCCTTCCTTGACTTTTTCTGGGAGATGTCCAAGGCCCTGTCCTTTGTGGCTGAGCCATAGGACGAGCCTCGTGTTGAGGACCTGGAGATTCTCCAGTATGACGGTGCCTGTCTGCCCATTCTAGAGCACATGCTCTTCAGGATGGGGGAAGCCCCAGTGATGGTGTCTATTGTGAGCAAGTGACTCGATTCCCAGTATTGAGTATGTAAGCACCCTGGTTTGAAAAGCCACAGCTGCCATACAATCCATGGTGATGAAGTCGGTCATGCATCGGATCAAAAGCCAGAAGAAGCAGTCTTCAGTGCCCCCGGGCAGGGAGACCTGCACCATGGATAGGTTTGGTAAGAAGTGCTACCAGAGCTCGATGCTTGTGGCCCACATTGAGGCTTACCAGTTGTACATTGGCATGTATCTCAGAAACCTGGCAAAGGAGCTTGCTGGGTTCTCTGGTGATCTGAATGATGAAACTCTAGTGCAATTCCAGTCCCTGGTTTTGTCGGTCAAGGGTTGCTCCAAGTTTATCACTATGACGGTTCTGAGTCCATGGCTCAGGTAGCTGCTGTGGGCATTGGTGCTTGCTGCCTGGCCTGGCTACAGTCCTCAGACCTAGAGCAATGGGTTCAAGACAAGTTGGTTGATGTCCCATCCCGATGGGACAACCTGTTTTGCAAGCCCATGATAGACTAGGCCGTAGAGTTGGAATATGAATATATGACCAGGACCAGGTTCTCTCGAAAGACCTCTAACCCTTCCTGATGGAAGGGTTTGGGGAAAAAGTCCTTCTAACTGAAGAAGAAAAAGACTTACAGAACATACCTGCAATTTCTGGCCTACCAAGCTCCCCAACAGGTTCAGCAGGCCAAGAGCCAGGGTCACGGCCCTCGTACATTTTTGGCCCCCAAGCCCCAGACAGCACGCCCCGCTGCAACCTGGGGGGAGCTTTTGACTCCCTGGGCATAGCCCTCTCCCTCCTGAGGGTCATGACCCAGGGCACATGGGGAATCTAGTTTGCTTTGCTCACATCTGGCTGGGCATCACCCCTGATGCCTGGGTTTTGCAGGTGGTGCGGGAGGGTTGCTTCCTCCACTTCGCGTAGATGCCCCCTCCGTTCTTTCCAGGGGAGCCCCACATGACTTCTCTTCACCGAGACCTCCTGCAGAAAGAGCTTGGGACCCTCCGCGTGGACTGGGCAGTGCAGCTTGTCCCCCAACATCTCTGGGGGAAAAAGGGTTCTTCTCCCGATACTTTCATGTCCCCAAAAAGACAGGCGGGCTCTGTCCCATCTTAGATCTGCGGGACCTCAACCACTTTCTAGTCAGAGAGAAGTTCAAAATGGTATCCCTTTGAATGTTGCTGCCCTACCTCCAGCAGGGAGATTAGCTATGCTCCTTTGATCTAAAAGTTGCATGTACCCACATTATGATTCATCCCAGGCACTCTGATTTCCTCCACTTCATCATAAGTGGGTGCCATTATCAGTACAGGTTTCTACACTTTGGCTTCTTGGCTGCCCCAAGGGTGTTCACCAAGTGCTTGACAGTGGTCGCCACCTATCTCTGCCTTCAAGGTATCTCTGTGTTCCCCTGTCTGGACAATTGGCTCATAAGGGCAGGTTCACCAGAGGGGGTCCATCAAGCGGGCCATCGCACCTTCTCACTACTGCAAGGTCTGGGGTTTGTCATTAACTCCTCAAATCCATTGCAGCGTCTGGAGGTCATAGGAGCCCTCCTTGATACCACTCAGGCCAAGGCCTTCCTCCTTCTAGACAGGGCCCAACAGCTTGCGTCCCTGGCAATGGCAGGTTCGCGTCCCTGGCAATGGCAGGGTCGCATCATGGTGTCGGCTCGTCTCATGCTGTACCTCTTGGGGCACATGACCTCGATGGTTCATGTGACCCCAGATACCCACCTGCACATGCGGCAGGCGCAGTGGTCCCCCAGCACTCAATGGTCTCAGGTTGCGGACTGCCTAGACATCGTGTGTGGGTCACCAGGCCCCTAGAAAATTCCCTCGCCTGGTGACAGCATCTGCTGAACCTCTTGGCAGGTCTGCCATTCTAGGTCCTGCCCGTCCAGAGCATCCTCACCATGGACGTCTCCAAGCTCAACTGGGGAGCCAACTGCAACGGTCTCCACTCCCAGGGTGTCTAGATACAGGAGGAAAGCCTGCATCAGATCAACTTCCTCGAGCTCTTGAGTGGTGGCAAACATCCTTCGAGTATTGCAGAGCCACTTCTAGAACAAGGTGATCCTCATCTAAATGGACAACCAGGTAGCGATGTTCTTCCTCATCAAGCAGGGTGGCACGGACTCGTACCTCCTATTCTGGGAGGTGGTCCGCTTCTGGACCTTTGCAGTGGTGAGTGGCATGCTCCTTCAGTCGGCCTGTCTCCCAGGACACGAGAATGTTCTGGTAGACAGACTCAGCAGGGTCCTTCAGCTGTGGCCCACTCTCTTTTCCGGCATTGGGGACTCCAATGATGGACCTCTTCACCAATGCCAGCAATGCTTAGTTGCCTCCCTTTTGCTCCCAGATACCGACCCAGGACCAAGCGGTGGCTGATGCCTTTCTATTTCCATGGATGGGGGGAGTCTGCTGTATGCATATTTTTCCCACTCTGCTGTTTCCATGAACCTTGTTCAAGATTCAGTTGGACGAGGCTATGGTGATCCTCATTGCTCCCTGCTGGCCCTGGCAACAGTGGTTCCTGTTGCTGCAGCTATCTCGAGCAGCCCCGGTTCCCCTGGGCAATGCTTCTGACTTGATGTCGCAGGACGATGGGTCTCTCCTGCACCCCAACCTCCAGTCCCTAGTGCTGACGGCCTGGCTGCTGGAAGGGTAGCTCTGGCCCCCTTCCATCTTTCCACAGAGGTTAAAGATGTTCTGTTGGCCTCCCACAAGATTTTTCCACCAGATGGGCAAATGCCTCCAAGTGTTGCCGGTTTTCACTAAGATGCTCCAAGAGCCTTAGCCCGTTCTCCTGCCCTGTCCAGTCAATACTCCAGTACCTTGTACCTTTATCGTGCTGACTTATGTCCATTTCCATCAGAGTGCACCTCCATGCCTTGGCTGCACATCACCATCCAGTGGAAGGACAATCCGTCTCGGTCCACCCTTTCGTGGGCTGCTTCATGAGAGGTCTCCTCTCGAGACTTCTCGTCCGGCCACCCCTGTTGGCATGGAATCTGAATGTGGTTCTTGTGAAGCTCATGGCTCCTCCCTTTTAACCGCTTACTTCAGCTCATCTAAAATTCCTTTCCCGGAAAGTTCTTTTTCATAGTGCTCACTTCTGCTTGGTGAGTCAGTGAGCTGCAGGCATTGGTGGCTCACATCCCATATACCAGTTTTCACAGGAGTAGGGTGGTATTATGCACCCATCCCAAGTTTCTACCAAAGGTGGCATCTACGTTTCATCTCAACCAGGAGATGGTTCTCCTCACCACCTACTTCCCTAGACCTCTTGCTTCTCGGGTGGAGACCTCCCTCCATATTCTCGAGTGTAAGAAGGCGCTGGCCTTCTTACTCGAGCAGACAAAGGCCCACAGCTTCTCGTTGCAACTGTTTGTTTCTTATGACCCAAAACGTTTCGGCATTGCTGTCTCGAAGTGTACCCTGTCCACCTGAGTGGCGGACTGCATCTCCTTTGCCTACAAACAAGACTGGACTGTACTTGGAGTGTCATGCCACCGCCCACAGTGTGCATGCCATGGCGGCATCTGTGGCACATCTGCGTTCGGTCCCTCTGCAAGACATATGCCAGCTGCCACTTGGTCCTCAGTCCATAACTTCACAGCTCATTACTGCCTGAGGAGAGCTCATGGCGTGACAGCGCCTTTGACCAGGCAGTACTCCATCTGTTTGGGGATTGGTGCAACTCTTCCTTCCAGCCCTTACATTCAAGCTACTGGAGAGGTGATTCCATCCTTGACACTGGGGTTGTATCTTAGGACTAGAGGTCGTTCATCGCTCCCTGTTCACCGTTTTTCGGTAGCCTGTAGCTGGGGATTCCAATATGTGAGGACTAATTTCCTGCTTGTTCCTGGAGAAAGTGTAGTTACTCCCCTATAACAGGTGTTCTCCGGAGACAGCAGGAATCGGTCCTCGCAACTCTCCCTCTTCCCTGTGGAGTTGTTTTCTTTTTTATGCTTAAGCTATGTCATTATACAGAGGTAAGATGGGGCACCCTTAGGCAGGAAGGTGACTACGCATGCATGGTGTAAGTCCCATGGGCTCCATCAGTGCTGACATCACCCATATGTGAGGACTATTTCCTGCTGTCCCTGGAGAACACCTGTTACAGGTGAGTAACTATGCTTTTCCAAATGCCTTAAGCTTAAAGTACAAGGTTTTCTTGGCATGACTTCTCCCAGTTGTCTCAATCGGTGGTATGAAAAGCAGCCCTCAAGTATAACAGAAGCCCCAAACCCTTGCACCTCTGGGCAAGGGCTACAGAATCCTGGATGCAGTAGGGAAAAAAAGTGTACCAAAACACCTTATTCATCCTAAAAAGAGTGGTTCATCAACTTCAGATTTTATACTGTTAGCATGCATTAATGGAGTAGCTCTAAAACCAGCAGGACTAATTACTCTTGAATCTTCAAGAAACCATGGACCATCTTACTTGATTCATGAATGAGGCTTATGACACAGTAACCCACGCAGCTGCTGCTGCTATCACAATATGACGAATAGCCTAATTTAACACATCAGGTCTTGGGGAAGGATCTACATGACAAATTAGCAGATGCTTCCTGCTTTGGAGGACAGTCTCTTTGGAAACCAGGTTACGGAATGATATCCTAAATTAAGGACAATAGCGTTATGGTGAAGGAACTTTCCATTGATCTTGAAACCATGACCTAGTAATGGAAAATCAACAACATTCATACTGAAAGCCCTATCACTACCAAATATTTCAGCAATTGTGCACAAGAAGAAAATATCAATTATTTTCTAGACCTTCAGCTCAATATCCGGTGACTCAGGCTAACGGCCAGCATCAACGACCACAAAAATGCAAAGAACAGGTGACCACTTCAACCTTCTCTGGGAAGTCAAATCACACTTTTTGACTACCCTCTGGTTGTGGGAAAAATTCTTTAGTAAGGCATAGAATAAAATTGGCACTGATTGGTGGGTTGTCTTGATAAACAGTTGGGGCTACAAAATAAACTTCAAGGTACTTCCTCTGACAAGAGGTCCCACTAGTCTAACCTAGCTATTTTTGAGGAAGAGAATGCAATGCTTCTATGCAACAGGGCAATCAAGGAAGGTCCACATTTTCAGACAGGTTAAGGCTTTGGATTTTTTCTCATCCTCCAAAGGTTAGGGGCCAAAGACCAATTCTGGACCTGTGTGATGTCAACATTACATAAAAAAGGGAAATGTCAAAATGAACTCATTAGCAGGACTGTACCAAACTAGAAGTGCTCCCTGTGCGATTAACAAATTTGGTGCCCCCACCATCCACCCAGTCATGCTCAGTAGCTCACTCTTTTTGAGCTTCCCGGAAGCCCGGTGATATCATTAGCACCCCCTTCTGTACTTGCGTCCTGTGTAGCTGCACTACTCGCACAGCCCTTGGTACAGGACCCTTTCATCTGACCGACAATTGAAATCCTCTCATACCTATTGTATCTGTTTGAACCTGGACTCAAGACTTCTTCAGTCAGGCTTACTTTATGGCTATAGCTGCTTACCATGACCACATCAAAGGAAGTTCTTTTTCACAGATTCTTTAGTCTTCAGATTCATGAAAGGGCCTCATGAACATGTGGCCATCTCTAAAAATACTTTCTCCTGCTTGAGACCTTTAATATTGTTTTAGCACAGCTCATAAAGAGCCCCTTTGAACCCCTAGATCTTGTTTTGTTAAAACACTTTACCTGGAAAACAACTTCCTAGTGGCCATAACCTTGGCGAGGAGAATCATTGAGCTCCAGGTTCTTGTTTATTACCTATCATACACGCAGTTCTATCACAATTGACTTATCCTCTGGATGCAATTCAAATTGCTTCCAAAGGTTGTCTTAGAATTCCACCTGAACCAATCTGTAGTCTTACCAACTTTCTTTCCCAATGCACATTCGGGCAAGACAGAAGCTTGTCTCCATATGCTGGACTGCAGACATGCCCGTCTCTAGTATCTTCAAGTGACAAAAGATATAAGGAAAACATCTTAGCTGTTCATTACCTACAACCTGAATGACCCTGTCAGACCAGCCTCAAAGAAAACTTTATCTGGGTATCGGATTGCATCAAATTCTGCTACATTCAAACACATTTGCAGTCTCCAGCCACAGTTGTCCCACACCAACTCTGAGCAGAAGGAAACTCTGCAGCATGTTT
This sequence comes from Ichthyophis bannanicus, assembly GCA_033557465.1. Classification (NCBI taxonomy): domain Eukaryota; kingdom Metazoa; phylum Chordata; class Amphibia; order Gymnophiona; family Ichthyophiidae; genus Ichthyophis; species Ichthyophis bannanicus. The sequence goes on along the minus strand of CM066047.1, from coordinate 49,215,927 downwards.
GTTCCATATCTGCAGGGCAGCCGCGTGCACAAATTCGTAAAGCATTATTGCCTAGATCATTCCACTGCCCAGGATGCAGCTTTAGGTTAGGCAATACTTAGAAACCTATTTGCAAAGTAGCAACCTATAATTCTCCTAATGTCAACATGCACATCACCTGTGAAGCTGTGAAGAAGAGCAAATGACCCTCAGCTCTGGATTCACCATATAATGTGGAGCTGCTTACCTGTAACAGAGGTTCTCCATAGACAGCAGGGAAATGCAACCACATTAACCCGCCTTCCACTGTTCCCTCTAAGCTGTGCGCGTGTGCGCACGCACACACCTCGCCGAGCGAGTGCACATACTTTACAAAAGAGCGCACAAAAATTACGGCTCTGATTCTGAGAGAAAACAACACAGACGTCTTAAAATGTAAAAGTTATGATTGTAATTACTAGAAATTTCCCGCTTCATTTAGTAATCGTCTATTTTCATTTAATTTGATTAAAATCAATATGGTGTACATACTGTATTCTGACGTGTAGTCAAATTTTAAAGTATATAACTCCGAGTGTCGTTATGTGGCGCACAAAAATTTAACTTTCCTTCAAAAGCTGCACACAGCTGATATTTTATGCGCACACAGCCAACAGAAAATTAGAGGGAACATTGCCGCCTTCCTCTCCAAAAGCCCCAAAAAAGGAAAACAAAGAAGATTTTATTTATTTTATTTAGACAGTTTTGTATACCGCCTTATCCTTCAATCAAAGCGGTCACAACACAATTGGGGGATACATTTAACACGCAGGGATATGAGACACACACTAATACTTACAGGGAACATGGGCAATGGAGGGTTAAGTGGCTTGCCCAAGACCACAAGGAGCATCTGTGGGACTAGAAACCCCAGTCCTTCCGGCCCAAGGTTGCTGTCCTCTAGTGGGATTTGAACCCCCGACCTTCCGGCCTGAAGTACCTTGCCCCAACCACTAGGCTACTCCTCCCTCATAAACAACCTGGTTCACAAAGGAAAACAAAGAAGATTTACATAAACAACCTGGTTCACTCAGCTACATACAGACTGGCTAACAGGACTTCTCACAGAGATTGTCTGAACTACTGATGCAGGTATAGAGAAGTCAAACAGATTTCTCATTGCTGGGAGGAGTTCACCAGTTAGTGTAGCTACATTTCCCTGCAGTCTTCAGAAAAACCCATTACCGTTAAGAAGTTCCACTTTGTCACTTTATCAAGAATTCCTTTTCAGAAAAAAAAGAATGTCTTGTAAAGTAATATATATGATTGTTTTTATGGAGAAAAGTACAAAATAAGATTTAATAACAATCTTTTGTTGAATGGAGTACTCCATATTTTGAAAACTTGCAAATTGTGCTGTATGTACATTTTATAGTTCAAGAAAATCATTTTGAAACTGACATTTTCGTATTGACCTTTTACCCTTTTTTTGTGTATAGATAGAAAATGCTGCAGATGAACTCAGAGTGCTGTGCATAATACAAGATATTACAAATTATAGAACAGTGAATGAACGTATCACGTTAAACCTACCGGCTTCTACTCCAGTGAGACAGCTGTTTGAGGATGTGGCCAGCAAAGCGGGCTATATTAATGGAACTTTTAATCTGGTGTGGGCGAGCTGTGTCAATGCTGCTGATATGGTAAAGTTTTCATGATGGTTATCATATTTTTGTTAGTGTTTATACTGCAGCATATTGCAGTTATCATAATGGGCTTAAGCCATATAAATTTGCTGAAGTATGCATTGGATGCACCCAGGAAGTAAATAAATGTGGTCTAATGTGGCAGAATAGATCAGTGGTTTGGTGTCACGAAATCCTTTTGGAGAATTTCTGAGGGTTTGCATGTTTGTAAAGGCAAGCAGAGTTCAATTGTTTGAGTTCTGGTTGTTACCAGAACTTAAACAATTAAAATGTAACAAAAACATTTAATATAAACGTAACACTATTTTATTGGGGGAAAATGACACCCTATCTTTCTACTTCCACATGTTTTAATTTCAAACATCAAGATATGGAGAAATTGCCCATCTTGGGAAAAAATTGGCAATGATCGAAACTCACATTCATTTTCAGGAGTTACAAGAAGTCTTCTATTGATAGCTCCCTATTGGCATGAGAAACAAATGATGTACCAGTCTAGTTATGGTCATGCATAACCTTTATTTGCTACTTAGAGTATATATTTTACAAATCATTTGATGCAGAATGACTGAAGCTACAAACCTTCAGAACTGATTGTGATACTTTCCTTTCTGATTTTTGTTCAATAGAGCTGTTATGTTTTATTCTTTCAGTCACCATTGGATCACATGAGCAAGAAATCTCTTCTAGATGCTGGCTTTGAGTCAGGGAAAAAAAACTTTCTGCATTTGACAGATAAAGATGGTGAACAACCTCAGCTAATGTCGGTATGTAAGAACTGAAATGTTCCAAATTTTATTTACTCGTAAGGCAGTTTGTTTGTCTGCTTCCCTCATGGTCCATAAATGTCTGAAGACTGGAAAAGGACTATATCTAGCCATATTGGTCATATATAGTTTTGTTAGCACCATAAAACAATTCTTTCTGAAGTATTTCCTTCCTCAGTACTTAACTGTGCATGGCAAAGTAGATAAAATTGTGTTGCTGATATAATGTACCCAAGAAGAGAACTGGGCTAATGTGGACCAGCTTGTTTAAAGTACTGTAAAGTATGATATGGTATTTCATAATGGAGGATGTCCTTTATCTCATTCTTTGTGCTTCTGTTTTGTACTTCACCATAATTATTTTGGTTTTTATTTTTGACCATACAAAAGACCTTTGGAGTTGCTTCCAATTTCTTTTTCTTTGGCATAGCAGGTACATTTGGTTTTGACTTAAATATGCATTAAACAGACCTGTTTCAATTTAAGGTTGAATCTGGTACTGCTGACAGTAGTGGCCTTGATGACAGTACTCAAGAAAAATTTATAGGACCCCTTCCAAGAGAAGGTTCTATTGGTGGTACTAGTGATTACATCAGCCAGAACTACTCCTATTCATCCATCTTAAGTAAATCTGACACAGGTAAAGTATTTTATTTGCAATATATTCTAACTAAGAATGTTTTTGGAAGTTAGTTTAATAAAGTACTGTATTTTCAGATATACTTTTAAATATGGAGCATGATGGCAGAAAAATACTATGGTCTATCAGTCTGCCCATCCAAGCCAACACCTAATTTGTACAATCCCTTGCCCTATGTTTTCTTGAATTCTAATACTGTTCTTATTTCCATCCCCACCAACTCCACTGTGAGGCCATTCCACTTATGCACTACCCTTTCTGTAAAGAAAATTTTCCCTAGATTACTCCTGAATCTACCCCCTTTCACCTTCATCCTATGATCCCTCATTTCAGAGTTTCCTTTCCATTGAAAAAGACCTGACTTTGGAGGTATTTAAATGTCTCTGTCATAGAAACATGATGACAGAAAAAGACCACATGGCCTATCTAGTCTGTCCTTCCATATCAACATATATGGAAGGACAGACTAGATAGGCCCTTTCTCTCCTTTCCTCCTGCATATGCATATTTAGGTTTTTGCCACTCCCCATATGTTTTATGACAAAGAATGTTGACCATTTTAGTGGCTCCTTTTGAAGTTGTGGTCTCCAAAATTGCACACTGTCTGAATGAGATTTCACAAGAGATTTATGCAGAGATACTATTGCATCCTTTTTGTTACTGGCCATTCCTCGTCTGCCTTTTCCTGTTGCTTTGTCTATCTGTTGGCTATCTGAAGATCATCAAAGTTGATCACCACGAGGTCTCACTCTTCTTAAGTGCACAGGAAAACCTTACCCCCTGTATTGTACTGCTTCCTTAGACTTTTGCAGTCCAAACACATCATTCTTCACGCCGTAACATTAAATCTTAGCTGCCAAATTCTAGACCATTCCTCAAGTTTTGCTAGATACCACCCCATATTTTTCACACCTTCCAGGGTGTCTACTTTATTGAAGATTTTGATGATATCCACAGAAAGGTAAACCTTTTCCAACAGCCCTTCCACAATGCCTCCTATAAAAATATATTGAAAAACCTGGATCAAGTCCCTGACCTCGTGGCACACTAGTTATAATGCCCCTTTCCTTGAAGTGAACTCTTATTTACTACTACCTTTTGTTGCTTTCCATGCAACCAGTTTCTAACCCAGTCAGTTGCTTGTTGGCCCATTCTAGAGGGGCTCTGTTTGTTTATTAGTCACTTATGCGGGTCTGAGATTTCAGTAAGGCCTTTAGCAAAGTACAGTACCTCTAGCACGCTCTCCAAATCGAAAACTCCGACAATTCAGTTAAAGAAATTGACCTAACTCTGATAAAAAAAAAATGTTTTAACTTTTCATAGAACAGTATTCAACAAAAAATCTGTTATGGATGAAAAGAGACAATGTGATTGATGGAAGCAGTGCTATAATGTAGTGCTGTCTTATGGTCTGCTAGAGAGAAACTAGTCGAGCGGGCATGCTTAATATGCAGCACAAATTAGGTGCATACATCCTCCTTTCATGGGGCTGCTTGTCCTCTTGGTGGGGACCTGCCATCCTCACAGCGTGTGGTGGTTGCATGCTTTGCTAACCCATGGATTCTAGTGTCTGACTGTATGCATTCATACCTACAGATGGACATTGTGATTATAATAGGCATGTTGCCTTTCTTCTCAAACATGCCTGAAAAGGAATTTTTCTGGGCAAATTATTTTCCCTCTAATAGGCTGATATACTAAGTCATGCAAAATTTTGTAAATGGTATTTTGCGTCCTAAATGCCAAAGTAGTGTACATGAGTTTGCATTTAGTCCACTATACGTGACATTTTATTCCAACTTATAATTGAGCTATTGTGATGCAACATCATGTTAAAAAAAACAAAAACTTAATTATAAATTTAGCAAAAAAATAAAAAAGAGTGTGCGAAGAAGCCTTTGTTCACCAGAAAGATCATTATACCTCAATGAGTCATAATTATCTTTCTTTTGTGAAATTTTGGACTGGGAATTTCCTGTGCAAAATGTCTGCAAGTCTCATTTGAATGTCACACAAAATTTATACAAAATTCCTGATAAGGGTGTATGAAACAGCACAGTTTAATTAATGAGGCTTTAAGTTAGAATTTTGGTATGTTCCCTGGCTGTATTTCAAGAGGGCATATTTACTAAAGAGCATGCCATTAGCACGTGCTTGGACTGCAGATCTAGCGCAGAGGCCTGCATCAATTTTAGGGGTCATATGCATCCGCTGTCCCGCTGTTGGTGAATTATTAACGCATGGCACCATGCAATCCGGCACACAGATGCACTTAATGCCATTTTTTGAGGTGATTACCATCTGCGCTAACTAAACACATGCAGTTAGCATGTGCCCAAAACTCCCATGCTAAGTGCGATGCATTGTCAGTACCTGTGTTCTACTCCTAACTTGCTCAGTCCCTGTCCAATCGCTTGCTACCCACTTAGTGCAGAATTTTTAACAACATGTGTTTACCACACATTAAACGTTACACTAAGGGTTAGGGTGATTTAGTAAACATGCCCCAAGATCTTGTTTTATCTTTTAAAGGAGCTGTATGCATCTGCAAAATTTTTTGCTAGGCTTTTCTAGGGATTTGAGTGAAACCATTTGCATGGCACACAAGAAAATAATTTCTCTTGAGGGCAGATGGTGCTAAAATGTGATTATCTGTTTCGTTTGCTAGAGAATGCAATATTTATCACTCTGTTCCTGAGCGGGTGTCCAGTTTAGTCCTCCACATCCGGGTAGTGCACCTCCTCCTGCAGCAAGGAGACTGGACCAATCAACTCTTTAGTACTGTAGCCTGCTTACTGCTGGAACTCCCATCAGCCCTCCAGTGTGTCCAGTCTCCTTGCAGCAGGAGGTGGTGTGAGCCTGGAGCTAGGCTCACTTCTAGTTTTATTAGCGTTTTCTTTTATCTGTCTGGTTTGGTTTCTTTTTCCTACTGTTTATTTGATTTGTCTGTGCTCCTTTAAGACCAAAAAAAAAAAAAGTGTCAGTGACACACGGGGATTCCCGCAGTGGAGAGGCTGAACGGCACTGCTCTTCTCCCCCGGTTCCCTGCCAGCGGTCTCTACAGTCTTTTCTGATCGCTCCCCCAGGACTATTCGGGGGCAGGATCTGTATGCTCGCGGGCTTCACAGAAGCATATTGCCCTGAGCACAACGCCAGCAGACCGGCTACAATCCGGCGCTTAAACTGCCCTTCAACGTACCGGCTCTCTGCTCTGCTCCGTCCCTGCTGAGCGGCAGTACGAGCCTTTTGCTTTTAGCGTTTTTTCCGGGTAAGTGTCTTTTAAGGGGGGCTTTGGTCTCGTCGGCCCTTTTCTTTTCTTACTTTGATTTTCTTTTTTTTTTTGGCGCTCTTTTTTTATTCAGCGCGCCTCGATCACGGCGGTCATTTTGGGTTGCATTTTTTGGCGGTAACGACCTTTGCAGGCTGCCCATCTTATTAATTTAGTGGCGTTTTGCTTCCCCATCCATTTAAAAAAAAAAAAAACAGATTAAGCCCGCGGGCTCAGTGCTAGGGCTGGGCGGTGTGGTGATCACTGCCTTGGTCCTTGGTTGTCTCAGTGTGCGCTGCCTTTTTTTCAGGCTGTCTTTTTTTCTGAGCCACGAAACGTGTTGACTGTGCTTCATGTCCTCCAAACCGCAATGTGTGGTCTGCGGTTCGCGTAGGCGGTCCGTGTCTGCTACTGGTTTCTGCTCCAGCTGCGCTACAGTCTCCTCTGTGATGGATCATCAGGGGGAATCCTGTTCTCCGGCAGAGCACTTGGCGTCTGCGTTGTCTGCTGACGGTGACCTTTCTCCGGGGCCTCTGTTGCCGCCTGTTTCTACTGGCTCTCATGGTCCGGGGTCGGGAGTCTCAGTAGATCCGGGTGACGCTTCTTCTGCCCTGATGCATTTTTCTCCGGATTTCGTGCTGATTATGCATCAGGCGTTCAAATTGGGGCAGTTGGGCAAATGGCCTGAGTCCTCCCCCTCAGCTCTGGTGCCTCCGCCGGCTGTCTCGGTCCGGCCGGAACCGACCTCCAGGTCGGCTAAGAGGTCGCGCTCTGCGGACTTAGTACAGGAGGATTTCGAGGTGCACGACCTGGAGGTGGATGCTGATCTTGAAGGCAGTATAGATGACCTTGAAGAGGGGGAAATTCCTGACCCTGAAGATCAGGCTAGGATTGTTCGGGTGTTTTGTAGGGAGGAATTGGTTCCTCTTATCACGGAAGCACTTCAGACGCTCAATCTATCGGCGCCGGCTCCGGGGGAGGCCGATGTGTTGGAGGATCCTCTTATTCAGGCGGTTCGAGACTCTCAGGTGGTCTTTCCTGTACTCAGGGTTGTGGCTCAGATGATACAGACCGAGTGGGACCATCCGGACGCTGGCTTGAAAGGAATCCGGACGATGCATCGGCTCTACCCTTTGGCGGATGTAGATAAAGAGAAATTTAAGTCGCCTCGGGTTGACGCAGCAGTATCTGCAGTGACAAAAAAGACCACCATCCCGGTGGAAGGCAGTGCTGCCTTGAAGGACATTCAGGACAAGGTGGACGGTTTATTGAAGCAGGCATTCGAAACCAATGCCTTGTCGCTGCAGGCTTCTATCTGTGCGGCCTGGATAGCTAGAGCCTCTTTGCGATGGGCTCAGCGCTTGCGTCAGAGTTCTTCCTTGGACCAGCAAGCATTGCTCGAGGTTACGCGCTTGGAGTCGGGTTCCGCTTACCTGGCGGATGTCCATTATGATTTGATCCGTACGTTGGCCAATAGTATGGCGTCGTTGGTGGTTGCGCGCAGATCCCTTTGGTTGCGTAACTGGGCCGCCGATCCTTCCTCCAAATCTCATCTCAGCAGACTTCCCTTTAAGGGCAAGTTGCTATTCGGAGAAGACTTGGATAAGTTGGTGAAAGATTTGGGTGAGTCTAAAGGTGGGAGGCTTCCGGAGGACAAGCCCAAGTCGGTTAGAGGCTTTCCAGCGCTTCGGGGTCCGTTTCGGGACTTTCGGAGATTTCGGTCGACCCGCCTTTGGAATTCCCAGCGAGGCAGGTTTGCGTCTAGGACTCAGTCCTTTCGTGGTTTCCGGGGCGCTGGCAGAGGATTTTCGATCGCTTCCTCAGGTGCGTCCTCCTCCTTTAGTCGCAAACCGCAATGAAATGAGGCGGGCTCCGGAGGGAATTCAGGTTATCGGCGGTCGGCTTCGGAACTTTCTTCCCTCTTGGGCCCACATTACTACGGACCGGTGCGTCCTCGAAATTGTCAGAGACGGCTATGCGTTAGAATTTGCCGTTCCTCCGAGAGATTCCTTTGTCCTGTCTCCCTGCAGGGGGCCGCAGAAGGAACTAGCCATCCGTGTAACTTTGGAGCGTCTATTAGCGCTGGGTGCCGTCATTCCTGTTCCAGCGGGCGAACACGGCCTCGGTCGTTACTCCATTTATTTCATGGTGCCAAAGAAGGACGGCTCCTTACGTCCTATTCTCGATCTCAAGGGCGTGAACCGCTGTCTACGGGTACCTCATTTCAGGATGGAGACTCTCCGCTACGTCATCGTCGCAGTGCGGCAGGGGGAGTATTTGACTTCTCTAGACCTCTCCGAGGCTTATCTGCATATTCCTATCCGGACCGCGCATCAGAAAGTTCTCCGCTTCGCGTTTCCCTGGGGTCACTTTCAGTTCCAAGCACTGCCTTTCGGCCTGGCCACAGCGCCTCGCATTTTCACCAAGGTGATGGTGGTAGTCGCGGCGGCCTTGCGCAGAGAGGGAGTTCTGGTCCACCCCTATCTCGATGATTGGTTGATAAGAGCAAAGTCAGCGGAGGAGAGCTTGCAGGCCATGGACAAGGTCGTGCGTCTCCTGCAGAGTCTCGACTGGGTGATCAATGTGCAAAAGAGCCAACTGGTGCCAACTCAGCATCTCGAATATCTGGGTGTTTGCTTCGATACGTCCGCGGAGGTGGTGTCTCTGCCGGATCGCCGAGCACGAAGCTTGCGTCAGGTGGTGCGTGTTTTCCTGGCGAACCCCGCTCCGTCGGCCTGATGGTATCTCCGATTATTGGGAACCATGGCGTCGACTCTGGAAGTGGTTCCGTGGGCCCGGTTCCTTATGCAGCCTCTCCAGCGTGCTCTGTTACGTCGTTGGTCCAATCAGTCGGATTCTCTCAATCGCCATTTGTTGTGTCCCAGCCGGGTTCGGATAGCATTACAATGGTGGCTGTGCCCACAGTCTCTTCGGACGGGAGCTCCCTTGGAACAACCACTCTGGTTACCGGTCATCACGGATGCAAGTCTCTCCGGCTGGGGAGCCCACTGTCAGGGACGTTTTGTACAGGGGACGTGGTCTCCGCAGGAGGCCTTGTGGTCGATCAACCGTCTCGAGCTGCGAGCGGTGCGACTGGCGCTACAAGCCTTCGAGTCGTCAGTGCGGAGTCGAGCGGTTCGTGTTCTGTCGAACAACGCGACGGCGGTGGTGTACGTCAACCGGCAGGGCGGCACAGGAAGCGTTGCCCTGGAAGTCGAGGCGGATGCACTGTTCTTTTGGGTGGAAAAGCGTCTCCTGGCCATTTCGGCAGCGCATATCGCCGGAAAGGACAATGTCATGGCAGACTTTCTGAGTCGCGTGCGCGTAGACGCCGGAGAGTGGGAGTTGCACCCACAGATTTTTGCTCAAATAGTTCGCCAGTGGGGTCCACCCTTCATGGATCTCATGGCGACTTTCCAATCGGCCAAGACGAGTCGTTTCTTCAGCAGGAGGCGGGAGCGTATGTCCGAGGGCATTGATGCGCTCCTCCAACCGTGGCCGGAGTTTGCACTTCTGTATGTCTTCCCGCCATGGGCTCTGATCGGAAGAGTAGTTCAACGCATCGAAGCCCACCGCGGAAAGGTCTTGTTGGTGGCGCCGGATTAACCCCGTCGGCCTTGGTACGCGGATCTGGTGCGGTTCCCTCCCCTAGTGGATCTTCTAGTGCAGGGGCCTCTACGCATGCCTCAGGTGGATCGGTTCTCGCTTACGGTATGGCCATTGAAAGGGCTCGGTTGAGAAAGAAAGGGTACTCCCCGGCAGTTATTTCCACACTGCTGCGTGTGCGGAAGTCTTCTACATCCCTTACTTAAGTTCGTGTTTGGCGAATCTTTGAGGATTGGTGTTCCCGGCATGCCGTCCGGGCCGCAACGTCTTCAGTAGCGGTCATTCTTAGTTTTTTACAGGACGGGTTTGACAAGGGCCTCGCCGCGACTTCTTTGAAGGTTCAGGTTGCGGCTCTGGCGTGCTATCAGGGCAAGATTCAGGACGTACCTCTTGCAACGCATGTGGACATTCGGCGGTTTCTGAAGGCTGTGTTCCGGTTACGCCCCTCTCGCAGGGTTACCTTACCGCCCTGGGATTTGAACCTGGTGCTGCAGGCTTTGACTCGGGAGCCTTTTGAACCTCTCCGCCATGCCTCGGTTAAGGATTTGACGTTGAAGACTGTCTTTCTCGTTGCCGTTTGCTCGGCGCGTCGTATCTCCGAACTTCAGGCGCTTTCTTGTAGAGCTCCCTTTTTATCCTTTCTTCCAGATAGGGTGATTTTGCGGACAGTTCCCTCCTTTTTGCCTAAAGTAGTGTCTCCTTTTCACGTGAATCAGTCAGTGGTGTTGCCAGTTTTTTCTCCAGGGACGTCTGCGGAGTCCGGCTCCGTCCTCCATAAGCTAGATGTGCGACGGGCTCTACGTCAGTATCTGAAGGTGTCTGCGGCTTTTCGGAAGTCGGATCGTTTGTTCGTGCTGTTTGCTGGAGCGCGAAAGGGGGAGGCGACGGCTAAGGCCTCCATTTCTCGGTGGATTAAGGAAGCTATCGCGTCGGCATATCTTCTGCAGGGGAAGACTGTTCCCTTGGGGTTGCGAGCTCATTCCACTAGAGCGCAAGCCACATCTTGGGCGGAGCATAGCCTGGTTCCGCCGCTGGAGATTTGCAGGGCGGCGCCGTGGTCCTCTCTCCATGCCTTTCGTAAGCATTACCGTTTGGATGTGGCGGCGGCTCGGGCTACAAGTTTTGGGTCAGCGGTCTTGCGCGCCGCGTACCAAGATCCCCCCCACTGTTAACTGCTCTGGTACATCCCGGATGTGGAGGACTAAACTGGACACCCGCTCAGGAAATAGAAATTACACTTACCTGGTAATTGAAGTTCCTGGAGGGTCCAGTTTAGTCCTCATTCCCGCCCGGATATTGCTGTATTTACTGTGTCTGGGCGGCGCGCTTTGCCCGTTCTAGACTGCTGTCGGTTCCTTTTCGTTTTTTTCGAAGATTGCCATTGAAGAGTACTAAAAAAACAAAAAAAAAAACCATCACCCTTGGGATAGCGCCCCGTGGGTTTTCGTTCCTTCGAGTTTGTTCTCGGTATTGTTCTTCATTGGCTTACTGTGAGGACTGTCAGTTTTTCGGGACCGGGAAATGAAGCAAGGTGCACAGTTTCAGCTCTCTCGTTTGGGGAGGGGGTCATGTAACTCATTTAGGGGTACTTTTGCGGTTCTTTATCTTTTCTTTAATCTGTACTTTCTTGAGTCTGCTTTGTTACTAGTTCACTGGAGGGCTGATGGGAGTTCCAGCAGTAAGCAGGCTACAGTACTAAAGAGTTGATTGGTCCAGTCTCCTTGCTGCAGGAGGAGGTGCACTACCCGGATGTGGAGGACTAAATTGGACCCTCCAGGAACTTCAATTACCAGGTAAGTGTAATTTCTATTTGCTTCATTATGACTTGCTTGCATAGAAAAGTAAGAATTGCTTAAATATTACTCTAGCTGTAAGAAAAATCAAGACGTTTGCCTGTATATACTGTAATTATATTGGATAAGCTGATGGTTCTTTTGTCAGGCACATTTGCCTTATTTTGCATTGTGGATTTTAACCTATGAAAGTTAGTCCAAGAAAAAGGTACCACCTTATTTGCCTTTTTTGTTTCTTCCTTTTATCTAACTACCATTAAAGTGGACTAACACAGCAATCACACTACTTTATATTTTATTGAAAGTTTTGAGAGATCTGTGGTATGGTGTGTTTATTTTTCCTGCCCAATGGATATTAGAAGGATATTTTACATAAGGGGTCTTAAATGACAGTCTGAATGCAGAATAGTCTCTTTGAATTTAATGGAATGTGACCAAATGTGACATGCTGTAAAAACCAGTGAAAGGGACTCGGGTTCAAAAATAGGTCAAATCACCAAGGGTTTGCAGAGAAATAAGTTCCCAAAAAAATGTCCCAAAGAATTTCTATGAAAAAACCAATTTCAGCTTCTGCAGCATAAAAGCTTTGATATACTGAAACATAGCAGATAGGGAATTGCCCCTTTTTTTTCTAAATTGTCTCTCCTCTCGTCTATACTTTTGCTCCTTTTTTTAAAAAAAAAGGTTTCTCCTCACACACACACACACACACACACACACACACTTCCATGAGGCATTTTTCTCATGCATTCCGTATTTGCACCTCTCCATACCCCTTTGTGCCACACCCCTATCTTTGATGACATGCTTCTTAGTGATTCACATATGCACTTCATTTTCTTTGTTGCAAACTCTACTGTGTTCTCGGGAACAAGCAGGAAGTCAGTCCTCACATATGGGTGACGTCGGCACCGACGGACCGCTCGCGGAACCATCCCCCCCAGCTTTCAAAGCCTTTGGGAGATGCTATCACGCATGCGTGGTCGCCTTCCTGCCCAAGGGTGCCATCTTGCTCAGTCTCTTTTTTTCCGCGGAGCCCTTCAGATGTCCATCTGGCTTGTCCCCGGAAAAAGTTGATTTTGCTGCCTGAGTTTCATACTCTCCTCCAGTATTGCACCGGTACTTGAAGGACTACAAAAAGGGACTGCTACTTCTGGAGAGAGATCTGCAATTGTAAGTACCGTATTTTTCGCACCATAAGATGCACCCGACCATAAGACGCACCTGGTTTTTAGAGGAGAAAAATAGGAAAAAAATATTCTGAACCAAATTTCCCCAAAATACTTCCTCACCATCTCCATAGGTGATAACAAAGGAGACCTAGGGAAATTCAGAAACCGCAGGTTACACCGACGGACCTGATTTTCCAGATATTCCAATTTTGCTGATAGAAACAGTTCTGTCCTTAATGTGAGCAGCAGCCAAGTCCTTAAACTGCCCAACATCCTGTTCCAACCTGGAGATTCTCCCAACTTGTTCATCCTGGACACCAGTGAGGTTAGCACAAGTTAATTTAACCACCAAAAGCTCAGTACTCACAGACCCCAAAACATTACGGAGGTGTTCAGTGCTGCCAGGCCTTCCCACAGCATTTCCATTGTGATCACTGCAGGTGTCGCCAACATGCCGACACCCGAAAGGACCTCCTCTTGACCAAGTACAGCTACAGTCTTCCCCTCCGATGGCACATCTCCCACAACTACCTTCTGCTGCACTTTCACGCCAGGAGAAAGAGATAATGCCACTGAAACACCCCCTACACCTTCCTTCCTTCAAATGTGTGCTCACAGGCAAACCTCAGGAAGCGCTGTTCCAGCCAGTGAAAAACCTCCGGGTTGCGGTGGAGGGGTACGCTGCTCCGGAGAGAGCCAGATACCCGGGACGCTTAGGGACGATGCTCCTCCTGCCGCCCCCGCCGCTCTAGCGTCACCGCTCCAGCGTCAGCCACAAAGCTGCACTCTCTCAAAGTTCACTGACTTGAGGGACCCAGCAGATCAGGCCCAGAAGGTAAGCCTGCCTGCTTCCGTTTTCTCCGCCCCATGCTACCAACAGTAGAGAGCGCACCTCAAGACATAGGAAAAAGACAGTCTGAGGAAAACTAAAACTTCTTCTATTCGCACCATAAGACGCAGGCACTTTTCCTCCCATTTTTTGGTGAGGAAAAAGTGCGTCTTATGGTCCGAAAAATACGGTATTTACTTCTGGGAATTTTTCTAAATCTTGGTGAAAAAGGAATTCTTTAGATTAAAGCTGATTAATCTGTGGATCCAGTGTATTTGTTAAATCAGCCAGGGCCTAGTATCAGCAAATAGCTTTTAGTTAAATTAAAAACTCAAGAGATGGCTTTCAATTAAAGTTTATAACCTAGCAGAGAGCTTTTAGTTTAAATTTAATACTCAGCCAGGGCCTAGTAGCAGCAGAGAGCTTTCAGTTTAAATTTAAAACACAGCAGAGAGCTTTCTGATTAAATTTAGAACCCAGCAGAGAGCTTCCAGTTTAAATTTAATACTCAGTCAGGACCTGGTATCAGCAAAGAGCTTTAAAATTTAAATCAAATCAGAGTATAACTTAGCATAAAAGGAAAAATAGGGTCAGTATTCTTTGAGCAATAAATTATTTCTAGAGCCCTTTACAAAGGGGCCTTCTAGATAGAGGGCAAGAGACCTGTGAAATTGTTTTAAATAGGTGTTAAAGCCAAGTGACAGATCAAAGGTCCATTTTGAAAGACTCCCTCTATCCAAGCAAGGGCTCTATGAATCACCCAGGAAATTGATCAAAGATTACCTCAGAAGCACAGGCATAAATAGTTCAACCAGAGCTCTATGATTCTTAGTCTTGACGGACTAGAAAAAGGGACTGCTACTTCATAGTAATATAGTAACATCGTAAATGATGGCAGATAAAAGACCATTATGGTCCATCTAGTCTGCCCATTAGATAGTTAAGTTTATTTTGAATTTATCCTGTTGCTGTAAAGCAGTGGTCACCAACCTCCAGAGGGCCGCGGGCCGCACAGCCGACTTCCGGGAGCCTCGCGGGCCGCACCCCCCTTGTTAACCAGCACAAGCGTCTGGCACCCGCCGGGCTGCTTGTTAGCACACGTTAACTGAAGCAGGGCCGCACGAAGAGACATTGCTAGTGAACGCCTTCTCCCCAGAGCTCTGACCGGGACAGAGCCGTAGCCCCGGCTCCCTGCTGCAAGTCTTGCGATGCACTGACCAGGTTACTCACAGCTGCTGCCCCAAAGGCCGTTTAGGGAGTCAAAATCGGAGTTTCCACAGCCAACCTATGCAGCTGCTTACAAAACAGCTCCTGCCTGTCGCTCCACGCCATGTTGCCCTGAAACCAAGACACTGGGTAAGGCTGTCAATCTCCCTGGGGGTCCGTGCTGATTGGATGGGATGGCCTGGTGGCCCCGCCCCCCAGCAGCCATCTGGGTTGGAATGCAGCTGAAACCCAATATCCCAGCAGGGGACGGCGAGGGCAACGGCGTTCTCCACTGGACTGATGACGAGACCTGCAGGGAACAGGAAGGTAAGCTCCTCCTCGCTCCCCATCGTGTAAATTCCTTGGCGTGCCGCACCGGGGTAGAGCCTCGCGGGCCGCACGAAGGGACCTCAGCCCGCGGGCCGCAGGTTGGTGACCCGTGCTGTAAAGGGATCCACTGTGTCTGTCCCATGCCATTTTGAATTCTGTCACTGTATTTGCCCCCACCACTTCCATCGAGAGGGCGTTCCAAGCATCCACCACCCTTTCAGTGGAAAGGTATTTCCTGACATTGCCTTTCAATTTACTCCCTTGCAGCTTCATGTTATGCCCTCTAGTTTTACATCTTCCCCGTCTTTGGAAGAGGTTGGTTTGTTCATTATTTCTCTTTAAGTTTTTAAAGGTCTGAATCATATCTCCCCTATCCCTCCTCTACTCCAAAGTGTACATATTTAGGTCTTCAAGTCTCTTCTCATAAGGCTTCTGACGCAGGCTCCAAATCAGTTTGGTCGCCTTCCTCTGAACAGTTTCCAGTCTTTTTGCATCCTTTGCAAGATATGGTCTCCAGAACTGAACACAGTATTCCAAGTGAGGCCTCACCAGTGACTTATATAGTGGCATTAGTACCTCTTCCTTTCTGCTGGTAATTCCTCTTTGTATGCAACCCAACATCCTCCTGGCTTTTGCCACCGCCTTGTCGCACTGTTTTGCCACCTTGAGATCCTCAGAAATAATCACACCAAGGTCCTTCTTCTGGTCCATGCACACCAACCTTTCACCCCCTATCGCGTACATTTCCCTTGGATTTCTGCTTCCCAAGTGCATGACACTGCACTTTTTTGCATTAAATCTTAATTGCCAAGCATTAGACCATTCTTCCAACTTTTGTAGATCTTTCTTCATGTTACCCACTCCCTCAGGGGAGTCCACTCTGTTGCAAAGTTTTGTGTCATCTGCAAAAAGACAGACTTTTCCATTCAGTCCTTCAGCAATATCACTCACAAATACATTGAACATTGCCGGGCCCAGGACCGAACCCTGGGGCACCCCGCTAATCACCCTCCTTTCATCCAAGTGAGCTCCATTTACCATCACCTTCTGTCGTCTGTCAGTCAACCAATTTCTGATCCAGTTCACCACCTTGGGACCCATCCCCAAACTACTGAGTTTATTGATAAGCCTCCTATGAGGAACAGTATCAAAGGCTTTGCTGAAATCCAGGTAGATGTCATCCATCGCATGCCCCTGATCTAGTTCTCTGGTCACCCAGTCAAAGAACTCAATCAGCTTTGTTTGGCAAGATCATCCTTCAGTAAAACCATGTTGCCTCGGATCATGCAACCTGTTGGTTTTCAGAAAGCCCACTATTTGCTCTTTCAGGAGCACCTCCATTACTTTTCCTGCCACCGAGGTAAGGCTCACGGGCCTGTAGTTTGTCACTACTTCCCTGTCACCACTTTTGTGAAGAGGTACTACATCAGCCATTCTCCAGTCCTGAGGAACTTCTCCTGTTTCCAAGGATCTGTTGAAAACATCCTTTAACGGCCCTGCAAGAACTTCTCTGAGCTCTTTCAGTATCCTGGGATTTATCCCATCCGGTCCCATAGCCTTGTCCAATTCAGATTTGCAAGTTGTTCTAACATATCATTTTCTGTGAATGGTTTGGTATGTACTTCATTCCCATTTTGATATTTGGGAGTCACAGGTGGTCCTTCTCCAGGATTTTCTTTAGTAAAAACAGGGCATCCTGGAGAAGGACCACCTAGAGAGAGATCTGCAATTGTAAGTATTTACTTCTGGGAATTTTTCTAAATCTTGGTGAAAAAGGAATTCTTTAGATTAAAGCTGATTAATCTGTGAATCCAATGTATTTGTTAAATCAGTCAGGGCCTAGTATCAGCAAATAGCTTTTAATTAAATTAAAAACTCAAGAGATAGCTTTCAGCTTAAGTTTAAAACCCAGTAGAGATCTTTTAGTTTAAATTTAATACTCAGTCAGGGCCTAGTAGCAGTAAAGAGCTTTCAGTTTAAATTTAAAACACAGCAGAGAGCTTTCTGGTTAAATTTAGAACCCAAGACTCCCTCAATCCAAGCAAGGGCTATGTGAATCATCCAGGAAATTGGTCACAGATTACCTTAGAAGCACAGGACAGGGTACTGTCTAGCAGCCATTTTTTAATAAGTCTTCTTTCCCTCCCTCCCTCCCCGACACCCACCCACCCCTGGGATAATAGTAGCTTTATAGGTGCTTAAATCTCTTAAAGGAAAGGAGGTGCCATATTCACTCTAAGGTGCAGCTGTCTATCCTCATCAGGCATACATTAAGGACCTGAGATTAAGCTTCAGGTGAACAAAGTACATTAAACATATTAGTTATAGTTTTATTAGTATAAGTATTCCTAGCAACCCTTAGTAAGTAAAGAACTTAAATACCTAAACACAACCTTAAAATTAAGAAGCAGACAGTAGTCCAACAGTGAGATGGGGGTTTTCCAGTCTTTTGCATCGAGTGTCACATGTATGATTTTCTCCTAGTTGATGAGGGGTCTTATGTGTGCACTAGGTGCAAGGATCTCTTTGCTCTCGGAACGAGTCCGATCTCTGGAGGCTAGAGTAGCAGACTTGTATGACATAAGGAAGACAGAGAGTTACATAGACGAGACCTACAAGGATATAGTACTGAAGTTCCATCTCCAGTCTGGCAGCATCCCTTTTGCCATGGAGAAGAGAGGTCACGTGACAGGAGAGCATCACCCTGGTGTGGCAGGAAGTGATCCTGTAGCTAAGACCTGTCCTCCAGGTAATGTAAAACCCTCTCGCACCGAGGAGGTTTCTCTAGGGCCATGTGCCCACGAGGGAAGTGTTAGGACTGCCATTACAGTTATTGATTCGATCATTAGGCATGTAGATTGTTTGGTGGCTGGTGGACATGCCTGCCTGGTGCAAAGGTAGCGGATCTCATGCACCACCTAGACAAGGTCTTAGATAGTGCTGGGGAGGAGTCCTGCTGTCTTGGTACATGTTGGTACCAGTGACATAGGAAAGTGTGGTAAAGAGGTTCTAGAGGCTAAATTTAGGCTTTTAGGTAGGAAGTTGAAATCCAGAACTTTCAGAGTAGCATTCTCCGAAATGCTTCCCTTTCCACGCGCAAGACCCAAAAGGCAGGCAGAGCTCCAGAGTCTCAATGCATGGATGAGACAATGGTGTGAGGATAAGGGTTTTGGATTTGTTAGGAACTGGGGAACATTCTGGGGAAAGGAGGGGCTCTTACAATGGAACCAGGCTACTGGCATTAACCTTTAAAAAAGGAGAAAGAGCAGCTTTTAAACTAGATAATGGGGGAACGCCGACAGTCGCCCAAGAGTGCATGGTTCGGAACAATGTATCCTTGAAGGATACTAGCAAAAGACTGAAGTTAGGGCATATTAGTAGAGAGGTTCCAGTAAAGATAAAAGTAACCCAAATGCCCCTGAGTAGGGCAGACAGAGCTTAAAGATTCCAAATTACCCCTGCCTACCGATAGCCAGATTAATATGAATAAAATACAGTCTCTAAAATGCTTGTATGCAATTGCTAGAAGTCTAAAAAATAAGATGGGAGAGTTAGAGTATATAGTACTAAATCAGAGGTTAGATATGATTGGTATCTCAGAGACATGGTGGAAAGAGGACAACCATTGGGGTACTGTGATACCTGGGTACAAACTATATCGTAATGATAGAGAAGATCAAATTGGTGGAGGGGTTGCACTCCATTGTAGAGAGGGCATTGAGTCACAAAGGATTAAAGTTTTGCAGGAAACAAAATTCACTGTAACATCTCTATGGATTGAAATTTCATGTAAAAGGGGGAAGGGGAAGGCCATGGCAGTGGGGGTGTACTATCAACCGCCTGGCCAGACTGAACGAATGGATGATGAAATGCTCAAAGAAATCAGGGAAGCTAAGAAAAGTTACAACACAGTAATAATAATGGGTGATTTCAATTACCCCATTATCGACTGGGTCAGTGTCATGGCAGGACATGCTAGGGAGATAAAGTTTCTAGATGAAATACAAGACTGCTTCTTGGCACAAGCTAGTTCATGAACCGAACAGAGAGGAAGCCATTTTGGACCTAGTCCTTAGTGGAACACAAGATCTGATGCAAGAGATAAGGGTGTTGGGACCACTTGGCAATAGTGATCATAGCATGATCGCGTTTGATGAAATAAATGAAGGAAGAATGGTAAGGAAATCCACAGTACTACCTTTTAACTTTCAAAAGGAAGACTATGATATAATGAGGAAAATAGTTAAGAAAAAACTAAAAGGAGCAGTTGCAAAGGTTAAAAACTTACATCAAGCTTGTGTGTTTAAAAATACTATCTTGGAAGCCCAGACCAGCTGTATTCCACTCTTTAAGAAAGGTGGAAGGAAGTCCAAAAAACTGCCAGCATGGTTTAAAGGTAAGGTCAGAGAGGCTCTTGTTGCCAAAAAAGCATCTTTTAGGAAGTGGAAAAAGGAGCAAACTGATGAAAACTGGAAACAACACAAGCACTGGCAAGTTAGATGCAAGGCATTGATAAGGCAGGCAAAGAGAGAATTTGAGAAGAAGCTTGCTGTGGAAGCAAAAACGCATAATGAAGACTTTTTCAAGTACATTTGTAGCAAAAAACCTGTGAGAGGTGTCAATTGGACCATTAGATGATAGAGAGGTAAAAGGGGCACCAATAAGGGACAAGGCCAGAGCGGAGAGAATGAATGAATTCTTAGCTTCGGTCTTTGAGGGAGATGTAGGAATGTTACCCATGACTGAAATGGTATTTAAAAGAGATGCTGCAGAAGAATTGAAAGAAATATCGATACACCGGGAAGATGTATTACAACTATTTGATAAACTGAAGAGTAGAAAATCACTTGGACTGGATGGTATACATCCAAGGCTGTTGAACGAACTGAAATATGAGATTGCAGACCTACTATTAGTAATCTGTGAACTATCATTAAAATCGTCTGTAATACCTGAAGATTGGAGGATGGCCAATGTAACGCCAATTTTTAAAAAGGGTCCAGGGGTGATCTGGAAAACTAGAGACTGGTGAGCCTGATGTCAGAACCGGGAAAAATGGTGGAAACCATCATAAAGAACAAAATTACTTAACATGTGGATAGTCATGGTTTAATGGGAGATAGCCAACATGGCTTAGCCAAGGTAGGTCTTGTCTTACTAATGTGTTATGTTTCTTTGATGGTGTGAATAAACAGGTAGACAAAGGTGAGTCAGTTGATATAGTGTATCTGGACTTTCAGAAAGCCTTTGACAAGGTCCCTCATCGGAGACTTTTGGCAAAACTAAAAGGTTGTGGGATAGGAGGCAGTGTACTATTGTGGATCGGGAACTGGTTAAAAGATAGAAAGCAGAGGGTAGGGCTAAATGGCCAATTTTCCTAATGGAGAAAGATGAATAGTGGAGTTACCCCAGGGATCTGTGCTGGGTCCGCTGCTTTTTAACATATTCATAAATGACCTGGAAATGGGAATAACAAGTGAGGTTATCAAATTTGCAGATGACACAAAACTATTCAAAGTTATTAAAACCCATGAGGATTATGGAAAATTGCAAGAGGATCTTGATAAATTGAAAGACTGGGCATCCAAATGGCAGATGTAATTTAATGTGGACAGGTGTAAAGTTATGTCCCCAGGAAAGAACAACCCAAACTATGGTTACACGATGCGAGGTTCCACATTAGGAACCACCACCCTAGAGGAAGATTTAGGCGTCATTGTGGAAAACATGTTAAATCCCTCTGCCTAGTGTGCAGCGGTGGCCAAGAGAGCAAATAGAATGCTAGGTATTATAAGGAAAGGAATGGAGAATAAAACAAAGGATATTATAATGCCTCTGTATCGTTCCATGGTGCAATCGCACCGTGAATATTGTGTGCAGTTCTAGTTGCCGTATCTTAAAAAGGATATAGCGTTATTAGAAAAGATACAGAGAAAAGCCACCAAAATGGTAAAGGGGATGGAAGGATACACCCTATTGAAGAGAGGCTAAAAGGTTTAGGGCTCTTCAACCTGGAAAAGAGACGGCTGAGGGGGAGATATGATAGAGGTCTATAAATTAATGAATGGCGTGGAACAGGTAAACGTAGATCGATTTGTTTACGCCATCAAAATATAGAAAGACTAGGGGGCATGCAATGAAGCTGCAGGGTAACCTATTTAAGACTAATAAGAGAAAATATTTTTTCACTCAATGTGTAATCAAAATCTGGAATTTGCTACCGGAGGATGTAGTAAAAGCTGTTAATGTAGCCATGTTTAAAAAAAGTTTGGACAAGTTCCTGGAGAAAGGTCCATAAACCATTATTAAAGTGGACCCAGAATATCCACTGCTTGCCCCAATACAAGCATTGTGGAACCTGTGTCTTTTGGGGAAACTGCTAGGCACTTGTGACCTAGATTGGCAACTGTTGGAAACAGGATTATGTTCCTATGTATTCTTCCCGCCACCTGACCTCGCTGTCTCAGCATAAGAGTTGGTTCTTTTGTAGTTTTTTCCCTTTTGGTGTCTGGGGGAGGCAGTGACCGAGCATACGCTATCTACCTGGGTGGCGGACTGTATCGCCCTCGCCTATGAGCAGGTGGGGCTCCTGCTGGAAGATCATTCACGGCACACTGTGGCAAACTTGCACTCCGTCCCAATGGTGGACATCTGCCGGGCTGCCACCTGGTCTTCAGTCCATACCTTCGCAGCCCGTTACTTCCTGGAAAGAGAGTCCCGATGGGACATTGCCTTTGACTAGGCTGTTCTCCATAATCTTTTCGGGGTTTAGGCAACTCCTACCCTCCGACCCTTCTGTGTTAAGGCTATCGGAGTGCTGGTTTTCATCAGAAACAGGGGTCCTACTGTAGTCTGCAGACACGGAGTCAATTGCTGCTGCTCGCAGTCCCCTTGAGGGAAACAGTATTTTTTCGCTATGGGCTTTTGGTAGCCTGTATCTGGGGAGTCCCATATGTGAGGACTGACTTCCTGCTTGTTCCCGGAGAAAGCATAGTTACTCACCTGTAACAAGTGTTCTCCGGGGACAGTAGGAATCAGTCCTCACAACCCTCCCTCCTCCCCTTGGAGTTGCTCCTATACCATCTTTTATCTTGGCCGTCTTTTAGCTATGTCATCTGATGGAACAAGATGGCACCCTTGGGCTAGAAGGGGACCATGCATGTGTGGCAGCATCTCCCAAAGGCTTTCTTTGAAAGCTGCGGGGATGCGTTGCGAGGGCTCAGTCAGTGCAAACGTCACCCATATGTAAGGATTGATTCCTGCTGTCCCCGGAGTACACCTGTTACAGGTGAGTAACTACTAGTAATTGAAGAACATAGCAACCATTAAAAAACAGTGTCAACTGCCAACTAATACCTTTTGGTTAACTTGTAAATGGTTTCCTTTGAAATCTATTGATAGTGACCTTTAGTAAGCATGCCCCTTGGTTTCATTTTTATCATTCTTTCCAATCCAACAGAATAGTTGGGTACTGCTCCATTCAGAAACAACACAGACATACAGAGGAGTGGGAAAGAATTGCAGGTGACATGTTCCACATGATTTCTCCTCTTTTCTTTTGTTAATGTCTTTCTTTTCCAGTTCGTCCCTCCAGTCCAGTCCAGATGTGTGGATTATGCTCATCCACCAGCAGGGGAAGACTGAGCTCAAAACCTTTCTCTTAAGTAGCCTGTGCTTCCCTGCAGAGATGGTATTTCTCAGTCTCCAGCAGGTCGATGAGCATATGTCTGTGCTGGCTGTTGTTTTCCTTAGTTAAGTGATTGGCTGTGATTTTGGGGTGCAGAACCTGGTGGCACCGGATCCCTCCTCCAGACTCTTCTCAGTTCCCTCTGGGCAGTAGGAGAAAGCTGCTCCCCCCTTCTCCTCCTCTCTAACTCTTGCGAGGAGGCTAGGGGTTGAGTGCTCTGCTCCTGCTTGATTCCATTAAAAAGAAAAAAAAGAGGATCAGCAGGAAGCACTCGGAGATGCAGCGGCAGCACAGTGGGACCTCCAGGAGCTAGTGAGTCAGGGAGGGGGAGGTTCCTGCATGGTGTGCACCTGGCTGACCAGGAGAAGGGCCATTCTGTATCATGTGGCAGCTGCAGGAACTTGCTGTCCATGGTAGGGCTCTGCCGCATCTGTGATAAAGAGAGCATGACTGCTGCAGAGAGCTTAGTTGGCAGCCCAGCTACATAGGAGTACCCAAATCCCTGTGATTAACTGTTGCTTATTCAATCGTATCTAATTCCTGTGATTACACTGCTGTTATTTCACAAGAGTACCTAAATCACTGTAATATTTACTGTTGCTTATAAACGACTTATAAACAAACTGAGCACCCTAGGGATGGACCCTAAAGTTACTGCTTGGGTTAGAAATTGGTTGGGTGGGAGGCGACAAAGAGTACAAGTAAATGGAGCTCACTCTGAGGAGAAGGATGTTACTAGTGGTGTGCACCAGGGATCTGTCCTTGGTCCGATTCTTTTTAACATCTTTGTTAGTGATATAGCGGAAGGGCTGTCGGGTAAGGTTTGCCTCTTTGCGGATGATACCAAAATCTGCAATAAAGTAGACACCCAGGAAGGTGTAGATAACATGAGGAGGGATCTAGCTAAGCTTGAAGAATGGTCTAGAATTTGGCAGCTGGGATTTAATGTTAAAAAATGTAAGGTCATGCATTTGGGCTGCAGCAATCCAAGGGAGCAATACAGCATAGGAGGTGAAGTACTTTTGTCCACTAAAGAAGAGCGGGACCTAGGCGTAGTTGTGTCCGATGATCTTAAAGTAGCTAAACAGGTAGAAAAGGCGACGGCAAAAGCTAGAAGGATGCTTGGGTGCATACGGAGAGGAATGGCTAGCAGAAAAAAGGAGGTGATAATGCCTCTGTATAAGTCTTTGGTGCGACCTCATTTGGAGTATGGTGTGCAATTCTGGAGACCGCACCTTCAAAAGGATGTGAACAGGATGGAGTCGGTGCAGAGGGTTGCTACTAAGATGATTAGTAGTCTTCATTATAAAGCATATGAGGACAGACTTAAGGATCTTAATATGTACACCTTAGAGGAAAGGCGGGATAGAGGTGATATGATTGAGATGTTTAAATACCTCCGTGGCATAAATGTTCAGGGAGAGAGCCTCTTTCAATTGAAAGCAAGTTCTGCGACGAGGGGACATGGGATGAGGGTGAAGGGAGATAGATTCAGGAGTGATATGCGGAAATATTTCTTTACGGAAAGAGTAGTGGATCCGTGGAATAGTCTCCCAGTGGAGGTGGTAGAGATGAGGACAGTAACTGAATTCAAAAAAGCATGGGACCAACACAGAGGATCTCTAAAGGTAAAAAGTGGACTGTTGTAGTTGTTGTTATGGAAGGACAGACTAGATGGGCCTTGTGGTCTTTTTCTGTCATCATGTTTCTATGTTTCTATGTAATCCTTATTGACAGACGCTATTTCCAGCTATAACTCTGTCCCTGTATTCTATCCCTTTCTCACCTATCAAACCCACTAGTGCAACCTAATTCCAACATCTCCCAGAATGGCCCTTCCTGACTCCTGCCCATTCACCTTATGGGTTATCCTTTCCTTATTATGTACTTCCTTATTTACCTTCCCATACGCGCTAACACCGACCCATAACACTCCCATTCCAATAATCCACTCTCCCAGACACCTATACATCCCACCACATTTTCCCTATACCCATCATAACCCCTACTACCGTACTTGTAAACTCAAACCCATCACTATAAATCCAAACCTTATACTTAATTCTCTGACCTACTCCATTCCCCTCTCAAATGCGCCCTACTCAATGCTCGCTCAGCTAGAAATAAAATCCCCCTACTTGCCGACATTATTTCCGATTATGACCTTGATATATTTTGCCTTACTGAAACCTGGTTCCAGGACACCGACACCGTCCTAATAAACCAATTATGCCCCAAAGCATACTCAATCAGTATATGCAACAGAGCACATGGCAGAGGAGGAGGTGTAGCCCTTATATCTAAATCTAATCTACAACTCACTACTATTGAATCTACCTCTACCGTAGGCTTGGACTCTATTACAGTCTCCAACTCTACACTATCACTGCATCTCTTATATCGAGCACCTCAGACTGACTCTTCTGATCTCTCCACAATTCTGCCTCACGCCCTCTCATAATTCTAGGTGACCTAAACTTATGTTCCACATCTCCAACACAATCCTCTACCTTCCTCCAAGCAATGAATGCCCTCCACTTCTCCCAAATACTGGAACTCCCTACGCTTTCAAAGGAAACATCCTTGACCTAATATTTTTTCCACAACACACCCTAAACACTGACCAGGTTACACACACCATTCAACCTGTACCCTGGTCTGATCATGCTCTCATCCTCTTCTCCTTCCCTTACTCCACTTACAGAAATCAACTCCCCCCCCAGGCTCAACATACCCGTAGATTTAAACAATTCAATGTGGCCACCTTTCTAGAGCAAACAATCCCAGCTCTTGACTATACGAGGGGGTACCCAAAAAAACCAGGAATAACATTGCCATGGGCGGAGTTTGTGTAGTACGCACTTCTGCCGCTAGGCGTGTATAGTGCAACTCATTGTCAGTTCAGTGCCACCTGTGTTGTCGACCTGGCTTGTTCTGTTCATCTGCAGTGATTGTTTTTTCTAGCGCTGTTTTGTTTTTGTTTCTTTTTTATGATGACAAGTTTAAGTGAACAACGTGCAGCTGTGAAATTTTGTTTTCTACTCGGTAAAAATGCTGCTGAAACTGTTTTAATGTTGAAAACAGCTTATCAAGATGACGCTATGGGAAAAAGTCAAGTGTACCAGTGGTTTGCTTGGTTTAAAAATGGCGACATGTCGATTGATGACAAACCTCGTTCTGGGCGTCCATCAACTGCCCGAATTGACGAAAATATTGAAAAAATTTGAGAGCTTGTGCTCACAGACCGTCAACAGACAATTGATCAACTGTCAGAGATTAGTGGGTTATCTTGGAGCTCGGTTCAGCAAATTTTAACGGAAGATTTGGGAATGAAAAGGGTTGCTGCCAAGTTTGTTCCTCGGGTTCTGACTGACAATCAAAAGGAACATCGAGTTGAAACATGTCGTGTTTTGAAACAACAGCTTGAAACTGATCCAGATTTTCTGTCAAAGGTCATTACAGGTGATGAGTCATGGTGCTATGGTTACGACCCAGAAACAAAGCAACAGTCAAGCCAATGGAAGACGTCATCGTCACCCCGTCCAAAAAAAATGTCGTCAAGTCAAATCAAACATCAAAACAATGCTGATTTGCTTTTTTGATGCCAAGGGGTAGTTCATTCAGAGTTTGTTCCCCCAGGTCAGACCGTCAATCAAACCTTTTATTTGGAAGTTTTAAGAAGATTGCGCAACAGTGTTTGTCAAAAAAAGACCCGATTTGTGGCAGACAGGAGACTGGTTCTTCCACCACGACAACGCACCTGCACACACAACCTTCTCTGTTGGACAGTTTTTGGCTAAAAATGGCATGGTTCCGCTGCCCCACGCACCTTACTCGCCTGACCTGGCTCCTTGTGACTTTTTCTTATTTCCACGCATGAAAAGGGGCATGAAAGGACACCGATTTGACAACATTGAAGACGTCAAGAAAAAAAAGAGGGAGGAGCTGTCAGCCGTTTCTAAAGATGACTACAAAAAAATGTTTCGAACAGTGGAAGCACTGGTGGGACAAATGTATCAGTTGTAATGGAGAGTATTTTGAAGAGGATAAGGTTGTTTTGTAAAGAATTTGAAATAAATAGCTTTTAAAAAATAATTCCTGTTTTTTTTGGGTACCCCCCTCGTATGACAAGAGCTTGAACCATGAGTCCCACATTTCTAAATGAAATGAGATCCTATCTGCAGCTTCTCTACTCCCACCTAACCAACTTGCACAAAAGCACCATAGAAGAGCCCCCTGGTTCTCTACAAAGCTAAGAACTCTCAAAAGAGAGCTTAGACATCTTGAACCTGCATGATACACCAGCTGCAGGACCTTGGTTGGGTTGTGAGTTTTGCCAAGAGTTAGCGGTCCCCTGTGCAGTCCCTGGAGGAGCTGAGTTCCTGCTTCAATACGTAGTGGAGGGATGATATTTCTGTGGAGGGTAGGATAATGAAGCTGTTGGGCAGGTACAAAGGTTATAGGCGATTCCCTGCCCAAGAGCTTGGAACTATTTGCAGGTACTAGGCTCGATGGTGACCTCCCTGGGCTTACTCCACAAGTGACCTCTTCAAGCGGTGCTCTTGGTGTGATGGTCCCTGCAGATGCAATCGATGGTGGTTTGCCTTGCTATATTGGGGTTACTCCTGGAGAGTTTGGATTGGTGGCGCGACTTGTCCCACCTTGTGGCAGGGATGCCTTTTGTGACACCAGACTGGGTGGTGTTAATGACAGATGCCAATCTCTTTGGTTGGGGGGCTCATTACCAGGGTCACGTGGCCGGGGACAGTGGTCTCCAGAGGAGGTCCTCTGGCCTTTCAATCGCCTGGAGACTAGGGCGGTTCATTTGGCCCTGGATTTTTCCTGTCCACAGTTCCATGGGCAGGTCGTGAAGGTGCTCACTGACAATGCCACAGCCATGACTCTCATCAACTGGCATGGGGGGCACTCTGAATTTGCTGATGGCGACAGAGGCGATTCTGCTCCTGCAGTGGGCAGATACCTATCTGCTTTCACTGTCAGCGGCACATGTATATTGAGCCATCTTTTCTTGGACCTGGGAGAGTGGTCCCTGTCTGAGACAGCATTCCAGCTGATAGTGGGGAACTGGGGTGTTCCAATGATGGACTTGATGGCGACTTTGGTGAATGCCAAGGCCCCCAGGGTTCTATAGGGAGGAGTGGTCTAGTGGTTAGGACAAGGTACTTCAGGCCGGAGGGCCGGGGGTTCAAGTCCCACCTGGGGACAGCAATCTCAGGCCGGAGGGACTGGGATTTCTAGTCCTATAGGTACTCCTTGTGGTCTTGGGCAAGCCACTTAACCCTCCATTGCCCATGTTCCCTGTAAGTATTAACGTATGTGTGTCATATCCCCTCGTGTTAAATGTATCCCCCAATTGACCGCTTTGACCCGGTGAAAAGCGGAATATAAATACAGCTAAATAAATAAATAAATAAATAAATAATTAGCAGGCACAGGGAGTGCAAGGCAGGGGGGACTCTATGCACTGGTCCAGCCCTGGCCCAGAGGTGAGCTTCTCTGTGCATTCCCTCCATGGCCGCTGATTGGGCGTGTCCTGCAGAGAGTTAAGGCCAATGGAGTGCGTGGTTTTGGTGGCCCCGGATTGGCCCTGGTGGCCATGGTATGCGGACCTGATGCAGGTGGCGGAGCCTCTTCCCCCTTCCCCAGGAGGTGGGCCTTCCAGACAGGGCCCTGCATTAGATGCCGGACATGGATCGGCTCTTGCTTGTTTGAGATGTAAAGGGTACGCCCTCCAAGGTGATTGATACTTTGCTGCAGGCGTGAAAACATTCTACTTCCCTAGCCTATGTGCAGGTCTGGTGAGTTTTTGAGGCTTGGTGACAAGAGAGAAGTGTGGTTCTTAGGGGCAGCTCTCATGGATATTTTGGCATTTCTGCAGGATTGCTTCGAAAAGAGTCTGGTGTGGAACTCCTTGAAGGTACAGGTAGCGGCCCTGCCTTATTTCCGCGGCCAGATACAGGATGTCTTCCTTGCCTCTCACTGGAATGTTATCAGTTTTCTTTAGGGAGTCAAGCACTTGAGACTGCCTTGCCTTCTCCCGGTTTTGTCCTGGGATCTTAACTTGGTCCTTTCTGCATTCGCAGGAGACTCGTTTAAGCCTCTGTCGAGAGCCTCCTTGAAGAATTTGACCCTCAAGGTGGTGTTTCTGGTGGCTATTTGCTCGGCGCGTTGCATCTTGGGGCTGCAGGCTCTTTCTTGCAAGGACTGTATTTGGTGATCACAAAGGAAAGGGTGATCCTTCATCCATTTCCTTCCTTCTTGCTGAAGGTCGTTTTGGTGTTCCATCTTAATCAGGAGGTAACCTTGCTGGCCTTTGCCGTCCCCCTGGACTTGGCTGAGTCTAGGGATTTATATTTGATGTCTGGTATTTGAAGGTGACAGAGGCCTTTTGGTGCTTGGAGGGTCTCTTTATGCCTTTGGTGTGCCTTGCAAGGGTGGGGCGCTGACCAAGGCGTTTATTTCCCATTAGATTTGGGGTGCTATTGAATCTGCGTACTTGCTGAAGGGGTACGTGGTCCTGTCAGGGCTCCGGGCCCATTCTACCAGTGCCCACACGACCTCTTGGGCAGAATTCAGTCTTTTTCCGCCACAGGATATTTGCAGGACAGCGACATGGTCATCGCTCCATTCTTTTTTTGTATCATTACCGGCTGGATGTGCAGACCTGTCGGGACACAGATTTTTGGATTTGGGTATTACATGCCAGAGTTTCTTTATCCACTCTACAATAGTACTGCTGCTTTGTTATGTCCACACATCTGGGCTGGGCCGGACTGGACTGGACTGGAGGGACGAATTGGAAAGTGAAATTAGGCCTTACCTGCTAATTTTCTTTCCTTGAGTCCTTCCAGTCTAGTCCAGGACCATCCTGGAACTTGACTTCTATCTTTCTGGTCTTGTGCCTGTTCTAAAGATGCTGTTATCTGGAATAGGTGATCTCCGGGCCAGTTGGTTGTAGCGGCTCTCCCTTCATTCTAGGGGGTTCCGCTGTGCTGTTGCATTGTTTGCTCTCCACGTTGCAGACTTTGGTCCTTTGGGGGCTGAGTGTCTGGTTTTGACAGAGAAAAAAAAATAAATTCTTTAAGACAAGTTGAGATACTCGATGGCTAAGTGTACATGCTGTTCTTGTGAATAACTTGTTGCAAGGCTGGTGGAGCTGTTGGGGTTTTGGGACTCCATTCTACTCTGTGAGGTTCATACTACCTCTGCAGGGAAGCACAGGCTACTTAAAGGAAACATTTTGAGCTTGCTGTTCTCAGTCTCTGCCTGCTGGTGGTGAGCATAACCCATGCATCTGGATTGGACTGGACTGAAGGGACTCCAGGAAAGAAAATTAGCAGTTTTTATTTAAATATTTATTTCGTCTTGAACTATCACTGAAAAGATAAATAGAAACATGTAAATAAATTTAGCAAACTAGGTACATATTTGTGTTATGTACTAGGTACATATTTGTGTTATGTAATTTGCTAGCTAACGTCTTTTTCATTAGGAATTTAGGTGCATGTTTACTAAAATGCCACAAGTTAGTGGGTGATTAAATGCAAATCTAGTGTAGAGGCCCACGTTAACCTCGGGGGGAATGTGCACCCATCTGCCTGCTGTTAACGCATTGCAAATACTCGGCACCATGCTAACTGGCACAGGAGTGCCTCAACACCACCCACTGAGGTGGCATCAAGTCCACTCATGCTAATACCAACAGCTGTGGTTAGAATAGCAAAGCCGCAAACATCCATGTTCCACCCCTAGCCTGCCCATTCCCTGTCTAATCACACGCTACCCAGTTAGCATGGGATGTTTACTGTGGGGCCTTGCTCTAACTTTTAGTCTGTGACAAACCCTGCGCTAATGGTTGGCGCACTTTAGTAAATGTGCTTCTTATTTTGCTAATGGCTCCTAGAAGGGACTAACGCTTTTTGAGTAAGAACTAAAAAGATCAGATTAGTTTATTTCCTGTAATGTTATTGACAGAGAAGTAAATATATGTAGTTACTTTTTCAAATTTTATTCATTTCTTGTAGGTTATGTGGGGTTAGTAAATCAAGCAATGACATGCTATTTGAACAGTCTTTTGCAAACACTTTTCATGACTCCTGAGTTTAGGAATGCACTGTACAAGTAAGTATTTTCAACAGTACCTGTAGTACTTGCTTTTGATAGATAAGTTGTTACTGAGTATATGTGTTGTATTAATAATTCCTAGCTTTTCAGCAGTACTTTTTAATTTATAAGTTTAGAAAAGAAGTAGTCAAGGTGCCATTTTGGCAATTTTAAAAAGTGCAATTGAATGTTGTTTTCTTCCCATTTTGAACTGTATTTTTAAATACATCTATTAACTAGTGTAGCTATAACCAGGCTTGATCCATAATTCACACAGAAATGGAATAAGCACACAAGTCTCACAGAATAAGCACACTGGCTTTTGAGTAGAAATGGATAAGGCCGCCACTTTATTAAATACCTTGACAAGGGAATATAATTTGTATACTTGAGCCTTATTAAATAAAATATCTGTGATAACCTTCATCTTACTACCTACTTTCTTGTTGTATCTCTTTGTCAGCCTGCTCTCAACCATGCAAGGTCATACATAACATTTCTGTAGTGACCAGGGCTTCTCCAGGTGACCTGCCCCATTCAAGCAGTGCCACCAGAATACTGAGCATGGTCATGATTGTCCGGGCATAGCAACCCAGGCATCAGATGACCCCAACCATAAAGCTTCTGGGTGTGTTAACTCCACCCTTACCCCTACTATCCTGCTACAAGGTGTGGGTAGCCTTAGCTCAGGCTTTCCTAGCATCCTCCTCCAACTGAACTGCGGCTTTAGAATGGAGAAATTAATTATTGATATTGAAGGGAATCCACATACCATTATAACACTGATTTGACTTCAAGGAATAGACCTTGCCAGTGTCTGAAAGGTGAACATCATCTTGCTGATATAAGTCTGTACAGTCCATTAAAGCTCACTCAATGCCTTATGTGCAGACCGCCATGATATTGCCTAAATTCTGCTTATTGACTTTAGCTACTGCTTTTAAAACCAGGAAATAATGCATTCAGTGGTGACAAAGGATGATCTCAGAGTCAGATGAGTATGTTTCTAATGACATCTACCTGTTGCCAGCTGGACAGGTCACGGAGTTCTATAACTAATACTTTTGAGCAAACTTATCCAGCCAGCAGTTGACGCTGGTTAACCCAATGTATACTTTTCCATCTAGTCTGACATCCAACTATCCTGAGCTGCCAGGCTTGAATAGGCATTGATCTGGTGGCAAGGTCAAGTTATGAAGGAATATTTGATCCAGACTATCCATTGCCTTCGGTCAGCATCTGCAACAATATTTAAAAAAAAAAAAAAAAAAGAGAGAAAGGAGTCAGTGCAAAATACTTCGATGTGTCTCTGAATGCTATCTGCCTATGTGCTATATGGGGCTGCCATTCAGTCTAGAGGCTGCAATACTGAAAATGGCTACAATTTGAAAGAAGTGTGTACAAAATCCATCAGACGTCAATCTATTTGTGGTCAGGGTCTGCTGCAGGACTGCCATAAACTTGAATCAGCTCGAGGAATTGACACATTTGGGGCAAATTGTCTTCTCTTCCTTGACAGTATGTATTGATCCTGTTGTTAACTCTGGGACTTCTGATAGTGTGATTAACTCCTCTTTCCCTGCCCACTTGGTTGGTTTTTTACCATTGTATTTAAATGCAGAGCCAACTTCCAGATAAAGCATGGAAAGCAAGAGATCAGATTCAGCATCCATGCTACTGGTGGAAGCCACCAATTCCCCCAATCTCTTGGCAGCAAAGAATGCCAACTACATGAAAAGCATGACCTCAAAGAGACCACGAAGGCTGTGGTGAGTTTTGCCACTGGATGCCTTGTGTTTCAAGTCTCCTCGAACAAGCTAGACCATTTCAATAATGTGTCATCGGGAAGTCTGGACCATTCATTTATAGAATCCATTATGATGCCAATGAGGGATAAGCTCTAAATAGAACTCTTCAATTTATCTAGTCTGTGAAATGTCAGTTTCTTGCTAGCTTCTGGAAACTTTGGAAGATTTGGTACAAACTAATGACATATCAGAACCCATGAGTAGAAAATTGTCAAAGATAGTGTATGCCAGACAGCTTCCCAATAGAGGAAAGTGCTAATCATCTCAGATTTCCTTAATCTGATAGTGGCCAGGTTGTGGTTGTCTCTTTTTATTTGTTCTTAAACCTTTGGCCGTTCTGCAAACGTCTATGTGGAGGTCACCTCCCTTTGCAGCTGAGGTTAGCTCAGAGAGTGCCTCTGTAAACTTGTGGTGCTAGCATTCTTTATTCCCTCACAAGACAACCTACAGTACATGTGCATAAATTTGAGATGATGAGAGCAAGTTGACATCCTTTGCTAGCCGGCTGGGCATGCAAGCACATTGGCAATATCCTGTTCTTTTTTCTATAGAGCTGAACTACATGTAACCTCCGTGTTAAAGATGTTGGTCGAACAGCTGCCAAGGATTTAATGTGTTGTCTTTCCTGGCCCAATGCAGATACTTCTGGGCCAGGACTCTATCCAGGGTTTTCTCCAGTATGGTATGCTCCATACACTGTGACAGTAACCATAAGGATGGTGATGGAGCCAAGCTAGGAAAGCTAGAAGTATTTGGTCATACCACTTCTGTGTCTGAGCCAACTGATTAGATCAGTTCTATGGTCTTAGTTTAAAAAAAAAAAAGGGGGCCTGAGATTGGTTCCATATGGTTATCCTTTGCACAGAGGACATATCCATGTATGATCCTAACACTCACTTTTATATAAACTGCCCAGAGCTCGCATGTTTGCTCTTGTGGTTGTGTGGGCTATATTCCAGCAAGGTAATTAGTTGGAAACAGCCTCTTGATCATATTTTGGATCCCCTGGAGCAGGAAAATATAGTTCAAGTTACTTTTTCTGAGTCCCTCTTCCACCAGCTTGGTGGGGCTCAATGACATTGTTAATAGCAGATGATCTTATTGTTGGCTGCGGTGTCCATGCCATCAGGCTTTTAGCCCTCAGGTTCGCAACAGACAAGTGAGACTGGGACTCTGTATTTAGATTCACAGTGCAAGATGAAGGCAGTTTGCTTCTGTGGCTATCTCTAGTCTTCATTGGGCCTGCAGGCGGAACTGGCTAAGATTAAAGCCC
This sequence comes from Ichthyophis bannanicus, assembly GCA_033557465.1. Lineage (NCBI taxonomy): Eukaryota > Metazoa > Chordata > Amphibia > Gymnophiona > Ichthyophiidae > Ichthyophis > Ichthyophis bannanicus. Next base: position 49,181,760 of record CM066047.1, on the reverse strand, counting down.
TACAGGGTATGCCACATCCTTCAGTTGTAAAATCAGTCCCTCTCTTCAGTGGGGTTATATCATATCTAACAGCTTCAGGCCAGGGCCAGCCCTTCCACTAGGCAAACTAGGTGGTCGCCTAGGGCAGCAACCTCTGGAGGGCAGCAAAAGCAGGCCATTCAAAGCTAAATAATAGGTTTTGAAAGCCAGAGGTAGTGAAAAACTTGAGGTTCACCTAGAACTGCAACACTTTGGACCAACTCTAAGGCTGGCCCTGCTTCAGTCTATGCTGATCTAAGAGGTTAGAAGCCCGAGAAGGCTCTTGGATAGGGATGCCATTAGGTGACTGTTGGAGCTTACCTAGCTAGTACAGCCCCCCCCCGGTGTTGCGGTTCTGTGATATTACTGAGTAGTATTGGGATACAGGATGGTTCTAGCACTTGTGCTGGGCAGTTGCTTACCTGCATGGAAGGGGGACAGTGGGTATTATATCCATTTGACCCAGCTGAGGCAAAGGTCTCATAAGGAATTTCATCAGAAAGTTATAGTTGACAACAGCAAAGTAATGGGAAGGCAATAAGATTTTCTGATGGGTAACTAGAGGCTTCAGTGAACGTTAACTTCTACAACTTCTCCTTATGTGCAACTCTCTCTTGGAGCTGTACTACAGATTCAGTCACGGAGATGGTCTTAGTACTGGTCACAAGAAGTGTACGCAGCACTTTTTGCACTGGCAGTAGCTGATCCCTGTTTGGTGTCGATAGTTAATTCCTCAACACAAGTATTCTTGGTACTATTCTTGGTGGTGTTCTTGGTTCCACGTTTCTTAAGACTGTAGCATGCAGTTATGTCGTCATCTGCTCGAAAAAAGTATGTCTCTTAGCCAATGTTCCCTCTAATTTTCTGTAGGCTGTGTGCGCATAAAATATCAGCTGTGTGCAGCTTTTGAAGGAAGGTTAAATTTTTGTGCGCCACATAACGACACTCGGAGTTATATACTTTAAAATTTGACTACACGTCAGAATACAGTATGTACACCACATTGATTTTAATCAAATTAAATGAAAATAGACGATTACTAAATGAAGCGGGAAATTTCTAGTAATTACAATCATAACTTTTAAATTTTAAGACGTCTGTGTTTTCTATCAGAATCAGAGCCATAATTTTTGTGCGCTCTGTTGTAAAGTATGTGCGCTCGCTCGGCGAGGTGTGTGCGCGCGCACACACGCACAGCTTAGAGGGAACAGTGCTCTTAGCCATTCAGGGAAATGGATCCTTCCCTAGGGTAGTTTGGTGTTAACCAGCTTCATGTGGTTTTAATTTTTTCTCTGCCTTAGGAATTGTGCTAGATGGACTGTCCATGGTTCTCACAATGGGCTCTTTGTAGGTCCAGATGGGGTCAGAAATCATTGAAAGGAGTTAGGCTGCTTAGGTTTCTCAGGCATCCTATGGAATTTAACTATGTAAATCACCTTGAGGCTCCCCTAGGGAATGATGATGCAGGAGGTTTTTTTAATAAACTTATTTTCTTGTTCAAAGTGAGAGTTCCATTTCTTTTTTTCGTGGGTCTCGTATTTTGGGGACTAGCAGCCCTGCTCAAAGGGCTTTTGAGCCTCTTCATATGGTTTCCTTGTAGGATGTGACCTTGAGAGTGGTGATCTGGTGGCTATCAGATTAACCTGAGGAATTTCACAACTTCAGGGTCCTTACTGTTGGGAGTCATTAAATTTTAGCTGCCATATTCTCAGCCATTTTTCAAGTTTTTCTAGATCCCTCCTCATGTTATCCCCACCCTCCAGTGTATCTGCCCTGTTGCAGGTGGTGGTGTTATTCGCAAAGAGGCTTACCTTTCCCAACAGACCTTCCACAATATTGCTTAGAGAAATGTTCAAGAACAAGGTCAAAGACCCTGTTATATGCTACTGTTAATGTCCCTAACTTCAAAGTGAACTCCCATTTAGTACTACCATCTGGCACCTCCCACTCAAGCAGTTTCTTACCGTCAGTCACTTTAAGATGCATCCCCAGAGCACTCAGTTTAATTATAAGTTGCCGATGTGGAATGGTGTCAGAGGCCATGCTGAAATCTAATTATACCACATCTAGCACTCTACTCCGATCTAATTCTCTGGTCATCCAGTCAAGGAAATCGATCAGATTCTTCTGACAAAACCTACCTCTAGTAAAGCTATGCTGTCTCAGATCCTGCAGCCCTTTGAATTCCAGAAATCGTACCATCCTCTGCTTTAGCAGCGTTTCCACAGCCTATGTGCCACAAAGGACTTTAGAGCCTTCAGGAAAAAACTAAAAACATTCCTATTTCTAGACTGCTTCGCCAGGGATTTAACATAATCACCTACTATGCAATTATATGTCCACTTAGCTCTTTCCCTCCCATTACAACTTCTATGTTCAACCCCACTATGTTATTAATACTCTGATGTCCCTGTTCTAATTAACACCTAAATTGTTGTAATGTAAACCGCTTTGATGATAGAAACATAGAAAGATGATGGCAGAAGAAGACCACATGGCCTGTCTAGTCTGCCCTTACATATCGACCACTACAACAGTCCCCCTTTTTTCCTTTAGAGAGCCTCTGTATTTGTCCCATGCTTTTTTGAATTCAGATACTGTCCTCATCTCTACCACTTCCACTGGTAGACTATTCCACGCATCTACCACTCTTTCCATAAAGAAATATTTCCGCATATTACTTCTGAGTTTATCCCCTTTCGCCCTCATCCCATGTCCCCTCGTAGCAGAGCTTGCTCTCAGTCGAAAGAGGCTCTACTCCTGTGGATTTATGTCATGGAGGTATTTAAACGTCTCATTCCATAGGATAAAACGGTATAAACCCCCCCAGTTAAAATAAATTAATGAATGTATTCGCCACAGAGGTCTGATTATGGTCTGTAATTGCTAACCTCTTCCTCACTTCCACGTTTGTGTACAGCAGTGGTACTTAACCCAGTCCTCTGGGACCTCCAGGCCAGCCAGGTTTTCAGGATATCCACAATGAATATGCATGAGATAAATCTGCATGCACTGCTTCCATTGTATGTAAATTTATCTCATACATATTCATTGTGGGTATCCTGAAAATCTGGCTAGCCTGGGTGTCCCAGAGGACTGGGTTGAGAACCACTGGTGTACAGGAACTGCCTTCGCCCATTTCCAGTCCTCCATAATCACTCCCGACTCAAAAGAAGCATTGAAAAGGTCAGCCAGCGGAGCTGCCAGTACTTCCACAAGTTCTTCAATACTCTAGGATGAATCCTGTCTAACCCTTCACTTTGTCCACTTTTACTTTAGTTAGCTCCTCATGAACAGTCTTCTGAAAGTAGTTTTAATTCTACCTTGCTTACATTCCTATTTGTGTTGGTTTTCTAATGTCCCATTCCTGGTCCTTGATCTGTGAGCACAGAACTGAAAAATTTAAGCAATTCCGCTCTCACAGTAACACCTTTACACTTCCTCCTGTCTCTAACATATCTGGAAGAAAAATTCCAAATATGTACTACTAGACCAGTCCAGACTAGTGAGTTGTGTTCTCCTGCCAGCAGATGGTGAGACGGAAAAATATTCCCGAAGCTTTGTGACATCACCCTTGGTATAAAACCCATCCTCCAAAGGGAGCTTCAGTATTTTCTCTGTCTCAGCAGATGATGGACTTCTCCTAGCTCCTGGCTGTCTCTGAGAAGAGTTTTTGGGTCAGTGTAGCTATCCTTAGCAGTTGCACACACTGTGGTCGTCTTTTTCTTCTTCTTTAATCCCTAGCTGGCATTTGGAGAGAAAGCCGTCCTCTCAGCCAATATGTTGCAGTATGTGCCGCTGGATTCCGTGTGTTGCTCACAATACGCTTCCAACTTTGGCGATCAGTGGCAACATTTCTGGCCTCATTGATGATCAGTTGTTGGTTCCTTAGGACTTCCTCGATGTGTTTGAGCCACATTTCTTTGGTACTGCTCATTGAACCCTCAAGTGGACAGGTCACTCTCGTCAGAGGAGTTTGTATGGCAGCCGACTGGTGTTCATTCTGCAAACGTGGCCAAACCAGTGCAGTCTGCGTTTTTGGATTTGTACTTCGACTGAGGATTGGTGCCCTTTCTTGCCAACAGTTTCCCCTTCTTCATTTTCTAGAGCTGCTCCTGGTCAAGAGGACCAGTAGAGTACTTCTGAAGGGAAGTGCTCCTGCTCATGAGGAGCAGTTGCAGCCTTCCAGTCTGACTATTCTGCAAGCATGACTTCTTTCAGCTAAGTTTGCCAGTCACCTTTTGCTATTTTTTGTTTTTCTAAGTCATTAAAGTTTGTTTAAAAAAACCCGAAACACCTTTTTTCAAGGACCCAATTATCAAGGAAGTCGTTGGGCAGTATTCTTCTTCAGTCCCTTCCTTTCTTCATCTGTCTTCCTCCTTCAAGAGCAGTGAGTTTTATATTTATTTAGTGGTTTTATATTTATTTAGTGGTTTTCTTTTAAGGCAGTGTCCCGGTCTGTTTTTGACTGTAACTTTTCTCTTCTAGCTGCGCTAGTCTCCCACCCCCCCCCCCCCATTCTTCCTTTGGTGTGCTCCGTTTCTTGCAAACACAGTTTTTTCAGGCTCTGTTCTTCAGCAGTAGTCTTTTTTTTTCTGCTTCTCCACATGGTCAGTTGACGCCATTTCTTGCTGCTTCCTGGCTTTGGTTTGCAGCTTCCTGCTGTAATTTTTGTGCCTGGTTGCCATTTTTTTTCTTCAGTCTGTTGATTTTGGCTCCTCAGCTCTTGCTGTGACTTTTGGTGTAACCTTTTATTTTGCTTTATTCTTTTATCCTGTTGTGAATACGCCACTTTCCCTACAGCGCTGTTTGGGCTGTGGGAAGAAATGCAAGACCTTGATGGATAGCTTGTGTTCACTCCTGTGGCTCTGATCAAGAGGGTCCTTCTGTCACTGCAGGTCCTTCTTCCAGAAGCCCTTCCAGGTCTCTTTCTTTAGCTCTCTCTGGGTTCACTCAAGGTGATTCTAGATCTCAAGAAGCTCTTCCCCTGATTCTGTTGCCTGAGCAGCCTACTCGGCCTCTACAACTCTCTATTCAGCCTTTCCATACTATACAAACTTCAGTAGAAAGCTCTGATCACCAGTTTATGCAGCTGTTCCATCAGGCCTGGGATATGTGGCGCTCGGAGACTGTCTACTCTGTCTGCTGCTGCTACTAATCCGTCTAGAAAGCGTGCCCACCGGAGTTCGACTGGGGCATCTTTAGATCAGACCAAGAATAACGTCCTTCAGGGAGAGACAGGGACTGTCCTTCAGATGAACATTCTATCACTTCTGAGTCCGGCCAGAAAGAAGGAGAGGTCTCACCACTCGAAGACAACCAGGAGCCTCGAGAAGACGGTCACGATATCTGGTTATTCCGTAAGGAAGAGCTCCCTGCTTTCATTGCTCAAATTACAGAGGCTCTGCACCTCTCGAATCCTCAAGGGCAACAGTGTTTGGATCTTTCTAAACTTCAGGCAGACCCATAATCGCAGGCATCAGAAATCCTTCTAAGGATTTTTCCTTTCCCCTTGAACTACAACAGATGGTCTCCTTAGAGTGGGATTCTCTTGATGTGTTTCTATGCTGTGCTCGTCGCTTGGGACGCTTTTACGTTTGGTCTTCGGATGATCTTGACAAGTGGTTGCATTTCTCTAGAGTAGATGCCCTGGTCACTGCAGTCACTAAATGCACAACCATTCCTGTGGAGGGCGGTACTGCCCTCTGAGATCAGATGAATCACAAGGTGGAGGGCCTTATAAAAACCCTATCTCCAGGAACAAGCAGGAATGAGTCTTCACATATGGGTACGTCGGTACCGACGGAGCCTGCGTGGGAACGCTCCCCAGCGTCCAGAAAGAAAGCCTTTGGGAGCATCCCACACTCATGCGCGCTGCCTTCCCGCCCATTCACTTCCCTCTCATCAGTTTTCCGTTTTCCGCAGAGCCGGCAGGACGTATTCCTGTCACCGCAGAAAATTCTTCTTTTTATTCTTAGTTTTTTGTGGTCGCGTCTGCCTTCCCTCGACGCCACCGGTACCGCCAGTGCTTTTCTTTCTTTTTACTAAAAAAAAAAAAAAAAATTCTTCTTTTCTCTAGGAATTTTTTCCTGTTTAGTGCCTGACGGTTCTAGTCCACTAGGCCTCTATTCTTCCATTATGGAAAAGCCAGCCACTATCCTTAAGAAATGCTCAAAGTGTGGTGGTACAAATATATTTTTAGACACTCATACTTGGTGTCTAAAATGTTTAGGTCCTGACCATTTCCCACTGGAGTGTCTCTCCTGCTGGAGCTCAAACAGAAGAAGTCTTCAGGATCGAGCACAACTCAATACCTGGTTCACATCGGACTCGATGTCACCAGCCATAATATCTTCTTTTTCACAGGATCAGGTAACCAAACAAAAGTCTGTAAAGACTAGCCAGTCCTCGAGTGGTAGAGCTCCTTCTAACATCGAGATGCCTCTGGCGTTGCCCTCGAGGACATTTTGGCAATAAAGCCCCGGCGGGAGTCTTCGGGCTCCAAAGCATTAACGGGGCTTCAGGTTGTTCCCAGGGTTCTTACCTCGATGAACATACCTGGGCCATGCTCGGTGGTTGTGGCCGCTTCGAGTGGTACCGACACCCCGGCATCAGCTATGGTGATGGATGAAACACTCCTCACTGATGAACGTAGTCTAGCGCTCTCATCTACTTCGGTACCGCTAGAGTTGCTGCAGGCCTTCCTCGAGTATCAGTATCGGCTTCGGTACCGGTACCGGTATCGACACTGGCATCGGTGTCGGTACTGTCCATGCTTGCTTCGACAGACTCTCTTCGTTCGATGCCGAGCCTGGAATCTCTCTCTAGCATGGAGGACTCGGTACCGACTCGTTTCGGTACTGACCTCGGGTGGTACCGAAGACATCGCTTTAAAGAAAATCCGATGCTTCATCCTTTCAAGTCTTCCGATCCCGATGACTGGGATGAATCTATTGGTACCAAGGCTGAATTTTCAACAATTCTAGCCTTTACCCCTCATTTTAGGGGGTTCTCTCAGGAGAGATTTCTTTTCAAGCTTTTCTGCTTGATATGGCAAAGTTACTTGCCATTTCTATACCTGCTAAAGAATCCATAACAGGGGATTCAGAGACTCTGCAATTTCCCTGCATTCCAAAGGAGGTGATCATGTTTCCTTTATGTTTATTAATCATTTGATATACCGCTTAGGCCAGAAGGCATTAAAGCGGTTTACAATAATATCATTTGAGGAAATAGGAAAAGAATGCCATTATAAGATAGGACAGAATAGAAGACAGAAACAGGTAAACAGATAAGAGGAGGAGAAGAATAGAGACAGCAAGTTACGACGAATGCAGGCATCACGATCCAGTCCAAGATATCAATATGAATCGCCACGGTCCAACGCCTAAGGGCCACGCCAAAGGGCCCTCTGGCGAGGCCCTCAGGTGTTGGACCGTGGCGATTGCATCAGATCTTACAGGATCTACTATTAAGAATGTGGCAAACTCCTTTAACGGTATCCCCACATTCTAAGACACTTGACACTATGTACAAGGTGCCACCTTCTCCAGGTTTTCAAAAGACTCAACTTTCTCATCATTCTATTGTTGTAGAATCAGCAATGAGGCGTATTAAGAGTGCAAAGAAGCACTCCTCTTATCCGCCAGGTCGTGAGTCTAGGACTTTAGATGCCTATGGACGTCGATGCTTCCAGGCATCCATGCTTTCAGCAAGAATTATCTCATATATTTTCTATATGGGATTATCTCTTGAAGAGGTCACAATGAATTTAAAGCTTTTGAACCCTTTTCTTCAAGAACATAAAAGAGCAGACTATTTCTTATTAGTCAGTCATGCTCAAAATGTCTCTAAGTTCCTTAATCGTACTTCCCTGGACTGTTTTGAGTCTATTAGCAGAACTTCTGCTATAGCCATAGGGGCGCGACGCATGGCCTGGCTCCAAGCTTCAGACTTGGACAAATGGGTACAAGAAAGGCTGGGAAATACTCCTTGTACTGGTGAAAATCTCTTTAACAAGGATGCTTTATTCCAAGCTAATCAGTTAAACACTGATATTGTTGCTTTCAGAGGATTGTCAAAACTTTCCTCTATCCCAGCTAGTAAAAAATCTCCTAAAACACTTTATCCCCCTAAGGGGAAAAAGTTTTATTCATCTTCTACCCATCATGCAGATGTTTCCAAAGAAGGGCAACATCAAACCAGGCTAAGAAAATCAAAACCTCAACAGGCTCAGCAAACCCAGCAGTCGCAGGTTTTCTGATATTTTATTCATTAAATCTCTTTTTCCTGTTTGAGGTTTAGAACCGCTAACCTACTTCTTATCGACAGAAGCATCTACAGTTCATCTCATCCTTACTGAGAGATCAGTGATACACTGACTCAATCATCGACTCTAGGCATGAATCTCTTGCCACAAGAGAAATCCATTCTTTTAGCTCCTAGAGCTAGTGAGGATAATCATGCCCTACAGGTAATTACAAGGTAGGCTATGCCCTTCACCTTGACAGTTTTCCTGTACGAGGATATCTCATAGTTTTGACTGCAGGGGGGCTTTACCTTTTTCAGAGACTTACCAAATTGTAAGTCTTCACAACTCTGTATTACTTTCTATCCCTTTTAGTCGAGACATTCAGTCTAAGAGTGATACTATTCAACTGGAGGGCTTATTTTTTTAAGCCCATATGATTTTCTTCAATACCTACTCCAGTAAGTGGTTTCCATACAGGGCTTTCTTCCCCTTTGCAATCTTCTCAAATATTTCTTTTAAGACAGCTTATCAGACCATAATTGAGTTTTACCACTCCTAATTATGTCTGTCGGTCCTTTTCCAATCTATAGGACCTAACTTTTTCTGCTGTCTTAATAACAGATAATTCCAAGAGAGGTTCCAAAACATACTTGGACAATTTATCATTGCAGGCAACCGGCCTGTCTACTATTCTTAGCCATCTTCAATTCTTTTTGGCTCCAACAGAATAGATTAGGTTGCACACTGGCAATTGAACAGCCAGATCTCACCTAAGCAACCTACGACATGCTCTCTGCAATTATACAAAAAAGCTCTGCAACTATGGGCCTTGCCAGAGAGCGTCAGAGCCATTTCTAGTAGGTAACTTCCAGATGGTTAAAAAGGATTTTCCCAGTCATGTTCCTACATGACTGGTTTCTCCTACTCTTACCATCTTCCTTAAAATTTCCTTATAAGGAAAAGGAACCAGGGCTTAGACCACGTGAAAGCATAAAGAATTGCTCAATTCCCTGGGTTGTTCCACATCTCCAGTGGAACTCTTGCAACAGGGATGCATTCCTTTTCATTGCAGTCAGTCCTTGTCTAGTGTATTCCTCTAATTCCCAATACTTCATTGAAGCTTATGCTGAACAAAGAACGCATGATACTCATATTGCCCTCATAGAAGGGTCAACATGGTATCCCCTTATATTGCGTCGTCTTCTCCACACTGAAGTTATAGAAGGATCTAGACTTGTCTTAAGACTAAGGATCTCCTCCTGCACCCCTTCACGTAGGTCTCCATTTCTGATTATTCAAAGGCTAGATTTTTTAAAGAAATCTAGACCTCTCCTTCTAAGTAAGAACATTCCACTGGTTTCCATGTAACCAGAAAGAGATTATCTATATTCTCAAACAGGTCTTACCCCTTCTTGTTAAGTGAATATCTATCTATCTATCTATCTATCTATCTATCTATCTATCTATCTATCTATCTGACTTTGAAAGATTTGTTACTGTCCATATTAATGCTGTTCCAGCATACCATAGTGTTTTAAGTGGACAGCCAATTTCTATGGTAATTAGAAACTACCTTCTTTTACCGTAACCTTTCCGGTTACATTGCATCTGAAGCTCTCCACGTAAAGTCATTATCCTAAGTGACATCACTTAAAAATTGGAGGCTACACCGCCTACCACAAATGTTTCTTTCTTTCATTTGGATAGAGGGTCTTAAAGACCCATCCTTTTTCTGCAAACCAGTCAGATTTATCTCCTCTCTTTCCTAGAGCCTTATTCTGCTCCAAGGACAAAGAGCTTCAAACTTTGGCCTACAGAAGCTTTTGCTTCTCCTCCAGAGTCCAACCTCATTAAACTCCCCCAGTTTTTCTTCTGGGATTAGTTCTAGCCATTAAGGCTTCTGACCTCTGCCTGTATTGCAAAATTTATTTTCCTCTACTTCACAGTGAGGTAATTTCTTTGAGGATAATGTACTGGCTCTTAGCACCAGACCATATTACCCTCAACAAATACTTTTGCAATACTTTGAGTAAGGTCCACAATAGAAAATTGGAATTCAATTTTACTAACATTTATTATCTACACAAGGACTCCCCTCTAGATGCCTTGTTTAGTCAAGCTGTTCCACAGCACACCCCTTTTAATTCAACTCCTACCCTCCATCCCTTGGATGCCTGAGGTTCTGGGAAATAGCATGGCCCATCTATTAGATTTGCAACATGCTGGGACCTCCTCTAGGCATCTCTAGCTTGGGAGTCCCCATATGTGAAGACTCATTCCTGCTTGTTCCTGGAGATAGCACAGTTACTTACCTGTAACAGGTGATCTCTGGGAACAGCAGGAATAAGTCTTCACAACCCACCCACCTCCCCTAGGAGTTGTGTTCTCTCTCTCTCTCTAATTTGTCTACTTCCCTCCTTCGGTCTCAGCTACAAATCCAACTGATGAGAGGGAAGTGAATGGGCGGGAAGGCAGCGTGCATGCGTGTGGGATGCTCCCAAAGGCTTTCTTTCTGGACGCTGGGGAGCATTCCCGCGCAGGCTCCGTCGGTACCGACGTACCCATATGTGAAGACTTATTCCTGCTGTTCCCAAAGATCACCTGTTACAGTTAAATAACTGTGCTTTCTCGACATCGACCTTGGCATTGCAAGCCTCTGTTTGTGGAGGTCTTGCTGCGCGCACTCTGCTACGATGGCAGTCACTTCTGGATGATCCGCTTTGCCTCGTTTAGAGTCAGTCACTGCCTTTCTAGCAGATTCCTTTTATGATCTGCTTTGCTTATCTGCTCATTCTGTGGCTCAGCGTTGGCTGTGGCTCTGTCATTGGAATGCAGATGTGGCTTCCAAATCCTGTCTTGCCATGCTTTCTTTCAAAAGCCGCCTTCTTTTTGGTTTAGATTTGGAAAAGCTTGTGAAGGATTTAGGGGAAGTGAAACCCCAACGTTTGCCGGAGGATAAGCCCAAATCCAATTCTTCTCGTTCATGTCCTCATCTTAGAGTCTGCTTTAGAGACGTTCATCACTGCCGGCCTGGCAGATCCGGCGGTTCTTCGAATAGGTTTGGATCTAAGCCTCAGTCCTTTCGGAGTATCCGTCGCAACCAGGACAATTTCTCCTTGTCCGGGTCCGCCAGATCTTTCTGTTGACAGGTTCCAGGTCCATTCTGGGGTGCCACCTGTGGGCGGCTGCTTGCAGTATTTTTCCCGTGAATGGACCCAGATAACATCAGACATGTGGGTGCTCGAGGTAGTAACAGAAGGTTATGTTCTCAGCTTCACCGAGCCCATGCCGGATGTCTTCCTCATCTCTCCATGAGGATCCGTGGCAGAGGTTGTACGCCTGATGCTCCACGGCCACCTTCAGCTCAATGCGGTATGTCCATTTCCCCACTCGGCAAGAGGTTCTGAACACTATTCCATTTACTTTGTCATTCCCAAGAAGGACGGCTCCTTCCGTCTTATCCTGGACCTCAAGGGAATCAACTATTGTCTTCAGGTGCCATGGTTCCAGATAGAAGTCTCGCAGCCCCTGGACTTGGCGGAAGCATATTTTCATATTACAATCCGCCAAGATCATCAGCAATATTTGTTTCGTGGTCCTCGGTCAACATTATTTGTTTCATGCCCTGCCTTTTTGTCTTGCCACAGCTCCACGCACTTTCTCCAAAGTGATGGTAGTAGTGGCAGCGTCCCTGCAGTGCCAAGGTATTCGGGTTCATCATTATCTGGATGATTGGCTGATCAGAGCAGTGAGTTTTGAGGAGGTTACTTCTGCAGTCTCTCAGGTCCTCTCCTTTCTGGACTGTCTCGGCTAGGTGGTCAATTATGTGAAAAGCAATCGGCACCCAGTTCAGTCTCTGGAGTTCCTCTGTGCCTGCTTTGACACAAGAGTAGATCACGTCTTCCGCTTTCAGGACAGATGCAAGAAGCTTTGCGTTCAGGTCCATGCCTTCCGACTCATGGTAGCTCGCACTGCCTGGGATTACCTGCAACTCCTCAGTACCATAGTCCACGTGTGTCCACTTCAGTACTCTCTTCTGTCGTGCTAGTCCCCATCCACCCAGGATTATCAGATTTGTCTGCCCCTTTCCTTAGTGGTTTGCCGCAGCCTCCGCTGGTGGCTTTGTCCTCATCACTTGTTGAAGGGCATTCCCTTGGAAATTCCGGGACAGGGACAAGACAGCGCAGGGGTCTCGTTCCATTCAAGAAGCCTCTTGGACCATCAGTTGCTTCAAAGCCCGGGCTGTTCATCTTGCTGTACTCTTCTTTCAGTCCCACCTCCAGGATCGAGCAGTCCGAGTATTCTCCGACAATTCCACCACTGTGATTTATCTCAACAGGCAGGATGGCCCTGGAAATGAGACTTGTTTTTCCCTGGGCAGCATCCAACCTCCTGGCTTTTTCTGTGCAGCACATTGCAGGAATGGAAAACATTAAAGCAGATTTCCTGAGTTGTCATCATACCCTGGACTCCAGTGAGTGTGAACTAGCTCTGTGGGCATTTGTGAACATTGTGCATCGGTGGGGTCATCTGGCTCTAGACCTGATGGCTACTCTTCCAATGTCAAGACGTCAATCTTTTTCAGTCGTCAAAAGGAACCAAAGTCTCACGGTGTAGATGCCCTGGTTCAGACCTGGCCCTTGAACCAGCTTCTCTACATCTTTCTTCTTTGGCCGCTAATTGGCCATGTATTCCGGATAGAGTTACACTCGGGCCGGGTAGTGCTGGTGGCCCCGGCTTGGCCTCGGCTTCCATGGTATGCTGATCTCCTTCGCCTCCTGCAGGAGGCGCTCCTACCCCTCGGTGTCTGGAGAAGTCTCCTATTTCAGGGGCTGGTTCTCATGGACGACCGAGCTCCTTACTCGCTTATGGCTTGGCTATTGAGCAGTGTTGCTTGTTGCGCAAAGGTTACTCACCACAAGTAGTGGTGACTCTACTATGTGCTTGACTGTCTTCTATCTTACGTGCCTATACCTGGATCTGGAATCGTTTTTCTTCCTGGTATTCTAAGAGATCCCTCTCCCCTTGGCGCGTTGATGTTCCAGACAGTCTTTCCTTCCTTCAGGATGGATTTGAAAGGGTCTCGCCTATAATTCTTTAACAGTGCATATTGTGGCCTTGACATGTTTTTGGGGGCCTCTCCATGGACAGTTTTTTGCTTCTCATGTAGACCTTTCCCATTTTCTGCGGGGCGTTCGCACCCTGAGGTCCCCCATTCATCCAATCATCCCTTCTTGGGGTCTGTCCTTAGTGTTTTGTGCACTCACCTGTGCCTTATTTGAGCCTCTCTGTAGGGCATCTCTCAAAACTGTTTTTCTTATAGCAATCACGTAGGCACGGCGCCTTTTGGAGCTCCAGGCACTTTCTTGTGGGATCCTTTTCCTCGGAGAGGGTTACAGGTCGAACAGTGATGTTCTTTCTGCCAAAGGTGCTTTCGGATTTTCATGCCAACCAATCAGTTTAGATTCCTTCCATTTTTAAGGAACAGCATTCAGGTGACAATAGAGTCCTTCACCTTTTGGATGTCAGTAGAGCGTTACGCCATGATCTCAAACTAACTAATTCATTTTGTCTCTCCGATCACCTTTGTACTGACCTCTGGTCTATGAAAAGGGGCAGCTGCTTCCATAGCGACCATTGCATGTTGGATCAAGCAGACCATTGAGTCAGCTTGTATTTTAGTGAACAAACCTGTGCCTGTAGGTCTTGGGACATTCCACATGGGCTCAGGCAACCTCTTAAGAACATCAGATATGCCATACTGGGTCAGACCAAGGTCCATCAAGCCCAGTATCCTGTTTCCAACAGTGGCCAGTCTAGGTCACAGGTACCTAGCAGGACACAGGTTCCACAATGCTTGTATTGGGGCAAGCAGTGGATTTCCCGGGTCCCCTTTAATAATGGTTTATGAACTTTCTTCCAGGAACTTATCCAAACCTTTTTTAAATCCAGCTACACTAACAGCTTTTACTAAATCCTCCAGTAACGGATTCCAGAGTTTGATTACGTGTTGAGTGAAAAATATTCTCTCTTATTAGTCTTAAGAACATAAGATATGCCATACTGGGTCAGACCAAGTTCCATCAAGCCCAATATCCTGTTTCCCGCAGTGGCCAATCCAGGTTATAAGTACCTAACAGTTTCCCCAAAAGACACAGGTTCCACAATGCTTGTATTGGGTCAAGCAGTGATATCCTGTGTCCCTTTTAATAATGGTTTATGGACCTTTCCTCCAGGAACTTGTCCAAACGTTTTTAAACCCAGCTACACTAACAGCTTTTACTACATCCTCTGATAATAAATTCCAGAGTTTGATTACACGTTGAGTGAAAAAATATTTTCTCTTGTTAGTCTTAAATATAATTTACCCTGTAACTTCATTGCATGTCCCCTAGTCTTTCTATATTCTGATGTCGTAAACAATCGATCTACGTTTACCCGTTCCACTCTTGGGCAGAACACTCACAGGTAGCTCTGCTAGATATTTGCAGGGCAGCCACCTGGTCCTCCCTGTCTACTTTTGCATGTCACTATCGCTTGGATGTCCAAGCTTGAGAAATGGCTTGCTTCGGAGCCTCTGCCTTGGCTGCATCTGTTTCTTCCCACCCTGGAGTGGTATGGCTATGATACGCCCCACTAGTCTGGACTGGTTTAGCAGGTTGTATTTGGAAGAGAAATTTTACTTACCATTAATTTCCTTTCCTGGAATCCTGCTAGACCAGTCCAGGACCCACCCTTCTAGACTGTCTAGGCTACCTAAGACTCTTTACGTATCGGTGACATTGTTGTACCTTGCCATGTACATACTTCCTTGGCTTGTGGGTCCTATTTCATATTGTTCGTTTTATATTGTTATAAGAGTTATTTGTTTAAGAGGTTACTTTTGGTCTGGTATTGTGCTTTGCTTGGTTGTTTTGAACTCCTGCTTGTTATGGGTACGCTGAAGCTCCCCTTCGGGGATGGGTTTTTAAACCAAGGGTGATGTCACAAAGCTTCAGGAATTTTTCTTCGTCTCACTAGGACGTGTCAATTTTAGGGGTAGATTTTTATTTTTCCAAACTTTACAAACTACTAGTGACCAAATTATGCAGTTGTGCATGCTGAATCGAAAGCTATCTTCAGAAACTGCTTAAAGTGAGTCTTACCTACATCAAATCACAGTTGAAATTTGTGGAAATTAAGTAATATTTAATTGAACTTATAAATAGTCTGAACAACACCTGTAGCCACATAATTCTTTAAAATGTCATTTATGCAGTTAATATTATTTAACAAAATCCAGCAAAGAAGCCATATCTTTGCTTCTGTTTCGGCTCATGAGCTCCCTGCTGACCATCTGACCCCTAATATAATGTTCCCTCTTCTCCTGATTGTACACATGACCAGCAGACTCGGTTGTCATTTTTACACACTTTTCTATGGACTGGGTGTGTGATAGTCAGTCTGGAACCACCATGGGCTTGCTCAAAAATGTCTTGATCTCTGCTGTTGTCATGGTACAGGTAAGAGGAGGCTCAGAGGCTCTGGAGCTTCAGTCAAGTAATTGGGTGAGTGTAGTTGCCTCAGTGTGGATGGATGTTTTTTTCTGGGTCTCACACTGCTGCTGTCTCCAAGCTGAGTCTTCTCATCTTTTTCACCTCTGATCTTTACTATCTTCTCCACTGCATCTCTTCTCTCCTGTTCCTCTTCACCGTATAACATAGCTTGCAGAACAGACTCACTGTAACCATACCAAGCTGACCACCTCACTGTAGGCATGACTACCTTCTTTACCTCTTCACACTGTTCAAACAGTTCAAACCGTTCAAACAGTTGCAGCTGGAAAAAGGAGATGCCTGGGACCATGTGTCCAATTGCTATTCATTTTCATATTGAACCAGTTCACCATGTAAACCCCAACACAGAAATAAGCAAGATAAATTGATAATTGAAGAACAAAAAGCATTAATATACAATGCAAACACGTAAAAACTATTATCAGAGCACTTAAACATATTTCAGTAATTTGTGTATTTTTGCATAATTTCCTAGAAATTACAGGTAGGTAAATAGCATATTACACAAAATGTAAAGCTAGTTGTTTATTTGCCACATGAAATTGTACCATTTTTCACTAGTGCTTTTTAAAATTATGACATCTCCAAAACTGACACCCTACTATCTCACCATCTGCTGGCAGGGGGACACAACCCACTAGTCTGGACTGGTCTAGCAGGATTCCAGGAAAGGAAATTATCAGTAAGTAAAATTTCTCCATTCTGTCCCCATGTTTTACTGTATTGGCTATTTTACCCTACATTTGCATCTTTGCTTTCCTGACTACTTTGCCAGTTTCCTTTAGCTTCTCCAGATGTTGTTTGTCTTCCACTTTCTGTGATCTCTTACAGTTTAGGAAAGTTACCTCTTTTTCCTTACCTTTTCAGCTACTATTTTTGAAAACTGTCATGTAGTGCTTTTCAAACTTTTATTCTGTATAACCCCATTTTAACAACTGAAAATTCACAGGACCTCAGATGATGATGAAATCAAACTGGCAGATCTCTAGATTCCTTCCCCTCCCTCCACTCGACCAAAGCAGGAAGGCAGCAGCAACAGTAGTGGCAATAGCAGCAGAAGTTGGCACAGAGTCCCTTGTGTCAGTGTGCAGTGTGTGTTTACAGACTCCAGTACTCAACATGGGTTTCTAGTTTAACAGCAAGGACCTCTTAATGATCACTGACTTACAGAAGACATGGTGACTTGGCATAGGTCACAGCGAAAGTTCAGAGAGATGGAGAAATGGCCATATTTCTGTGACCCTATCCACTAATGATGTGACCCCATTTGGGGTCCCAACTCCAAGTTTGGGAACCACTGCTGAAGTGGCCTCCTTTTCCTCTTTCTTTTATTTGCTTTCCATATAAAAATGTTCATTGCCCTTAAAATATCTACTTTCAGTTTGCCTACTGTTATTCAGTATCCCCCAGATATTTCCATCTAGTTAACTCTTTGAGGTATTCCCCCGTCTTTGCAAAGTTTTTGTTTTTGTGTAGTCTAGGATCCTCACTTTTGAATGAATCATTTTCACCTGTGCCCTAATATTGAAGATCACTATCTGTTGATCACCTACAACAACATCAGAAACACTCCCTCCAATTTGTAAATATCAATTCCAGTATCATCCCTTCCTGTGCGAGTTCTGTTACCAATTGTCAGAACAGTGTTCCCTGTAGAGAATCCATGATCCCCCTACTTTTTGATGACACCACAGCAGGGATATCCCAGTCAGCATCTGGCAATTGAAATCTCCAGGCAAAAGTACTTTCCCTTTTCATAGCAATATTGTGAATGCCATCAATTAAATCTCTCTCTTCTGCCTGCAAGGGAGATTTGTATATCATACCAGTAGAAATAGATTTTACATTCTCTATTTCCAGACTAACATAGATTGCTTCCTTCATAAGTCTTACAGTTCTGTGGCTTTAATTTATTTTGTCTGTCCCCTAAGCTTTGGAAGCAGCAGAAATGTACGCATGTGGTAGTAACAAGGGCTGATCGAGCCTACTGTGCTCCACTGATGCTCTAAAACTGTATGCAAATTTCATAATTTGCAGTAATTTTACACCTAAGTTTTGAACCTTTTCAAATTTGTGAAGAACAAAAAAGATGACTAGCATAAAGCTGTCTTATAGAACCACCAATATAGTAGGAAAAGATATGATATTAGGCTACCAAGAGCCACCTTTAACAAAAAATGTGTTATACATGTAGTAATGTGGTCTGTTTAAACCTGCTATATCTTTGACAAGGTCCCTCATGAAAAAGACACTTGGGGAAATTAAAAAGTCACGGGATAGGAGGTGGTGCATTGTTGTGGATTAGGAACTGGTTAAAACATAAAAAACAGAGTAGGGCTAAATGGACAATTTTCTCAATAGAGAAAGGTGAATAGTGGAGTACCCCAGGGATCTGTGCTGTGCCCGTTGCTTTCTAACATATTTTTCCATAGCATCCCAGTCCAGACCAGACTACCGGGTTTTCTCCCCCTTCTAGCAGAAGGAGACTGAGAATTCCAGGCTTTTGGTGATGTCATCCCATAAAGGAGACCCGGACCTCCCACCAAGCCAGTATTCTCAGTCTCCAGCAGATGGGAAAAGCTCTCTGTAGTCCGATCTACACTGTTGGGAATTCCTTTATTGAGCAAAAAAAAACAAAAAACAAGCAGTAAGGGATTAGCTAGGAGCCCAGCAGGGACTATCCCAGAGCTGCTTAGGAGGAGCCTGAGCGTTGTCTAAGCATGAGTCCGTTCAGTCAGGGGAGGGCCAAGGCCTGGAAGCACACTGTGGGGCTGGGTCCCTACTCTCCCTTTTTCCATACAGCTGGCATTGGTCTCTGCCTTCAGTGACTGGGTACCAGCGGCTGGCCCTTTAAAATCTCTCCTTGCTGCCTGCTTGAGGTGGCGGCTGCAGGGGCAGTTTCTGAGCAAGGTTTCGGCAGTAAGTGGTCCTTTCTTCTGCACCTGGGGTGGAAGCCTTCGGGCTGGTTTTTCTTTGTTCGTTTTAGCTCCGATTGCATTGGGCTTGCGATGGCTGTTTCCGTTTTGGTTTTTTTTCCAGCAATCTTGTGGGATGGTGGCAGTTTCCCGCCTTTGAGACATGTGCTCATGCCTTCAGTGAAGGCCACTTGTGTAAGCTGCAGTTGGCCTCTGCTGGTCGTGTGAAAAGGCTGATTAGAAGGCGGGGGAGCATTTTCAGAGTTCTCCTTTGGCTGGGGGCCCCTCAGGATTGATACAAACTGTAATTCCTGCAGTTTTGGCAGGAACTGTAGCCATGTCTAACTCGGAGGCCCTGCCTGTGGAGGAGACTCCTAAGAGGTGAGATTTGGTCCCGGTGGGCCAGGACTCTTCCCAGGAGTTGTTCTTGGAGGTGGATCTAATGAGGAAAGGCCGGGGTGTGTGGCAAGATGCTCCAGTGAACACAGCAAGGGTCCAGATGGAACCGGGGCCTGCAGGGATGCCCCGGGATGCTCTGGTGCCTCGGGGGGAGGGAGGGGCAAAGCTCCTCTGGCTATGGACCTCAACAGCACTTTGAAGCTCTCCGTGGGGACCTTCAGGGCTAGAGGCCACAGGTTCCCAGATGGACCTCAAGGAGGGGAGCTTCCTGCAGGGGAGGACTCTTGCATCATCAGGGTCTTCCAGTGGGAAAAGTTGGGGATGCTCAGCTCATTCACTGGGAGCTCTTAATATCCCTTTTGAATCCCTGCCCTTGGATCCTCCCTTCGAAGATCCCTTGTTACATTGATTCCACACATCCGAGAAGGCCTTTCTGGCCCACAGAGCCATCAAACAGATGATTCAGGCAGAGTGGGAGGTTCCGGAGGCCTGATTGCGAGGGGACGGGCGATGGCTAATCTGTACCCTATCCCGTCGGGGGAGAAGAAACTCCTTCATTTGCCTAAGGTGGATGCCTTGGTCTCCACAGTCACCAAGAAGACCACATTTCCAGTGGAAGGTGGGGCAGTGTTGAAGGATCTGCAGGACTAAAAGCTTGAAACGTTGTTGAAGCAGGCCTTTGAGCTCAACGCCTTGGTGTTACAGGCGTCGGTCTGCAGGGCCTATCTCCAGGAACAAGCAGGAATGTAGCCCTCACATATGAGTATCGTCGGTACTGACGGAGCCTGCGCGGGAACGCTCCCCAGCGTCCAATTAGGAAGCTTTTGGGAGCATCCCACAGCGCCTGCGTGCTGCCTTCCCGCCTTTCCCAATTGCCTCTCTCCAGTTCTTCATTTTCTGCGGAGCCAGCAGGTCGTGTTCCTGTCACCGCAGAAAGTTTTTCCCCGTATTCTTCTTTTTGTGGTCGCGTCTGCCTTTCTCGACGCTTTACCGGTACTGCCTGTTCTTCTTTCTTTCTTTTTAAAAAAATAAAAATAAAATTCTTTTTTCCCAAACTTTTCTTTCCAGGTGCACGTGCCATTTTGGGCCTTAGGCCCAAAATTTCCTCCACCATGGAGAAACCCGCCTCGGGTTTTAAAAAGTGCACCAAGTGTGGCGGTACCATCTCCGTCACCGACACCCATGAGTGGTGTCTTAAATGTTTAGGTCCTGACCACTCCATCTCCAAGTGTATGGCTTGTGCCATGATGTCCAAGAGGGGTCGACAAAACCGAGCTGCCAAGCTCAGCGCCCTTTTTCCCTCCGATGCAGCTTCGGTGTCATCGACATCTTCCAGGGCTTCGTCTTCCTCCCATGGATCTCAGGTAACTAAACATAAGTCCAGCCGGTCCTCAAAGGGTAGATCTCCTTCTAAGCATCGAGATGCCTCTGGCGTTGCCCTTGAGGGTTCTGTACCGGCAAAATTGCCCTAGCTGGAGGCTTCGGCTTCTAAAGCATTATCGGGGCTCTAGGACGCTCTCGAGGCCTCGACCTTGGCAGAACTACTGGTGCCATGCTCTGGGGTACTGGCTACATCTGGTACCGATACCCAGGCATCGGCAGCGTCGATAGACCAAAGGTTCTTGGCTATTGAACGCAGTCTGGCGGCTCTCCTTGTGGCATCGACGCCCTCGGAACCGCGTCAGACAGTTCAACCGGTACCAGCACCGGTATCGGTACCGGTACCGGTACCAATAGCATCGACAGTGACATCAGTGTCGGCTTTGCCGGCACCCAGTCACGCGATGCCTTCCGGTACTGATACCCCAGTACTGATTCCCCCTGGTACCGACTTTGGTGATGATTAAGATGATTAAGATGATTAAGACCAACACAGACATAAATGTCACTAATGCTACCACTTCACCCAAGGCATCCCAGGCAATGCCACTACACAACTTCTCCAATGTATCAAATAGAGAGGTTGTGAACATTATTGCCTCAATCAATCCCAGCACAGCTCCTAATGACCCGTGTCCAGCCAGCTGGATCAAGGACATGCGACATGACCTCAGTCAAATATTGAGCAAAATACTGAACCAGTCCTTCTCAACAGGTTCCTTCCCGCAGAGTCTAAAACACACTTCCATCAAGCCCCTACTGAAAAATAATAGACTGGACCCATCCAAGGTTGATTCCTTCAGGCCTATCTCGAGCATCCCACAGCTTGCAAAAATCATTGAGAAGGCCGCCCAACAACAAATCCAACATCATATTGACACTGAAGCACCACTAGATCCATCTCAACATGGCTTCAGGGAAGCACATGGAGTCGACACAGTCCTTACAACCCTATTCAATGTTCTGGTAACAGGAATAAATAACATACAACAGGGTTTCGTCCTCATCTTCCTGGACATCTCCGCCGCTTTCGACTCTGTGAGTCATAACATACTCCTACAACGCTTGAAAGATAAGGGGATTCAAAGCACAGCACTCGAGTGGTGTAAATCCTACTTATCTAACAGGTGGCAACAAGTAAAAACAGGCCATGAATCCTCAGAACCATTCCTGCAATCACAGGGAGTACCCCAAGGATCGTCCCTATCGGCACTAATGTTTAATATCTACATGCAGCCGATATGTGACTTGATCAGATCCTTTAATGTACAATGTCTCGCTTACGCAGACGACATCCTCCTATATATGCCATTCACAATTGAACACCCAGTATTCTCCCCAATAATCAACTATTTTGAAGCTGTAGCCGAATGGTTGCTATCTCAAAACCTTCGGATTAACCACAACAAAACTGACGTTCTTTTTGTCACAAGGAACCGTAAGTTCATACCTCCTCCATCACTTCTCGTCAACAACATAGAGTTGAAATCAAAAGCCACCATCCGTTACCTCGGCATTACATTGGATCAGCACTTGGATATGACAACGCATGTCAAGAACATCACAAAAACTATATATTATAAGATTAAATCGCTACGTCACCTCCGCTCCCTACTTGATCCCACAGACTTCCGAACAACCTTCCAGGCATTAGTCCTCCCACACCTGGATTTTGCCAACATCATCCTTCATGGCCTCCCTCAATCAACTTTGAATCCGCTCCGCCTAGCCATGAATACAGCCGCCAGAGTCCTTTCCGGCTCATCAAGATCTGACCATATAACACCCATCATGAAAGAACTGCATTGGTTGCCATTACATGCCAGAATCCAGTATAAGTCTTTAGTCCTTACTTTCAAGGCACTAAATAACTGCCCCCCTACGCCAATCAGCAAGCTCATCCACGTCACCCTGGAAAACAGAAAAAGGAGAACCACATCAATGAACACCTTAATAGTCCCGAAAATAATAACGAAGTGCTCTAAGGCCACCTCCAACAGGGCCTTCTCCTTATTTGCACCTCTAAACTGGAATGCGCTACCTCCCGAAATCCGTGCTATCAAAAACCTAATCCTATTCAGAAAGGCATTGAAATACCACCTGTTTACAAAACACTACCCAGAAGTCAACCTAGACATTAACAAAACTAGCTCCTCAATACAACCTGAAAAGGGCTAGTTGGTCAACCTTCTCTCTAGTCCTATTAGTGAACCACATCGCAACATCCAAACGAGTTTCATATTACTGTATATAACATTAAGTTAATCTGTACATAGTTCCCCCGGTTGTCCTATTGTTGAAATTCCCTGTTCAATGTAAAACTCAATGTTACTTGTATGCATTGTAGTATGTTCTTGTTCAATGTACACCGCACTGATTGTAATAGCGCGGTATAAAAGAATTGTTAAATAAATAAATAAATAAATAAATAAATAAAATAAATACGGGTATCGGGCTGTTCAAGAGCATCCAGACAGAAGGTACTTCGAATCCTCAGAGGACTCTAAGGATTCTGACAGCTCTGTTGGTACCGAAATACTTCTCTCAGAGGAGCTTTCCTCTCCTAAACGTGGGATGTCTCCTCCAGAAGATATTTCCTTTCAGGACTTTATCAGGGAGGTGGCTCGTGGTTTATCCATTACTGTGACTCCTGAAACAGAGCCCAGAGCTAAGGAGTTGGAGATTTTACAATATCCCAAAGCTCCTAAGGAGGCAGCTACCTTGCCTATCCATGAGATTTTACATGATCTCATGTTGATAATGTGAGAGACACCTCTCACCACCTCTCCTCACTCTCGCAGACTGGATACCATGTATCGAGTCCCTCCTTGTCCTGAATTCTGGAAAACTCAGCTTCCTCACCACTCTGTTGTAGTGGAATCAGCTATGAAAAGGATCAGGAGTGCAAAGAGGCATGCCTCTAATCCTCCAGGACGTGAGTGTAGAACTTTGGATACCTTTGGATGTTGTACTTTCCAGGCTTCCATGCTTTCTGCCAGGATCAGTTCGTATATTTTATATATAGGAATGTTCCTTAAGGAAGTCACAGGTGATTTAGAGGTTTTGAGCCCTCTTCTCCCTGAGGATAGAAGGCAGGACTTTCTCACACTGGTCAAACATGCCTAGGATGTTTCTAAGTTTGTCAACCGTGCAGCTTTTGACTGTTTTGAGTGCATAAGCAGAACCTCTGCTATTGCCATAGGTGCACGTAGAATTGCCTGGCTCCAGGCATCTGATTTGGAGCTCTGGGTGCAGGACAAACTGGGCAATATCCCTTGTACAGGTGAGTATCTGTTTGGCAAAAATTGGCAAGAAAAAGCCAATGAATTAGA
This sequence comes from Ichthyophis bannanicus, assembly GCA_033557465.1. Classification (NCBI taxonomy): domain Eukaryota; kingdom Metazoa; phylum Chordata; class Amphibia; order Gymnophiona; family Ichthyophiidae; genus Ichthyophis; species Ichthyophis bannanicus. Next base: position 49,157,909 of record CM066047.1, on the reverse strand, counting down.
TGCTGACAACTCCACTTTGGATAGGCTATCCAAAGCCACAGCTGATCCTGCGAGAAAGAAATCTTTCAAAAAGCCTTTCTTCTCAAAAAAGAAGAGGTTTTATCCCTCTTATTCCCAGCAGGGACGTTCTGCAGGTCAGCCTGCCCGGAAAAGTCAGCAACCACCTAAACAAAGGAAATCAAAGACTGCTAAGCCTCAACCGTCTCAGCAGTCTCAGCCTCCATAAGGCCTTTGACTTTCATCTAGAGAACTTAGCCTTCCTGGCCCTCAACGGACCAGAGCCTTCCACCATTCCAGGAAGGTTATGTCACTTTGCCCCCAGGTGGCAGCAGATAACAGCAGAGCATTGGACACCCTCCATTATAAGAGAGGGCTACAAGCTGCACTTTCTGTGCATGCCCCCTCCCACAATGGTAAAACAGTTCAGTTCTCAGACCTCTCTCATCAACCTGTTAGATCAAGAGGTCACTATGCTTCTTGCCCAAGGGGCAATAGAAGAAGTACCCATTCATCAACAGGGTACAGGGTTTTACTCCCCCTATTTCCTTATCCCAAAGAAAACGGGGATACAGACCTATTTTGGACCTCAGAGAATTGAACAAATTCCTGTTCAAGGAGAAATTCAAGATGATTTCTCTAGGAACTCTGCTGCCATACCTTCAGAGTCAAGATTGGCTTTGTTCTCTAGTTCTCAAGGATGCGTACACCCATTTTCTCATCCATCCAACTCACAGAAAGTTCCTTCGGTTCCTTTTTCTAGGAAAGCACTACCAATACAGGGTGCTTCCTTTTGGCCTGGCCTCAGCACCAAGAGTGTTCACGAAATGCATGGCTGTAATAGCAGTATTTCTCCGCACTCTAGGGATATTCGTCTTCCCTTACTTAGACGACTGGCTCATTCGAGCCCCATCAGAGTTAGAGGCCAGGACTTCTCTATCTTGCACAATGCGTGTCCTTCAGTATTTGGGTCATGTCATAAACATCCCAAAATCCAGTCTAACTCCCACTCAGTCTCTAGAGTTCATAGGAGCTTTGCTGGATACCAGAAAAGCAAGGGCCTATCTTCCACAGGCCCGTTGCCTTCGCATGGTGTAGTTAGTTTCTCAAACAGTGCTGAGGCCTCATCTCACTGCCCGAGAAATGCTACAACTACTAGGCCACATGGCATCTACCGTGCATGTGGTTCCTTATGCTCGCCTCCATATGAGAGCAGCCCAGTGGACTTTATCCACTCAGTGCACCCAGGCATCAAGGTGCCTGTCAGACAAAATAGCAAACACAAATCGCCTTATTTTGTCCCTCCAATGGTGGCGGTCCACTCGGAACCTGTTGCTGGGGTCCCCATTTCAACAACCCTTACCCCAGGCAACTTTCACAACAGATGCTTCACCAGTGGGTTGGGGAGCTCATCTGCAAGACCTCTCCACCCAAGGCACCTGGACTCCACAGGAGTCTCATCTACATATCAATCTCTTGGAGCTCAGAGCAATCTTCCTTGCTCTTCGAGTGTTCCACACTCTGCTCAGCTATAAGACAGTCCTCATTTATACGGATAATCAAGTAGCCATGTTCTACGTGAACAAGCAGGGGGGGAACAAGCTCTTTGTCGCTTTGCAACGAAGCTTTGCGACTATGGGCCCTTGCCAGAGAGCACCAGATTCATCTCCTGGCAGTGTATCTTCCAGGCATACAAAACTCTTGGGCAGACAGATTCAGTCGAGTTCTGCTTCCAAACGAATGGTCTCTACATACAGACCAGGTGGCCAAGATTTTTCAAATTTGGGGAACCCCGGACATAGACCTCTTTGCAAGTCCGTTGAATGCCAAACTTCCCCGATTCTGTTCCAGAATTCCGGCTCAGGGCTCTCAGGCCAGGGATGCTTTCCTCCTTCACTGGGGTCAAGGTTTCCTGTATGCCTTTCCACCTATTCCCCTGATTCCCAAAACGCTGTTCAAGCTTCAGAGAGACAGAGGCCATATGATTCTCATAGCTCCACATTGGCCACAGCAAGTGTGGTACCCTCTGCTTCTACATCTCTCTCAAGCTCCGTCCCTAGAGTTAGGGTCTGCTACAGATCTCCTGGCTCAGGAGAACGGAATGTTATGGTATCCCAATCCCCAGTCTCTGCATCTCAGGGCTTGGTTGCTGAAGGCCTAGATCTTCATGATCTTAACCTCCCTCAGCAAGTAAAGGATATCCTTTATGCTTCCAGGAAGCCTTCCACAAGACGCTCTTATGCTTTCAAGTGGAAAAGGTTTACCATCTGGTGCTCGCAGAAGGGTCTCAACCCCCTTGCGATACCTTTGGAATCATTACTGGAGTATCTCCTTCATTTATCCAATGCAGGACTTAAGACTAACTCAATAAGAGTCCTTTTGAGTGCTATTGCAGCTTCTTTCAAGCCTCTAAATGGACAGCCTATTTCCTCCCATCCTCTTGTAGCAAGATTTATGAGAGGCCTTCTTCTAACAAAGCCTCCCATTAGGCCACCACCTGTGGCATGGGACTTAAACCTGGTTCTTGGTCAGCTTAGGAAGCCACCTTTCGAACCCTTAGCTACTACCTCATTGAAATTTCTTTCTTGGAAAGTTATCTTTCTCATTGCAATCACATCAGCACGTCACATCAGTGAGTTGCAAGCACTAGTAGTTGATCCACCTTATACAAGGTTCCATCATGACAAGGTAGTCCTTAGGACTCATCCACACTTTATGCTCGGTGGTCTCGCCTTTTCATCTAAACCAGGCAGTCTACCTGCCTGTGTTTTTTCCAAGGCCTCATGCATCTAATGCAGAAAGAAATCTTCATACTTTGGACTGTAAAAGAGCTTTAGCTTTTTACTTACAAAGAACACAGCAACATAGAAAGTCTTCTCAACTCTTTGTTGCTTTTGATCCTTCTCATTTGGGACTTCCAGTCTCCAAGAGAACACTGTCTAACTGGATTGCTCAGTGTATTTCCTTTGCCTATCAGAGTAAGAATCTTCCTCTGGAGGGCCATGTCACAGCTCACAATGTGAGAGCCATGGCAACTTCAATGGCTCATCTGCACTCTGTGTCTTATCGATGACATCTGTCGAGCAGCCACCTAGGCCTCGGTTCATACCTTCACAGCCCATTACTGTTTGGACAAGGACTCCCGCCGGGATGCCTTGTTTGGTTAGGCTGTTCTCCAACACCTGTTCCATACCTAATCAACTCCTACCCACCATCCCTGGTTGGATGCCAGAGATCCATGGGGGGAAATGGAGCCCTTTCACAGGGGCACACAACTTCTGGGGTCTCTCCCTGGCATCTAAAGCTAGGGAGTCCCCATATGTGAGGACTACATTCCTGCTTGTTCCTGAGATAGCATAGTTACTCACCTGTAACAGGTGATCTCCGGGAACAGCAGGAATTTAGTCCTCACAACCCACCCACCTCCCCTAGGAGTTGTATCTTTCTATCTATCTCTTTCTCTTTCCCTCTCTCTCTCTTTTTGTCTCAGCTTTAAACTCAACTGGAGAGAGGCAGTTGGGAAAGTCGGGAAGGCAGCACGCAGGCACTGTGGGATGCTCCCAAAAGCTTTCTAATTGGACGCTGGGGAGGGTTCCCGCGCAGGCTCCATCGGTACCGACGATACTCCATATGTGAGGACTAAATTCCTGCTGTTCACGGAGATCACCTGTTACAGGTGAGTAACTATGCTATCTTGTGGCCGGAGCCATCCTTTCTTCCTAAGGTTATCTCTGCCTTTCACTTGAACCAGATGGTGGTGTTGCTAGGATTCCCAGAGGCAGTGGACCAGCAGCTCCACTGTTTGTGCATGCATTGCGTGCTACGTCATTATTTGAAGCTCACTCAGCCATTTTGGAAGTCTGAGTGCTTGTTTATCCTGTTTGGAGGACCTCATAAAGGGGAGGTAGCTTCAAAATCTTTCTTTGCACAGTGGCTAAAGGAGACTATTGTTTCAGCTTATCTCTTGCGGTATGGAGTCTTGCTGTTAGGACTGCGAGCACATTTGACTAGGGTGCAGGCAGCTTCTTGGGCACAGTCTAGCCTCATTCCTCCCGTGGACATTTGCAGGGCAGCGACCTGGGTGTTGCTGCATACCTTTTGTGAAGCATTATTGGTTGAATGTGCAAGTGAAATTGGATGCCTGTTTCGGTGCTTGAATCTTGGAAGCTGAGCTTTTGGGTCCTGCCCACATTTCAGTAGTGCTCTGGTACATCCCAGTAGTCTGGACTGAACTAGACTGGACCGGAGGGATGCTATGGAAGGTGAAATTAGACCTTACCTGCTAATTTTCTTTCCTTTAGTCCCTCCAGTCCAGAATCTGCCCAATGTTTCTCAGGTTAGATATTGTGCAAGCCCAGTTCAGATGGTCGGCTTTAAGGTTTGCGTAAGCTGATTTGTATTAGGAGCATACTGCTCCCGCTTTGTAGTTCCCTGGGGTGCATCCTGGATGCGCAATGATCTGGGGTCTGGACTGGGTTTGGGTCCTCCTCTCTGGTGTATATTTGTTGTGGGTTGTATAGTTGTGGGTGTTGGTGTCCGGGTTAGTTCTGCTGGTGCTCGTTGCATCTGCTTTGTCATTAGGATACTAGCTTGGTGGGAGGAGTTCGGTCTCCTTTATATTTATTTATTTATTTATTTAGTAAACATTTGTATACCGCTACTTCCTACGATCAGTAGCGGTTTACTTTAAAGATCAGAATGTATCGTACCATACATTAATTTACAAGATAAACATTTTGATTGAGTAGTGATTTACACATCACAGCAAAAACAATCGGTTAGAAATATACATTTGATTGGGGTTCACAAATCTAAATATACATTGGATTTAGTGGATGTGGGTGGGGACAGATATATACAAATATTGGGGACAGATATATACAAATATACAATGTTACAGACCAACATTTGAATTGCCCTTGTGACAGGCAGGAACCATTTAGTTGCAGTTATAGTGGAAGGTGCAACAATCTAGATCAGGTTGTAGTGAGACTGAAAGAGGTGAGTTTTGAGTTTCTTTCTAAAGTCACTCAAATCACTTGTTAGTCGTATCTCATGAGGGAGCTGGTTCCAATGGAGAGGTGCTGTGTATGAGAATGCTCTGTTGCTTGTTTCTACTTTGACAGTTCTTATGCTGATCGGGACGCAGAGAGTGTTGAGATTTACAGTTCTTCTGGTCCTGTTGAGTGGTTGGATGGTGATTAGGTTGCTGAGGTATGATGGTGCAATATTGTGAATGAGTTTGAAAGTGGTTAAGAGTAGTTTGTAGATGATGCGGGCGGCAACCGGGAGCCAATGCAGTTCCATTAGTACTGGGGTGATGTGCTCGGTGACACTTTTTTCCATGATGATTCTTGCGGCAACTTTTTGAGCCATTTGCAAGATATTTAAGGTGTTCTTTGGAAGGCTTTGGAGAATGGCGTTGCAGTAGTCTAGGTGGGGAATGATGAGTGCTTGTGTAACAGTTCTGAAGTCGGATTTTTCAAGGATATTGCGAAGTGGTTGCAGAACTTTCAATTTATGGAAAATGGCTCGGTTTGTTGTCCGGAGGTGTTTATCCAGTCTTAGGTTGCTATCTAGTAGTACTCCTAGATATTTTTTCGGGCTTAGTATGATATACGTTTTTGTTAAGGGTGACCGTGGTGGGTGGGATGAAATCTGTTTTCTTGGAGATAAACATGACCTCTGTTTTCTTGTGATTTATTGACATGTTGTTTAGTTGCAGCCAGGTTTGGAGCATGTTGAGACATTTTTCCATTGGGGTGAAGTCCGGTTGGGTTATGTCAAGTTGAGTATACAGCATTACATCATCTGCATATATGTGATAGTTGATGTTGTGTTTTTGAAAAATCTCGCAGACCGGTTTTATGTACAGATTGAATAGGAGGGATGATAGAGCTGATCCTTGAGGAATCCCCTGGGTTTGGGGGAAGGGTTCGGCTTTTTCATCATTGAATTGTACTTGTTGCATCCTATTTGATATGTATGATGAGAACCACTTTAAAGGGGTCCCTGTTATACCTATGGATGCAAGGCGGTTAAGAGGGTACCGTGATGTACTGTATCAAACGCAGCAGATATGTCGATAAATATTAGTATGAACATCACTTTTTTGTTTTCTAGGCCCTTGAGGAGGTTGTCGAGGAGTGCCAGAAGTAGGGTTTCCACTCCATGATGCTGCCGAAACCCATATTGATGCATATCTAAGGCTTTCTTATCATCAATGTGGTCCTGCAGCTGCTGTTGAACCGCCTTTTCGATAATCTTCGCCAGGAAGGATATGCTCGAGATTGGCCGATATGAAGCGGGATCGCTTTTGTTGAGTGTTTTATTTTTTAATATGGGCCTTATAAGTGACCTCTTGAGTTGCGTCGGCATTAAACCTTGTTGGAGAGAATGGTTGACGATGTGGGAGATAGGTTGTGCTATTTCGTTCTTTGTTGCTTTTATCCAGGCCGCTGGGCATGGATCAAGAGGGGAGGTTGTGGCGTTTAAGTTAGTTATGATGTTCACTACTTGCTGTTCTTCTAAATGTTGGAAAGTACTCCATTCAGGGTCATGCCCCGCTGTCGCAGATGGGTCTGTTTTTGGTGGGGTGGTGTCTACATCAGAGTCTTGCTTGGTGAGGGTGGGAGCTTGTGGGTGTAGTTTCTTGGCATAATGGTCAGCAAGCGTTTGAGCCTTTATTTCACCAGCATAGACGGTGTTTTGGGAGATTTTGGTGAGGGATTTAACAAGCTCGAAAAGTTCCCTGGGTCGATTAAGCGCCTTATTAAGTAGGTTTGTGTGATGGGCCTTTTTTGCAAGGTTTACTTCGTTCTTGTATTTCATGAGGAGTGCTAGGTAAATTTGTTTGCATTCTTCGTTTTGAGTTCTTCTCCATTTTCTCTCTAGTTTGCGTAGTTCCTTTTTCATTCTGCTTAGAGTTATAGAGTACCATGGCTCGGTTCCTGTTCTAGTTGCTTTGTTTGTGGGTTTCCAGGTTGGGCTTGCTGCTGCTTCGATTCCCGAGTTCCAAAGTTCTACCAGTTTTTCTAGGTCCATGAGGTTGTAGTCAAAGCGTGATGATATGGATGTTACTAAGGTTTCGCTATTGAATTTTTGGAACTTCCTTTGGAGGTGTGTTGGAGGGCAGGGTTGTGATTGGTCCTGTACGGAGGGTAGGTAAATTTTAAATTCAATTTGGTAATGGTCTGACCAAGGGATGGGAGTTATTCGAGTTTCTGGTTTTGGTACGTCATTTTGCTGTCTTTCGGAAGATATGAACACCATATCTAGTGTGTTGCCTCTTGAATAATTTGCTTATAACCGAGTTGGTCCATGGCTTCAAGGAAGGTGTCTGCTTGCAATGGAGGGACCGATGGAAGGTTTAGGTCGCCTAGGATAATCCGATGCTTCTTGATTGCAGTGGTTGAAATGATTTCTAGTGCAGTGGCTAGGGTTTCGTGATGGGATGAGGGGGGCCTGTAGATTAGACAGATGGTTATCGTTCTATTCTCAACTTTGAGTATGTCGATACCCTCAGATGCAGTCAGGGATGTGTTTGTTAAAAGTAGGGAGGCTCTGGCAAAGATAAGGACACCTCTTCCTCTTCTGTTAGGGCGTGGGCAGTTAAATATGTTATATCCAGGCTTGGATATTTGGTTTACTATTGCTGAGTCTGTGTCAGTGAGCCATGTTTCCGTGATGCATAGGATATCAGGTTTTTTGTCTGTGAGGATGCCGTGGATGATGTGTGTTTTATTTCTTATGGATCTGGTGTTGATTAGGATGATTGTGACAGGGGCTTGCGGTAGCTGGCATGATTGCCGGTTCTTGCTTTTCTTAACTGGTGCTCCCGGTTTCCTTCGTTTTTTTAGCTTGGGGTTGTGCTTATTACGGGGATTGCTTGTGGTCTCAATGAGTGAGTACTGGTCTGGTTGAGTAATTGCTTCATCATAAGCAGGGTAGGTTGTACAAATCAGAGGAAATAACGGTATTAGTATTGGGTTATGTATAAATATTGGTCGCCATATTGTCAGGTGGTGAGACAGGTAAGGCACGTATGCATACGTGGATAGGGTTAGGCAAAGACAGAGTGTAAGTATATAGGAGGTGAGAGCCATGAGACAACTGGTCAATGATTCTAATCCGTTTAAACAATGCGACAATTTCTGCCAAGGGATCAATGCTTCATTTACAAAATTGCCTACAATAGTGTAAAGTTACCCACCAATCATGCATGCATAACTTTACCTACAATTATGTAATTTACCTATAATTATGCATTTATAAATTATCTACATTTATGGCTATAGTATGTTATCACTCGCCTAGAGACACCAGACAGATTGATGAGTATAACACCGTGATGCAAGATAAGCGTTACATATAGAAACAATGTATAGTGATTAGGACACAATGGGATGACATCACCAAAAGCCTGGAATTTCTCAGTCTCCATCTGCTGGAAGGGGGAGAAAACCCTGTAGACTGGACTGGAGGGACCAAAGGAAAGAAAATTAGCAAGTAAGGTCTAATTTCACCGTAAATGACCTGGAAATGGGAATAACAAGTGAAATGATCAAATTTGCAAAATTATTCAAAGTTGTTAAAACAAAAGAGGATTGTGAAAAATTACAAGAGGACCTTGATAAATTGGGAGACTGGGCATCAATATGGCAGATGAAGTTAATATGGACAATTTCAAAGTTATGCACTTAGGGAAGAACAATCCAAACTACGATTACATGATGCAAGCTTCTACATTAGGAATCACTACCCAGGTAAAGGATCTGGGCATCATTATGAATAATACATTGATTTCCTCTGCCCAGTGAGCAGCTGCAGCTAAGAAAGCAAATAGAATGCTAGGAATTATAGGAAAGGAATGGAGCATAAAAACAAAGATGATATAATGCCTCTGTATCGCTCCATGGTGCAACCACACCTTAAATACTGTGTGCAGTTCTGGTCGCCATATCTTAAAAAGGATATAGCAGAATTGGAAAAAGTAAAGAGAAGAGCGACCAAAATCGTAAAGAGGATGGAAGGCTTAAAAAGTTAGGGCCCTTCAACTTGGAAGAGATGGCTGAGGGGAAGCTATGATAGAGGTCTATAAAATAATAAATGAAGTGGAACGGGTAAATGTAGATCGATTGTTTACTCCTTCAAAAAGTAGAAAGACTAGGGGACATGCAATGAAGCTACAATGTAGCACATTTAAGAAAAATCAGAGAAAATATCTTTTCACTCAGTGCATAATCAAGCTCTGGAATTTGTTACCAGAGTATGTAGTAAAAGCAGTTAGTGTAGCTGGGTTTAAGAGAAGTTTGGACAAGTTCCTGGAGGAAAAGTCCATAAACCACTATTAAATGGACCTGGGAAATCCACTGCTTACCCCGGGATAGGCAGCATGGCATCTGTATACCTTTTGGGAACCTGTCAGTGTACCTGTGACCTGGATTAGCCACTGTTGGAAAAACTAGACTTGATGGACCCTTGGTCTGACCCAATATGACATATCTTTTATTCTTTGCATATACCATATGTCTGCAGTTGCTGTTAAATTAGTCTTTCCTGATCGTATCTCCAGTCTAGTCCCGGACCTCTGGGTTGTCCTCCTTATTCAGAAGCTTGGAGACTGAGGAACCTCCTTTTTGTGATGTCACCAGTATATACTCCTGGGAGCCACCTCCACTCGTCAGTTACCTCAGTCTCCAAGCAGCTGAAGGGACGGTGAGCCTGGAGGTCGGGGCTCACTGGAGGAACAATTGAGGATAGTGTTAGGTTAGATATAGATCAATATAAAAAAAAAAAGAAAAGAAAAGGGGGTACCCTCTGGTTTGCGAGGACTGTACCTTTAAATGAGCAGATGGATTCCCCCCCACCGTTTGGGGTTTCCTACAGGGTGGGGGTTGGGGGGTAGCTTCTACAGAAGCGGGCCTGGCTCCGGGAGATAAACCAGCGGAGAGGCCGCTTTGAAAGGCACAGTTCAGCCCTGTGCACAGCCGGCGCAAGTACAAATGCTCTGCCTGTCAGCGCGAGGTGGCTGATCGCAAAGATTCTTTGCAGGGAGAATTTCGCTAGCGCCAAAACCCCCTCAGGCCTCCTGCCCGGCTTGGATTGTGGCAGCGGCTATAGCAGTGAAGCCTGTCAAGGCGGTGGACTTGCGAGGGAAGCCCAGCTAAGGTAAGAGGCCCGAGTAGACTTTTTTGCTTTTCAGCCGCCAGCGGTTCTTTTGGCGCGAAAAAGGCCCGGCCGCGTGACAGCGGCCTGGGGAGCATGTTAGCAGTGTCGGGCTGGACGGAAAGGTGTTTCTTTAGTGGGGGGAGCTCCTTTTAGCGATTTAGCGGGGGTTCCATTGATTTGGGGGGTCTTGTCTCTTGGGGACCCGTTGAGAGTTTACAAAAAAAAAAACCCCAAAAAAAACGGAAACACAAAACAAAATGAGAAGCAGGGGGTTTTCCGTTTGCCGTTGCAGCCTCTGCACGGTTAGGGCGCTGCGTAAGTGTGTACAGAGGGCACTGCAAGCCCCTGCTCGGTGCCAGCATGCCTTCTAGGCCCCACTGTTTGGTCTGTGGGGCTAGAAGAGGCACTCTCTCCGACTCCGGGGTCTGCAAGGGTTGCAAACGGGAGACCTCGGCCATGGAGCAGGTCAGAGAGGAGAAAGAGGAGTGGCTGGAGGCCGAAGCAGGTTCTTCAGTCGCTCAGCCAGACACTTTACCCCTGGGGGAACCTGTGGCGGGCCCTTCTTCCGCCCCGGACCTTCCTTCCTCCCTGGTGCCCTGGGCCAAAGGTTTGGAGTCTATCTTCTCAAGGGACTTTGTAGCCCTACTGCAGCAGGCGGTAGGTGGCCGGGTGCTGGGGCAGACAAACGACAGCCCGCAAGGGAGCGGGGTGAAGAGGCCCTTGGCCTCCCAGAGTACGGTGGAGGTTCAGGAGGGGAGTAAGAGGGCGCGTCTGGATGCGGAGTTCAAGGACCACTCCGTTGTCTCAGAGGGGCAGCTGTCAGAGGACGAAGACCGCAGCATGGACCTGGAAGAAGAGTCGGAGGAAGATGAACTCGCGGACAAGGAAGATCAAGCGAGAGTAGTGCGGGTCTTCCGCAGAGAGGAGCTGCCTGCGCTCATACTGGAGACACTGAGGGCGCTAAACATGCCGGTCCCGGGGTCGGGTGAGGATGAGACCCTGGAAGACCCGTTGTTGCAAGTCTTTCGAAAGACGCAAAGGGCGTTCCCGGTGCATAGAGTGTTTCAAGAGATGATTCAGGAAGAATGGAGTCTACCAGAGGCGCCTCTCAGGGGCTCCAGAGTAATGAGCCGGCTTTATCCCTTGGTGGACCAGGACAAGGAGATGTTTAAGCCCCCCAAGGTGGATGCGGCCGTGGCGGCCGTTACCAAGAAGACCACAATACCGGTGGAGGGCGGCACAGCCCTCAAGGATGCGCAAGATAGGAAGTTGGCTACCCTTCTTAGACAGATTTTTGATAGTAATGCCCTGCTGCTCCAAGCGGCTATTTGTGGAGCATGGGTGGCTAGGGCCTGTCTGCGCTGGGCGCAGCGGGTGCAAGGAGGTCAGGAGAGCGAGTTGGCTGGAGAGACTCCAAAGCTGGAGTCTGGTGCGGACTACCTAGCGGATGTGCATTATGATCTTATGAGGGGTCTGGCAAAGAGCATGGCATTGGCTGTAGCGGCGAGGTGTTATCTGTGGCTCCGTAATTGGGCAGCGGATAACTCGTCAAAGTCGAGGCTAAGTAAGCTTCCGCTTAAGGGGAGGCTCTTGTTTGGAGAAGAGCTGGAGAAGTTAGTGAAGGATCTTGGGGAATCTAAAGGCGGAAGATTGCCGGAGGACAAACCTAAGCAAGGGCGGATGGCTCCCGTGGGCAAAGGCCAGCAACGGGACTTTCGCCGGTTCTGTTTCCAAAGGTTTAATTCCGGCCAGAGAGGCAGATTCCCCATTAGAAGTCAAGGGTTTCGGGGGTTTCTATGAGCGGGGAGAGGTTTTGGGGCTTCCTCCTCTGCTTCTCCCAACCTTCGGAAAACACAATGAAGTGGGGGACCCAGGCGCCCTTAGTTCCTGTAGGGGGCGGTTGCAGGAGTTTTATGCCGCCTGAGTCCGAGTCACGTCAGAACAGTGGGTGCTGGAGGTCATCTGAGAGGGGTATGCCTTAGAGCTAAAGTGCCCGGTGCGGGACGCCTTTGTGGAGTCCCCCTGCAAAGCGCCGAGCAAATGCGAGGCGGTGAGGGGGATGGTACGGAGGCTCTTGGACCTTGGGGCAATAGTGCCAGTACCACTAGACCAATATGTCTGCGATCGATACTCCATCTTCTTTGTCGTGCCAAAGAAGGACGGAGGTTTTCGGCCGATTTTGGATCTCAAGGGAGTGAATTGCTGTCTTCGCGTGTCGCACTTTCACATGGAGGCTCTAAGATCTGTGATAGTAGCGGTTCGAAAAGGAGAGTTTCTTACATCCTTAGATCTGTCGGAAGCGTATCTGCATATTCCTATACAACCGTATCATCAAAGGTATCTCCGCTTTGCGGTTCCCTTCGGGCAGTTTCAGTTCCGGGCTCTGCTTTTTGGTCTGGCGATGTCTCCGCGAACATTCACCAAGATTATGGTAGTCGTCGCGGCGGCTTTACGAAGGGAAGGGATCCTGGTACATTCTTACTTAGACGATTGGCTGATCCGGGCGAAATCGAAGGCCGAGAGTGAAAAGGCCACAGCCAGAGTGGTGTCCTTCTTGGAGAGCCTTGGTTGGGTGGTCAATTTGGCGAAATGTCAGTTGGTTCTATCGCAGAGCTTGGAATACTTGGGAGCTCGGTTCGACACGAAGATTGGTCAGGTGTTTTTGCCGCAACTAAGGGTGTGAGGCCTGAGGAAGCTGGTCAGAAGATTCTTAAGCAGCACAGCTCCCACAGCATGGCAGTATCTCCAGCTGTTAGGCACGATGGCATCAACGATAGAGTTGGTGCCTTGGGCGAGAGCGCACATGAGACCGTTACAGAGGGCGTTGCTCAGGCGTTGGTCGAACCAGCAGGATCCGCTGTCTCGCAAACTCCCCTGCCTGGAGGAGACGTGAGGGGCTCTGCGTTGGTGGTTAGTCCCCGAATCTCTGCAGCGGGGAATGCCATTGGAATCGCCCGACTGGGTACCCTTAACGACGGATGCCAGCCTTTGGGGCTGGGGAGCGCACTTCCAGGGCAGATTCGCGCAGGGAGAATGGAACGAGCAAGAAAAGATGTGGTCGATCAACCGGCTGGAGTTGCGGGCGGTGGCGCTGGCCCTGCAAAGTTTTCAGGCTTATCTCGGGGGCGCAGCAGTTCGGGTGTTCTCCGACAACGCGACCGCAGTGGCTTATGTCAATCGGCAAGGGGGGACAAGCAGCGTGGCGCTGGAAGCCGAAGCCTTGGGCCTGTGCAGTTGGGCCGAGGAGAAACTTCTGGCTCTGTCAGCGGCGCATGTCGCAGGGATGGACAATGTAGAGGCCGACTTTCTGAGTCGGGTGAAGGTCGATCCGGGGGAGTGGGTCCTTCATCCGGAGGTGTTCAACATGATAGTGCATCGGTGGGGCGCACCGGTCATGGATCTCATGGCAAGCCTCAGCTCAGCAAAGGTCAGTCGCTTTTAAAGCAGAAGAAAGGAGAGAATGTCAGAGGGTCTGGATGCTCTCATTCAGAGCTGGCCTGAGGAACAGCTTCTATATGTTTTTCCGCTGTGGGTCTTGATAGGCAGAGTGATTCAGCGTATAGAGAGGTACAGAGGACAGGTGATTCTGATAGCTCCAGATTGGCCACGCCGGCCCTGGTACGCGGATTTGATAAAGCTCCTGGTGGCGAAGCCCTGGTGCCTGCCGGCCAGGGAGGACCTGTTAGGCCAGGGACCTCTGTTCATGCCTCACATGGATCGGTTCTCGCTTACGGCTTGGCTATTGAGAGGGTTCGGTTGACGGCTAGAGGTTATTCCAGGGCGGTTATCGCCACTTTGTTGAAGGCAAGGAAATGTTCAACCTCCTTGGCGTATGTTCGAGTTTGGAGAGTGTTTGAAGAGTGGTGCGGCGACAGAGCAATTGAGCCTTTGAGGGTGTCCATTCCCCAGGTTGTAAAAGGGGGTGCTTGTTATGAAGGTACCATCACCTTGGCAAGTATGTAAATTAACTGTCTTGCAAAGGATTGTGGTTATTGAAGTCCATTCACACAAAGCTTGCCTTTTAAATAAATGAAGAAACTTGTAGTTGGTCGAGTGTAAGGCAAAATTAGAGTTTATTTATGGGGTGAATATTCCACACACAGATATACTTGGTAACACCATCCAGATAACTTTTCCAGGGTTTATTCAACATAAACAAGGCAACTGAAAAGCTTATGTAAATAAGTATCAAAGTCCTTTATGGAACAAAAAGGCTTTCTTACAGCCACTGCTATCAAACTTCGTAGCAGTGCTGAAGTGGAAACAAACCAAAAAGGAAAATCTTCTTTATACAAAAATAACAGCTCTCTTTATCCACACAGAAAAGAACTTTTACATTCCATGTGTGCTTGGCTTGTGCTGTGTTCTGCTCTAGCAACAGGTGACAATCCAAATGCAATTAACAGCTTGTTCTCAGCATACGGGCAAACTTCCCCAAAAGCTTTCTCTCTCTAAGAGAACTTTCTGGGGAGCTAATAATTAGAATGTTTCCTTTTGATGTTTGCTCTTATTTGGAGGATTTTTCTAAACTAACAACCTACACAGGGGAACAGTCCATACAAACATTCTCTTCATCAGACATTGAACCTTGCTCCTGGAATTGCATGGTTCAATTTCACTGTCTGACTCAGAGGGCTTTATTAACTGACCTCTATACGGAGAGAAACTGTTTCCCTGCTGTTTGCAATGCTCAGAGCTAGAGAAACGTTCACAGTTCATACCTGAATCCAGGCTGGCATCAGGCTGATTCCTTTGGTATTTTGGCCAGTATGCAATAGAGCTTCTGTGTCCTGTCCTCCAGTTGTTATCTCTGGACCTCAGGGCCTTTTCTCCATACGTCCTCCAAGAGATATTTGGGCTCCTTTTCTCCTTAGCTGCAGCAGTATTCCTTCTAGGTGCTGCTTGAGGGTCCCGGGCTGTGGATCTCCAGACCTCTGGCTTTCTCCAGTCCTCTGGCTTTCTCCAGTCCTCTGAAGGTTGTTTCCCCCAGGAATCTCTCCAGGCATACGTACTTCTCTGAGCTCCTCTCTTGGACCGTCTGCTTCCTTGTGTTCCTCCTGCTTCTGTTCCTCCTCTCCTGGTTCTCCCTCCCTGAAGATTTCCTTCTAGTTTTAAAGGGCTTAGATTGCAACTCCTCCCTTGCATTCTTCAGGTGTTGTGGATTAAGCTCTCTCCTAGAAGGTGTTTGATTAGGGATGACATAATGGTTTCTCTGATTAGACTCATGCTTTTCCACTTTATCTCCTCTAGGGGCTTTCTGTAAACTGGTGCATCCTGGAACATGTAGTCTTTTAGGGGAACAAGCTGTCTTATTTCTCTGACCTGCCAGCAAAGGTCCCTTGATCAGAGTAAATTCCCCTCTTTTGTCCTTACTCCCTGAGCTTTGATAAGCTTCCTTATCACAAGGTCTTGGAGTTTTTGCAGGATGGCTTCGACAAGGGGTTGGCGGCTGCATCGCTTAAGGTGCAGGTTGCGGCCTTGGCATGTTACAGAGGTAAGATAGGTGGACATCCGCTCGGGGGGCAGGTGGATGTAAAGCGTTTCCTGCGAGCAGTGTCCATGTTAAGGCCACCTAGTAGACAGTTAGTTCCAAGGTGGCATCTTCCGTTTGTGCTGGAAACACTGGAGCGGGAACCGTTTGAGCCTTTGGCGCGGGCGTTGCTAAAGGATTTGACCTTGAAAGTGATGTTTTTGGTGGCCATTTCTTCGGCGAGAAGGGTTTTGGAGTTGCAAGCGTTAGCCTGTAGGGAGCCTTACCTTTCCTTCTTTGACTCAAAGGTGGTTTTGAGGCCAGTCCCAGCCTTTTTGCCCAAGGTGGTGTCGGCGTTTCATTTGAACCAAGAAATCTCCTTGCCGGTATTTCATAAAGATGGAGGCGCGGGTGGACCGGTCGCGGGGAAGCTGAGCCTGCTGGATGTTAAAAGGGCGTTGAAGAAGTATCTGCATCGTACGGCAGGTTTTTGCAGGTCTGAGAGACTTTTTGTACTCTTCGCAGGCCCACGAAAGGGAGAAGCGGCATCAGAGGCTTCCATTGCTAGATGTACAAGGAGGCGATTGTGTCGGCATATGTGTTGAAAGGTAGGCCGGTGCTGGAGGGGCTTCGGGCCCATTCCACCAGGGCTTAGGCAGCGTCTTGGGCGGAATCTCGCTTGGTGCTGCCGTTGGAAATTTGTAAGGCGGCGACTTGCTCGTCATTAAGTTCCTTTGTTAGACATTACCGTCTGGATATTCAGGCGGGGCAGGACACATGTTTTGCATCGGCAGTCCTTCAGGCTGGTGCGGTGGGTCCCTCCTGTTGATTTACTGCTCTGGTACAGACCCAGAGGTCCGGGACTAGACTGGAGATACAATCAGGAAGGTGAAATTAGACTTACCTGCTAATTGTGTTTCCTGGAGTAGATCCAGTCTAGTCCCGTGTCTCTCCCCAGACTTATGTTCTCCAGGACCAAGCAGGTGGGTGTCATTGGCGCCGATGAAGCCCCAGCGGAGCATTTCCCCAGCTTTCTATGAAAGCCTTTGGGAATGCAGGCACGCATGCGCGGTTCCCTTCCCGCCTAAAGGTGCCATCTTACCTCAGTCTCTTTTTTTTCCATGAAGCCCACTGGACGTGTGTCCAGTTTTCCCGGTTAAAATTAGATTTTTCAGTGATTTTTTGCTCTTTTTCTTCCAGTTCGACGCCGGTTCCCCTCCCGCAGGGGTTCGGTACACCAGTATCGAGCCCGATTCCTCTTTTTCGTTTTTTGCCATTCATGGCTGGCGTTCGCGCCCTTTTTTCTCTTTTTACCTGGAAGGCCGGTCTTTTGACCTCGCGGGGACTCTTTTTTTTCCCCAATGGCTTCCAGTGGTTTTAAGAAGTGTGATCGGTGTAAGAAACGAATTTTATTTATTTATTTATTTAACAGTATTTCTAAACCGCCTTATCTTAATAATCAAGGTGGTATCACAGCAAGCAATCAGGTAAAGTGTGTGTGTTGTACATGCAGTGAGGATAAAACTTAGTTGTGTGGGGGATGTGTTGGGTGCTTGATTTGTTTGAGCTATATACAGGGTGGGCTATTTACAGTGGTGCTAGAATCATATTTTATATATATTCAGTTGTTTGGGAGGATTGGAGTGCTGTTATCCATTCTCTTAGGTTATGTGATGTGACCATAGTGCTCTATGAACAGCATGGTTTTCAGTTGTTTTCTGAAGTCTTTGAGGTCTGGAGTTGCCCTTAGATCGTCCGGTAGATTGTTCCATATTGTTGGAGCAGCCATGGATAGAGCTCTGTTGTGTCCTTGCGTGTGTGCTTGTACTCATTTGGGGTGCTGACTCGGTTGCGTGTTTGACTTCTTCTGGGACGTGCGCTGGTTTCCGGTTGTATGAGCAGGTGGAGGCTGTTGGCTGATGTGTGTTCTTTTATCTTAAATAGGTTTATGATAGTCTTGTATCTGATGCGAGCAATGATTGGGAGCCAGTGTAAGTCCTTTAGTGTAGGTGTGATGTGCTCCTGCCTTGCGAATGTCTCTCACCGACACACATGACTGCTGCCTTCGGTGCCTCGGCCCCGACCACGATCCTAAGTCGTGCGAGGCCTGTGGAAAAATGTCTTCCAAGGCACTACGAAGTCGCCAGCAGCAAAAGGAAAGGCTTTTCTTGGACTCAGCCTCCGGCCGGGCCCGGACCTCGTCTGAGGCCTCGACATCTCGGGATTCCGATCCCGAGCGCCGTCGAAGCTCCTCGGACAGGGGTCCCCCGACCGGGAACGCAGGAGGAAGAAACGGCTCGCGAGGGCATCGTTGGAAGAGGTCCCTGGCTCCTCGAGGGCCAGGTCTAAGACCCCCGACCGTCGCCACGGGCCTGTGGAACCGGAGAAGCCTGCCAAAGTTCTTCGTGTGGAGCCGGAGTCTGCTGGACACGTAAGTCCCGTAGTCCTCGTGGACTCTCCTCCCAGGGAACCGACGTCGGGCCCGGCGCTGCCGGGGCCCGAGTCGGTGGCTGCTGCGTCTCCCGAGCTGAGTCTCAGGATGACAGCCTTGCAGAGCAGAATGTCTGCCTTCATGGAGCAGCAGCGGGCACTGATGGCCAGCCTGTCTGGTGCATCTGCCCCGAACACCGGGACATCGACGTCAAAGTCGACCCCGGAGACCGAGCCGATACTCGAGTCCATCGTGGCTCGGAGTCTACCTCGGTCGCGGTCCCCCTCAACCCCCTCGACCTCCCGCTCGGGACCGAGGGCTTCGACGCCGGTGCTTCCGGCGTCGGGGCGGGTTCTCCAGGGCCCCGCGGGGTCGGACCCCGACTCTTCCTCGGATGAGTCGGCTTGGGAGATGGAGTACGAGGAGTCTGCTGACACCTTTAAGACTCGGTGCGTCCCTTCAGACTCACCGCCGTCTGAGCCCCGGAGTAGGTCCCCTCCGGAGGACACCCGGTTCTCGGAGTTCGTCTGGGATATGGCCACTGCCTTATTTATTTTATTTATTTATTTATAGTCTTTTTTATACCGCGCTATTCAGCATCAGCGCGGTTTACAGTAAACAATGAACACACACATTTCCAATAGTACTTTGTGTTTACATATGAACAGGAGATTCAACTTG
This sequence comes from Ichthyophis bannanicus, assembly GCA_033557465.1. Classification (NCBI taxonomy): domain Eukaryota; kingdom Metazoa; phylum Chordata; class Amphibia; order Gymnophiona; family Ichthyophiidae; genus Ichthyophis; species Ichthyophis bannanicus. Next base: position 49,139,160 of record CM066047.1, on the reverse strand, counting down.
GCTGACAGGGGAACTATATACAATAACAATATATACAAATCACAGAATAGTCATGTGCTCGTATGGTTTCAGGCAGTGGAGATTTTGGTGGATTCAGCAGTTTGTACTGAGCTTCTATTGATTTCCGGGTAATATAGGAGGAAGAGGTAGTGTTTCACGGCTTTTCTGAATTGGAATATGTCTGTGATTGTTCGGATGTGGTGAGGGAGGTTATTCCAGATCATTGGTGCATAAAATTTGTAGGCCCTGCTGGATGTTGACTTGGTGCATTTAGTTATTGATTTTGGGACTATCAAGGTGTTTTGGGCTACTGACCTTCTGTCTCTATTGTGGGGTGTTATCTGGATTAGCTCAGTTAGTGATGCTGACGAGAGACCTTTGGTGGCTTTGAAGGTGATTAGCAAGGTCTTAAATGTAATTCTACCTTGAATCGGAAGCCAGTGGAGTTGTTTCATAATGGGTGAGATATGGTCTTTCCTGGATGCTCCGTGTAGAACTCTTGCTGCGGTGTTCATTGCCATTTGCAGTGGGTTTAGAGTGGTTTGAGGGAGTCCCTGTAGTATTGCATTCGCAAAATCAAAATGCGGAATGATTAGTGCCTGATAGATGGTTCTGAAATCATCAGGCTCAAGCAGAGATCGCAGGTATCTAAGGGATCTAATTTTATGATATACTGCCCTTACAGTGTTACTTATATGCGCTTGCATATTTAGGTTCTGGTCTAGTGTGACGCCGAGGTACCTGATCGCGGATTTGATCTGGAGGTCTGCGTCCTTCACTTTTAGTACTGCCGGTGCTGTGAAGTTGCGGTTCCTTGTAATGAACATCACCTCCGTCTTCTTGTGTTGAATCCGGAGGTTTTGGGATTGTAGCCAATTGGATATTTCATTTATGCAGCATGTTATTGATGAGAGGTCGGGGTTTTCTGTTGAAAAAGGCGTGTATAATAGCACATCATCTGCGTATATCATGCAGTTAACGTTGAAAGACCGGATCAGGTTGCAGATAGGTTGCATGTATATATTGAATAGCAAGGCGGAGAGGGAGGATCCTTGTGGGACACCTTGGCTTTGGTGGAATGGATCTGATGATGTGTCTCTGGATCGTACCTGCTGCCATCTGTCCGAGAGGTAGGACCTGCACCACTCGAGTGCTTTACCGGAGATTCCTTTCTCTTTGAGGCGTTCTAGGAGGCGTTCATGGCTCACGGAGTCAAATGCTGCCGCAATGTCAAGGAAGACAAGGACAAAGCCTTGGCGGGCATTGTCAATGCCTGATATTATGCTGCTGAAGAGTGTGGTAAGAAGGGTTTCAACCCCGTGGGCTTCTCTAAATCCATGTTGGCATGGATCCAGTGGTGCATTGGAATCAATGTGATCTTGTATTTGTCTCTGAACTTCCTTTTCCATTATTTTTGCTAGCATTGGTATGCTTGCTATCGGTCTGTAGGATTCCGGTTTCTGTTGGTCGAATTTGTTGTTTTTTAGTAGAGGTCTTATTGATGTGTGTTTGAGGGTGCGTGGGAAAGCACCTGTTGTGAACGATTGTTCCATGAGTCTGGATATGAGGGGACTGAGGTCAGTCCGTAGTTCTTTGATCCAGAAAGCCGGGCATGGATCAGATTGTGCGGTAGTTGTGTTGATGGCTGTTATGGTGTCTTCGATGCGTTGTTTGGATGGAGTCGTGAAGGTAGTGAGTGGTTTTTGAATGTAAGGCTGAGAGATAGTGCTGGATGCAGGGTTGTTGTTTATCTGACAGAGTTTGGTTTGAAGATAGTCCGCATATGTTTGAGGATGGATTCCATTTGCTTGTTCTGATGCAGGTTCTGTTGTAAGTCGCTTGGCTATTCCGGCGGATCCCGAGGAAGAGCCTCGAGCTGAAGAGCTTGAGGCGCTACAGTATGACTCTCCTCCGAAGGAGCCCTTTACTGTCCCGGTACCTCCGATGCTGGAACGGCTCCTCTTCCGTATGTGGGAGGCACCGGCCTCGGCGCCGGGTCTTAGCAAGTGGGTCGATTCGATCTATCGACTCAGGAAGAGCCCTGGCTTTCAGAAAGCACATCTACCACACCATTCCATGGTTGTGGAATCGGCCATGCATCGTCTGAAGAGTCAGAAGATGCACTCCGTGGTGCCTCCTGGCAGGGAGGCCCGAAACCTCGATGGCGTCGGTAGAAAGTGTTTTCAGGGCTCGATGCTTGCTTGCCGTGTCCAGTCTTACCAGCTGTACATGCGCATGTACTTGCGGGATCTGGCCAAGGAATTGGCCGGATTCTCTGCTGGTCTCTCCGGGGAACCCTTGCAGAGATTTAAGTCCTTGTCCTCGGGGATTCGGGAGTGCTCGAAGTTCATGTCCCGCGCCGCCTACGATGGCGTCGAGGCTTCGGCCCGAGTTGCGGCAGCCGGCATCGTGGCATGGCTGCAGTCATCGGACCTCGAGCCATGGGTTCAGGACAAGTTGGTCGATGTCCCTTGCCGAGGTGAAAACCTGTTTGGCAAGCCCATGACCGAGAAGGCCACTCAGCTCAAGACCGAGCACCTCACCCGGACAAGGCTGTCGAGGAAGACCTCTGCCCCTTCTCATAAAAAGAAGGGCTTGGGTAAAAAGCCCTTTTACCCGAGGAAGGGCACTGCCTACAAACAGTACCCACAATATCAGGCTGCCCAAGCTGCCCCCCAGGGTCAGCAAGCCAAGGGCCAGGGTAATGGGCCCCGTAGGCAGAGGACCACCAAGCCTCCGGCCCCTGCTACCACTCAGCAGGGTGGGGGCTTTTGATTCCTTGAGCATAGCCTCTCCTCCACTGCTCTCCCAACCCTGCACAGGAGGTCGTCTCGCCCTCTTTGCCCACCAGTGGCCCCTTATCACCGGGGACAGTTGGGTGCTGGACATCATCCACAGGGGATATGCCCTCCATTTCCCCCAACTGCCACCCCCATATTTTCCAGGGGAGCCTCTAAGGCCTCCTCTGCACACAGACCTTCTCCGTCAGGAGCTTCAGGGTCTGTTGGTGGACAGGGCGGTGGAGCCTGTGCCTCCCCACTTGCAAGGTCACGGATTCTACTCCAGGTATTTCCTGGTGCCCAAAAGAACCGGTGGCCTTCGTCCCATTCTGGACCTCAGGAACCTCAACAAGTTCCTAGTGAAGGAAAAGTTCAAGATGCTTACTCTTGGAACCCTTCTGCCCTACCTCCAGCAGGGAGATTGGCTATGCTCCTTAGAGCTAAAGGATGCGTACACTCACATCCTCATTCATCCAGACCACAGAAAGTACCTCAGGTTCATTGTGGGAGGAAACCATTATCAGTACAGAGTGCTGCCTTTCGGCCTTACCTCTGCTCCCAGAGTCTTTACCAAATGCCTGGCAGTGGTGGCGGCCTACCTGAGAAATCAGGGCATCTTTGTCTTCCCCTATCTGGACCAGGGCCGGCCCGTCCATTGAGCGAGAATGTTTTTTGCACAGGGCCCCGCGTTTCAGGGGGCCCCGCGCAAAAAACATTCTTTTTGAAAAGTAAAATTGAAAAAAAAAAAAACCTGTCTGCTGCCGCGGTCAGGGCCGCCGCGGCAGAATCGAGCGTGCCGCGGGGCCCCCCTGTGCACGGCAGAGCCTGCCCTCCTTGTAGCAGCTCTCTTTGGAGCTGAAGTCAGACGTGCCGGCTTGCAGAGCGCGAGGGAAGAGTTTCTCCCTCGCTGCTCTGTTAAGCCCGCGGGGGCTGATGGGAACTTCCCATTCTCCAGGACCAAGCAGGAAGTCAGTCCTCACTTATGGGTGACGTCGGCGCCGACGGAGCCCTCGCGGAGCAATTTTCCCCAGCTTTCAAAGAAAGCCTTTGGGAATTGCAGCGCGCATGCGCGGTCGTCTTCCCGCCCGAGGGTGCCATCTTAGCCAGTCTTCTTTTTTCCGCGGAGCCCTACAGACGTCCCCGTCTTGTCCCCGCGAAAAAGTCGATTTTTTTCATTATTTTATTACTTTTTCCTTTCGGTTCGACGCCGATCGCTTTCCCGCCCGGACTCGCGACGCCGGTCTCGAGTCCGCTTACTTTTTTCGGTTTTTCGGACTTAGTCAGCTTTCGTTTTCGGTTTCCCTGGCAGCCCGGTCCTTTGACCTCGCAGGGGCCCTTTTTCCCCCGATGGCTGCCAGTGGGTTTAAGCGGTGTGGTCGGTGTGACCGAAATATGTCACTAACCGACACACACGACTTTTGCCTCCGCTGCCTGGGCCCGGATCATGAGGAACTGATCTGTGGGCCCTGCAGCAAACTGTCCTCAAAGGCGTTGAGGAGTCGGCGGCATCAGCGTGAGAGAATCTTCGCTGACCCCAGCCGTACCCGGACCTCGTCGGAGGCCTCCGCGTCGAAAGGCTCCAGCTCGGACCGTCGCCGGAGCTCCTCCGACCGGGGTTCTCCCTCCGGGGACCATCGTCGGAAGGAAAAAACCCGCGAGGGCGGCGTCGGTGGACGCTCCTGGTTCCGCGAGGGCCAGGTCGCATAGCCCCGACAGCCGCCCCGGGTCCTTGGAGAAGGAACACATCCCGAAGCGACCTCGCCTGGAGTCGGAGATGCCTGCCCGGGTAAGTCCTGTGGTCCTTCTGGACTCGCCTCCGCGACAGCCGACGTCGGGCCCGACGCCGTCGGGGCCCGAGTCGGGGGCTGCTGGGTCACCTGAGCTCGGACTCAGGTTGACGGCCTTGGAGAGCAGACTGTCTGCCTTCATGGACCAGCAGCGGGCACTGCTCGCTGGCCTCGCTGGCGCCGCTGCCCCGACCGCCGGGACGTCGACGTCCAAGTCGACCCCGGAGACCGAGCCGATCCTCGAGTCAATGAGAACTCGAGTCGATCCTCGGTCGAGGTCACCCTCGGCCTCCCGTTCGGGACCGAGGTCGCCGACGCCGACTCCCTCGACGTCGGGACGGCTGGCGCCGCACCCTGCCCGGGCCGACCCCACCGAGTCCTCGTCGGAGTCGGTCTGGGAGTCTGAGGAGGAAGAGTCACCTGATTCTTTCCGGACTCGGTGTGTCCCATCGGACTCACCGGGGTCCGAGCCTCGGAAGCAGTCCCCCCCGGAGGATGCCCGGTTCTCGGACTTCGTTAGGGATATGGCCAAGGCTTTGGCCTTCCCTGCGGATCCCGAGGAGGAGCCTCGAGCCGAAGAGCTCGACGCCCTCCAGTATGACTCTCCCGCGAGGGAGCACTTTACTGTGCCGGTTCCTCCTATGCTGGAACGACTACTCTTCCGCATGTGGGAGAGTCCGGCCTCCTCGCCGGTCCTGAGTAAGCGGGTCGATTCTATCTATCGGGTCCGCAAGAGCCCTGGCTTTCAGAAGGCACAGCTGCCACACCATTCCATGGTAGTGGAATCGGCCATGCATCGTCTTAAGAGCCAGAAGATGCACTCCTCGGTGCCTCCTGGAAGGGAGGCCCGTAACCTGGATGGCCTTGGCAAGAAGTGCTTCCAGGGCTCTATGCTCGCATGTCGTGTCCAGACTTACCAGCTCTACATGGGCATGTATCTCCGGGATCTGGCTAAAGAGCTAGCCGGATTCTCCGCTGGTCTCTCCGAGGAGCCCTTGCGGAGGTTCCTAGCCTTGTCCACGGGCATTCGGGAATGCTCAAAGTTCATGTCCCGAGCAGCCTATGATGGCTTTGAGGCCTCGGCTAGAGTGGCCGCAGCCGGCATCGGTGCCCGCCGACAGGCTTGGCTTCAGTCGTCGGACCTTGAGCCCTGGGTACAGGACAAGTTGGTCGATGTCCCCTGCCGAGGCGAAAACCTCTTTGGCAAGCCCATGGCGGAAAAGGCTGCACAAATTGAGACTGAGACTCTCACCAGGACCAGGCTTTCTAGGAAGACCTCCGCCCCTTCCCAGAAAAAGAAGGGCTCGGGAAAAAAAGTCCTTTTACCCGAGGAAGGCGGCTGCCTACAAACAGTACCCCCATTATCAGGCCCCTGCAGCTCCCCAACAGGGCCAGCAGGCCAAGGGACGGGGTAACGGGTCCCGTAGGCAGCAAGCCCCCAAGCCTGCACCACCAGCCCCTGCTCAGCAGGGTGGGGGTTTTTGACTCGTTCAGCATAGCCTCTCCCCCCCCGCTGGTTCCTCCCAGCACCGGAGGCCGGCTGGTTCACTTCGCCCACAGGTGGTCCAGCATCACCGCAGATGCCTGGGTACTTCAGGTCGTGCGAGAAGGCTACCTTCTCCACTTCCATCAGGTCCCTCCCTCCTATTTTCCGGGAGAACCTTCGCGCCCCCCTCTGCACAGGGAGTTGCTCCTTCAGGAGTTAGCAGGTCTTCTGCAGGAACAGGCGGTGGAACCGGTGCCCCACCACCTGAGAGGTCAAGGCTTTTATTCAAGGTACTTTCTGATACCAAAGAGAACAGGGGGCCTCAGACCCATCCTGGACTTGCGCAACCTCAACAAGTTCCTTGTGCGGGAGAAGTTCAAAATGCTTACCCTTGGAATCCTTCTGCCCTACCTCCAGCAGGGAGATTGGCTATGCTCCTTGGATCTAAAGGATGCCTACACGCACATCCTCATCCACCCAAGCCACCGCCAATACCTAAGGTTTGTGGTGGCAGGAAATCATTACCAGTACAGAGTACTGCCCTTTGGCCTATCCTCCGCACCGCGAGTCTTCACAAAATGTCTCGCGGTCGTGGCGGCCCATCTCCGGCTTCACGGCCTCTATGTCTTTCCGTACCTCGACGACTGGCTCATCAGAGCAGCGTCCGCTCAGGAGGTCACCAACGCCACGTGCCGCACGGTGACTCTGCTGCAGCACTTGGGCTTTGTCATAAACTTCGCAAAGTCCACTTTGCTCCCCTCACAGGATCTCGAGTTCATCGGCGCAAGGCTGCACACTCCTCGGGCACGAGCGTACCTACCGCTCGACAGGGCTCAACGGCTCATGGACCTAGCCGACCGCTTTCGCAGCCAGCCCCTGGTCTCCGCCAGGCGCTTCCTGAGACTGCTCGGCCATATGGCTTCCACCGTCCATGTGACCCCCAATGCCCGCCTGAATATGCGGTCTGCTCAATGGTGTCTCCGCCAGCAGTGGCGACAAGCCACAGGCGGCCTGGCAGACCTAGTGCGCGTCTCCGAGCCGCTGCTCTCGTCTCTCCGGTGGTGGCTCCGGCAGCCGAACCTGATATTCGGAATGCCTTTCCAGTCACCTCAGCCGACCCGGGTGCTGACCACCGATGCATCCCTCCTGGGCTGGGGAGCACATTGCCAAGAGGCACGTACTCAGGGCCTCTGGACCACGTGGGAGTCTGCTCAGCAGATCAACTTCCTGGAGCTCCGGGCGATCCGCCTAGCTCTCAAGGCCTTCTCCCACCTGACTTCCCAACAGTCCGTCCTTGTCCAGACGGACAATCAAGTTGCCATGTTCTACGTGAACAAGCAGGGGGGCACGGGCTCCTTCCTCCTCTGCCGGGAGGCACAGAAGCTCTGCTCTTGGGCCGTCAGTCACGGCATTCTCCTCAAGGCAGTTTATCTCCCGGGCCAAGAAAATTGCCTTGCAGACAAACTCAGCAGGGTCCTCCAGCCGCACGAGTGGCGTCTGGATCCCTTGGTAGTTCAGAAGCTCTTCCTCAAGTGGGGTCTCCCCACGGTGGATCTCTTTGCCAGTCCTCACAACCGGCAGCTTCCTCGCTTCTGCTCTCGTCAGCCACACCCCCTTCGGGTTGCGGCGGACGCCTTTCTGATCTCGTGGTCGGGGAGCCTTCTGTACGCTTTCCCTCCCATCCCGCTGGTCTCTCGGACTCTTTTCAAGGTTCTCCGAGACAAAGCCTTCATGATCCTGGTGGCCCCTCGCTGGCCCAGGCAGCCGTGGTTTCCGCTCCTGCTGCAACTGGCGGTGGAGGATCCAATCCCTCTGGGGGTACAACCGGATCTCCTCACTCAGGATCAGGGGTCCCTTCTGCACCCCAACCTCAGGTCTCTCAACCTCATGGCCTGGCTGCTGAGAGGGTAGTCCTTGCTCCCCTTCTCCTGCCGGCGGAGGTGGAGGAGGTCGTCTTAGCTTCGCGTCGGCCTTCTACCCGCAAATGCTACGCCCTTAAATGGCGTCGCTTTGCAGTCTGGTGTACCCAACAGTCTCAGGATCCCTTCTCCTGCCCGGTGTCGGTGATCTTGCAGTACTTGCTGCACCTCTCTAATCTGGGACTTAAGTCCAACTCCGTCAAAGTTCACCTCAGTGCTCTTTCGGCACATCATGTGCCAGTGGACGGCAGACCTCTCTCCAATGACCCTCTCGTAGCGAGGTTTCTCCGAGGTCTCCTTCTACTTAAACCACCTCTGCGCCCGCCAGCGCCTGACTGGGACCTGAATGTGGTTTTGCAGCGGATCACCTGTCCGCCTTTTGAACCTATGGCTACCTGTTCTCTCCGTTTTCTGTCTTGGAAAACACTGTTCTTGATAGCCCTCACTTCCGCTAGACGCGTAAGTGAATTGCAGGCCCTCGTGTCTGATCCCCCTTACACTAGGTTCTACAAGAATAGGGTAGTCCTACGGACTCACCCAAAATTTCTGCCTAAAGTGGTCTCCCCTTTTCACATCAATCAGGAGGTGGTACTTCCAACCTTCTTTCCCAGACCACACTCCAGCCGAGCTGAAACGGTCCTCCATACCCTGGACTGTAGAAGGGCATTGAACTTCTACCTTGACCGTACGCGGGAGCACCGTAAAGCTGCTCAGCTTTTTGTGTCTTTTGACCCCAATAAATTGGGGCTCCCGGTCTCCAAGCGTACTCTGTCCATCTGGGTTGCGGACTGTATCTCTTGGGCTTATGGGGCAGCCGGACTCTCCTTAGAAAGTCGAGTCACGGCTCATTGCGTTCAGGCAAAGGCCACGTCAGTGGCTTACCTCCGCTCTGTTCCGCTGGCAGACATCTGCCGGGCCGCTACTTGGTCTTCGAGCCAGACTTTTGCGGTCCATTACTGTCTCGAGAGGGAGTCCCGTAGGGACAGTGCTTTCGGACAGGCAGTCCTCCGTAATCTCTTTGAGGTCTGAGCAACTCCTACCCTCCATCCCGGATGTGGGCTACCGGTGGGTGATAATTCAGCGAAGATTCTATCCTTCTGTGCTGCTGAGCTAGAGGAAGCTCATTTTTGTGCTTAGGGTCTCCGGTAGCCTTGAGCTTGGGAGTCCCATAAGTGAGGACTGACTTCCTGCTTGGTCCTGGAGAAAGCGTAGTTACTCACCTGTAACAGGTGTTCTCCAGGAGCAGCAGGAATCAGTCCTCACTACCCTCCCTCCTCCCCTTGGAGTTGCAATCGTCTGCTTATGTTCTTTTTTGCAAATTTTTATGATGTCTTTTTTAGCTATGTCATCTGACTGGCTTAGATGGCACCCTCGGGCGTGAAGACGACCGCGCATGCGAGCTGCAATTCCCAAAGGCTTTCTTTGAAAGCTGGGGAAAATTGCTCCGCGAGGGCTCCGTCGGCGCCGACGTCACCCATAAGTGAGGACTGATTCCTGCTGCTCCTGGAGAACACCTGTTACAGGTGAGTAACTACGCTTCAGCCCCCGCGGGCTTAACAGAGCAGCGAGGGAGAAACTCTTCCCTCGCACTCTGCTCTGCAAGCCGGCGCGTCTGACTTTTCAGCTCCAAAGAGAGAGCTGCTACAAGGAGGGCAGGCTCTGCCGTGCACTGGGGGGCCCCGCGGAACGCTCGATTCTGCCGCGGCGGCCCCGACCGCGGCAGCAGACAGGTTTGTTTTTCTTTTAATTTTCGCTGGGCTGGGCTGGGCTGGGCTGGGGGGGGGGTTTAGGAGTGTTGATGGGCTGGGGGGGGTTAGGAGTGTTGATGGGCTTGGGGGGGTTAGGAGTGGTGATGGGCTGGGGGGGTAGGAGTGGTGATGGGCTTGGGGGGGGGTTAGGAGTGGTGATGGGCTATGGGGGAGCTAAATCTGTATATGGGCTGATGGGATTAGGACTGAAAGTGGGTTGATGGGGGGTTAGGACTGGTAATGGGCTATGGGGGGGCTTAAACTAAAAATTGGGTGATGGGGGATTAGGACTGGAAATGGGCTGGTGGGATTAGGACTGGGAGTGGGCTGATGGGGAGGTTAGGACTGGTAATGGGTTGGGGGGTTGCTAGGACTGGAAATGGGCTGAGTGGAAGGGGGCTTGAACTGCAAATAGCTGATGGGGAGGGGGCTTGGAATGGGCTCGTAGGGGAAGGAGCTAGGACAGGAAATGGGCTGATGGAGGGGCTAGGATAGGACTGGGAATTGGGTGTTGGGGAGCTAAGAATGGAAATGGGCTGTGGAGGGGGCTTGGATTGAAATGGACTCATGGAGGGGCTAGAACTGGAAGTAGGTTCATGGGGGCTTGGATTAGAAATGGGCTGAGTGGAGGGGAGCTAGGATTTAACATGGGCTGATGGTGGGGCTAGGAAAGGACTAGAAATGGGCTGATGGGAGGCTGGTATTGGAAATGAGCTGATGAAGGGACTCGGATAGGACTGGAAATGGATGGGGGAGCTAGGACTGGAAATGGGCTGATGTGGGGACTAGAAGGGAGCGGATACTGGGTGGGGCTGCAACTAAAAGGGAGCTGATGTTGGGGGAGATTAGAAGGGGATGGGGATGGGGCTGGGAGAGTGAAATGGAGAGGGGAAGAATATTTTGTGTGGGAGGGAAGAAAAATCTACAATTGGCCGGGTATTGGGAGACTAAGGGGCTTGTTTACAAAGCCGCGGTAGTGGTTCGCGATCGCAGCCGCGGCCCCATTGAAATCAATGGGCCGCGGCTCCGATTACGATCGCAAACCGCTACCGCGGCTTTGTAAACAAGCCCCTAAGTGGGGATTGAGGATGGAGGGGTAAAATTTGAGTGGATGAAATAGGAATGAGGAAAGAGCAAAAGGAGAAAGATTATTATGTTAAAGCAGATGTAGAGAGAGAATGGAAAAAAACTAGAGGAGAGAAGAAAGGACAAATGGACAGCAGACGATGGAGAGTTAGCAGAAGACACAAATAAACCAGAAGAAAGTGACTGGAACAATTGCAACTGAAAAAAAAATGCACAAAAGGTACAAAGATATCTCTTTATTTTGAATTTATTAACTGGAATATGTCAGCTCTGGGAAATGTGCATCATTAATGTCGGTGCTTTGTTTAGTACAAGAGGAAATTAATTTATAGTTTTATTTCAACATTGTTGTACATTCCAAGTTTGGCTTTTAGGGTTCCCAGTTTAATTATTGTCTTCCTGTTTTTAAATTGTGATTCCTTGTTTGGTGATGGTCTATGTTCTGCATGTGTAACTGAGCTGAGGTATTCTGTTTATGTAATTCCTATTTGACATTGCCACTTGTTCTCTTTCCCCAGTAGGTCATGTATTGTTATTCTCTGAAATGTATTGGTTTAATATTTGCAGTGTTGCCTTTTGATAGGTAGGGTATGGTGCTTTATGAGTCTTGGTAGTGCTGTTAGGATACGGTGGGTTTGCTATGGGTTCTAAATGGGCAGTGTTTGTAGTAGTTCCTAATGTGCCTGGCGGTTGGCACTGGATTATAGTAATGTAGAAATCTTTGTCTTTCTTTATCCATACACTCATGAAGAGGCATGTTTACTAAAAGTTAGTGTATGGTAACATTATGCAAATATTTATGCAAATGAGGCCCCTTATGCAAATGAGGCCCCGCACCGAGTCTCCGCACATGGCCCCGCACCCCCCTTGGGCCGCCCCTGTCTGGACGACTGGCTCATCAGGGGTCAGACAGGTCAGGAGGCAAATCAAGCCACCCTCAGGACCATTGCTCTTCTGCAACGTCTGGGGTTTGTCATAAACTTCGCAAAGTCCACTTTGCTCCCTTCCCAGAACTTGGAGTTCATAGGGGCAAGGTTGGACTCTCTCCTGGCAAAGGCATTCTTGCCATAAAACAGAGCCCGAAGGTTGATGGCCTTGGCAAGTCAGTTTCTCAGCAGGTCCCTGGTATCCGTCAGACTCTGCCTGCGGCTTTTAGGCCACATGGCTTCGACAGTACATGTGACCCCCAATGCCAGGCTCCATATGAGGCCTGCACAGTGGTGCCTTCGGACTCAGTGTTCACAGGCCACAGGCGGCCTCAGAGACAGGATAAGGGTGTCCAGACCATTTCTGCACTCCCTCAACTGGTGGCTACACCCACCCAATCTGCTGAAAGGGGGGTGCCCTTTCAGATTCCAGGTTACACAGTGATACTAACCACAAATGCCTCCCTGCAAGGCTGGGGAGCACATTGTCTGGGCAAGTGCACCCAGGGCCTCTGGTCTCCCTGGGAAGCTGCACAGCAGATCAATCTCCTCGAACTCAGAGCTATTCGATTAGCACTCAAAAATTTTACTCCTACCCTGGCTCAACAATCTGTCCTGATTCAGACAGACAACCAGGTTGCCATGTTTTATGTGAACAAACAGGGCGGAACTGGGCCCAGGATCCTTTGTCGGGAAGCTCAGGACCTTTGTTCTTTTGCCCTCAAGCACAACATGCTCCTCAGGGCTGTCTACCTTCCAGGCCAGGACAACTACCTGGTGGATAGGTTACGCAGGATACTGCAGCCCCACGAGTGGCAGCTGCATCCTTCAGTGGTTCAGAAGATCTTCCTGAAATGGGGTCTCCCTTTGATGGATCTCTTTGCCAGCCCCATGAACAAGCAACTGCCAAAGTTCTGCTCCAGACAACCACATCCTCTGCGGATAGCAGCAGATGCTTTTCTGATATCTTGGTCTCAGGGCCTCCTCTATGCGTTTCCTCCCACGCCCTTGGTGGCCCGAACCCTTTTCAAGATTCTCCAGGACAAGGCCTCGGTCCTGCTGATAGCTCCCAGGTGGCCGAGACAGCCTTGGTTTCCTCTTCTGCTTCAACTGGCGGTAGATCCTCCACTGCCTCTGGGGTTGCAACCCGACCTTCTCACACAGGACCAGGGTTCCCTTCTGCACCCCAATCTCAAATCTCTCAATTTGATGGCCTGGAGGCTGCAAGGGTAGTTTTGGCTCCCTGGGGCCTACCTCAGGAAGTTGAGGAGGTTGTCCTAGCCTCTAGGAAACAGTCTACTAGGAAAACCTATGCTGTCAAGTGGAGGAGGTTTTCTATGTGCTGTCACCTACGTACGGAGGATCCTTTCTCCTGTACTGTGCCAGTAGTTCTTCAGTACTTACTGCACTTATCCAATCAGGGACTTAAGTCCAATTCTGTTCGGGTCCACCTCTCAGCTCTAGCAGCTCACCACTCATTGGTAGAGGGGCAATCTCTATCTGGTCACCCCTTGGTGTCCCGCTTTCTCAGGGGCTTGCTTTTACTCAAGCCTCCCATCCGTCCTACTGCCCCTGAGTGGGAGCTGAATGTGGTCTTGCAGCAACTGACTCGCCCACCTTTTGAGCCGATGGCTACTTGTCCACTACGCTTCCTCTCCTGGAAGACACTCTTCCTGATAGCCCTTACCTCGGTTAGGCGAGTAAGTGAGCTTCAGGCCCTGGTCTGTGACAGGCCTTACACCAGGATTTATAGAAACAGGGTAGTCCTCAGGACTCATCCAAAGTTCCTCCCTAAGGTTGTCTTCTCTTTCCACCTCAATCAGGAGGTGGTACTTCCAACATTCTTCCCTAGGCCTCATGGTAGCCAGGCTGAAGCAGTCCTACATACCCTGGACTGTAGGAGGGCCTTATCCTTCTACCTTGACCGTATGCAGGGGCATAGAAGGGCTACTCAGCTCTTCATATCCTTTGACCCCAATAAGTTGGGGTTGGCTGTGTCCAAGTGTACCTTGTCCATCTGGGTGGCTGACTGTATCACCTGGGCTTACAAGGCAGCTGACCTTCCTTTGCAGGGTAGGGTCACGGCCCATCGTGTCAGGGCAGTGGCTGCCTCAGTGGCTCATCTCCGCTCTGTGCCCTTGGTAGACATCTGCAGGGCTGCAACTTGGTCTTCAAGCCAGACTTTTGCAGCTCATTACTGCCTGGAGAGGGAGTCCCGTAGGAACAGTGCTTTTGGCCAGGCTGTACTCCGGAATCTCTTTGAGGTTTAGGTAACTCCTGCCCTCCTGCCATCTGTTGGGCTACCGGTGGAGGTTGTGTCCTTGAAAAGCCTTTCTTTGCTGCTGAGACTAGAGGGAGTTCTCTTGTTCAGCCTGGGTTCCTCGGTAGCCCAGAGATAGGGAGTCACCCATATGTGAGGACTGACTTCCTGCTTGGTCCTGGAGAAAGAGTAGTTACTCACCTGTAACAGTTGTTCTCCAGGAGCAGCAGGAATCAGTCCTCACAACCCTCCCTCCTCCCCTTGGAGTTGCAGTTGTACATAGTTTATTTTTCATTTTTGTGTGCTGTTCTTAGCTATGTCATTTGACTGAGGTAAGATGGCACCTTTAGGCGGGAAGGGAACCGCGCATGCGTGCCTGCATTCCCAAAGGCTTTCATAGAAAGCTGGGGAAATGCTCCGCTGGGGCTTCATCGGCGCCGATGACACCCATATGTGAGGACTGATTCCTGCTGCTCCTGGAGAACACCTGTTACAGGTGAGTAACTACTCTTTACGATCTCTGACCTGCAGATCTAGAAGATGAGGACCTTGCAGTTGCAGGTAAGCAGAGATTTTTATAGGGGTTTGGGAGACCCTTGAGGGAGGGTAAATTTTCTCTTCGCGGGCTTGTCCCTACAATCGTGGGCGGGATGGCCACATCGTGTTTATAAGGTACAGTTTGCAGTTTTAAAGTTTAAAGTTTGTAGAGTTTAGCTTATATGGCTGTCAGGTTGGCAGGAAATAATTACGATGGGTACTTACTTGTTCCGGTGAGTCTGCTTTGTCAATAGGGAGCTGACGAGTGGTGGTGGCTCCCAGGAGTATATACTGGTGACATCACAAAAAGAAGGAGGTTCCTCAGTCTCCAAGCTGCTGAATAAGGAGGACAACCCAGAGGTCCGGGACTAGACTGGATCTACTCCAGGAAACACAATTAGCAGGTAAGTCTAATTTCCCCAGATCTGGTATCAAGATAATGTTTGGAACCTAAGGGAAGATGGTGGAGTAGTAGCAAACAAATTAATTGATGTTAAGGGAAGAGCCAGTATCCAATGCTGAAATGCTACGAGTCCCTACAAACTTTAAATTTTCTCATATATTTTATTGTAATTACAATTTTTAAATTAACAGATGGGAATTTGAGGAATCTGAAGAAGATCCAGTGACCAGCATCCCTTTCCAGCTACAAAGATTGTTTGTTTTATTGCAGACCAGTAAGAAACGAGCCATTGAAACCACAGATGTTACGCGAAGCTTTGGCTGGGACAGCAGTGAAGGTAATTTATTCACTATATTGTATTGATTTCACTGCAGAAATGTCATTGTTTTGCAGTCTCAAATGGTGGCACGAAGATCTGAGGAATGGTTATATAATTTCAAACTTTGGGGGTATTTAGGAGTCTTGCTTGAAATTGCTTCCAAATGCTAGAGACCTAACTCTAGCTTTCTCGTGCTTCTAATGCTTGTAAATGATGTGAAAAGTGAAAGTGGGGGCAGCAGCCAACCTAGGATATTTACAGAATCAAAAATTGTTTATGTATGTCCTTTCTGAACTCTCCATGCAGCCTTCCCTAAGCACTGGCTCTTAAGTACAATAAAGAATCAGAGGACATATTATTTACATTTTTTTTTAAATTCCCAAAGAGCACTTTAGATGAGAGAAGTTTCTTTGAACACTCAATAAAATGCATTTTTATGACATTTGTTTTTGTCTGCACTTATCTATTTTGAATCGCTCATTATAAATTTATTAGAGTCTCTTTTATACCGCGCTATTCAGCATCAGTGCGGTTTACAATGAACAATAAAATACACATTTCCGATGGTACTTTGTGTTTACAGTTGAACAGGTAATGCAACTTGGATAACAGGGTAACTATTTACAATTTAAGACATAATTGGGAAATCTTTTGACTTCAGTCAAGGGGGTTCTGAGAGGCTTGTGAGGATGATGCAGCGTCCACATTGGCTTCTGGGTAAAACTGGAGGAAGAGGTGAAGTTTTAAGGCCTTTCTGAACTGAAATAAGTCCTGGATTGATCGGATGCCGTGAGGGAGGCTGTTCCAGTACCTTGGTGCGCAGAAATTGTAGGCCCTGCCTACTGTTGCCTTGGATTATACTCTTGCATATGTATATATTAAAATAAACTTGAAGCATAATAAATAAAGGACATGATTTGAATGTTGTAGAAAAATACTTTTCTGAATCTCACATATAAGCAGATTGTCTTTTGACTCTGCAAAGAACATTTTTTAAAACTGAGGTGTTTAAAAAGATCAGAGTACCAATAAAATGCTCTTTAGGGTGTTTTTTTTAAAGTGAACAATTCATTCTAAAGCAGAGAGACTAATTTAATGTGGTGGTTTGGTACAGTACAAAGAATGTACAAGCCAGAGTTTCCAAATGATAGATCAATTCATTCTGTCGTGTTCATTAGCTCCACCCCCTGCTTTCTTATTTCATTGCTATAGGAAAACTGTTGTAGAAGCCATTGTACAGGTGTTAGAATGATGCAATATTATGGTGGTTAAAATTTCAGAGTAGGCAGAAAGATTTTACAAGAGTTGCATTCATTTAATGTTTGGGATTTTTATTGGTAGAGCTTTTTTAAGTGATAGTATATAGTGAGAAATTAATATAGATTGTGTATATTATCTTTCTCCAGGACCAAGCAGAAAGTCAGTCCTCACATATGGGTGACGTCGGCGCCGACGGAGCCCTCATGCGGAGCATTTCCCCAGCTTTCAAAGAAAGCCTTTGGGAATTGCAGCGCGCATGCGCGGTCCTCTTCCCCCCCAAGGGTGCCATCTTGCTCAGTCTTCTTTTTTCCGCAGAGCCCAACGGACGTAGTTTGTTTTTCCCCGAGAAAAAAGTTGATTTTCCCTGTTTTTCCCTTTTTTCTCCGGTTCGACGCCGGATCCTTTTCCCGCTCGGACCGATACGCCGGTATCTGGTCCTTTTCTCTCTTTTTTGGTTTTTGTCCTTTGTGACTGGCGTTCGCGCCTTTTTTCTTTTTTCCCTGGCAGACTGGTCTTTTGACCTAGCAGGGGCTCTTTTTCCCCCGATGGCTGCCAGCGGGTTTAAGAAATGTGATCGGTGTAAGAAACGTATGTCTCTTACCGACACACATGACTGCTGCTTCCGTTGCCTCTGACCCGATCATGACCCGATGATCTGTGGTCCGTGTGGCAAAATGTCCTCGAAGGCGTTGAGGAGTCGGCAGCACCAGAGGGATATAATTTTTTCTGACTCCGCGTCCGGCCGGGCCCGGGCCTCGACGTCTCTGGACTCCAGCCCCGAACAGCATCAGGGTTCCTCTGAGCGGGGGTCTCCTTCGCGGGAGCATCGCAGGAAGAAGAAACCCGCGAGGGCGGCATTGGTGGACGCTCCTGGTTCCTCGAGGGCCAGGTCGCATAGCCCCGATAGCCGTCCCGGGTCTTCGGAGTCGGAGAGGCCTGCCAAGCATCCTCGTGTCGAGATGGAGTCTCCTGGACACGTAAGTGCTGTTGTCCTCATTGACTCTCCTCCGAGGGAGCCGACATCGGGCCCGATGCCGTCGGGGCCTGAGTCGGCGGCTGCTGGGTCTCCTGAGCTCGGACTCAGGTTGACGGCCTTGGAGAGCAGCTTTGCTGCCTTCATGGAACAGTAGCGGGCATTGATCGCCGGTCTCACCGGTGCATCTGCCCCGACCACCGGGACCTCGACGTCCAAGTCGACCCCGGAGGCCGATCCGATCCTCGAGTCCATGCGGGCTCGAGTCGATCCTCGGCCACAGTCTCCCTCGACCTCCCGTTCGGGGCCGAGGTCGTCGACGCCGCCGATACCCTCTGCATCGGGGCGGAGGGCATCGGTTCCCGCCCGACCGGAGCCACTCGATTCCTCCTCCGAGGAATCGGGCTGGGAGACAGAGGACGAAGAGTCACCCGACACTCATCGGACTCGCCCGAGTCCGAACCTCGGAGATGGTCCCCACCGGAGGATACCCGGTTCTTGGACTTCGTGCGGGATATGGCCAAGGCCTTGGCCTTCCCCGCAGATCCCGAGGAGGAGCCTCGAGCCGAGGAGCTCGAGGCCCTCCAGTATGACTCTCCCCCGAAAGAGGCCTTTACTGTTCCGGTTCCTCCGATGCTGGAGCTGCTGCTCTTCCGCATGTGGGAGACCCCGGCCTCGACGCCGGTGTTAAGCAAGCGGGTCGATTCCATTTATTGAGTCTGCAAGAGCCCCGGGTTCCAAAAGGCACAATTACCGCACCCCTCCATGGTTGTGTAATCGGCCATGCATCGACTGAAAAGTCAGAAGATGCACTCCTTGGTGCCTCCCGGCCGGGAGGCCCGGAACCTGGATGCCCTCGGTAAGAAGTGCTTCCAGGGCTCTATGCTTGCTTGCCGTGTCCAGACATACCAGCTCTACATGGGCATGTAGCTCCGAGACCTGGCAAAGGAGATTGCCGGGTTCTCTGCTGGTCTCTCCGAGGAACCTTTGCATAGGTTCCAGGCTTTGTCCACCGGTATTCGAGAGTGCTCGAAGTTTATCTCTCGAGCAGCCTACGATGGCTTCGAGGCTTCGGCCCGAGTAGCTGGGGCCGGCATCGGTGCCCGCCGACAGGCTTGGCTACAGTCATCTGACCTCGAGCCATGGGTACAGGACAAGTTGGTCGATGTCCCCTGCCGAGGTGAAAACCTCTTTGGCAAGCCCATGGCTGAAAAGGCTGCAGAACTCGAGACCGAGACTGACCAGGACTAGGCTTTCCAGGAAAACCTCTGCCCCTTCTCAGAAAAAGAAGGGCTCGGGAAAAAAGACCTTTTACCCGAGGAAGTCATCTGCCTACAAACAATACCCTCATTATCAGGCCTCTGCAGCTCCCCAACAGGTTCAGCAGGCCAAGGGGCAGGGTCAAGGGCCCCGTAGGCAGAAGGCCCCCAAGCCACCAACACCAGCCCCTGCTCAGCAGGGTGGGGGTTTTTGACTCAAACAGCATAGCCTCTTCTCCTCAGCTGGCTTCTCTCAGCACAGGAGGCCGGCTGGTCCACTTTGCCCACAGGTGGTCAGCTGTCACATCCGATACCTGGGTTCTTCATATAGTCCAAAAGGGCTATCTTCTCCATTTTCACCAGGTACCTCCCTCCTACTTTCCAGGGGAGCCTCCAAGACCTCCTCTGCACAGGGACCTATTCCTTCAGGAGTTGACAGGTCTGCTAAAGGATCAGGCTGTGGAACCAGTGCCCCACCACCTGAGAGGTCAAGGCTTTTATTCCAGGTACTTTCTGGTACCAAAAAGAACAGGGGGCCTCAGACCCATCCTAGACTTGCGAAACCTTAACAAGTTCCTGGAGAGGGAAAAGTTCAAGATGCTTACCCTTGGAATCCTGCTGCCCTACCTCCAGCAGGGAGACTGGCTATGCTCCTTAGATCTGAAAGATGCGTATACTCACATCCTTATTCATCCAGACCACAGACAATATCTCAGGTTTGTTGTGGGAGGAAACCACTATCAGTACAGAGTACTACCCTTTGGCCTGTCATCCGCTCCCAGGGTGTTCACCAAGTGCCTGGCAGTGGTGGCGGCCTACCTGAGGCTTCAGGGTCTTTTTGTGTTTCCGTACCTGGACGACTGGCTCATAAGGGGCCAATCTTCCCAGGTGGACAACCAGGCCACCCTTCGCACTGTGGCTCTGCTTCAGCACTTGGGGTTTGTCATAAACTTCGCAAAGTCCACTTTGCTCCCGTCCCAGAACCTGGAGTTCATAGGGGCCAGGCTCGACACTCTTCAAGCGAAGGCTTTTCTGCCTCTGGACAGGGCCCACAGGCTAATGGATCTGGCCAGCCAGTTTCGCAGCAATTCCCGAGGCTACTCGGCCATATGGCTTCCACGGTTCATGTCACTCCCAATGCCCGCCTGCACATGCGGCCTGCTCAGTGGTGCCTTCGCACTCAATGGCTTCAGGCCACAGGGAGTCTGGCGGACTCAATAACGATATCCAACCTACTGGTCTCCTCTCTGCATTGGTGGCTTCATCTTCCGAATCTGGTGCTCGGAGTGGATTTTCAATCCCCTCCACCTTCTCAAGTGCTCACAACAGATGCTTCTCTTCTCAGTTGGGGAGCACATTGCCAAGGGACATGTACTCAGGGTCTCTGGACCCCTTGGGAGGCTTCTCAACAGATAAACTTCCTGGAGCTACGGGCGATACGCGTAGCTCTGAGAGCCTTCTCCCACCTCGCCTCTCACCAGTCTGTACTGGTTCAGACGGACAATCAAGTTGCCATGTTCTATGTGAACAAACAAGGAGGCACAGGCTCCTTCCTTCTTTGTCAGGAAGCTCAACGGCTGTGCTCTTGGGCTGTCAATCACGGGATCCTTCTCAAGGCTGTCTACCTCCCAGGTCAGGAAAATTACCTGGCAGACAAACTGAGCAAGATCCTGCAACCACACGAATGGAGATTGAACCCATTGGTGGTTCAGCAGATCTTTCTCAGGTGGGGACTCCCCACCATGGATCTTTTCGCCAGTCCTCTGAACCGGCAACTCCCGAGATTTTGCTCCAGACAACCGCATCCCCTCAGAGTAGCAGCGGATGCGTTTCTAATCTCGTGGTCCACAGGCCTACTGTATGCATTTCCTCCCACACCACTAGTGTCCAGAACGCTGTTCAAAGTCCTCAAGGACGGAGCTTCATTGATTCTCATTGCCCCCAAGTGGCCAAGCCAACCATGGTTCCCGCTTCTGCTACAGCTAGCGGTGGACACCCCTCTACCTCTGGGGTTTCAACACGATCTCCTGTCTCAAGATCAGGGGACTGTCTTGCACCCCAACCTCCAGTCCCTACATCTGATGGCCTGGCTGCTGAAAGGGTAGTCCTGGCTCACCTACTGCTGCCTCGAGAGGTGGAAGATGTCGTTTTAGCTTCTAGACGGCAATCCACCAGGAAAACCTACGCTCTTAAGTGGCGTAGATTCTCCACATGGTGTGCTCAGCACAACGAGAATCCTTTCTCGTGCTTGGTAGCGGTGGTGTTGCAATATTTGCTTTACCTCTCCAATCTGGGCCTTAAGTCTAACTCTGTCAGAGTTCACCTCTCAGCTCACCACTCGCCGGTGGACGGCAGGCCTCTTTCCAGCCACCCTTTGGTGGCTCGTTTCCTCAGAGGCCTCCTTCTGCTTAAGCCTCCTTTGCGTCCACCGGCCCCTGAGTGGGATCTGAATGTGGTATTGCAGCGGCTTACTTGTCCGCCTTTTGAACCTATGGCTACCTGCCCTCTCTGTTTTCTCTCCTGGAAAACTTTATTTCTGGTAGCTCTCACCTCTGCTAGGCGAGTGAGTGAACTGCAGGCTGTAGTGTCTGATCCTCCTTACACTAGGTTCTACAGGAATAGGGTAGTCTTACGGACTCACCTTAAGTTTCTTCCTAAGGTTGTCTCACCCTTTCACCTTAATCAGGAGGTGGTTCTTCCGACCTTCTTTCCCAGGCCGCATGCCAACCGGGCTGAGATGGTTTTGCATACCCTGGACTGTAGGAGGGCATTATCCTTCTACCTTGACTGTACGCGGGAGCATCGGAAGGCTGTTCAGCTTTTTGTTTCTTTTGACCCCAATAAGTTGGGGCTCCCTGTCTCCAAGCGTACGCTGTCCATATGGGTCACTGACTGTATCGCCTGGGCTTATGGGGCAGCCGGCCTCTCGTTGGAGGGTCGAGTCACGGCTCATCGTGTCAGGGCGAAGGCTGCGTCAGTGGCTCATCTCCACTCTGTTCCGTTGGCAGACATCTGCCGGGCTGCTACTTGGTCTTCAAGCCAGACTTTTGCAGCCCATTACTGCCTTGAGAGGGAGTCCCGCAGGGACAGTGCTTTCGGACAGGCAGTACTCCATAATCTCTTTGGGGTTTAGGCAACTCCTACCCTCCGGCCCTGGTGTTGGGCTACCGGTCGGGGGCGTTCTCAGAGAAGATTCCTTCCTTCTGTGCTGACGAGCTAGAGGGAGCTCATTTTTCCGCTTGAGGTCTCCGGTAGCCTTAAGCTAGGGAGTCCCATATGTGAGGACTGACTTCCTGCTTGGTCCTGGAGAAAGAGTAGTTACTCACCTGTAACAGGTGTTCTCCAGGAGCAGCAGGAATCAGTCCTCACAACCCTCCCTCCTCCCCTTGGAGTTGCAGCCATATGATTTATTTTTGCTAATTTTTTTTCTGTCTTTTAGCTATGTCATCAGACTGAGCAAGATGGCACCCTTGGGCGGGAAGAGGACCGCGCATGCGCGCTGCAATTCCCAAAGGCTTTCTTTGAAAGCTGGGGAAATGCTCCGCACGAGGGCTCCGTCGGCACCAACGTCACCCATATGTGAGGACTGATTCCTGCTGCTCCTGGAGAACACCTGTTACAGGTGAGTAACTACTCTTTAATCTAAAACAAAAGTATCATAATTTATACTATAGCCTATAGCATATACCATTAAAATCTGATGGAAGCGGGGTTTTTTGCATTGAAAAGCCTTTTTGTTTGTCTTAAGTGAGCTGTATTTTCTTTTGTATTACAACAGCTTGGCAACAGCATGATGTTCAGGAGCTTTGCAGGGTCATGTTTGATGCTTTGGAACAGAAATGGAAGCAAACTGAGCAGGTACTTGCACCATTAAATATTTCAGTGCAAAACCTAGTCTTGATCAGAGAACATTTGAAATCATTGAGCCTTCTAGATGTAACTGACCAAGAAAAAGGCCAAAATCCTGAACACCGTAAGCTGATTACACTGTCTTGCACAAGTTCATTGTCTTTGTTGTATGTTTATCTCAAAAATTTTACATCAAGCAGAACAAAAGGAAAACGAAGGGCTCACATAAACAAACATTACAGATCACCTTAACACAAGAAATAATTGCAATAATGTACCTGACATCTACATCTTTAGAGAAATCCTGGGAACAAGGAAAGCATAGTTACTCACCTGTACTAGATGATCTCCGGTAGCAGCAGGAATTTAGTCCTCACATATGGGGTATCGTCGGTACCGACGGAGCCTGCGTGGGAACCCTCCCCAGCGTTCAATTTCCAGTTGAGTTTAAAGCTGAGACAAAGAGAGAGAGAGGGAAAGAGAAAGAGAGAGATAGAGAGATACAACTCCTAGGGGAGGTGGGTGGGTTGTGAGGACTAAATTCCTGCTGTTCTCGGAGATCACCTGTTACAGGTGAGTAACTATGCTATCTCCAGGAACAAGCAGGAATGTAGTCCTCACATATGTGGACTCCCTAGCTTAAGATGCCAGGGAGAGACCCCAGAAGTTGTGTGCCCCTGTGAAAGGGCTCCACTTCCCCCATGGATCTCTGGCATCCAACCAGGGATGATGGGTAGGAGTTGATTAGGTATGGAACAGGTGTTGGAGAACAGCCTGACCAAACAAGGCATCCCGGCGGGAGTCCTTGTCCAAACAGTAATGGGCTGTGAAGGTATGAAACGAAGCCCAGGTGGCCGCTCGACAGATGTCGTCGATAGACACAGAGTGTACATGAGCCATTGAAGCTGCCATGGCTCTCACATTGTGAGCTGTGACATGGCCCTCCAGAGGAAGATTCTTACTCTAATAGGCAAAGGAAATGCACTGAGCAATCCAGTTAGACAGTGTTCTCTTGGAGACTGGAAGTCCCAAATGAGAAGGATCAAAAGCAACAAAGAGTTGAGAGGACTTCCTATGTTGCTGTTTTCTTTGCAAGTAAAAGGCTAAAGCTCTTTTATAGTCCAAAGTATGACGATTCCTTTCTGCATTTGATGCATGAGGCCTTGGAAAAAACACAGGTAGGTAGACCGCTTGGTTTAGATGAAAAGGCGAGACCACCTTTGGCATAAAGTGTGGATGAGTCCTAAGGACTACCTTGTCATGATGGAACCTTGTATAAGGTGGATCAGCCACTAGTGCCTGCAACTCACTGATGCGATGTGCTGATGTGACTGCAATGAGAAAGATAACCTTACAAGAAAGGAATTTCAATGAGGTAGTAGCTAAGGGTTCGAAAGTTGGCTTCATGAGCTGACCAAGAACCAGGTTTAAGTCCCATGCCACCGGTGGTGGCTTAATGGGAGGCTTAGTCAGAAGAAGGTCTCTCGTAAATCTTGCTATAAAAGGACGGGAGGAAATAGGTTGTCCATTTAGAGGCTTGAAAGAAGCTGCAATAGCACTCAAATGGACTCTTACTGAGTTAGTCTTAAGTCCTGCATTGGATAAATGAAGGAAATACTCCAGTAGTGACTCCAGAGGTATCGCAAGGGGGTTAAGACCCTTCTGCGAACACCATATGGTAAACCTCTTCCACTTGAAAGCATAAGAGCGTCTTGTGGAAGGCTTCCTGGAAGCATAAAGGATATCCTTTACTTGCTGAGGGAGGTTAAGATCATGGAGATCTAGGCCTTCAGCAACCAAGCCCTGAGATGCAGAGACTGGGGATTGGGATACCATAACATTCCGTTCTCCTCTCCTAACTCCAGAGAGGGAGCTTGAGAGATATGTAGAAGCAGAGGGTACCACACTTGCCATGGCCATTGTGGAGCTATGAGAATCATACGGCCTCTGTCTCTCTGAAGCTTGAACAGGGTTTTGGGAATTAGGGGAATGGGTGGAAAGGCATAAAGGAAGTCTTGACCCCAGTGAAGGAGGAAAGCATCCCTGACCTGAGAGCCCTGAGCCGGAATTCTGGAACAGAATCGGGGAAGTTTGACATTCAATGTACTTGCAAGGAGGTCTATGTCCGGGGTTCCCCAAATTTGAAAAATCTTGGCCACCTGGTCTGCATGCAGAGACCATTCGTGTGGAAGCAGAACTCGACTGAGTCTGTCTGCCCAAGTTTTGTATGCCTGGAAGATACACTGCCAGGAGATGAATCTGGTGCTCTCTGGTGAGGGCCCATAGTCACAAAGCTTCGTTGCAAAGCGACAGAGAGCCTGTTCCCCCCTGCTTGTTCACGTAGAACATGGCTACTTGATTGTCCGTATGAATGAGGACTGTCTTGTAGCTGAGCAGGGTGTGGAACACTCGAAGAGCAAGGAAGATTGCTCTAAGCTCCAAGAGATTGATATGTAGATGAGTCTCCTGTGGAGTCCAAGTGTCTTCGGTGGAGAGGTCTTGCAGATGAGCTCCCCAACCCATTGGAGAAGCATCTGTTGTGAGAGTTGCCTGGGGTAAAGGTTGTTGAAATGGGGACCCCAGCAACAGGTTTTGAGTGGACTGCCACCAATGGAGGAACAAAATAAGGCGATTTGTGTTTGCTATTTTGTCTGACAGGCACCCTGATGCCTGGGTCCATTGAGTGGATAAAGTCCACTGGGCTGCTCTCATATGGAGGCGAGCATAGGGAACCGCATGCACGGTAGATGACATGTGGCCTAGTAGTTGTAACATCTCTCGAGCAGTGAGATGAGGTTTTAGCACTGCTTGAGAAGCTAACTGCACCATGCGAAGGCAACGGGTCTGAGGAAGATAGGCCCTTGCTTTTCTGGTATCCAGCAAAGCGCCTATGAACTCTAAAGACTGAGTGGGAGTTAGACTGGATTTTGGGATGTTTATGACCAGACCCAAGTACTGAAGGATACGCATTGTGCAAGATAGAGAAATCCTGGCCTCTGACTCTGATGGGGCTCGAATGAGCCAGTCGTCTAAGTAAGGGAAGATGAATATTCCCAGAGTGTGGAGAAATGCTGCTACCACAGCCATGCATTTCGTGAACACCCTTGGTGCAGAGGCCAGGCCAAAAGGAAGCACCCTGTACTGGTAGTGCTTTCCTTGAAAAAGGAACCGAAGGAACTTTCTGTGAGATGGAATGATGAGAACATGAGTGTACGCATCCTTGAGATCTAGAGAACAAAGCCAATCCTGACTCTGAAGGTATGGCAGCAGAGTTCCCAGAGAAATCATCTTGAATTTCTCCTTGAACAGGAATTTGTTCAATTCTCTGAGGTCTAAAATAGGTCTGTGTCCCCCTGTTTTCTTTGGGATAAGGAAATAAGGGGAGTAAAACCCTGTACCCTGTTGATGAATGGGTACCCTTGGGCAAGAAGCATAGTGACCTCTTGATGTAACAGGTTGATGAGAGAGGTCTGAGAATTGAACTGTCTTACCATCGTGAGAGGGGCATGCATGAAAAGTGAAGCTTGTACACCTTTTTTATGATGGAGAGTGTCCAATGTTCTGCTGTTATCTGCCCCCATCTTGGGGCAAAGTGACACAACCTTCCTGGAATGGTGGAAGGCTCTGGTCCATTGAGAGTCAGGAAGGCTAAGTTCTCTAGATGAAAGTCAAAGGCCTTGTGGAGGCTGAGACTGCTGAGACGGTTGAGGCTTAGCAATCTTTGCTTTCCTTTGTTTAGGTGGTTGCTGACTCTTTCGGCCAGATTGACCTGCAGAACGTCCCTGTTGGGAATCAGAGGGATAAAACCTCTTCTTTTTGGAGAAGAATGGTTTCTTGAAAGATTTCTTTCTTGCAGGATCAGCTGTAGCTTTGGATAATCTGTCCAAAGTGGAGTTGTCAGCATCTAATTCATTGGCTTTCTCTTGCCAATTTTTGCCAAATAGATTCTCACCTGTACAAGGGATATTGCCCAGTTTGTCATGCACCCAGAGCTCCAAATCGGATGCCTGGAGCCAGGCAATTCTACGTGCACCTATGGCAATGGCAGAGGTTCTGCTTATGCACTCAAAACAGTCAAAAGCTGCACGGTTGACAAACTTAGGCACATCCTTGCCATGTTTGACCAGTGTGAGAAAATCCTGCCTTCTATCCTCAGGAAGAAGAGAGCTCTAAACCTCTAAATCACCTGTGACTTCCTTAAGGAACATTCCCATATATAAAATATACGAACTGATCCTGGCAGAAAGCATGGAAGCCTGGAAAGTACGATGTTCAAAGGCATCCAGAGTTCTACACTCACGTCCTGGTGGATTAGAGGCATGCCTCTTTGCACTCCTGATCCTTCTCATAGCTGATTCCACCACAATAGAGTGATGAGGAAGCTGAGTCTTTTGGAAACCAGGACAAGGATGGACTCGATACATGGTATCCAGTCTACGAGAGTGAGGAAAGGTGGTAAGAGGTGTTTCCCACGTCCTTAGCATGAGATCATGCAAGATCTCATGAATAGGCAAAGTAGCCGCCTCTTTAGGAGCTTTGGAATATTGTAGAATCTCCAATTCCTTTGCCCTGGGCTCTGTTTCAGGAGCCACAGTAATGGAATGACCCCGAGCCACCTCCCTGATAAAATCCTGAAAGGAGATATCTTCTGGAGGAGACATCCTGCATTTAGGAGAGGAGGGTTCCTCTGTGAGAAGTATTCCGGTACCGACAGAGCTGTCGGACTCCTCAGAGTCTTCCGAGGATTCAAAGTACCTTCTGTCCAGATGCTCTTGAAGAACCCGATACCTGTACCGACCGAAGTTGTTACCGGGGGGAATCGGTACTGGTGTCTCGGTACCGGAAGACATCGCATGACTGGGTGCCGGCAAAGCAAACCCCGATGCCGATGCTGAGAGTACCGATACCAGTGCCGGGGTTGGTACTGGTACCGGTTGAACTGTCTGACGCGGTTCCGAGGGTGTCCATGCCGCAAGGAGAGCCGCCAGACTGCGTTCAATAGCCAGGAACATCTGGTCTATCGACGCTGCCGATGCCTGGGTATCGATATCGGAGAAAGCAGCCGGTACCCCAGAGCACGGCACCAGTAGTTCTGCCGAGGTTGAGGCCTCGAACATCCTGGAGCCCCGATAATGCTTTGGAAGCCGAAGCCTTCTGCCGGGGCAATTTTGCCGGTACAGAACCCTCAAGGGCAACGCCAGAGGCATCTCGATGCTTGGAAGGAGATCTACCCTTTGAGGACCGGCTAGACTTATGTTTAGTTACCTGAGATCCCTGGGAGGAAGACGAAGCCCTGGAAGACGTCAATGCCACAGAAGCTGCATCGGAGGGAAAGAGAGTGCTGAGCTTAGCAGCCCGACCACTCTTGGACATCATGGCACAAGCCATACACTCTGAGATGGAGTGGTCAGGACCTAAACATTTAAGACACCACTCATGGGTGTCGGTGACGGAGATGGTACCGTCACACTTGGTGCACTTTTTGAAACCCGAAGCGGGTTTTTCCATAGTGGAGAAAATTTTGGGCCTAAGGCCCAAAATGGCACGTGCACCTGGAAAAGAAAAGTTTGGAAAAAAAATACTATCTATTTTTTTTTTTTAAAAAGAAAGAAAGGAGAACCGGCGGTACCGGTATAGCGTCGAGGAAGGCAGACGCGATCACAAAAAAGGAGAGTAAGGAAAAACTTTCTGCGGTGACAGGAACAACGACCTGCTGGCTCTGCGGAAAACGAAGAACTGGAGAGTGGCAGTTGGTAAAGGCGGGAAGGCAGCACGCATGCGCTGTGGGATGCTCCCAAAAGCTTTCTAATTGGACGCTGGGGAGCGTTCCCGCTCAGGCTCAGGCTCTGCCGGTACCGACGATACCCCATATGTGAGGACTACATTCCTGCTTGTTCCTGGAGATTATTAAGTATAGCTGAAGGTAAAAGGAAAATCTTAAAATTAGAAAAGAATAGACCCTTGTATCATTTTAACAGCCATGATACATTCATACTTCCTCCACAGCATTGACCACAGATTTAGGAGAGTTGATACTATTGACTTTTTCTACTTCTTACTATCCAAGAAGAATTTCAGTTCATAAATTTGAAAGAAAACATAGCTACTCCCAGCATAAATTGAAATACATTTAAAGGAAATCAAATCACATACTTAGTGACTCATGATAGCAAAACTGAAATACTGTTGATGCTGTGACTGAATCAGAGTATGCAGATAACACCTCTATGAGGTCCAAGTTTTCAGATACTCTATCTGATGCACTACCACTATTACTGACCTCAGGGTCTCTGTCCAGAACCCGCGGACCTGTAAGGCCTTTTTAACTTGCTTCAGATCCAGAATGGGCCAGAAAGTTCCTGCCTTCTTTGGAACCACAGAATAAATGAAATACCTCCTGAGACCTCACTCCACTGGAGATACCTTGACTACAGCCTTGAACTGCCACAGTTGTTGCAGTGTCTCCCTGACTTGCCTGCCTTTTTAAAGGAGAATCCTCAATTACAATGATCAAGTGTGGGACTCTTGAAACGCACAAATTTAATGAAGGACCGATAGTGTCAGCTAAGAGCAAACTCACTAGCTGCTTTTATTAACGGTGCATTTTACTGTGTTCATAAAATCATTCCAAAATTAAAGTGTTCAAATATTTTTTCAGAATGGTCAAGAATTTGGCAGCTGAGATTTAATGCTAAAAAAATGCAGGGTCATGCATTTGGGCTGCAAAAATGCAAGGGAGCGGTACAGTGTAGGGCGTGAAGTACTTCTATCCACAAAAGAAAAGCAGGGCCTGGGCATGATTGTTTCTGATGATGTTAAAGTGGCTAAATAGGTATAAAAGGTGACGGTGAAAGCCAGAAGAATGCTTGGTTGCATTGGGAGTGGAATGGACAGCAGAAAAAAGGAGGTGATAGTGCCTCTGTATAAGTCTTTGGTGTGACTTTATTTGGAGTATTGTGTGCATTTCTGGAGACCACACCTTCAAAAGGATATAAACAGGATGGATTTTGTGCAGAGGGTGGCTATTAAAATGGTTAGTGATCTTCGTTAAAGCATATGAGGACAGACTTAAAGATCTTAATATGTATACGTTAGAGGAAAGGCGTGATAGAGGAGATATGATAGAGATGTTTAAACATCTCCGTAGCATAAATGCATAAGAAGAGAGCCTCTTTCAATTGAAAGTAAGCTCTGCTACAAGGGAACATAGAATGAGGGTGAAAGGGGATAGACTTGGGAGTAATATGTGGAAATATTTCTTTAATGAAAGAGTGGTAGATGCGTGCAGTAGTCTCCCAGTGGAGTTAGTAAAGATGAGGACAGTATCTGAATTCAAAAAAGCATGAGACAAACACAGAAGATCTCTAACTGGGGGGAAAAAGGGACTATTGTAATTGATATGGAAGGGCAGACTAGATAGACCATGTGGTCTTTTTCTGCCGTCATGTTTCTTTGTTTTATATTTTGTTTAATTTAAACCTCACATCTGACATAGCACTATGTTTCAGATTATGGTGCTGCAGGAGAAAGCTTAACAGCCAAACGGATGGCTTCAAAGTTTCTAAGCGGAATGTATGTAAGATAAGTAAAATTTTTGATTCCCTGATGCAGGATTTCTTTAATCCGAAACACAGTGCTATGTCAGATGTGAGGTTTAAATTAAATTAAGTTAAATTAAATATGAAGAAACTGCATTTTATCCGGATGGTACCCACAGAGCTTCTGAAAATGCCCCTGGCTGAGGCAGATCGATCTGTCCACTTGGCTCTTTTTCTGGAAACCTGAGCATCTTAGAATCCCTGATGCCCTTTACCAGTTTCTCCAAATCTTCACCAGAAAGACAACTTCCTTTTAAAGGGAAGCATGCTAAGCTGCATCTTAGATGTCACATCCGTCAACCAATTCCTTAGCCATAAGAGATGACATATTGTCACCACAGTGGCCATGTTGCTAACAGTTGCCCTGATCAGATCATCTGCCAGAAAGGCCAACACCTGATTCCAGGTGCACGTCCTTTGAGAGAGAATTTGAACCCCGGATGTGGCCCCCTCAGGAAGATGCTGTGTCCCATAACAGACAAGCCCTTGCCACATAACCCCCTGAGATTGCTGCCTCAAATGACTGCTCAAGTGATCAAGGGGAGTCTTCAGGGCTGCCCTGCCTTCCGCTGGGATGGTAGTCTTTTTGGTCACTACCGTGACAAGTGTAACTATACTAGGAAGCTGCAGCTTTTCCTTTTCCTCAACCGGAATTGGATATAGATGGGCCATGGAGCACTCATCTTAAAGCCCACAATCCAGGGACTCCAACTTTGCAGGAACTATATCTTTGATGGCCCTGTGGAGCAGAAAGGCCTGTGTGAGGATTTCTGAATACCTTCCAAGAGATGATGTTCTTCTGAACAAAACTGCGGAGGATGTTCCTCAGAAATGTCAGAACTGCCAGGCCCTGTGAAACAAACGCAGGCAGTCTGTCCTTATGAAAAATCCAGTTGATGGTAGAACTTACTCTCTTCTAGAGATTCCTCAGGAAACTCCTCCAGAAGGCCTGAAGATCCCTCTAGCTGATTCATGAAGTCAGTTTAGGCCACAGAAACCACCTCCTCGAGATCCTCCACAGGATCTTTTCTGGGTTTCTCTGCACTATTCTGTGCTTCTAGGAGCTTAGCACTGGCCACCAGCCCAACATCCCAGTCTTTCCTAAGGCAAAAAGCTTTATGAAGTAGAAAACTCTGCCAAAAAGGGCTCCTCCTCCATACCAGCACCTATTTTGGGAGTGCCTGAAGGGCCTCTGAATTATCAAGCTTAACACTGGAGGACTCTCAGGCCAGGATGAAGTTCTGTCAGCTGGCAGTGCAATGGCAGAGCTTCTTGCCAAAACTGATGCCTCAGAAAGCATAGGTAACATGGCATCATGTGGCCCTCCTCTGACTCCCTCTGTCCTAGGCTACCTTCCTGACCCTGAAGTGTTAGGACAGGAGCGATTACTCTGATGCTGCCTGTGGCAAAATCATGCAGTCCTCTTGAAACTGCAGCAGCAGCCAGCTTTGTTCAAATAGGCTCTACAGTTGCCAAAGGCGGTACAGATTTGACTGCGCTTGGCCAGACTCATGCTGGAATTAGCAGCTCCTCCAGAACAACCCCTTTCATCTCTGAGACACCATACCAAATATTCTCTTTCTCTGGGAACAAGCAGGAAGTCAGTCTTCACATATGGGGGATGTCGGTGCTGCATAATCCACGCGGAAGTATCTCCCCAGCTTTGAAAGAAAGCCTTTGGGAGATGCACCACACATGCGTGGATCCCTTCCTGCCCATGGGTGCCATTTTACCTCAATCTCCTTTTTTCTGCGGAGCTCTCTGGACATCTGTCCAGTTTCCCCCGGAAAAAGTGTGGTTATTTTTTATACCTTTCTGTCCAGTTTGCATACTGGTTCCTTTCCCTGCCCCCCAAGCCAGCTCGCCTCTGTGTCTCTCCTCGGGTTCGTTCCTTTGTTTTTGTTTTTTTCTTCAAGGTATCCCTTGACCGGCGTTTACGCCTTTTTTTGGCCAAAGGCCTCTGACCCCTCCCAAGCAGCAGGGACCCTTTTTTCCTTGATGGCCTCCAGCAGCTTCAAGAAGTGCAGTCGGTGCAGCAAGATGATGTCCCTCACCGATCCACATGACTGCTGCCTCTGGTGCCTTGGCCCGGAACACAATGACTTGGACTGCGAACTTTGCAGGACCATGATCTCAAAGGCCCTTAAGAGCCATCAGCAGCAGCAGGAAAATTTTTTCCAAAAGTCTGACTCTGCGCTGGAGTCTCCAGCGACACTCTGCTCCAGGACCCCTCCGGTACCTCGGTGCCCTGCGAAGCTCGGGCCACTTCGGAGTTCCATGGCCATGGTTCCTCCGAGAGGAAATCACCAGAGGTGGAACGCAAGAAGTCAAAGTCGAAGTCCTCGAAAATCTCCTCAGAGACCGGGTCCAGGAAGACGGGAAAATCCCACTCCAGGCCCTGCAGTCCCTGGCGTGAGTCAGAGGAGTCGGAGCAGGAGCGACCTCACAAGCTGCCCCGAAAGGAGCCGTCGGTACCCACCAACTGGCCTCAGACACCCAAGGCCATCATTGTTGAGAACTCCCCCTTGACAGAACCAGTGCCAGACCTGAAACCCTTGGCGTCTGCATCGAAGGCTGTGTAGCCACTGGCATGGAGACCAGGATAGCATCCTTTAGAGCGCAGTATCTCTGCCCTCATGGCACAGCAGTGGGCGTTCATGTCCGGTTCATCCTCCCTGATGATGGGACCCTAGACATCGAGGGCCTCCCCAGACAACGAGCTGATCCTCGAGCACCACCGGCCTTGAGAGCGTCATCGTTATTGAATGAGGTCCCAGTCCCATTCTTCGGGTCACTGGTCATTGTTGGCAAATGCATGCAGCTCGGACCACATGTCTTCCGGAGGCCTCGGGCCCCTCATCTTGGACCTCGACCGTGGGGACCGTAAAGCCTTGGACTCGTTCTTGGACTTTCAGTCCATTTGGGAGACCAAGGACGAGGAGTCCCTGGACACTCTGCACCACCGAGACATACTTTCGGACCCATCCCCTCCCCCCCCCGGCGTCCCGTCGCCATTCCCCACCTGAGGATATTGCCTTCCTCGACTTTGTGTAGGACATGGCTAAGGTGCTCGCCATTGAGACTGAGGCGGAGGAGGACCCTCACATGGAGGAACTGGAGATTCTCCAGTATGAGGCCCCTTCGAAAGAGGCCCTCACAGTACCTGTTCTGTTGATCCTACAACGCCACCTTCTCCGCATACGGGTGACACTGGCGTTGATGCCCATTGTCAGCAGGTGACTCGACTCCATGTATTGAGTCCACAGAGGCCCTGGGTTCCAGAAAGCCCAACTTCCCCATAGCTCAATGGTCGTTGAGTCTGCCATGCGTCGACTCAAGAGCCAAAAGACCCATTCCTCAGTGGCCCCAGCAGG
Source organism: Ichthyophis bannanicus (assembly GCA_033557465.1). Taxonomy (NCBI): domain Eukaryota; kingdom Metazoa; phylum Chordata; class Amphibia; order Gymnophiona; family Ichthyophiidae; genus Ichthyophis; species Ichthyophis bannanicus. The sequence goes on along the minus strand of CM066047.1, from coordinate 49,105,596 downwards.
AAGGCCCGGACCCTTGATGCTCCCAGACGGAAGGCCTTTCAGGGCTCGATGCTGACATGAAGGGTCCTGTCCTACCAGCTTTACATCGGCACGTATCTTAAAGCGCTGTTGAAGGAGCTTGGTGGGTTCTCGGCAGTCCTCAATGGGGAACCCCTCCAGAGGTTCAAGTCACTGTTTTGGCGGTCAAAGAGTCCTCAAAGTTCCTGTCTTGAGCAGCTTACGATAGCTTTGAGTCATCAGCTAGAGTGGCCTCTGCCAGCATTGGGGCCAGACTCCAGGCATGGCTGCAGTCATCTGACCTTGAACAATGGGTTCAGAACAAACTTATTGATGTCCCCTGTATTGGAGAGAACTTCAGGAAATCCATGGCAGACAAAGCAGCAGAGATCGAGACTGAGTTTCTAACGAGGACTAGACTCTCAAAAAAGACCTTGGTGCAGCCCATAATAAGGCCCCAGGAAAGAAGCCCTTCTTCCCAAGGAAAAAGGGCAGCTTTGGCAACGCCTCACAGTTCTCGGCCCCACAGCACAGCCAACAGCACATGGGGCTGTGGCACGGCCCCTGTAAGCAAGACTCCCAAGTCCCAGGCGCTGGCCTCAGCTCAACCTTGGGGGAGCTTTTGACTCCCTAGACGTGACCTCCTCTCCCCCAGGAGGTTCCCTACAGCCCACAGGGGAACTGTTGGCCCTGTTTGCCCACAGGTGGTTCACCATCACCACCGATACCTGGGTCCTACAAGTGATCAAGGAGGACTACCTCCTCCACCTATGGCAGACGCCTCCCTCATACATTCCAGGAGAGCCCGCAAGACCTTTCCTCCACCAGACCCTGTTCCTCACCGACAAGGCGGTTTCCTCGAGGACAAGGCGGTGGAGCCAGTGCCGAAACATTTCTGGTGCATAGACTTCTACTCCAGGTATTTCCTCATTCTGAAGAGAACAGGGGACCTCAGGCCCATCCTGGATCTGCGGGATCTGAACAAGTTCGTGATAAGAGAAAAGTTCAAAATGCTCTCCCTTGGAACATTGATGCCATTCCTCCAGCAGGGAGATTGGCTAAGACCTAATGGATGCCTACACAAACATCCTGATCTTTCCCAACCACAGAAAATACCCCCAGTTCGTGCTGAGAGGAGAGCACTTCCAATACAGGGTGCTGACTTTCGGGCTGGGCTCATTGCCAAGTGTCTTCACCAAGTGCCTCGTGGTGGTCGCAGCCCACCTCTGTCTCCAAGGGTCTTTCATCTTTCCCTACCTGGACAACTAGCTCATAAGGGTAGGCACAGCTGCAGAGGCGCAATGCGCCACAGGGTACACCATCAGTGTCCTGCAGCGTCTGGAGTTCGTCATCAACTACCCCATGTCCCACCTCTCTCTGGCTCAACACCTGCAGTTTATAGGGGCTGAGCTAGACACCCTCCAGGCCAAGGCCTTACTCCATCAGGAGAGGTCAGAACACCTCAGGGACTAGCGGCAGAGGTACAGTGATGCTGGTTGCTACCCGCCCGTCTTCCACCTGCTGGGCCACATGGCCTCCGTGGTTCAGGTGACCCCCATGCACCCAACTGCAAATGAGAGCGTCACAGTGGTGCCTCCGCTCTCAGTGGACACAAGCCACAGGCAGGCTCCGGGACAGAGTGAGAGTGACCCGCCAGCTGGTGGACTCCTCCGGATGGTAGCAGATCCCTTGTCACTTTCCATACTCCCCGTCTTCCCTCCAGCGGTCGAGTGGGATTTCAGTGTGGTGCTCTCACAACTCACTAAGCCGCCGTTTGAGCCCCTGGCTAACTGCCACTTGAGGTACCTCTCCTAGAAGGTCATCTTCCTTGTGGTATTCACATCAGCTCGCAGAGTCGACGAGCTCCAGACTCTGATGGCAGAGCCTCCCTACACTAGGTTCTACAAGAACAGAGTGGTGCTCCGCGCACACCCCAAGTTTCTGCCAGAGGTGGTGTCCCCATTTCACCTCAATCAGGAGATGTTGCTCTCCACCTTCTTTCCGAGGCCTCATGCCGGCAGGGCGGAGACTGTTCTCCATGCTTTGGATTGCAAAAGGGCACTGTGCTTCTATCTGCAATGGACTCAAGGCCACCACAAAGCACCTCATCTTTTCATATCCTATGACCCCAGTCGTTTGGGGCTCTCAGTGACTAAGCAAACTCTCTCCACTTGTGTGACGGACTACATTACCTTCGCCTATGAGCAGGCAGGAATCTCACTGGACCAGAGGGTCATGGCGCACCGCATCAGGGCCACGGCTACTTCCGTGGGAAACCTGCATTCCATACCTGTGACAGAAATCTGCCAGGCTGCCACCTCGTGTTCGGTCCATAACTTCGCAGCTCACTACTGCCTGGAGAGGAGTCCCAATGGGATAGTGCCTTCAGCCAGGTTGTACTCTGTAATCTCTTTGGGGTGTAGGCAACTCCTGCCCTCTGACCCTTCTGTGTTCAGACTACAGGAGAGCTGGTTCCCTGCCAGACACTTGGGTCTTGCGATGGTCTCTCAGTAGGGACTCAATTGCTGCTGCTCACAGCTCACCTTTTGCAGGTTGCCAAGGCGTTTTTACAGGTTCTCAGTAGCTTGTAGCTGGGGAGTCCTATATGTGAGGACTAACTTCCTGCTTGTTCCCGGAGAAAGTGTAGTTACTCACCTGTAGCAGGTATTCTCTGGGGACAGAAGGACTCAATCCTCACAATCCTTCCTCCTCCTCATGGAGTTGCTTCTTTACCGTATTTTAATTTTTGCCAGCTTAGCTATGTCATTAGACTGAGGCAAGATGGAACCCCTGGGGGGGAATGGGACAACACATGCATGGTGCATCTCCCAAAGGCTTTCTTTGAAAGTTAGAGAGATGCTTCTTTGCAGGCTCTGTCTCTGCCATCATCACCCATATGTGAGGACTGATTCCTGCTGTCCCTGGAGAACACCGGTTACAGGTGAGTAACTATGCTATCACCGCAGTGCAGAAATCTGCTTCAGTTCCACTGTTACTCTCTGCTGTTCGCAGTTTGGCTTTGTTTTTTAATATCAACTTGAGTTCTGCTAAAAGTCCCTCCACAGGCTACCTTTCAGCCTTTTTACAAAAGTTGGAGAGAAGGAAGAAAAGGCCTTCGGCTGAAAAAGAGCTGAAAGGCTGGAGCGGAACCTGGGAGGGAGGGGAAGGGATTCTGATCACTGAGTTCTGCATCCCTGAGTTCTGCAGCTGCCATACTGAGCCCTTGCCAATCTGTAGCCTAATATAAACAGAACTATCAAATGAAATCCTCAGATTCTTTGCAGGCCAGCCTCAGACTGCACGGGTCTGAACAACCAAACAACAAAACCTGCAGCGAGGTGAATTAAAAGATGCTTTATTTGGCCTACCCAAAATAATTGTGTTTCTGCTTGTGCCTTCGTCAGGGGTATGACCTCAAGCGGAAAAGACAATAAAAACATAAAATTATATAGGCAGCAATAAATTATAAAACTATACAATTACAGAGTGAAAATAAAATTATAAACCAATAAACAATAAATATTGGATCTTATAAACATGCATTAAAAGATGACAAAAGAGACAAATGCTAAAAAGACAACCAGGTGCTACTGGATGGGAAGCTGGAAAATATATATGTACAGACATGAAGAGAATGACCAAGATATGTGGGCCATAAAATAGAGAATCATTCCCATTGTTCATCATAGAGGACTACAAGAGATATCATAGACTGAGTGAGATCAACACAGTTGCTAAAAATAAAATGGAAGCTAATAAAACATATAAATTAAATAACATCTATGTTGCATTGAGCAGTGTAAAATTAAAATAATTATATATATAAATATATATTAACAGAAGAAAGGTAATTATAGCATTAAATAATATGAAAGAAAGTGATCTTGTACATGAAATCAGTAGATAATAGGAGGAGGAAATGAGGACCAACAGCACAGCATAGAAAATGATATGTGTAAGTCTGCAAATATAAAAATCATAGTAGACATAGGGGACTATAAGAGGCGTGTCAGACCGAATAAGATTGACATACTCGTTTAAAAAAAATAGTAAGACACATGAATTAAATTACTTATGTCACATTGAACATTGTAAAACTAAAATGTTTGGATGTAAGTAATTATATAAATATGCACAAAAAACATGCAGTAAAATCAACTTGTACGTAAAATCAATAAATTACATGAGGAGAGAGGGAAAGAACAGCATGGCACAGAAAATGGAGAGTGCAAGCTCGCAAATATAAAACCCATAGTGGGCATACTTAAAAATAACAGGATGGCATGGCGAAAAAATAAAAACTTACAGTTGAGTGTGTATTTTTATCCAGTATGGCTGGCTTCAACAAAAGGAACTGCTTTCGCTTCTACTGCGTCACTCTTGATACGTCAGGAAATAGCCTTATTCTACAATCCATGTGTGTCCTTACATCTAAAGAACACTTTAAGGAGTCAACTTCTTTCGGCCTCCAAGTCAGAGTTATTAATAGTGTGGCAGCCGTTGGCTTTGAATCTGATCTTTCTGAAAACATGGTCAGGTTCAAACTGTCAGATGACATTGCAGGCGACTGCCCATGCTCCTGCACTGGTTTAAGCTTAGATGTCGATAGATGGAATACTCTAGAGACTAGGGACAAAGACTCTGCAGGATTCTTCAAACTAGATACCAGGAAGTTCTTAAACAGTTCCTGAGGAGAAACTTTAGGTATGTACTTTAGGGAAATGTAAAAAGCGAAGGTTGCACCTTCTGTTGGCATTCTCCAACTTCCTATGCATAATTCCTGAATCCTTCATAAAAGTTACATTATTGGTCTCAGTCATTTCAGCCCTCTTCTCAAACTTTGTGACTTTATTTTTTAAGCCTGTTAGTGACCGGTCTTGTCCTTCAATTTCAGTGCATTTTGACTAAACAAGATCGTAGTATGTTGCAATTGAGCAGATAGAGATTTCTCCAAGGCAGAAATTCCATCCCATGATGTCTCAAAGTCAAAAGATTTTGGCCTTACCAGAGCAGGCTGTAGTACAGGCAAAAAAGAATGCAGAGCGGAAACTTCCACGGGGGAGCACTACCCGAGTTGTCCCAATACAGCCAAATCTGTGGTGCCACCGAGAACCTTGGCTTGACCAGCCAGTGCCTCCCCAAGCCGCGCAGCTTCCCCGGTTTGAGAACACTGCAGCAAAAGGAGGTGAACTACTGACATCGATCCTGCCGCATATCTTACCCTGGTTGCACGGGTGGCAATTGGATCTTGGGGCTCAATGATGTTTCAGATTCAAAGGCGGGCATGGGGTCTCCGTCCACTCCCACTCTGCCCAGCGAACATACCAGAGAAAGATCCCTGGCAGCCAGCCCAACAAATATATCCTTTGGGCAATCGATAGTCGAGTTCTTCGAGGCAGATAGTTCAAAGAACAAGAGCAACTTTCTTTTCCTGCCTGAGTGAGGCATAATGAAAAAAACACAGGTAATAAAGAAACTTAGTATGCCAAAGCGAGCCTGCACTCAGAGGACTGCTGAAGACGCCATCTTCCTTCCTCTCTATTGCCGTTGGGTTTGACCCCGCACATTTATTGACAGTATAGAACACCTGATGCTGTTAGCTGGAACAGGTTAGCCAAATTGGTCTTTGCACAAAGCCGCCCCCCCCCCTTTGATCTAATGTTTGGATCTTTAGGAGATGCTTTATGCAGCCCCTTATAAAATTATGTGCCATCAATGTGTTTAAGCCATTAATTTTCATTAACTTACACATGTGGATGGTTCTGGATATGTACTTTTAGCTGGTTGCTATATTGTAAGTACGAGCATCAGGTCAATGGTGCATACTTCTTCCACAGACAAGCAGGAGTTATGCAGGCACATTCAGCGGTGTTGTCTGAGACCTCACCAGTGTGCTGGGCTCTCCCATAGCTCAGAGAAGTCTTTCTGACCTCTCTAAGCATGTGTCAAATCTCCCGCGCAAACTCCCGCCTACTCAGTCTCTTCTGACCGCAGCTTCAATTAGCCGTGGCTCTCCCCTCCTCTGTCTCGGGGTTTTTCACTTTCAGTTTTGGTTTTTCCCTACCTAATTGCATCTCTACTCTGTCAATGGTGGTAGTACCGCTTGTGTTCCCCCCCCCCCTTCATCGGCAAACAAGAGAGAGAAAAAAAAGTGAAAACTAATTTTTCTTAGTCACGTGGCTCCCAGGCTGTGCTCAGTTTTTTTTTTTTTTTTTCTCTTCACCACTTCAGTCTGTCAGCAGTGGCAGTCAGACAAACTTTAAAAAAAAAAAAAAAAAGGCAATGAACACTGGTTCTTCAGTACTGAAAATACTAACTTCTGCACATCAAAACTTGTACAGCACTAGGCCAGCCAGCTCTACTGCTGTGGTGACCTTTTTTAAAAAAAAAAAAGGAAAAAAATATAAACCAGGACACTGAATGGCTTCTCAGAGTTCATTTGCCTCAATCCCATCAGACCTAGACAAGGCACAGTCAGGAACAGAAGGGACTTCCGCAAGGAGGCTGTGGCTCCCTTTCCCCTGATTGAAGAGTTGGCACTACCTCCTCCATGGGCTGATCCCCCTACAGTGGGCCTGAAACACAGATCTAAATCTAAATATGCAGAAAAGGACCAGTCGGAGGGCTCCACTAGTCTGTGGGATCCATGACCCCAAAAGAAAAGGGCTGTGGAGGACCTGCATGATAAGGAGGGCACTTCAGCTAAGCAGTGCAGATATTGGGCCCCTCATGCCTGTACTCTGCCCAGCAACACCAGGTGACTCTGCTGACCTCCTGTTGTTGCTTCGCTATTTTGTTCAGGACAGCACGGCTTTACTCTGCGTCCCTTCAGCCATTGTACCGCCATCCCCTGCCCCGCAACCAGGGTACCCCTTTCCTCTCCTGCGCCAATGTACCATGAACCACCAGCTTTAACCCACTGGCGGGCCCCCAGGCCTCTGGAAGAAGACATCTATGCTCCCGAGGGTTTGACCTATTCTTAGCATTTGGAATCAGACCCATCTATTCATGATGATCATGATGTTCCCTCAACACTAGTCCTGGCTCTGGAGGATCTGCCGGACGACTTCTCCTATCCCAAGTTTCTCCAGAGGATCTCTCGTGATATAGCACTCAGTGATTCCCAGACACCTACCAACAAGAAGGACTTCCAGTCCATCCTGCATGCTTGCAGCACATCTAAGGAGATACTCGCGATTCCTGTTCCCCAAATCCTGCAAGATCTACAAGCATCGGTTTTGGAAGGCTCCACCTTCGAGTCACCCTTCTTCCAGGTGACTAGACCTAAAGTATATAAGGTACAGCAAGCTCCTGGTTTTCAGAACCAACAATTTCCCCATCAATAGATAGTTTCAAAGGCAGTCTTTAAGAAAGCTAAAGGTATGGTCCATTGCCCAAACCCCACCCGGTAAGGACCAGCGGACCTTGAACTGTGGGTTGGAAGTCCTTTCAAAGTGGTATCCTGTCCATGAGAATCTTAGCACACCAGCTTCAGATCTTCCATTACCAGCATGACCTCTTCTGGGCAACTCCGCTTTTCTGACGGGTGATAACCATCATCAATTCCAAGATAATCTCCAGGAATCCCTCTCTCATATCATCCAAGCCACCTACGACACATATGATTTGGTGGCCAATTCCACAGCAACTGTCATATATGTATGTTGCACAGTCTGGCTTCGTGCCTCTGGCCTTCGAGAAGATCTCCATGACAATCTGGCTGATGCTCCCTCTCAGGGAAGAACAATTTCTTTGGATCCAAAGTCCAGAAGGCGGTGTCTGAGGTGAAAAGCCATTTGACCACAGTTAGAGAATTGGCAGCTCAACCGCCTGAAACCACTCAACAATCCCATCGTCCACAGTATCCTCAGTACAGAAGAGTGTATCATTACCAATATTTCCAGCAATTCTACCCTTGTCATAGATTCCAGCCATACTCAAGGGGGCTGACCCAGCGACTGCCCAATACCAGTTATAACCAGTGCTACTGGCAGCATGAACAGAAGCAACCAGCAGTGGCCCTGCCACTGCTCACCATACTGGCCCCTATCTTTTGACTATCTACCAGTGGGGGGGCCGCATCCCACATTTCAGAGAGGCCTGGCAGTCTATCATGACGGACAGATGGGCTCTCAAGATTGTTGCGGGGGCTACAGGATCAACTTTGCTCTGCCTCCACCATCCTGTCCACCCCCGCCCTGCAACATCCCTGTCCATCATTTATCTCTGTTGAAAGCAGAGATCTCTGATCTTCTTGACTGCAGTGCCATCAAAGTGACCCCAGAATAAGATCGCAATCATGGATTCTTCTCCCGTTTCTTTCTCATTCCCAAGACGTCGGGCAGTCTTTGACCCATTCTCAACCTCAAGGGTTAAACCTCCAAGTGAAGCATGAGAAATTCAAAATGCATTCCCTAGCCACCATCCTTCCATTGCTGTGGCAGATGACTGGCTTGCCTCCCTGGACTTAAAGGATGCCTTACACACACATACCCTCAACACTGGAAATACCTTTGTTTTTGCTTCCTGACGATCACTATCAATACAAGTTTCTGCCTTTTGGTCTTTCCTCAGCTCCAAGAGTCTTTACAAAATGCCTAGTGGTAGCATCCACACACCTGCAGACATTGCGTCTACCTTTATCTGGACGATTGGCTCATATCAGGTTCAACAAAAGGCCAAGCACTGACTTCAGTATGTCACACCGCCCAGTTAGTACAGGAGTTGGGCTTTATCATCAGCACTTAAAAGTCTGAACTGGAACCCCACCAAGTACTTTACTTCATCGGGACCTGCTTGGACACCAGGAGCAGCTGGGCTTTCCTGCCCGACGACAGGGCAGCTATCATGCAAACTCTCTGCACCAGGTTATCTCAGCTCGGAACGCATCAGCTCTTACTGTGCTCCATCTCCTGGGACACATGGCGGCGGCTGCTGTCCGCGTCATTCCTCTGGCCCACCTCTATATGCGACCTCTCCAATGGCATCTCAGACTCGGTTGGAACCAGCATTCCCAGTCTCTTCACAAGCGCATTCCCTTGCGTAGCCCCAACCAATGCAACTTACATAAGTCTTTCCGCTGGTGGATGACCTGAGCCAATCTCACAAGTGGGAGACCATTTCTATAACCACCGTATCAACTCACTCTGGCCACTGATGCTTCGCATCTCAGGTGGGGTACTTATCTCCTTCAACTCTTCACACAGGGACACTGGTCTCTATCGGAAGCTCGGCTGCATATCAATCTCAAATTGCATGCCATCCTCTACCTCTCTATGCCTTCAGAGACTGGACCCACAACAAAATGTTGTTAGTACAAATGGACAACCAAGTCACTGCTTTACATCAACAAGCAGGGGGCTCAGCTCCCTCTGCTGCAAAGCCACCTGGCTTTGGCTCTTTGCTCAGTCCATCAGGACATTCCTGGGGGCCATCTATCATCTGGGATCGCAGAACCAGCTGGCAGACTCCCTCAGTCAACATCTCGATCCACACGAGCGGTCCATCGATACCAGCATTCTATCTTGCCTCTTCCAGAAGAGGGACACTCCAGAGGTGGACCTTTTTGCATCTGCCGACAGCGCAAAGTGCCCCCTTTTCTGTTTCATCCTGCCCAGTACCCAGCAATGGGCCTCAAATGCCTCCCTAATCTCATGGGAACACAGACTCCTCTGTGTTTCCCCCATTTCCTCTTATACCCTGGGTCCTGCTCAAGACCCGCACCGACCACCCCACACTAAGTCTTATTGCCCCGCAGAGGCCCAGACAACTGTAGTACGCACATCTCCTAGCCATGACACAGGACGGTCCTCTACCTCGCAACACGGGGATCATCCCAACCTTCAGTCTCTTGCTCTGGCCGCATGTCTCCTACATGGCCACTAATTCCGTAAGACTATCTTCTGGACGAAGTCCAAGTTATTATCACAACGTCCTGGAAGCCATCAACTCGGTGCTCCTACCACCACAAATGGTCTCACTTCTCCCACTGAGCCAGATCCAGAGGTCTTGATCTCATCTCTTGCCTGCTGGACCATCTGCTATCTTACCTGCTTCATCTTTCCAACTCGGGGCTGCAGTCCTCCTTCGTATGATTCCACTTATCTGGCATTGTAGCTTCCCATTAGCACTGGGATGGAAAACCTGTATCCCAGCATCCTCACGTCGGCTGTTTCATGAAAGGTCACTCTAACACAAAGCCCCTGCTTATGCCACCGCCTCCAGCATGGGATTTTAACATAGTCTTATCCAAGCTCATCAAGCCGCCTTTCAAACCATTAGGGATGGCATCCGTGAAACATCTCACCTGAAAGAGCATCTTCTTGGTGGCCATCACTTCCACCAGGTGGGTCAGCGAATTCCAAGCGCTCGTCCACTACCCCCTTAATATGCAGTTTCTGCATGACAGTGCTTCTTCGAACTCATCCCAAGTGTTTGCCTAAGATCATCTCAACTTTTCATCTCAATCATTCCATTGTCCTTCCCACGTTCATCCCTTCTGCACTGGCGGATTCAGCTGATCATTCTCTATACTTCCTGGACTGTTGTCGAACTCTTCTCTACTACTTACAAGCAACTCAACCATTTAGCAAAGCCTCACAGTTGTTTCTTACCTTCAATCCCAACAATCCTGGATAACCTGCTCCTAAACAAACTATTTCTTCCTGGATTGAAGCTTGCATCTTTTTCTGCTATGAATGGATGAGCCAAGTACTACAGGCCAGGGTCTGTGCTCACTGCCTTCAAGCCACAGCGACGACCATAGCCAGTTTGGCTTCAGCTCCTCTGCAGGAGAGCTGCTAAGCAGCAACCTGGTGGTCCCTACACATCTTTGCAAGGCATTTCAGCTTGGACTGCTCCTTGGTCCAAGACCTCGCATTTGGCCAGGCCATCCTCTGAAATCTTCTTGTCTAACTCCATCCACCCTCTACAGTCCACCCGGGCCGTGTGAAACCCCTGACAGGGTGGCCCTCAGCTTTGGACTCACCGTTGAGTGTGCCTGCATAACCCCCTGCTTGTCTCTGGAGAAAGCGTATTTGCTTACCTGTAACAGGGGTTTTCCATAGACCAGGCATGGCCAACAGGTAGATCGCGATCTACCTGCAGATCGCGGAGGGGTCAGAGGTAGATCACCAGCTCCACTTGGCTCTGTCTCTCCAGCAGCTCGCCCCATCGCTAGGAGAGAACTCGTGCCGGCAGGTCGTCTGCTGAGGGCTTGCCGCTGCTGCTGATCCTTTGCCTGTCTTTTTTCCCTGCCTGCAGGTGTATTGGGGGCGCTTGTTGTTTTTGTGCCAATAGTTTGTGGGTACCCCAGGGAGCCGCTGCCCGCACCCCACGATGAGATGCCACAGGCCCAACGTCATACCTGGGCTCCTGCCTCTCAGAATCACCCATTCCTGCCCCCATCCCAACACCCCTTAGAAGTGTGTTATATACTGGGCGATATCCATTCGCCCGGGCTTTTCCTGAATACACTTACCGTATTACAGTAGTTGTGTCGTGTGCTGGTCGTTGCTCGCTTTATAGTTCGCTTTCATTAAACGTTTTCGGGCAGACACAGCAAAGTGTCAAGAATTTGGTGATTTTGGCAGGCTTTTCCAATTTTGTTCTAACTTGCCTATGCCTTGCCTTCGAATTGGTTCAAACCATTGTGACTTTTGCTTGCCTCTGCAATTTTATTTTACCTAGCCTTTGCATTGATTCTACACTGCAATTTTATTTCGCCTTGCCTTTGTGTTTATTCTACACTGTGTGCAGAATTTATTAAATCGCGTGTGGTGGTATTTGAACTTGTTTGGCGGTATTTGATTTTATCTGGTTTGCTGGACAGGTTTGAGTTTTTTTGATGATTTATTGGTGGTATTTGATTATTGGTGCCAGTATGATGAATTCTTATTTTTACTTTTAGAACTGCATGTGTGGTTTTGGCATCTCCAGTCCTTGTATTGCGCATCACCCAGAGGTCTTCAGTTCCTGTTGATCTTCAATACTTTGGGACAGTGACAGTTTAGGACCAGATTCAGCCAGTGTTTATACTAACTTAGCAGATTTGGCCTTCTTACATCCAGCCACCCCAGTATAACGAAGATGAGTGTTCCAAAGAAGCGCAAAACCTACCACTTTCATGATGAATGGGAAATGGGCTACTTCTTCATCATTGTCAAAGACAAGTGGTGTTGTCTAATTTGTAACGCCCCAGTATCCTTGCCCAAAAAGGGTAATCTGGAACGTCATTATAAGGCTCTGCATAGCAATAGGTTTGATGCTGATTTTCCACCCAAAAGTGAAATTCGTAAACTGAAGCTCAAAGAACTTAAATCAAAATTGGCTACTCAGCAACAGTTGATGGCGAAGCCAAGGTCACATTCGGTCAATGCAACCATAGCATCCCTTCAAGGTCAGCAACCTGATCGCAAAGAAATGCAAACCTTTTGCTGAAGGGGAATTTTTGAAGCAGCTGACAATCTTTTCGAAGGATTTTAAAATAAGAAAGAGATCATAGCTGCTATTCAAGATGTACAATTGTCAAGAAACACCGTTGTGTGGCGAATAGAAAAGATGTGTGGAGACACAACTGAACAATTGTTGGAGGATGTTTCAAATTGTGTTGCTTTCTCACTCCAGCTGGATGAATCTACAGACATAAGAGACATAGCCCAGTTACTAGTCTTTATCCGGATGGTTTTTGAAGACTTCAGTGTTAAAGAAGAACTACTTGGAATGATTTCTTTAACCCTTTCATGGCTGTTGTTGCCATATGGCAACCTTCAAATTTTCCCCCATGTTTTTCACCGGATTCTATATTTACAAAAAATTATTAATTGTATCTTAATTTATGTAATCTGTTCTAAAAATCCATTTCCGGAAGTGGATTGTGGTTTACATTCTGTTTCCTGTGATCCTGAACTTTTGAAAAGTTTGACTTTAAGAGGGTAAGTTTTCATGTACATTTTTATCATTAAAACAAATCAGGCAGAAGAAAATAAAAAATCATATTTATTGTCATATTAACTAATAGTTATCATGAACATATTTGCAGTTTTCTCCAGGACCAAGCAGGAAGTCAGTCCTCACATATGGGTGACGTCGGCGCCGACGGAGCCCTCGCGGAGCAATTTTCCCCAGCTTTCAAAGAAAGCCTTTGGGAATTGCAGCGCGCATGCGCAGTCGCCTTCCCGCCCAAGGGTGCCATCTTAGCCAGTCTTCTTTTTTCCGCGGAGCCCTACAGACGTACCCGTCGTGTCCCCGCGAAAAAGTTGATTTTGTTAGTAATTTCTCTTTTTTTCTTCGGTTCGACGCCGGTCTTTTTCCCGCCCGGACTCGCGACGCCGGTGAAGTGTCCTCTTCTTCTTTCTCGGTTTTTCTGACTTAGTCAGTTTCGTTTTCGGTTTTTCCCTGGCAGCCCGGTCCTTTGACCTCGCAGGGGCCCTTTTTCCCCCGATGGCTGCCAGTGGTTTCAAGCGGTGTGGTCAGTGTGACCGAAATATGTCACTAACTGACACACACGACAATTGCCTCCGCTGCCTGGGCCCGGATCATGAAGAAATGATCTGTGGGGCCTGTGGCAAAATGTCCTCCAAAGCGTTGAGAAGTCGGCGGCATCAGCGGGATAGGATCTTCGCTGACCCCAGCCGAACCCGGACCTCGTCGGAGGCCTCCGCGTCCAGAGGTTCCAGCTCGGACCGTCGCCGGAGTTCCTCCGACAGGGGTTCTCCCTCCGGGGACCATCGACGGAAGGTGAAACCCGCGAGGGCGGCGTCGGTGGACGCACCTGGCTCCGCGAGGGCCAGGTCGCATAGCCCCGATAGCCGTCCCGGGTCCTTGGAGAAGGAGCACCTCTCGAAGCGACCTCGCCTGGAGTCGGAGCTGCCTGCTCGGGTAAGTCCTGTGGTCCTCCTGGACTCGCCTCCGAGACCGCCGACGTCGGGCCCGACGCCGTCGGGGCCCGAGTCGGGGGCTGCTGGGTCACCTGAGGTCGGACTCAGGTTGACGGCCTTGGAGAGCAGACTGTCTGCCTTTATGGACCAGCAGCGGGCACTGCTCGCTAGCCTCGCTGGCGCCGCTGCCCCGACCGCCGGGACGTCGACGTCTAAGTCGACCCCGGAGACCGAGCCGATCCTCGAGTCCATGCGAACTCGAGTCGATCCTCGGTCGAGGTCACCCTCGGCCTCCCGTTCGGGACCGAGGTCGCCGACGCCGACTCCCTCGGCGTCGGGGCGGCAGGCGCCGCGGCCTGCCCGGGCCGACCCCACCGATTCCTCGTCGGAGTCGGTCTGGGAGTCTGAAGAGGAAGAGTCACCTGATTCTTTTCGGACTCGGTGTGTCCCCTCGGACTCACCTGAGTCCGAACCTCGGAAGCAGTCCCCCCCGGAGGATGCCCGGTTCTCGGACTTCGTCAGGGATATGGCCAAGGCTTTGGCCTTCCCTGCGGATCCCGAGGAGGAGCCTCGAGCCGAAGAGCTCGACGCCCTCCAGTATGACTCTCCCGCCAGGGAACACTTTACTGTACCGGTTCCTCCCATGCTGGAACGACTACTCTTCCGCATGTGGGAGAGTCCGGCCTCCTCGCCGGTCCTGAGCAAGCGGGTCGATTCTATCTATCGAGTCCGCAAGAGCCCTGGCTTCCAAAAAGCACAGTTACCACACCATTCCATGGTAGTGGAATCGGCCATGCATCGTCTTAAGAGCCAGAAGATGCACTCCTCGGTGCCTCCTGGCAGGGAGGCCCGTAACCTGGATGGCCTTGGTAAGAAGTGTTTCCAGGGCTCTATGCTTGCGTGTCGTGTCCAGACCTACCAGCTATACATGGGCATGTATCTCCGAGACCTGGCTAAAGAGCTAGCCGGATTCTCTGCTGGTTTGTCCGAGGAACCTTTGCGGAGGTTCCTGGCCTTGTCCACTGGCATTCGGGAATGCTCAAAATTCATATCCCGAGCAGCCTATGATGGCTTTGAAGCATCGGCTCGAGTGGCCGCAGCCGGCATCGGTGCCCGCCGACAGGCTTGGCTTCAGTCGTCTGACCTTGAGCCCTGGGTGCAGGACAAGTTGGTCGATGTCCCCTGCCGAGGTGACAACCTCTTTGGCAAGCCCATGGCTGAAAAGGCTGCACAAATCGAGACGGAGACTCTCACCAGGACTAGGCTTTCTAGGAAGACCTCCGCCCCTTCCCAGAAAAAGAAGGGCTCGGGAATGAAGTCCTTTTACCCGAGAAAGGCGGCTGCCTATAAACACTACCCCCAATATCAGGCCCCTGCAGCTCCCCAACAGGGCCAGCAGGCCAAGGGACGGGGTAACGGGTCCCGTAGGCAGCAAGCCCCCAAGCCTGCACCACCAGCCCCTGCTCAGCAGGGTGGGGGTTTTTGACTCCTTAAGCATAGCCTCTCCCCCTCCGCTGGCTCCTCCCAGCACCGGAGGCCGGCTGGTTCACTTCGCCCATAGGTGGTCCAGCATCACTTCAGATGCCTGGGTGCTTCAAGTCGTAAGAGAAGGCTACCTTCTCCACTTCCACCAGGTCCCTCCCTCCTATTTCCCGGGAGAACCTCCACGACTCCCTCTGCACAGGGACTTACTCCTTCAGGAGTTAGCAGGTCTTCTACAGGAACAGGCGGTGGAACCGGTGCCCCACCACCTGAGAGGTCAAGGTTTTTATTCCAGGTACTTTCTAGTACCAAAAAGGACAGGAGGCCTCAGACCCATCCTGGACTTGCGCAACCTCAACAGGTTCCTCGTGCGGGAAAAGTTCAAAATGCTTACCCTTGGAATCCTTCTGCCCTACCTCCAGCAGGGAGATTGGCTATGCTCCTTGGATCTAAAGGATGCCTACACGCACATCCTCATCCACCCAAGCCACCGCCAATACCTAAGGTTTGTGGTGGCAGGAAATCATTACCAGTACAGAGTACTGCCCTTTGGCCTGTCCTCCGCACCGCGAGTCTTCACAAAATGTCTCGCGGTTGTGGCGGCCCATCTCCGTCTTCACGGCCTCTATGTCTTTCCGTACCTCGACGACTGGCTCATCAGAGCAGCGTCTGCTCCGGAGGTCACCAACGCCACACGCCGCACGGTGACTCTTCTGCAGTACTTGGGCTTTGTTATAAACTTCGCAAAGTCCACTTTGCTCCCCTCACAGGATCTCGAGTTCATCGGCGCAAGGCTGCACACTCCTCAGGCACGAGCGTTCCTACCGCTCGACAGGGCTCAACGGCTCATGGACCTAGCCGACCGTTTTCGCAGCCAGTCCCTGGTCTCCGCCAGGCGCTTCCTGAGACTACTCGGCCATATGGCTTCCACCGTCCATGTGACCCCCAATGCCCGCCTGAATATGCGGCCCGCTCAGTGGTGTCTTCGCAAGCAGTGGCAACAAGCCACAGGCGGCCTAGCAGACCTAGTGCGCGTCTCCGAGCCGCTGGCCTCGTCTCTCCGGTGGTGGCTTCATCGGCCGAACCTGGTACTCGGCATGCCTTTTCAGTCACCTCAGCCGGTCCAGGTGCTGACGACAGATGCATCCCTCCTGGGCTGGGGAGCACATTGCCAAGGGGCACGTACTCAGGGCCTCTGGACCACGTGGGAGTCTGCTCAGCAGATCAACTTCCTGGAGCTCAGAGCGATCCGCCTGGCTCTCAAGGCCTTCTCCCACCTGACCTCTCGCCAGTCCGTCCTTGTCCAGATGGACAATCAAGTTGCCATGTTCTACGTGAACAAACAGGGGGGCACGGGCTCCTTCCTTCTCTGTCGGGAAGCACAGAAGCTCTGCTCTTGGGCCGTCAGTCACGGCGTTCTTCTCAAGGCTGTTTATCTCCCAGGCCAAGAAAATTGCCTGGCGGACAAACTCAGCAGGATCCTCCAGCCGCACGAGTGGCGCCTGGATCCCTTGGTAGTTCAGAAGCTCTTTCTAAAGTGGGGCCTCCCCACGATGGATCTCTTTGCCAGCCCTCTCAACCGGCAACTTCCTCGCTTCTGCTCTCGTCAGCCACATCCCCTTCGAGTTGCGGCAGACGCTTTTCTACTCTCATGGTCGGAGAGCCTTCTGTATGCTTTTCCTCCCATCCCGCTAGTCTCTCGGACTCTTTTCAAGGTTCTCCGAGACAAAGCTTTCATGTTCCTGGTGGCCCCTCGCTGGCCCAGACAGCCGTGGTTTCCACTCCTGCTGCAATTAGCGGTAGAGGATCCGTTCCCTCTGGGGTTGCAACCGGATCTCCTCACTCAGGATCAGGGGTCTCTGCTACACCCCAACCTCAGATCTCTCAATCTAATGGCCTGGCTGCTGAGAGGGTAGTCCTTGCTCCCCTTCTCCTGCCGGCAGAGGTGGAAGAGGTCG